>OX424573.1:149172373-149812373 GCA_949152435.1 Gastracanthus pulcherrimus
ATTATGTATCAAGGGAGTAAAGTGGGCAATGTACGCACTGTGTGACGTTGCCGACCGAGCGAAGCGAGGTCGGCATTTCACACAGTGCATGCTTGCCTACTGTACTCCAGAGGTGCGTATACTACTTTTCACCACACCCCCGTAAAGAAATGACTGTACGCATCTCAGCAGGCCGTACAGTACCCCATGCTCTGCCTAGAAGTAAAGTGACTTGTGTACGCGCGACGCGCTGTTTTACCGCTCGAGACGCAGTCGAGAGCGGAAAAAGGTGCATCGCGCATGCGCAAGTCACTTTATTCCCTAGGCAGTCCATGCGGTACTGTACGGCCTGCTGAGAGGGCGTACAGTCAGCACTTTACGCGCAGTGTGGTGAAAATAAGTTTTTCGCCTATCTTTGCTATACACGGAAACGTCATTTTTTGTTTAAACGGTAATATCTGGGAAATATAAGATGGAAATTTTTAGAAAAATTTTGAGATGATTAGGATTATGGAGGAGAATATTTAGTAAAATTTCAAGTCTTTACCCTTTTCTTTTTTCGAGAAAGAAAATAATTTTGTGAAATATGTCAATTTTCTATTTCCATCAATTACTATAGAGTAATTCAGCAACACTTTATTTGAAACTTTTCAAAAAGGTGGATTTTCACTATCTCTTG
The DNA here is from genome assembly GCA_949152435.1 of Gastracanthus pulcherrimus. NCBI lineage: Eukaryota > Metazoa > Arthropoda > Insecta > Hymenoptera > Pteromalidae > Gastracanthus > Gastracanthus pulcherrimus. Next base: position 149,173,032 of record OX424573.1, read on the forward strand.
CCTATCTCTTTAGCCAGATCATATCGACCTTTATATTTCAAGATATTTGAGACTATGCAATTTTTGAAAAGTTTTTGTTTGCTTAAAATCAGACTTTTCCAGGTTTTCTAGATATAAAATCTAAATTTTTTCATACCCTTTTCGAGACATTCTATATGAAAAAATGATAAATAAAATTAGCAACTTTCATCATAATACATTTATTTATGTTAATTATGACCAGGTATGACGATTTCTGCATCATGGTGGCAAGTGATTTTCAGATTTAACTACTGTCGATTTTATTTATATCTGATTACACTACGTGACGATTTTCTGATATCTTAAACAGTAAAATCAGAAAGCATAAAAGTAAAATTCAGCTGCCCCAGAGACACAAACTTGTGATTAAGAATATATGTTATTTAAATTTAAAAATTCAAAAACAATAACTTAAGTAAACTAATGAAGTAGTTATTGCTTTCTGTTCTGTAGCTTACACAGCAGTCTCTCAATATTAACAACCGCTGCCAATTCATTGGCAATAAGCTTCCTCATACCTTATAAATTGTGCCAAATATGAAATTATTTATTCTATTTAATTCTGTGAACTAGATATAGGGAATACCAGGGTATAACGGACCACTAAAATGGAATAACCCATATAAATTATAAAAAGCCTAAATTAAAGAAAAGAACTAACATAGCATTTAGTTACTATCCAATTGAAGAATGTTATCCTATATTGAGATCAGTGTTTAATGTTTCTTTCCAATGGGAAAATGCACTTTTAAATTACATCGAAAATAGCGATTAAGAAAATAGTTGAGATATAACGAGCCCCCCCCCGGGGGGTATAATCGGGCTAGCGTAATTTTACGCTCTTGCAGTTAAATTATGGGTACCAAACTACCGTAAGAGGGAAATACAATGTTTGTTTATGCTTACTCAATCGCGATATTAGATTGAGATACATTACAATAACTCATAAATAAAGAGAAACTTTACATTCGCTATGCATGAAAAATTTGTCATTTTTACGGCTCTAAAACGACTTAAAATCCCTGTTTTATATCTGCTACCATTTCAATTTTTCAAATAAGGTATGCTTTTTATAAGTAATCATGTCAACCTCTTTCTTTTGGAGCTCTCAACGATATGTCGACTCTTCTACAAATAAATCAAATAAAACATTTTTATGTACTAAAAATGGTGGCCCATTATACCCCAACAAAAGTGGCCCGTTATACCTCATTTGCAATAATTAACATTTCGTGGTATAACTTTTCGTAATCTTAATCAAATAAAAGGTACAAAAAGCAACATGAAGCTTGAAACATATCCTAAAACAGGAGCATTGTCTGATTTTTTAAATCAATCAAAAACATACACGGTTTTCATATAACCTGATATTTCAATTTAAAACTTCACTGCACTGTACAAATAGGTTTGCTTGGAGAATTATATCCATACAAAGAAAATTAACTCATACTATGACCACAAGTAGATTAAGACGCGGAACAAAAAATGTTATCTCTCTTCTACAGCAAATATGGCTAGTGGCCCGATAAACTGCGTGGCTCGTTATACCCAAGTCTACCCTGTATATTTAAATTTTGTAATTTAAACGTATGTAAAAGTATACCATAGATTATGAAAAATATTTAAATTATATAATAAATTAAATATCTTTTGAATATCTATTAACATTTTTAATCGATAATAATAACGTTTGTTATACCATAATTGTTGATTAAAATTGTTTTTAATGTTTGATTGGTCAAAATTGACCGCGTAATATCCAAGAAATAAACAATCGAAAATTTTTTGAAAAAGAAAATATAAAAAACAAAAACAGTTTTAAAACAAAAAGATTCGATGAATCTTTAAAGTTCTTTTAAATTTTAAATCTTCATCAATAAACGAAAAAAATCAGTTTTTATTGGTCAAATATTATCGTGCAAAAAGATTTTAACCTTAAATATCTTGAAAAATAAAAGTCCTCGTGATCCGGGCAAACAACTTAGCTAAGAGATAGTAAAACGTTACCTTTCTTGAAATTTTCAAAAGAAATAATACCGTTTTACTCAAGTCGATTGCCATGGAAAATCAATTTTTTTTTACAAAATGATTTTTTTCTCAACAAGAGAAGAATGAAATAGCTAAAAAAATGTACTGACTATTGTACTCCATATTACTGATTATCTCAATTTTTTTGATATATAACAGTTTTGAAGAAAATATATTTTTGTTCATATCAAACGAAGGAAATTACCTTATCAAAAATTTTAGGCAGGAAAAGTGAGGTAATTGTATGCTCTTTCAAGTACATTTTCACTAAATTGATGATATTATTTTTAACGTACCAAAAACACTGAAAAACTAAAACCCAAAAATCGCAAAATCTCTAAAGTACAAAAACGAATACAAATAAGCTATCAAAATTAAAAGAAATAATATAACCTCAAATATCTTGAAAGATAAAAGGCCTCATAGTCTGGACAAAGAATTCAGTCAAGAGATCGTGGAAAGCTATCTTTTATAGCTAAATTTATTTTAACGATTTTCCATCATATGTTTCCGAGATATCATTTAAACAAACAATGACGTTATTGTGTATAACAAAAGAAGGGAGATAGCTTATAAAAAATTTTGTATCAGAGAAGACAGGTAATTATATGCACTTTTAAATGCATTTATACTGAAGAGATCAATTTATTTTTAATATACTAAAATAATTAACTCGTCGATTTAAAAATATCGTAAAACAGATAAATCATTGTAAAAGAAAAACGAATTTTAAAGTTTCTTTTCAATTCAGAATCTTCATTAAAAAACAAATATGAGCCCCAGTTGGCAAAAAATAACCGCGCTGTTCTCGAGATATAGGCGAGAAAAAAGATTTTGAAAAATAAAAGTTTTCATGATCTGGGTAAAGAACTCAGCCAAAGGGTAGTTAAAAGCTATACCTTTCTGGAAATTTTCAAAAGGAATATGCCGTTTTACTCAAGTTATCGTACGACATAGAAATCGATTATTTTTACAAAATGATTTTTTTCTCGGAAGCAGAAAAGTATTAAAACTTACTGAATATTTATCTCGATGTTACTAATAACTAGAAATTTTTTCAATAAGTTTCCCTGATATATTTCGTAGATATAACCGTTTAAAAAAATGACGTTTTCGTGTATAACAAATTCAACGAAAATAAAGTAGTTTAATTTCCTCTAATAATCATACATTTTCAGTCACCATGTTCAATTGTTAATAACTTTTGCTCAAATTAATATTTTTAACGTTACAGGTCTTAAATTGAAGCCCTTTCTGTCTACTTTTATTATCTTTGGGCCATTTTCGCTAACATTAACATATGCATAGTTATAGTCATTAAAATAAGTACCTTCATTTTTAGTAAAATAACGTATATATGGATTAAAAAACCTTATATCTCGAATATAAGGGCCTATTAGAACAAACTACGGATGTTAGACTTCACGTTTAGGTACCAGAAAGTACCACCCAAAACCTCATCAAAATCCGAAAGTAGTCAAAGATCTTTTATTTAATTAAGTTATAGATAGCATGAATAATATTTAACTAACTATCAATACAAATAAATGAGCTCTAGTTTCTAAGATATACACAAAAATGAATTTGCGTTATTGCAAGTTATAAATTTTGGAATATCTTAATGTTCCACGAATTGTATTAGTAATATTAACAAAAGATTTCCCAAAGTTATAACAAATAATGTTTACGTGAAAATTAAAATTTTTATTGTTATGATGAATTTGGTTAAAGTGCAATTAATTACTCTTTGTATAAGCAAACAATCCAATAACAATACTTATAGAACAAGAAACTTGAAGAAATGAACTGGTTTTCTTATTTATATGAATATAAATAGATAAGTTGTACACAAGCTTATAAATAATTATTATTATCAAATTTTGAAGGCGCATTCTAAATAATTTTTAAATTAAAAGCTGTGTTTTCTAACTGCTAAAATAACTCTCCGCTTCTGTGAATGTGAAAAAAAACTCGCTCAATCCGTCTTAAACTGAGAAAGTTCAACGTTTTTATGAACTCGGGGGAGCTTTCGGCCTCATTTAAGCTTTTGCAGAGACGTCTAATTTGAGTGGAACCAGAAAGTTTAACCTTGCAAAAGCACATTCTAAGCTCTATACATGCTTCTTTCAACTATTATTGCCCACGACGAATCTCACAGGTTTTAATTGAACATCTTGTCTGCTCTGATCAATCATAATATCTTAATTTCGAAAATTTATACGTATTAGTATTCTACACATTTTATATTTTAAAAAGAATGTATCTTTTTCATTTAATTTTAATACATAAATAGTTTGAGAAAACGGAAAGATAACACTCTCAAAATCTAAATTCAATCTTTTTACGATTTTAAGATTTCGTTTAATTAATTTTTATAAAATGATTGTGCTAGTATTTTCTATTCTTCAAAAATTATCTTGTCTTCCAAAATAACTTTTTCGTCAAACATTTTCATTAAACATCACAAATAACTACATTATATTTCCATAAGTGTAACTTTAGATTTCAATTCTCACAGGTATCTAAATTTTACGAACTATGTTCGATACCTAGAAGTTAAATAACGTTGTATAGGAATTTCTCTAAATATTGTGGATTATGTATTATTTGTATGTAAATATCGTAAGCAAAATTTGTATATACGTTCTACAAGGGACAGCGATAAAAACTGTTAACGGAGTAGCAATCGTGGTGGAAAATGGAAGTTATAACATATTTTTATGAAGCTACGAATCACTTGTTTACCGGATCTTCTCATATACCTCAAATACAAAAAAATGCTGCTAACTGCAAAAGCGAGGAAATTCAAATATAAATATTTCTATTATTTTTGAATTTTTCTAAATATCTTAAAATTTTTTAAACCAAGTTTCTATCCGTATTCAATTAGCTTTAATATGATATCAATTCATAATTTTATCGTACCAATAGTGCCAACTATCTCTTTACAAAAATAAATTCCATAAAAAAAGGTATTTTCTAATTTAATTATTTTTTTATTTTTACTTAAAAGATTCAAATTACATTTAATGTCTTATCAGCTGATTGATTTTCCGTGAGTTCATCCAGGTTGCCACCCTCCATTTTTTATTTTCTTTGAAATTTTTTGTATTGATTCCTATGCATGAAAATAGTCAAAAGCCTATTTGTAGCTTCCTCATAGACGAAGCTTTGTGATAGAAAAAAAAATTTTGCTAAAAACATATTAGAAACATGTTTTGAGATACTGAGAATCAAAATACACTATTTTTAGAAAATGTCTGTATGGATGAGTGTGTGTGTGTATCTGTGTGCATGTATCTGTGTGTATGTGCGTGCATACGTGCGTGTGCGCGTGTGCATGTGTGCGGATGTGGATGTGTGTATATAAATATACACACACCCACATAGTATCTAAAATACTATCCATACATACTATACACGTAGTATGTATGGATGTGGATCAACATTACTCTGAATATACAGGGTGAAAAATAATGTTTCGGAGCTCATTTTTTGTTTTTTTTTAAGGACGGCAGCAATATTTTTTTTATTTTAGATACGTTTTTGTTTTTTAGTGGTTTTTCGATTTTTGAGTTTTAGTTTTTTGGGTTTTCTAATACGGCATAAATCATATCATCGATTGAATGATAATACATTTGAAAGAGCATAAAATTATCTATCTTTTCCGACCTAAAATTTTGAATAATCTTTTTCCCTTCTTTTGTTATTCATGAAATCGTCATTATTTACGGTTATATCTGTGAAATATAAGAAGGAAAATGTATGAAAAAAATGAGATGATTAGTAATATGCAGAAGAATATTCTGTAAAACTTTCGAAAGGAAATAAATCTTTTTGTAAAAAAAATCAATTTTTATTCAGTTGCGAATACTGGAGTAAATCGGCAGCATTTGATCTGAAACTTACTAAAATGGTAACTTTTTACTATCTCTGCAACGAGTTTTTTGCCCATATCACAACGACCTTTATATTTCGAGATATTTGAGCTTATGTATTTCTCAACATTTATTTATCGCTTATATATCGAGAAATACACGGTCATTTTTAGCCAAACAAAGCTCATTTTTTTCGTATTTTAATGAAGTTTATAAATTAAAAAGAAATTTAAAGATTCGTCAACTCATTTCTTTTTATAAGAATTTTTGGATTGTTGGATTTTTTAGTTTTAGTTTTTCGAGATTTTTGGTATGTTAGAAATATTATGATCAATGTAGTGTAACTGCTTTAAAAAGAGCATAAAATTACCTATCTTTAACAACCGCAAATTTTGGATAGGCTCTTTCCCTTCTTTTGTTATACACGACAAAAGTCATATTTAGTTTAAACGGTTATATCTCGGAAATCTATAATGGCAAATCGTTCACAAAATTTTAGATGATTAGGAATGCAGTGAACTTACGTACTGGAATCTGATTACATTTAATGTAAATATTTAAATAATTTTAATAAATTACGCACAGAGAAACAATTGCTGTTATAAGAATGATTACCTATCGTTCTGCAATGTTAGTAAAAAATATATTTTGTCAAACCATCAATGATAAAAAAGCACATCTTTTTTAGGTATTATTTGAAAGAGATATAGCAATTTAAAATTAATTTATTATAACAAAGAATTTCATATTGGAAAAATTTCTTGTCATATATGCACGATTTTCGCATTTTTTCTTACCTGAGAAGCGGGCGTAAACGGCTGATTTTTGACCGGCGAGTGAAAAAAACTTTTTACCCGTTCTTGGCAAAAGCTTTTCGCCCGTTGTCACGCCCTCTTCTCAAATATGTCCGAGGCCACCCGGTCATTCAGGTGTGTATCATCCGGATGATACCACATGTTTAGGGGGGCCTAAACACTAGTAGGCTGATTTTCGGATATAAGCCGTAAGAGACTTTAGGCACCCGAAACAAGACATACCACCCGGATGATACCCCATGTTTAGGAGGCCTAAACACTATGACAGCCTGATATTGCAGTCTAACAGGCGTGTGATGTTTACACGGAAGTAGGTCCGCTTTAGAGGCAAAATGAAGCGAAATCAAGACATGTGTGACAAAAATACGGTGTGTAAAAAAGTCTACTTTTCACCCTTGGTACATAATATACTATTATTTAAATATTGTTTTATTTTAATAATGCTTTAATTTTCTCATTATCATTTGGTCTTTAGAATCCGAAGTTATATTTTCTAATGTAAAATTATACGCTGAATCCGATTTTGAGGCGTAACATTTTTTCTTACTTTAAATATCTTTAAATTATCATTTAATGAAAATATTATGATTAATTTAGGCATGTCTTGTGGCTCAGGTATGGGACCATGTCATAGCTGTCTGTAAGAATATTCGTGATGTGGTACAGCGTCGGTTAAGTGGTTTACTGTTTATCCAGCTACACTAACACATATAAAGAGGCACACAGTCTAACACATATAATGAGGATACGCTTACACACACAACGCGCACACTTGTCAGTGACCGCCATTTTATTGCTCGCGGCACTTGCTGCCACCTAGCGGATTTTTTTGTGATGGATTTCAATTGACTGATTTCTTTGTCCAGATTATAAACACTTCTGTACTTCCTCACGCCCAATGAATAAGTAAAAAAAAGGGTAATGAGAATGATTTACTATGTTTAAGGAAGCTAAGTGACAAAAATACATCCGTTTTTATTTGCATCAATGATTTGCTTTGGCAAAAATGCGAGGAAAGGTAAGGATAATCGTATGATAAGTACTTGTAAATTTTTTAGACTTGTTTTACCCATCCTACTATGGGTAATACCAGAAAGAACGGCATTTTATTAATATTTCAAATTTTGTCACATATCAGCGTTTTATTTTTCATTTACTATAATTGAGTCGATTTGACAAAAACTCGAGGAAGGGTCGGAAGAATATTATGATAAATACTTGTGAAGTTTTTGGACATGTTTTAACCCATCTTACTATGGGTTATGCTTGAAGGAACAATAGTCTGTGGGGTTCTCATTCAATTTAGCTACCGTGCACAACAGGCTTTTGAAAGAAATCTTTTAAGGGTGTCTAACCGACGTAAGAAAGTGTTTTGAGTGACATGGAAAAACATATCAAATTCTACGGCAAATTAATTTTTGGTCAAATCCATAAATCATTCGCTCACTATAGCTATTATTCTTTATATCATGAAGTATATGGCATACACAGGCTATATATTTCATATAGGCTTTAACTTTCATGATAAATAGTCCATGGTCACTATATGTAATATAAAAAGTTAAATCTTTTCCATTTTTATTCGGGAAACCATGTTAGACTTATTTAGTTTCCATCTCGCATATAGATAAACGAAGACATGAAAGTAGGATGTGTAAAAACTGCGTATTTTTGCCCCCAGGAGAAACGTAAACTCTTCATTAGTTATGCACTTTAATTGTATAGGTTTATTTCTGTATATATAGGGAAAATTAGAAAACACTTAAAGATTAAATTATGCAGCAAAAATTTTTACAATTTTACAAAATGCAATATAACCAGATAAGAATAATGAAAAATTACGATAAAATTATTTTCTCTTTGTGTGGCACAATCTGGTATCTTACAACCTTATTTAACAGTTTAATCAGAAAATGAAAAAATCTATTATTCGACGTGTATAATTTAAAGGACACTGAGGTATAATGGAACAATTTGAATAGCTATTGCTTTAAATGTTGTATCACCTATTGAGTCGACCCTCAGTTTACTCGTAGTGCTTGCGCAAGTTAATTTACTCGAATTCATCAACCTGCGCCGTATAGAACAAAGTTTAAGCCTCTAACGTGAACACTGGGAGAAGCCGTATAGTTGTGAGCAGTGTTGATATTAGTACGTCATAGTTTCTACTTTATTTTATCAACCATTACATCGTTATATTGACATATTAATATAACATTAAGATGTTTGTTGTTCATCGTATATTCAGTAACATATGATAAATTATTTTAGTGCATTTACAGCTAATAAAGTAAAAAATTACGCAAACGGTTAAACAAAAATGTACTGCATTATAGGTGTTGGATTGTGTGTACATAATTACTTCTACAAAATATTGAAATCTAGCAGTAATGCAAAATAATACTAATTAATAAATCAATATGATTTAATTTTTCTCAAAATAAACGATAACGCGGATGTTAGAATACATTTCACTTTAGTGTCTCACTACACTTCAGATTATAATATATGTAGAGTACTTTACTTCAGCGTCTCATTTAGCCCAGTCTCCCGTACACCCAGGAAAGGGTGTCCTATAAGCCCCAATCCCCGGGTCACCAACCCCAGTGATTTCACTGCCATGATCATTCTCAATTACGGCTGTAACCTGCAGCAGCAGTATTCCAAGAAAACGGGTATACATCAAGCAGCACGCACCGGCGCGGCGGCGACAGACGGCTTAATCAGCGTTAATCAGCTGTGAAACTCGTGCCTATCCTATAATATACTCACTCACCGTGTGCCGGCTCAGCATCCTCGGAGCTCGCGAGCAGCTCGACGCTCTTGCTCATCCTTGTCGCGATGCCGTTGACGGTGGCGGCGGCGGTAGCGGCTGCAGCTTAATAGCAGGATGGCAGCAGCGTTTCTCGGGGCGGCGCGCCGCTCCGCCGCGCTCTAGCATGTTCCCAGCGCTGCTGCTGCCTCCGCGGCACAGGCACGGCTGCTGGACGATCGATGGCTGCCTCGCGGCTCGGCATCGAGCGCCTCCGAACACCTTTTGCCGCTGCTATTACTGCTGTGTGGCTGCTGCTGCTGCTGCTGCCGGATTCGCTCGAGGAGCAGGGGCTTGCCCACACCAGCATGAGACACCGACTTATGGGCTGCGCTCTTCGCTGAATCTTCTTCTTGTGGATCTGGAAACAGGATATGTTGGTTCGGTTAAAATACTTTTGATGGTAATTTTGCTTTGTTTTTTGACAAATTGGAAATGTAAAAGGGCAATGACCATAAGAGGACTAAAGTTACTAGGGAAAATTGTCTAACGTTGCAGTAGTTTTCTCCATTTTTTATGTTTTTGAGATATTAATAAAAAATTAATAAAAAAACTCATACATAGTAGATATAGGCACTAATTTTTACATTTTCTTGGATTTTTCATTTTATTCTAAAAATATATTATGTAAAGATACCGAAATCGTTCGAAACTCAATTTTCAAAAAAATGGACTTTATTCGTTTTTCCAGGAACCCTCAGATATATTTGCGTAGATCACAAGAAAACATGAATTTTATATATTCTCTTTAAACCCTTTTCCATATCTTTCATTTACTACCTCATTACATCTCGCAATCGCCCAGGATTATGCCTGTGAAATGGGGAAAACCTGTATCAGGAGGAAACCCGCTCTGGGATGGTCGGTGTATTTGACATGCTCGACTTGAATGTCTATGCCACATTTCGTAAGTTTGGCATCAAATCCGACCATTCCACACCTTCCACTCACTGCGTTGAGTGTGAAACGACACCTAAGCAATTGGTCGAAGTTGCATAGGTGGCTGAATTCCCTGGCGGTCACCGATCCAAGTACGAGACCGCGCCCAGCGCTGCTTAACTTCGCTGATTACAATTTCGTCAGTTTAGCGGAACAATTATATTCTCCATAGAAGCAGTTTTGTGATGTAAACTTTTTCTTTATAAACCATTTACTGTTTATTTGTATGCCAAAATTCGAACGTTTTTTTTAATATACGCTATTTCTACAAAATACGGTTTTAAAAAATCCCTACGTATTTTTGTAGCCACTAGTATCTAGATTCTAAAAAAATTTGTATTTTTTGTTCCAGGCCATATCCTGTACGAAAAATCATTCCGCTCATAAAGCTATGTTGAAAAAAGACGTTTTCAGAGATTGGCTCTGTGGCGGCCATTTTGTATCTAAAATATAAAAAAAAAACTTTTTATACTTCAATGTGTGCATAATAAACCCTCTACAAAGAATAGCCCATTTCTTTTACTATTTCATACCTAATTTATTGATTTGTTTTAAAAGATAGCACTCATGTACGTTTCCGACTTTTAACAATTATAGTTGGTTATGCCGTACATATGTAAAAATTAAGAAGGAATTTTTTTGTATAAGAATGTATATGTGTCTAAGAGGCTTGGGCACAAAGTGGGTAAGTTACGGCACTATCAAACTTTTATATATAAGTGTATATAATCATATATAACTATATATAACTTTACTGTTTTCTACCAACTCTATTTTATTATTCTAAGTAAAGTTTTCTAAGTTCATTTATATAATATAATTGTATTATAAAACTATATATGAATATATAAGGTGTTACCGGTACACTGTATAATGTATTTCGGATAATACTCTAACTGACAACAAGAGATGTTGGGATATAATAGGTTAAAGTAATGGCTTAGTAACTTAGGAGTTTTAAATTCAAATTCCATTATGTATTAAGGCAATTTTTTTGTTAATAATTTCTTGTAATAACATATTATATACTTTCCTTATTTATATTAAATTTACTTAAATTAATGATTATATTGTTAATTTATTTAATTATTAATTCTTATATAAGCATATATATCATTATATATAATCATATATGGATGATTCTGTCATAACTTACCCACATAGCGTCTAGAGTTTGTATACGAACGTACGGGGATGAAAACAAATATCAAAGTGACTAATGTATGTGTAATGTTGTTAACTGTCTTGGAAACAGAACTGGAACCGTGTTTGTTAACTTTTTTTTTAATAAATCAGTAATATAGGGTCAAAGTGTTAGTACCGTCCCCCGTCCAAAGCACAATTTTCAGTAAAACCGTATACCGCGAAAATAAATAAGCTATAAACGGAATCATCACATTAGTGAGAGATTTCGGAACGCTTCGAAATGTATAACTGGAAAATGAAACCGGAACGTTCCGAAATCAAAATGTGAAGACCATCGTCAGTTACTCGCTATAGGACGCATTTGCAAGAGGCTATATAGCAGCGAAAAAAAAACACTTATAGGTATAGTACCGTACCGATGATCATGTGTGTGAGACAGTGCAGGACAATCGCGAATCGCTGACGACAGTCTTCATATTTTGATTTCGGAACGTTCCTTTTTCATTTTCCAGTTATACATTTGCGTTCCGAAATCTCTCAGAATTCTCGAGATATAACGGAATATACCCTTTATAGCTAAATTGGGCAAGTTACGGCAGAATCACTCATATAATCATATAGATGTACTTATACATGATTATGTATAGGATATGGTTATATATAATCATACATTCTCTAGGCTTATTTTAGGACTGTTTATTAGGTAAATGTGAAAGTGTGCAGCGTATGTGTGTGTGACTGTAAGAGCTCGGGTTCTCTGTCAGCTATAATATCTATAATTAACATATTTTGTTGTCAACCTAGTTATAGTAATGTTTTAAAATATAATACCAAGACATAAAAGAGATAAGCATAATACCTTGATAGCTCACTTTAAGTCAACATCGAGGAGATAAAGAAGAGTGAGGCTGTAACAATATCATGAGTCCAGAAAATATATTCTACACTCTCATAAAAGAGACAAAATTATCAGCAGCGTGTATACGTTACATCATAATGCCTAATCTTGGTATCTAAAAGAATAATTTGCATTTAATTTTTTTTTTTACAATTATAATAAAATGCATTTTATAAAAAAGCTACATTGTTAAATGATGTTAAACGTGTATTTAATTGTAAGTGTTATTTAAAAGTATATCTTAAATATAAAATGCTAGATTTATATAAATAATTTAATACATAAAAATATAATAGTATTATATATACATTTTCTCAAAGGTTGATGGTACCGCAAAATAACCACATTCCCGTAAGACCGATAATGAGAAGAACCAGAAATAATCGAAATACGTACCTATATCCGCCATCTAGCAAGGAACTGCTAAAGTCAACATACCATATGACTACAGTTTCCGATACGGAGAATTCAGTTATATTTAGTTCTTGCATTAGAAACAAGTAAAATCTACACATTTTGTAACACTTCGTGCAGTATAAATAGAAATTCATAAATCTTTATAATATATTGTTTATAAAAGAAAATGTTTTATTATTATCTTGTTAAACAATTGAAATTTTCAGTCAAATAAGAGTTCATGTATTTCAGAAGGTCCGACAGTAAATAAAGATTTCAAATTTCCCGCCTTCATTTATACCGACCGAGAAGTGAATAATTATTTATAGTTATAAAAATTCTTATATTTAATCAAAACTCAAATTCGCTTGCTCTTCATTGAGTAGTGATAGACCTTTTTACGAAGTTTCAAACCTCAACAACAATGGCATTCTAAAAAGTTGTTGGAATGAATTGTTGGCAAATTGTTTTACGGTCCGTAAAAAATAATGTAGTTGATACACTGATCTCCTAAATTCTCTCGGAGAGTCTTTCGAGAGGAAAAAAGCGAAAATGCAAGTCTTATTGAATTCAAAAACTGGGCACACAATCATGCACGCACTCAGGACGCGTTTATATGGAGGTTAGAACCTCGGGTTTCGTCATTTCTTTTGCCAGGGGAATTTAAACTTCATAATTAAAGTACCTGGTATAATTAATATAACACATCGAAAAATGTATTTTCATAATAATATACGCATAAAAACAATAAATACAATTATTGTACCCAACTTAGTTTAAATTTCCCTCGCAAAATCAGGCAAAACCCGAGGTTCCGAACCTCCATATAACTGCGCCCTTCTATTATCATGAACATATTATTTGCAGTTACAAAGTTTTATATAACTTTCAGTATATATTATAACATACATTGTTTGTATAGTCTTTATTCTAAAATGTAATCGACAGTGCTTTTTCTTTATTTATTGTTTATTTAAAAAAGGGGGTTATCAATTTGATACTATGTTTTAGTAAACAAGATTATTAAATTACAGTATAAAATTTACCGAGTTTTAATTGATTCTTTAAAATTTTTTTACGTACAATTTTTATTTATGCAACTAAATTAACGAATTTAGTTCGAACATCGATCTGCATCGAAAAATAATGCAGGTCTCACCTTTTTTGTGAACTAATCTGGCACAACTGAGTATCAGATTAGCTTTCACGAGAGGCAGATCATCTTGATAAGTTGACAAGAGAGACAAAATGAGCTCCTTTATTATTCGGTAAAAATCGATTTTCGCCCTGATTTCTTTTCTGCTACATTCTCGTAGTTATGTATGACATGTATAGTACTTTTTGCATAATAAAAGTAAATTACATAAGATTACAATATGACAACAATAATCTCTAAGTTAACATATACACAGTATCTTTTACAATAAATTGAACAATATAACATCATATATTAATATAATTATGCTACGATAATCGTAACATTAAAAATTCGCAAATATTTACATATGTAAAACCTTTATTTTAAAAGAAACAAATCTGCATATAATTAAAAAATATAGTCTTACTTTTTCTTCTCATATTGCAAAATAGTAAAACCGCTGATAACTGCCTTAACAGAATGTTTTCTCCAAGAGAGGTCCTGATTAATAGATTCATAGAGTCTTGTAATGGAAATCCACATTAAATAAATTAAAGCTAAAATTAATTAATGATTTCAGGCTTCAGAATAGCCTTGAAAAACATAGTTAGAATAATACTGACGTATATTTTGTGAATATTTACATATATTTTATATAATTTAGTAAGCAGTGATAAAGAAATTAATTTCGATTTGCTAAAAAGACTATTTTTTAAAATGGATACATTTTTCAAATTTGTATTTTTTCTAAAAACTAAGCTTAAGAATAGCTTAAAAGACATAATACAATTGATGAAAACCATGCACACTTTAAAATGTATAACTATCTTTTACTATCTTCAGTATAAATTGCCGAAAAAAAAATTTTTAATTTAATAAATATTAGCTACTTTATAAAAATTCTTTAAATTTACGATTTCTTTCTTAAAAATAACTTAAGGTGATGCTAAAGCCACCTGTCACCAGCAAATACGAGGATCCACCTTTCTTATTTCATTTTCAATTTTGAATAATTAACTCTATGGAAAGTTGTTGTCCCAATCAAGAAGAACAAGTTTTAAGAAAAGTTTTACAAGACATAAATCGAAAGAAAATAATGCGCATGTAAAATTTGTATGTCTATCTTTGATATATCTTCAATACAAACTGCCAAAATTATGTTTTTATTTTAACATTTTTTCAGTTAATTATTTGTTACCAAAAATTATCCTGAATATTATCCATTTAGCTCCTAAATTTGATCAGTTCTAAGTTCAAACCTACTTAATATATCTGCAAAATTTCAGCGCGAACATACTTCCGTACGAGAGTTATGGTGGGCATAAATTTCTGTTTCATATACATACACACATACGCACACTCACACACACATACACACACACATACACACACATACACACACACATACACACACTCACACACACACCTGCGCACACGCATTACACACGCGCGCGCGCGTGCACTTACGCACGTACGCATGCACGCATATACATTCTTTAAAAACATGTTTTTCTTACTCAAGATTTTCAAAAACATCAAAATTTATCAAAATCTCTGATCCGGAAATTTTCATCGTTACAAAGTTTTCTCTTTGAGAAAGCAAAGAGTTTTATTACAGTTAAAATCTAACGAATGTAAAAGAATATAGAGTTTCCGAGTTGTTTTGTTAAGTGTTTGATTTGCATAATTAATGGTAGACAAACATAATCGCGGCGAGTCAAACGAATAATGTACTACGTCGGGCTAGGCTTCGAAAAGGTACTACGTCCAACGCAGGTTGAAAATGGTACTACGTCGATATCGGCTTCAGAAGGGTACTGTGCTGACGGCTGTTTGAACAAGGTACTACCTCGAGAACTCAATTATCCGTTTTGATTTTGAGTGGGCATCATTAGCGAGTGGATAGTAAATTTTAAACCCCGTTTAACAAATGAAGCTGTTGTTCATTAATTTATAGAATTTTGATATTTTAAGTGTCTTAACATTTTTCTTATAACTGTATATATTGAGGAAATACAAAACAAAAAATACTCGAAATAATAAAATGTATTTAGGTTCATTATCAAAATCGCGTGATTGAAACTATAAAAGATTATTTATTGTATTATAATAGAATTATGCCAAAAAAGGATCAATCCTGAGGAGTACTGATCTTTTATATTCTTTTTATTAAAGTACAGAAATAGAAAAAGTAATATAACTTAAAACAGCAGAAAAAGCGTGTAATTCATACGATTAAAATATTCTTTCAAAATAATTGGATTACTGTGAAAGACTAAAATATATTTTGTGTGGTTGTAATTAATTATATATGTATATTAGCTACAATTATTATACTAAAGCTCAGTTTAGTCGATATACCCTTACAAAAAGATGCACTCAAAGATAAATGTAAATACTCAAGTTAAGTTATTTAATTCATTATATAAAAGCGTATTATTAAAGTTACATATAGTTATTTATTTATTTTATTCCCGACTCAACCGTAATAGCTACTTTAGTGCCCTGAAATGCGGGACAAAAGTAGTATATGATTCTTGCAAATCTACTTTTTTTGCACAAATCCACTTTTTTCCCGCAAATATACTTTTCTGCCGCACTTGCGCGAAAAAAGTAGATTTGCGGGAAAAAAGTAGATTTGCGGGAAAAAAGTGAATTTGCGGGGAAAAAGTAAAAAAAAATTTCCCCCAAATGCATTTTTTTTTATTTCTTGCAAAAACTTTCTGACTATTGTTTTTGATTTTCAGCCATTTCTTTCTCTTTCCGTAGAGCCCACTCTTCAAATAAATAAAGTATCCACAGTTAAGTTAGAAATAAAGTTCTATATGTATGCAACACGAGAATAAAGTCGAGTATTCCCTCGGGTGTTTACTGTCCTCGGGAATAATCTTCGACTTTATTCACTTGTTGCATAATGTACTATTTTTTATATAATGTTGCATATGTTAAATTATAAATCTAATATTTCAATTATCAACTTTTGATCTTTAACGTAAAGAAAAGGAAGCTTTGGATATTTGCCTATTTCCAAATCTATTAAGAAATGTTTTATTTAACAAATAACAACTTTTCAAACAATACAGTCAAATCTCGGTATCAAACATCGATACTTCGAAATCGCGAAATTTCGAAATAATGGATAATGTTAAATTTATGGCCCCCTAAAATATACAGCATCTTATGGAGATTAAGAAGTTATTTCACATAAATAAATTAACAAATGTTTGCGAATAAACTTTTAATTTGTAATTTAAAATAAAACTAAATATGTCAGTGGATAAATTTCCAGAAAAAGCTTTCATACCTACGAAGACTAAATTGGATTTATGCACGGCAAAAAGTGCGTCTGAAACCCCGCATATATACCGCATGAGCGGTCACGCCAATTCCAGCGTCAATAATAAATGTAACGATTCGTTGAAAGTATGTACCTACACGCCAACATTCAGGACTTTTCATAAAATATTTAAGTAACAACTGCCATCACTTTTCATCTATCATTCAAGCGTTCATTTTCATCGCAATCAAGATCATCTTTATATTGAAATGTTTTTTATTCAAACACGTTTAATAGAATGTTTTGAATTTTTCAAAACATAGTATTTGTATTACATATAAATAATTGTATACTGCAGAAAAAAATGTTAATTCAGAATATGTGCAGCAACAATAATTTTAACCTAGATTCTATGCAAATAGGCGGTGTATTGATTACAAAAATATATCTGTTTATTGATTATGTACGATTAATTTTATGGTGTATTCAACAAAAGTCAGTACCTACACTTTGTAAATATCCCATGTGTTAATTATTTGGATATAAGTGACCAAAACATTTTAAAACCTTTTAATTTAATTTACTTGAATTAATTTTTATTCAATATTCATTTTATAAGAAATAAAACATTTTTCAACTAAAATAAAGCTGTAAGATTATTTAAAAATCCATATTAATTAGCATATTCATTAGGTGTACTTCGCATAAACTTTAGGGGGGAGGGTTTATCATGTAAAACGCAGAAATACATTTTTTTTCAAGATTGTTTGCAATATTTGAATAGCCAATTAATAATTCCTTGTGAGCGCACGATAAAATTTTTCACGCTAACGTTATCTTTAGTTCATATCGATAAATCCAGAAAGATGGTTTCTTTAAAGGTCCTCGAAAATTTTGAACTGCGGGGATTTGAACCCACGCCCCTTGAGCGGTCTTTGTCTTAAGGTAGTTTTTACCCGCGAAAATGGCCTTATACAAAATAATTAGTATTATAGTAGAAAAGAGTTTGGTATAATCAGTGAATGTACACGGTAATAAAACACGGTATTATACACTAGAAAAAAATGTTTCATATTAATTTATGTTTTTTGAACCAAGATACTGATAATACAAGGAAAAAGTTACTTAATATTTCAAGAATTGAAACAATGTTTCAGGGCTTATCTTTTTCGTTGAACATATATCTTTAAATTAACCACGAAGAAATTTGGTTTTCATAATTATATAGTCCTGCAAAATATGTCTTAACAATAACAAAATTTATTAATTTATAAATAATTAGCTTTTATTCTTTCTGCCTAGATTATTTTCTAATTTCAACCTGGTAGATTTAAAGATACTTGTTCAAAGGAGAAAATAAGCCCTGAAACATTTAAATCAGATGCGAAATGAAAAATTCTTGAAACGCTAAGTAACTTATCTTTTTTATTAAAAATATCTTTGTTTAACAAAGATAAATTTATATGAAACATTTTTTTTTCTAGTGTATAACACCGTGTTTTATTACCGTGTACATTCACGGATTATACAAAGTTATTTTATACTAAATATAAATTTTTTTCCATATGGCCTATTTAGTGGCTAAGAACTACCTTAAGAAGTACGGGGTTTTCACTTGAGCCACATACTGCTATTTCATTTTTTGAAACTGGTCTGTCTTCTTTTAAAACTATTCACTTCTTCCTACTTTCAGAGGTTCATCGATAGCGGATTTTCAAGCAAAATAAGAATCTTTTTAGCTTTTTAAGTTAAGTCGAGCACAGAGGATGCTAAAATTTAAAGCGTATTGTAAATTCTTCCTGTAGGTAAATGTACCAGTACCTGGCCACGTCCCGGTACCTGGCCAAACGCTCACATATTAGTTTCTATTGATTATTAGTTAGCTCCTGATCAAAATAATCTTGTAACATCACATTCTATAACTATCAAGCGTAATATATTTTAATTTTTGGACAAATATTTATTTCATTCGTATCGTTAAAAGAATATCCAATAATGGAACTGACGCTCGCATGGCAACATGCACGTATTTTTAAGACCAACTGTTAAGAAATCCTACTTCGAGTTAAGGGTTATTAATTGTTTTTTAATCATTTCATGCATTTAAAAGTTTTCTATGGTTATTTATTAGTATTTTAAGTAAAAATAAAATTCTAATGTGTGCAAAGAAATAGTTTTTACGGTAATAAATACTTGGCCAGGGACTCGTACTTGAAAAACCGTGTTTGCCCGATACCTGGCCAGCTATATGAATCATATTATTATAAATAAATATTCGCATAAAACATATTTTGCTTCGTATAATAAGGTTCTCTATATTGACTATCGTCAGTTTATCAACTTACTGTGATGACATATTGGTGAAAATTCAACAATAATTACTGTTGATATTTGGCATCTCAGCATCGTCATTTTTCAAGGCGCACACATAGGTTAAGATGGCGTAGGTTACGTGAGTAGCACATACTTTAAATTAATTATTTACATACTTCTACGTTCAAAATACATAACAACCGTATTATTAATGCATAGAAACAAGATTTTATTGAAAAAAGTTTATAATTTAAATCAGAAACAAGTGAAAATAGGGTGGCTATGTATTGGAACAGCTGTGTCCGTTGCGCGATGTCGTTTCGTTCGCACACATCCTGTGACATAATAATACGTCACGTGTTATTCGCCATTTATACGCGCAAATATTCAAATAAAATAATACGTATTCATTTAGAAAATATACAAAATATATATACCCCATCAGCCAGATGTATTGCAAATTGTTAGCAATTTGACATACACGTTTTGCTATGGATTTCCGTAAGTTTGACGTAAAACTGCGTCCGCATATGCTGGAAATTTTGTATCAAGTATTGAAGTAAATTATGAGGGCAAAGTGAAGGCAAAATTACAGCAACTATTGCTCATGATGTGCAGGCGTATCATAGGCATAAATTGACATCATATTGTCGTCACATTTCTCGATTTTTGTGTTACACAAATTTCCATCAATATGCTGTTATTAATTTCTTCCCTTTCTCTCTTGCACTGTCGCATATATGAGTAATTTTATTGAATATTACGTGAATAATATTGAAAATAAAATAATATAATATATTAATAATATTGAAAAGAAGTTGAAAGCAAATTGATGTACAAAACTTGCATCAACAGTTACACATCAAATGTAAGTAAATCTGCGTCCGTATATGGCATCAATTTGGTGGCTAGCATGTGCAGTCAATTTTACGGCACATTGACATCAATCCTTGATATTCGTCATTTCTTGAGCGTAAGTTGGAAGCAAATTGCTAACAAACATTGCACAGCAATTATTGCCGCGATTTTGCCGCGGCAAGCCTGGTTAATGGGGTAATCACTCGATTCTCGAACAGGCTCAAGCACAAATATTCAATTTTAGAAACGGCAAACGAAAGTAAGTCTAAAACAAAGAACCTCTGTTCTACGCGATATTGGGCAGTCCGAGTTCAAGTGCTTTTCCGGGAAGAAAAGCGTGTCGTTCGCACGACAACAACATGTGGCTGGATGCAGCCTCTAGACCACTATAGACTGCATATATAAAAAATGGAGAGGGGCTCAACAGGGCTACAGTGAATTTGTAGACGACGAGTAAAATCAATCAGAGTCCAAACGTGCTAACGGACACACGGGTTTTTCTCGCGATATTCATTTTATTCATTCTTCTCGTTATTTTTTGTTTCAAACACTTTTAATGCGGCCGTAGCCGGTCTCAAGCCCGGATTAGACGCAGAGAGAAAGTGTCGTGCTCAATTAAAATATTCTTGTTTCAATCCGCTTTTATTACCTTTTGATTATATTTTATTTCATTTATTTATTTATTATTTATTTAAATAAACCGCTCTCGGGTCACGCGCTACCTAACCTAACCCGACCTGGGTCATCACAATCCAACGCATTCAGAGCGAGCGAAACAAAACGTACCTGTGAAAATGTAAACAGTACGATAAGTACCGCTGAAATTGAATAAAGGATGCGATGATTACAGTTTTGCTGAGAAAAGTGAGTGAGTGAACTTAGTCTTGAAAGTGCTAAAAGGTGATTTCGTAGTTCTTTGTTTTGCAGATCATTGTTGAGGACATGTGTACCTACGTGATGGACATTATGACTTATTTACATTCTCTTACATAACGTTAACTAACGTTTTATTGTTTATTATTCAATTCAATATATTCCATTATCTTTTGTATTTTTATTTTTATATTAATCTTTATGCTGGTTGACGTTAGATGTTAGTTAATCTTGCTGTGCAAGATTAATTATGTTATATAGAATTTGTATGCGATTTGAGAAAATATAATTAAAGTAGATCAAGACTAAAAAATGATTTTCCTATCATAATCAAAAATAAAGGTAAGAATGAAATGATTTAATTAAGTTGATAGTTTCTTTAGTATTTAATTTAAGATTCTTACTATCTAATTACTTGTATCTGATATTAAAACAAAATTTGTTAAATTTGAATTAAAAAACTATTAACATTCATATGTTGATATTTTGTTTTTAAGCTTAATAATATCTATTATGTATTTAAATTAATAGAGGTGAGACATTTGTAAATAATATATTTAAAACATTTATACACAAATTATTTTACTTATTTTTAATATTTCATCGTTTATTCAGATATTAAAAAAAGCAGAATGGGGACAAAATGTGAAATTTGTGATATATCCTTTGCGTATGAAAATGAACTGCAAATGCACCGCTCAAGCAAAAAACATATGAAAAATAATTCATACAAGAATTCTATTTATGTTGGTTGTATCCCTTATTCTGTTTGTATTGATGATTTGATAAAACTTTTTTCACATTTTGGCGAAGTGATAAAACATAAACCAATTAGTAATGATCACAATGATTTGATTATTGAGTTTAAAAACCAGTATGTTATCATTTACATTATTTTCATAAATCAAATATTAAACTAATATTAGTAGTTGTTAATTTACTGATAAATTATAAACATTAAAAATTTCCTTGTATTATTTTATAGTGAACCTGTAGAAATTATATTATCTAGAACAATTAGCATTGATAATATTGAATTAGGTATTCGTCCAGCAAAATATTATGATCACAAAGGTATAGAAAGTTATTATATCAGATAATCATGATTACCATTTTTAATTGAACCAAGATTTTTGGTATTTGTAGAAGTTTGTACCAAAGAACTAAGTTATGATAATATAAAGAATTCTTTTAATGTTAAAGAATCATTTGACATTCAACTAACAGCATTTTTAGATATAGTTTCAATTACTGAATACGACATCAAAACACGTTATGAACCAGTATGTCAAGCATTAGATAAAGTTTTTCAAACAATTTTCCCTAAGTGCAAAAGTTATAGTTTTGGTTCAACTTTAATTGGTTTAGGAGTGAAAAATTCTGATTTGGATATTTACTTTAGTGCAGGTAACATTTAATTTAATTTTGCTTTTCTTTGGCATATTTTATGTAAAGATTTCAAATGCACTTCAGAATTTTTGTAAAATTTCAGGTTTACCAGTCATTGAAGAAAATAGTTGTAACAGTGGACCTCATGTAATTTCTGTTGACAAACTATTTTCAGTAGTTGAAAGAACTTTACAGAAACATCCAAAAAAATTTTCAAAATGTATACCAATTCCTCAAGCAAGAATGCCAATAATCAAATTTGTTTATGTGCCTACAAAAGTTCATTGTGATATTTCTTTTAAAAATAATTTAGCAGTGCATAATAGCCAATTGGTAAAGTTTTATCTTTCAACTGATTTACGATTTCAACCACTTATGATGATAATTAAATATTGGATTTTCAACTGTGACTTGAGTAGTAGGATTTGCATTACTAAATATGCATTAACAATGTTATTTATATTCTATCTTCAACAAATCAAATATGTTCCTCCAATTTTTTTCTTGCAACAAGAATGCGCAGTACCAATAACTGTCAAAGGTTGGCAAGTCAACTTTGATAAAACATTGATACAATTTAAGATAAAAAATGATTATAAAAATAAGTGCATTCCTGAATTACTGGAAGGATTTTTTCAATTTTACGCAATTTATGATTTTAAATCTAATGTTATTTGCCCTGGTGATGGCCATTCGTACAATAAAGAATTATTTGAAAACATACAAAATTTACCGTCAAGTATGATGAGATACAAGGAATATGTAGAAAATACAGAAAGTGCTTTTGTTTTATATACTTGGAAACCAATGTGTCTGCAAGATCCTATTGAATTAAATAACAATTTAACAAAAGGTATCAACAAGGCAAATCTAGAAAAATTTCAGACTCATTGTTCAATAGCTACAAATATTGTTAAAGATTCATCAAAAAACAATTATCAAGACTTACTTCAAAATTTATTTAATTATACCAAATACACAGTAATTAATCACTCTGATGTCAAAGAAAAACGTATTTTATTCTCTATTTATCCTACTGAATTTTCTGACATGAAAACTAGCTTAAATATTCTAAGGAATGAATTGTTTATTAAAAATAATTGGTTTGACATAACTTTCAGTATGATTAAACAATACTTGGAAGAAGTACTAAATCTTCAAGTTAAAATTAACCATTCTAATGGATGGCCAAATCAACAAAAGTTTGAGGATGAAACGAGTATAAACTCTAAAAGTCCAAATGTAATTGTGTTACATTGTAAAGGAACTCATATTTTATGGTTCAACAGAAAAAATGTAAAAGTAGATGGCACATTTATGAACCCACTTCAGAAAGAAAAAGAAATATCGAAGACAATACTTAGAGAAATACATTTAAGAAATGATTCTCCAAACATAATCATTGATTTTGAATGCCATCTCTTAAAAAACATAGAGCCTAGTATGCATATTTCTATAACATTATTAGATAAGGGATGTACACAGAAAATATTTTGTGATCTTGGTAATCATGTAATATCTAAAATGCCATCAATTATAAAAAAGAATTTCAATATTATGCGAGTTTCATAAACTCAAGTTTTAGTAATTACTATACAAAATAGTTTATGACAATAAATTTGACATCTTATTTAACAAATATCATTTTTGAGTCCATTAATACAAATTTCATGAATTTCACCCATCCTTATATGTTTTTGTCTAATAGAAATTATTAATAATTTCATTTTGTACAAATTTTTAACAATATAACTTATTGGTTTAATGTAGGGGAGAGTGGAACATTTTTGTATACTATTGCATGTCATTAAATATACATATATAAAATAAATAAATAAGTAAAGGGCTAAGAATTTTTAAATAGTTATTTATAACTGTATATTTGATGAATATACTCTAAGATCTGATGAATATACTTTAATAAGGATACGATTTTTCACAGACCAGTGTTAAACGACCAGCCAGTGTTAAACATAGAATTAACCCTTAGCGGCCACACGGGGTAACTAGTTACCCCAGGCTCAGAAAAAGTGAAATTGGAGGTCTAAAACATTTAAAACATTTGACCAGTTTTTAGAACGCCATCTATAAATTGACCGATAAAAATCATTAGAAATATTGAAGAACACTTCAACAAACATGAAACAATCGGTTACAAGTGTTAAAACAGCGTGGGGTAACGAGTTACCCCATGTGGCCGCTATGTGGCCTGGCTGAGGTGTGGCCGCTAAGGGTTAAAGGAAGATAAAAAGATTTAAAGTTAATCAAAAATTTTTTTTTGGCTAACACTTTTTTAGGTTTAACTACAATTATATACCAAGAGTTTAAAGAGCTGTTACGACAGAAAATTTTCTCTTTTAGTTGGTTCATGTATTTCTGAAACATAAAAGTAAAACGATTTTGGAGTTAGATTTTGAAGGATTTACTTTATACTTTCAGAAAATCTTCACAATATGATTATTTTGAAAATAAGTTGAGCACAATTCAGAATAGTATATTTCGACACAGGTGCGAAAGTAAATTATTTTCCTCATGTGACATTTATCACTCGAGTGAAAAGTCACATGAGATAAATAATTTACTTACGCACTAGTTTCGAACCGTATTTTTTGCCACGAGCGTCGAAAAATTATATCAAAGTTGTGATTTTGAGGTTAGAGTGGTATAAAATTGATTTTTATAACACGTGCATTAAAAAGGCCTCTTTTCGACAAAACAATGGAGACTTTCTTGTTTGTTATCAGATTTGAATTTTGAAGTTCTCATTTTGTTTCTTGAAAATTTTCAGGGGGACTTACCCATATAAAAATTGTATATCATCGGATAACCTGCAAAGCTACGTCCAATTGTTTATAAGTTCGTACATGTGTTTATCGTGTTTTATAAACAATGGACGTAACTTTACAGGTTATCCGATGATATACAATTCTTATATGAGTAAGTCCAACTGAAATTTTTCAAGGAACAAAATAAGACCTTCAAAATTCAAATCGGATAACAAACAAAAAGTCTCCATTGTTTTGTCGAATCTTTC
Organism: Gastracanthus pulcherrimus; assembly: GCA_949152435.1. Classification (NCBI taxonomy): domain Eukaryota; kingdom Metazoa; phylum Arthropoda; class Insecta; order Hymenoptera; family Pteromalidae; genus Gastracanthus; species Gastracanthus pulcherrimus. The sequence continues at coordinate 149,198,847 of OX424573.1, forward strand.
TTTAATTGCCAAAATATAGGGACGACTGGGGTATAACGGACCACGGGGTATAACGGGTCACTAACCATATTTGCTGTAGAAGAGGGTCAACACTTTTTGTTCCGCGTCTTAATCTACTTGTGGTCATAGTGTGAGTTAATTTTCTTTGTATGGATATAATCCTCCAAGCGAACAAATGTTTACAGCGCAGTGAAGTTTTAAATTGAAAATTCAGGTTATATGAAAAACGACATAACATTTCAAATCGCAGTGGCAACCGTGTATATTTTTGATAGATTTAAAAATCAGAAAATGCTGCTTTTTTAGGATATGTTTCAAGCTTCATTTTGCTTTCTGTAACTTTTTATTTCATTACGATTACAAAAAATTATGATACAAAACGCTAATTATTGACAATGGGACATAACGGGCCACTTTTGTTGGGGTATAATAGGCCACCATTTTTAGTACATAAAAACATTTTATTTAATTGTAGAAGAGTAGACATATCACTGAGAACTCCAAAGAATTGAAATGGTAGCAGATATAAAACAGGAATCTTAAGTGGATTTAGAGCCTTAAAAGTGACAAAAATTTGTATGCATAGCAGATGTAAAGTTTTTCTTTATTTATGAGTCGTTATAACGTATCTCGATCTAATATCGCATTTTATTAAGCATAAACAAACATTATACACTCGACGTCGAAAATTTCTGGTCGAATTTTTTTGAAATACTGCAATTTTATTGGGTCTCATTGGATCGAACGCACGTTTTCGCTTAGCACATAATTGGAAGATTTCAAACTCATTCGACCAGAAATATCCTACGTTGACTGTACTTTTTTGTTACATACAATTCTTCAATTTGATAGTAACTAAATGATATTTTAGGTTTTTTTTTAATTAGGCTATTTATGATTTCTATGGGTCATTGCATTTTAGTGGCCCGTTATACGCCAGTTTCCCCTATTATTTATATATATATATATATATATATATATATATATATACCATGCACGGAAACGTCATTTTTTGTTTGCACAGTGATTTCTCTGAAATATATGATGGAAAGATATTGAAAAAAATTGGGATGATCAGTAACATGAAGTACAATATTTAGTATAATTTTTGAGCCATTTTATTTTTCTCTTCCCGAGAACAAAATCATTTTGTAAAAGAAAATTTATTTTCTATGGCAAACGACTTGAGTAAAACGACATTATTCTTTTTGAAAAGTTCCAGAAATGTAACTTTTACACCTATCTCTTGGCTAAGTTATTTGCCCAGATCATGAGGACTTCTAATTTTCAAGATATTTGAGGTTATGTTTTTTTTTCAAACTTTTTTTTGATCGCATATATCTCGAGAACGGCGCGGTCATTTTTTGCCAACTGGGGCTCATTTTTTACATTTCGTAATGACGACTCGGAGTTAAAAAGAAATTTTTAATTCAGCAACTCGTTTTTCTTTTTGATTTTTCTATTTTACATTATTCTGAAATCAAAAGGTAAATTATTTAGGTATGTAGACATAATATTATGATCGCTTCAGTGTAAATGCAATTAAAAGAGCATAAAATTATCTATCTTCCCCAACTCGAAATTTTTTATAAGCTATTTTCCTTCTTTTGTTATACACGGAAACGTCATTTTTTTTAAACGGCGATATTTTTAAAACATATGATGGAAAATCTTTATAAATACATTAAACTGGAAAAGGTAGCTCTCCACTATCCCGTGGCAGTCTTGGCTGAGCTTTTGATCAGAAATATGAGGTCTGTTATTTTTCTTGATATTTGAGGTTATATTTTTTTATTAGTTTTTTATTGCCTATTTCTTGGGTATTACACTGTAATTTTTTACGAATTGGATCTCATTGTTTTAGTTTTTTTATGAAATAAAATAATTTTCTTTGAGATTCATCGACTCGTTTTTGTTTTATAATGATTATTCATTTTTATGATTTTCTTTTAATTTGGTCGCTTATTTTTTGGGTATTAAGCAGTAATTTTTGTCTATTCAAAGCTCATTTTTTTTTTTTTTTTATAATGATTCGAAATTAAACAGACTTTTTCACAATATAATATGAGATTGTCAGCACCATGTTTAAAGAAACTGCGGCGTGCACGATTCTACGTGACCTGATGAACAAATTTTTTTCCCGATGGTTATTTGACTCCTTTTGACATGTAGTCAAACATCACTTTTTCGTTAGAATTTTTTTTATAATATTTTTCAGAGAACAAACCAATTTGTAACAAAATCTTATTAAATATGCTCAAAAAATTAATTTGTTTTATGAAAAAAATTATTAAAAATAAATTTAACTAAAAAGTACTCCACTTAAGTTTGACTACGTGTAAAACAAAGTCGAAAATAGTATATTGTGTACCTGGCGAAAAGTAGCCTTTTATTTCCCGGGTTTGGTTTATAGTATGAGTTGAGGCGAGCAAGCACGAGCCGAAGGCGATTATGATAGAGCTCGAAAGGTCATAATAGAACAAAGTTATAGGGGTACCAACTTAACGATATCCGTAAAAGTACCTATTTTCCAGAGGCTGTAACTTTGGTTACACGAAACGGGTTTGAACGTACCAAAAAAGGAATTAAGGGGACGCCGGATATCTCTGTCCTTGTCTAATTGAGTTTTCATTCATAATTTTAAGAGAAATCATTTTTTTTTTAAAATAATAGTTGTCCCCGCTTCGTTTTATAGTAAACTAAATATATGTCCAAACTGGGTTCATATGATTGTTTTGTTTTCGATAAGACTTTGACACAATATGAGGGCCAACTACGTGGAGATTAACCTTTACATACTAAGTTTGTCAAAGTTTTCTCGAAAGCAAAACAATCATATGAAACCAGCTTGGACATATATTTAGATTACTATAAAACGAAGCGGGGACAACTATTATATTTTGAGAGAAATCATATTTTTCTTTAAATAATAGTTGTCCCCGCTTCGTTTTATAGTAATCTACATATATGTCCAAGCTGGGTTCATATGATTGTTTTGTTTTCGAGAAAACTTTGACACACTAAAAGGGCCAACTACGTGGAGATTAACCTTTACATACTAAGTTTGTCAAAGTTTTCTCGAAAACAAAACAATCATATGAAACCAGCTTGGACATATAATTAGGTTACTGTAAAACAAATTGGGGACAGCTATTATTTTGTCATTAAACAATTAACTTTGTAAATAAATAACGAAATACGTGTGTAGGATAGTAGGAATCTACTGTCGGTATCCGACGTCTCCTTAAAGATCTTTTCAAGACGAAAAATTTGAGATTTGGTAGACCTAAATCCGTTTTGATTACGTAAAATGGCAAACGATAAAAAATAACCTAGAAAACATAAAATTTCATGTTTACATACATCTCTGTAGAGGTTATCCATTGAGCTGCCAAGGGGGTCTAATATTTTTTTTCTTAAAGTTTATAAAATTACGAAGAAATCCTTTTTTGATGCGTTCAAATTCATCAAAATTCTTTGAAAGTAGTCGTTTTTTATCCATGTTTGAAAAGTCAGAACATTCTACTGGGTCACGCGGTGGACCTTAGGGGCTGAAATTTTTTTTAAGAGTTTCTTTTCTTAGGTACTTTCATATAAAAAATCGGTGGCAAGTAACAAAGACTCGAGTGCGAATATATAAAATAAATAAATAAGTAACGGATTTTTAAAATTTGTTTGGAATAACATATATATATATATATAAATATATCATTTTCAAAATTATTGCAATATATACGTAGTAAATACTTACAGCAGCGAATGCTTTAGTCCTGCCAATAGTAGATTATTTAAAATTCCTAATAATAGGATGGTTATGTTAACATAAAATTCTAGTGAAATCAGAATTTATGTAAATGACACAGGTATCTTAAAAAACTTAATTTGTATTTAAGAAATGTATCGTTTTCAAAAGTATACTTTAGCGCTGACAATTAATTGGGAATTGGAAGAGAAATAGTCGCGCAGCGGCAACTATTTTACGCAGGGTAATTTTTTCCTCCTACAGTCGTTGCACAACCCAAGAGAGCGAGAGATAAAAAAAGAGGGATATACAGAGCGACAGCGAGAGGCTGGGATACGATCGATTGAAAATTGAAGCAGAGGGTCACCCAATGACTGGGACATCTTTCCTGAGTCTTTATCCGGATTCGCGTGTGCATAAAGGCACTGAATTATTGAAATCGAGCGACACGACGACTCTGATGTCACGCGAAAGATAAACCGCGGTAAATCGCGCGTCCCGGCACATATTTATACGATGTATATATCAACCCCTCAGCCAACGACTTCTCGCACTTTATTCGATGTGTATTTCCGTGGTGTTGAGTTGACTTAATAATAATTCGAAGCTAGGATTTGTGCTAACGGCATATCACGCACGTTACTTTTGCGCGTTTTGCGTTGCTGGTATTATAACAGTCGTCAGCTTGCCTGTTCAGAAAGGGTATTTTTGCATTACAATAATGGCGCTACCACAACTTTATCGCTGTCTTTTGTCAGCATGCATTTGTAAATATATGTAAGTACCTATTTCATACCAATATTCTATGCTAATGTATTCTTTGACTGTACGGGGTTTTGATGTTATGTTGCGGTTATTTACTTTTTCGTAGGTACTATCACAGAAATGGATTACAATTCAAAGATGAAATGTGCAACATATGGAATGATACATATAAAAGATTTAATGGCAACTTTGTATACCGGTAAACATTAAACTATTATGAGATTTATACGTCTGTATAGTCGAGTGGACGCAGTTTACATCTGCAAAAGAAATCTATTGTGCAGTTCTTACTTTTTTGCTCACTGTTTTAATATATAGATCGGTACTTGAAGCAAAAACAATCATAAAAAAGTTCATGCTACTCTATTACTAATGCAATCGATCAGTTTTACAACGAAATTGAATTTAAATGCTACACATTTAACATACAACTTAAAAAGACTTTTGCTTCAAACTGCTCAAGAAATCAGTACTATTATAAATCATACCATTATAAAAAAATTAAAAAGCAAATTTTGTATACTTAGAATGTGTATAAATAAAGGCCAAAAAGTTTGTTAACCTAAGTTATATACACTTATAAAAAAATTACAAAATATAACTACTATTCGAGCAGCTTAAAGTAAAAATCCCGTTAGGTTTCTTGAATTATTCCCGTACTAGGTATTCTTTAAATAACGTATCGATCCAATTTAAACAGTAGGAAAACAAAAAATCAATAAAACGTACAGTAGTGGCCAAAAGCTTATAGTCCCCAAGTATTTTTACATTTAAATACATATATTTTATTTTAAAACCTATGATTTTGAAAGAAAAAATCGTAAAATAATTATAAAAAATGCAAATGAAGATACATTTTATTCTCTTTAGAAAGTCACTAAAATATATTTTTTTAATAAACTATCCAAAAATACTGGTTAATACAAATTAATCAATGTAAGTTTTGAATTTAATTTTCAGCTTTGTTCATTCCCTCGTAACTTTTCTTAAAGTTAATTTTAAGAAAATATTTTAGTGGCTTTTTAAAGAGAATACAATTTATTTTCATTTTATAAATTATTTTACGATTTTTTCCTTCAAAGTTATGTTTTAAAACCCATAATAAAATATATGTATTTAAACGTAAAAATATTTCGGGGCTTTACTTTATTTTTGGCGACTATTGTATATTTATAGGGGAAGGTAGGGCATAATCGGGTATTTTTTTGAATTTAGTTTATTACAAAAAAACTGCTGCTTGAAAGAATTTTCAAGCCAAACATTACCAGAGTGATTAAATCTGGAAGACTAGGGTGAGCTGGGCATGTAGCTAGAATGGGTAATGAAAGAGCAGCACTTAGAGTGCTCGTAGGGAAGCCTACAGGAGCAAGATCGCCAGGTAGACCGAGACGAAGGTGAGAGAACAATATTAAAATGGACCTACGAGAAATTGGATGTTATGAGGAGGATTGGATGCAACTCGCAAACAATAGAGAAAGATGGCGTAAATGCGTGAACAAGGCTATGTACTACACAGCTACAGATGGCTAGTCCCAACAAGTATTTATGATAGCTATGGTAATGATGCCAGCACATCTACAGCCGACATAAAGACTATGTGATAATTGTTGCCTTGCAGACACCGTTGCTACTAATCATTACTACTTGGCCTTTATAATAATAATAATAATAATGTATATTTATACGTAGTATGACACCGCTAATACTCTACACATTTAAACCCTACACAATAGTACATTATGCATCAAGGGAGTAAAGTGGGCAATGTACGCACTGTGTGACGTTGCCGACCGAGCGAAGCGAGGTCGACATTTCACACAGTGCATGCTTGCTTACTGTACTCCAGAGGTGCGTATACTACTTTTCACCACACCCCCGTAAAGAAATGACTGTACGCATCTCAGCAGGCCGTACAGTACCCCATGCTCTGCCTAGAAGTAAAGTGACTTGTGTACGCGCGACGCGCTGTTTTACCGCTCGAGACGCAGTCGAGAGCGGAAAAAGGCGCATCGCGCATGCGCAAGTCACTTTATTCCCTAGGCAGTCCATGCGGAACTGTACGGCCTGCTGAGAGGGCGTACAGTCAGCACTTTACGCGCAGTGTGGTGAAAATGATTTTTTCTACATGAAAAAATTCTATACAAATATTTTCCACGCAAAATTCCCTACACCCATTATCTATTTAATATTTGCACTGAAAAATCCTGCACAATCTTTAGTGCAGTAAGGTAGTGGACCCGGTTCTCGATAGGTACCCAGTTGTCGATAACTCGAAGGAATAATATGATTTTAGATATATTTTGAACAATTTTTCGATACGAAAGAATTATTTCTATATTAAGAATATATCACTGAACAAATATTTTGAATTATAAAAACTCAACTATCGCTACTTGTAAAATAAAAATTCGTACTTCTTGGCACTCTCAGTATTGATGCGTTTCTTGACGTTTCCTTAACCACATCCGTAACAAAAAGTAAACTTTAAAGTCACATTTTTGTAATAAATTGAACGTTTTAAAAACTCTAAAGCCAAGATTAGCTTTAAATTCAACAAAATAAGCGAAATCAAAAAATTAAATTTTGATTTATGTACTTATAGCTACTTTAATTCATATATCAACAACTGCGTCTTAATTACACGTACGTACCCTGTTGTCGATAAAATACATAAAATACAAATAAATTTTTGTTTAAATGTTATTTCAATGCTTAAAATTACTTAAGCACTACTTTTAATTAATAATTATGTAATTATAATAATCGAAATGTGTATGTTATTCAATCAAGTTTTATATGTGGTACTTGTAAAATAAACTAAAATGTTCGCTATAGGTTCATACTACGGACACCGCTAATACTCTACACATTAAAACCTTGCACGAACGATTTTTTCTGTTATATATATATATATATATATATATATATATATATATATATATATATATATATATATATATATATATATATATATATATATGTTATTGTATATATATATAATTATAACTATAACTATTCGTACTTTATATTTTGTCAAATATTCAAATTCAAAAGCTCTAATTATTGTAATCTCATTTTTAAATAATTATAACAAATTTCACTTTAGCAAATATACAATACTATTCATGTATTATAAAACACGTGACATATAACTCCAATTAATAGAAGGTTTTTTTAACCGTCTTTATGGCTAATGATTCGAGTCAATTATATTATAGATGAAATATATTCTTTGATACAAACATAAAAATAAGAATAAACAACTCTTTACCTCTGTTACACACATTTACAAATTATAAAAGTAATTTAAATTATTACAATTTTTTATTACCATTGTTGAATAAGAAACTTTGTATATAATTTTTTACTATTTATTCACAAATGTAATATTAGATTCATAATGAACTCCTTCTAAAACCTTTAAATTTAAAAAGATTGTCACGAGATTTTATAATCAGCGACTTTAAAAACCTTAAATTTTTTTTAAAGTTGACTATACTAGTTATCTTCTAGGGAGTAATAAGACAGACCCGAACTAACGGTTTGGACACCATATAGAAAAAACTAAATAAAAATGATTCAATGTACTAAAAACTTATTCACTATTGTTTAGAAATTCCTAACTAACAGTTGTCACGTGAGGAATCTTTATTTACATTTCTGCGTTATTACATTATTTACATTTTCTGATTTCGTATGTTTATAAAAAAAGCAAATAAGAATTCGATTGTTTAATAAAAAGATACCACAACGTCCTCGAAATTAAGCATTTTCAAGAGTGAAGTTGTCGCCGAAATGGCCGATCGCTGGAGGAAAAATATTGTCTTTTTAAAATGTAAACAAACTTAAAATAAATGTATTCAAGACGTGTAAAGTACTTTTCGCTGGAGTAACAGTGGATAATTAAGTAATTACATGTGCAGAATGTTAAAAAAATGTGAGAGCGCCACCAATAATGTATTTATCACAGAATATAAAAAAAGTACCAGACTCGGGTATTTTTGTTTTTTATTAGTTTATATATGAAAAACACCACTTAAACATCTGAAAAAATTAGTAAACATAAGAAAAGTGTGAATTTATCGATATTTAAGCTTCTTTTTACTTAAAAGTCGGTATTTTTACAGCAAATTGAGTTGGTTTTCGTGCTTATTTCGAGGTTAGTATAAGCATGGAATTCAATATTCCACTACCTCAAGTCCATGTAGGGGAACGTGGGGTGGTATGGGTAGCAGGGTAATATGGGTATCTTTAATATTAGGTATAAAGAATACGCACTGTATAACTGCAATTTTTTTAGTAATGTATAAAAGAATAATAAACGTAATTATAACAAAAGAAAGTGATTTTACAAGTTAAATCAAATTTTAGAAAATATGGATTTTATAGGTCTAACAAAGTTCATTTTGAACGAACTTTGATCGACTAAAAAGATAGTTTTTCAAATATTTGGGTAACTTTTAATGGTTTCATTCAACTAATTGACTCTTTCTCTTTAAATTGCATACTTGATTTATTTTACTTTCCTTTTATAATTAAATTAATATAGTGATTTAAAAAATAAAGCTTGTGGGGCGGTATGGGCAAAATGACGGGGGCGCTATGGGCATGTGAGGCGAAGTAACAAGAGCAGACGGCAGGTTCTTGCGATGTAGGTGTATAGCAATAAACTTTTTTTAGTATAAGTTAGATTAATTTAGTTTTAAAAAATGCCAAGAAACTATAAAAAAGAGCTATACATGCTATTTTACAAGGAAAAAAGTATCCGAAGGTGATAGAGCAATACGGTATTCCTCGTGAAACTTTGAGAAGAAAGGTAATTGAATTCCAAGAAAGTGAACAAAAAGATAATTTTATTTACAAACAAGGTAATATTTATTTATTTGTATACTCTCTAGATAATAAGTTAACATGTATTTATTCTATAATATAAGAAATTATGTTGAGGTTATGTTAGAAAAACTTCATTAATACAAACATTTTACTTCCATAATTATTTTAATTTTATGAGTTTATTTAATAATTTTAGGGTTAGGATTCAAACCAATCTTCAGTGTAGAGCAAGAACAATATTTAGTCGATCAAATTATATCACATGATAATACTTTGTGATATTAGGAGCTTTAAGACTATAACTTATGAATATTGTTTAGATTAATATTGTTAGATATTGCAATGTAAAGTTATTTAATGTTCCTAATAAATAAGAAAACTACCTATGTGAAAAGACTCATAAATTTAAGTGTTCTGATAAATATCAAATATGTATGTTAAAAAAGCATTTTTAAATTTTATATTTTAAATAAATGTTGCAAAAGTATTTTCTATGCGTTTAATTGACCTTTTCATGAAATAAAATTAAAAAAAAATTATCATCGTTAACCATTTTTAATAATAATAGTATTTACCCACGTATCCTCGTGCGAAACCCATATCACCCCACGCGTGGGGTAGTATGGGTATTTTGAGGTACCTTCGTATTATGTATTTTTACAAAAAAATAGATTATTTTTTCTGACAAGACCTTAGCGCATTTTATTCTAGGGTTAATACTGAACAAAATGAGCTAATATAGAACTGACAATGCATCATAAATAAAAAAATATATCTAGCTGAAAAATTTGATGCCAATACCACCCCACGTTCCCCTAATGATGGAGAATTCATTAAAATTAAAATTTTTACAAATTATCAAGATACTTTTAAGCATAAATATTAATATTTTGGTGTCAAAATGCTTTATAATGTGCAAACAATTTTCATAATTTTCCATAAACACGACGTCGAATTTCATATAGTTTTTTCTTCACTTGGGTTCTTTAACAGAGGCAGAAAGTTTACATACGCGTCTTATAGCTTATAAATATCTATAAATTATAGTAAATTTACACGTATTTGTAACAAACAGTTTATGACGAATAATTTATATGGACCCATAGTTTTATTATCAGCTGGTTTTTCTAACAAAACTATTATAGTTCTATTATTTATAGTAGGCAATAACATTTAAATGTATTACATTTATTATTGTTAAAATTATGGTTCAATATAAATTGTTTATATTGATTGCGATAAATGCGTGTAAATTTACTGAAATTTCGGAAATACTTTTAAGCTATATCAGACACGTATATAAACTTTTTGACTCTTATCTATTAACTGTAGTATAACAGAATATAGTTGTTACAGCATAATAATATAAATAATAAAACTCGATAGAAATATAATAAGTTTTTCAGAAAAACCGGCTGACCTGATATAAGATCAGCTTACACAAAACCTTATAAAAGATATATCGACATCTTGTTTTGTAATGCGTTTTTTTTAAAGCACACGAAAAGATTCATATTTATGCTTAATAGTATGTCAACTTTTTGTCTCTTGTTTATGAAATCTTAAGCAAAATGTTTGCACTTTATAAAGCATTTTCATACAAAAATATTCATATTTATTCTTAAAAGTATCTTGCTAATTTGCGAAAATTTTAATTTTAATAAATCCTCTATCATTACATGTATTTGAAGTATTCGAATATTGGGTTTCCACGCCCATACTAACCTCGAAATACGCATGAAAACCAATTCAATTTTCTGTAATAAAATGAACTTTTAAGTAATTTGAAGCATTAATATCGATAAATTAACACTTTTCTTATGTTTACTAATTTATTCAGATTTTTAAGTCGCGTCTTTCATATATAAACTAATAAAAAACGGAAATGTCTAATATAAGCAATCAAAATTAAAAAAAATTTAACCACTAATATTTTAAAAGATAAAAGACCTCGTAGTCTGGGCTAAGAGCTCAGCCAAGATACAGTTGAAAGCCACTTTTTCCAGCTGAATTTATTTTAAAGATTTTCCAACATATGATTCCGAAATATTGCCGTTTAAAAAAAGGACGTTTTCGTGTATTGCGAAAAAAGGAAGATAGCTTATACAAATTTTCTTGTCAGAGAAAATAGGTAATTGTATGCTCTTTCAAATGCATTTACACTGAAGCGATCATATTATTTCTAACATACCAAAATAATTTACCTTATCGATTTCAGAATATTGTAAAATAAAAGAATCGTTATAAAACAAAAACGAATCGACCAATCTTAAAATTTCTTTTTAATTTCGAAAAGAACTTAGCCAAGAGATAGTTAAAAGCTACCTTTTTGGAAAATTTCAAAGAAATTAATGCCATTTTACTCAAGTTATCGCACGACATAGAAAATCGATTTTTTTACAAAATTATTTTTTTCTTGACAGTAGAAAAGTATTAAGACTCAAAAATTTTACTGAATATTCTTCTGCATATTCCTCATCACCTTGAAATTTTCAATAAAATTCCATGGTATATTTCTGAGGTATAACCATTTTAAAAAAATGACGTTTTCATGTATAACAAAAGAAGGGAATTATCTTTTGAAAATGTTAAGCTCTTTCAAATGCATTTTATTCGAATTGATAATATTAATTTTAACCTTTAAAAAAACCTAAGAAACTAAAATTCATAAATCGTAAAATCGATAAAAAAACAAAAATGCATCGATAATCATAAATTTTATTCATGAGCTCCCATCGTACGTCAAAAACAAGAAAAACGAGCCCTGAAACATTAATTTTTACCATGATTTACTCGATATTTATAGGGATACACACACATACACACATACACACACACATGCACACACACAAACACACACACACACACACACATCCATACAGACACTTTCTAAAAATAGTGTATTTTGATTGCCAATAGTCCAAAACATGTTTCTAACATGTTTTTTAGAAAACTTCTTTTTTACTATTACAAAGCTTCCTCTGGGAGGAAGCAAAAAAAAAGTTTAAAAAAAACAATTGTTCGTGTCTATGAGTGTGTGTGAGCGCGCGCGCGCGTGTGTGTGTGCACCAGCTTCTCAGGATATACACGATGAAAATTAATTTTTTTAAGTATAACCGCATGAATATTGCTAAAAATGTACACATAGTTAGCCTTTCAGTATCTCTTGGCTCACACTGTAAAAAATCAAATTCACATAATTACTTCTCAATTAGTTAAATATTACGCATAAAAATGCGTAGTTCAATGCAAAATAATTACGTTACAAATTGTATTGTTATTTTATTCGCAAATAATTTACAATAACTGTATGTAGTGAATTCGCTGCATCTAACGTGGATCAGGTTATAACCTGCGTTAGACGAAGAAAATTTCCTAGCCATGTTAGTAAAGTATCTAAGCTGAATGCAGTAAGGTAATAGAAAAATTTTATTTTTCATCGCAATTTTCAAACATCTCTAGTAATATACACAAAAGTATAACAATTTCAAATTTTGCCTTTAATATGTTTAATTTCAGCATATTTTCAGCTTCATATAAGCAGTTTTTCTCAAAATAAATGCATAAGATAGTATATGAACTGTTTTAAGCATCTACAGACTCTATTTGTCAGATAATTATGACACTATTTTTTACCCTAACCTCAATAAATTGTTCTGTTGACAAGTAGTATTTTTACACTGATTTATTTACAAACAAAATTTTAAATTCACTTCGCTGAACGTACGTCGGTTTACAGGGGCTGTTCCGAATTGAGCTCCGGCAGTTTATACGATACTTACGGTTTGGAAGGTTGTAATGTATTCTGCTGGAGCTGCTGCCGGAAAATCGTTCCACATCAGCTGGTCCCGTAATAAGCTGATGAATACTGAGCTTCTTGGGTAAAAAAGATATTTGCTATTTATCTGTCCTTGCCTTTCTACAATTTTTGGAAACACATAGCGTAGAACGGTGATAACCTGAACATTAACACGTCTTGTTAAAACGAAAAAAACGTATCCTATACTAAATGTTACAATAAAAGATTGAAACTTTTAAATAGTAAGTTTCAACTGTTTGATGATTATAAACATACTAATATAATTATTTACTATACAATTATGCAAAAATACTATTTTTATAATGGTGAGAAATAGATGTCTCAACAGTATATTATGACACTGTTGTGGGAGATGGTTTTCTACCTTGCTCGAGGGTTTTCGCACGAGCGAAGCGAGTGAGAAAATCGAGCAAGGTAGAAAAACACCTCCCACAACAGTCTCATACGATATTTTATAGCACAACAACCTCAAAATCGACAATAAAGTTGGCATTTTGAGGTTAGTGTGCTATAAAATATATAATAATTAATAAGCCCAAGTTAACCTCACCTTCCCGTGTACATGTATAATCTCGTTATTTTTATCTATGAGAATAATGTTATCGGTGCATTCAGCCATAAGCATATAACTGTGGTGTAAATAAGTATAAATCCAGAATAAAATTAACTAATAACTATAAATTAATCGATTATTTGTCATCGAGATCAATGTACGCATTGTCCTAACGTCCTCAGAAGCTCAGTAAACATCAGCTAATTACTAGGTCAGCTGACGTGAAATGATTTTCCGACAGCAGCTCCGACAGCTACAAAAAGAAAATATCGTATAAACGGCCGCTGCTCCAATCGGAACATACCCATAGCCTCCTTTCAACGTAGCGATATTCCGAAAAGATTTTTTATAGTGCAGTTATTTGCCCAGGTTATAAGGGGCCGTTCATTACTTACGTAAGACGATTTTTCGCATTTTTCTAAATTAAAATTAAATAATAAGCAGCTTAAATAATTAAAATTGAGTTATTTCCAAGTAGTTTGTAACAAAACTTTGAGAAAAAGCATCTTTTTATAAAATCTTTTTTTATACTAAAGATAATTAGACGCTTTGTTCCTTTTTAATTTCAACAGCACCCATACGTATTGCTTACCACGAAAAATAGGTTCTCGGCTGCAAATAGCAAACGAATCTTTTAAAATTTAAAGCTGACAATGCTTATACAAATTCAAAGGGCATAGTAAACCGTTTATTCTGAGTAGTTGTTTAAAATAAAGAAGTTGATAACACAGATTATTCCCATGTAAGAATTTCCAAGACTAGCAGTACGGGCCAATGCTGGCTCTATACAGCTGAACAATTAATTTGTTGACAAAATTCCGCCGATACTGTTTTTTTACTGGTATGATAAGAACGGGTCAGTAATCGAAAATTTTGTTTTTCTCAAATAATATGCATCAAAATCAAATTTCCTTTTCAAGGTTGTTTTATTTATTTTCATACAAAAATGCTTACTAGCATTTATCATAATATAGCACAGTATTTAAAATGTATACACAACACGAATTTATTCTTCCCAAACGTGTTTGAATTTAACGTTTGAAATATATCCATTCGAGAAGAATCAATGCATGGTGGGTGTATCTCTTTGATTATAATATTGACGGTTGAATAAAAAGAGGTTATCTCGGAAAATGCTTGAAAAAGAGGCTAACTCAGTTTTCGCTTGAAAAATGGGCTAATTCAGTTCGCGCTTGAAGAACGGGCTAACTTAAAAATCGCACCAAGAAGTGTTTTTATCTAATAATTTTTCGCTTTTAATTCTTTACTTTCAAGAGTAAAAAAGACTTATCAAAAGCGGCACATATGAGCAATATTACTCGGCCGAAATAGATTGACGGTTGGATTTCTGTTGAATTCGGCCGACAGATCACCTTTCACGATTTCGATGACGGTTTATACGCATTCATAGAATGCACGAGTAATAACAATATTGAATTTTAATTTTTTTATTCTCTACAATATTGAATTTTAATATTATGTAAATAATAATATATTTCTTACGTAAGAAATTACTGTATCACCCCCCCCCCCCCCGGTAAGAAATCGTAAGATATTTTAGAGCCCCCCCCCCCCCCTGAGGGTGCTTCAGTAAGTAATGAACGTCCCTTAAGCACTTCTATCAGACTTTTTGTGTACAGCATAGTAGGAATGAAACCGACGCGAGCGCAAAATCACCTTCCTCCTGCTCAAGCTCCCTACACCGTTGAACTGTGTTGACAATTTTTCCAATAAATGAGCAAAAAAAAAGGTAATGAGAATGATTAACTAGGTTTGAGGAAGCTAATTGTCAATGAATCGGCAGCGGTTCTTTTAAAGGTATTTCAAAAGGTTTCATCTAGATTCGATTAGATTTTAATTATTTTGAAATGTGACATGTTTTAGTCTAACTTGACGGCACTAACTATATAAATATAAAATTACTCATGAATACAAAATTTTGAATTCACAAATAAAAAGTATTAAATTCACAAGTTTGCATGAATAATAAATAATGTTCTCAAAACCTCTTTTATTCCCTGGTAGAAAATTATCTAGTTTTATCGAGGCCCTCGATTATTTCCTTGGCAAACTAGATAGATCTACATAGTTCTAGATTAATTTTCTACCAGGGTTACTACCATATTTTGCGTTTAAACATTAGGTATTGGGAATACAAATTTGCACTACACCCTCTGGGGGTTCAATATGGCGGTCGAAAGGAATGAAATTTTATTCAATCTCTTATTTTGAGACAAACTTAGTTTTGAAAAAATGGCCGCCGAAAGGAATATTTTATAATTACGATCTATATATATATATATATATATATATATATATATATATATAGGCCATTTTTTCAAAACTAAGTTTGTCTCAAAATAAGAGATCGAATAAAATTTCGCCATTGCCATTAACATTTCATACAAAAGTAACTAATAATTAAGCATCCAATTAAATCATAAAGTTTCTTTTTAATGGTACAGAACATAAATTGATCGATATGAGATGTTTCTAAATTATGAGAGAATAAAATTGCAAATTGGAAAAACATTGCTAAGAACGTAAAATATCAAGATTCGTCCAGAATGATACACTACACTAAATATAGTATAGGTTTTGTAACGATTTTTGCAAACTAAATTTACAAGTAAATACACACTAAATTTCGGCAAGTACCAAAATTTAATAAAACGCGGAATATTCCTTTAGAGTTCTATTTGAACAGAAATGAACTGATTATATCTTCGTATTATTTATAAGTAAAATTAAAAAAAATATTTAAATCGCTTTTATTTTGACTGTACTATTTTAAAAAATATATAATAATTTATTTTTGATAAATTAGTTACCTTCACCTTTACGTTGTATTAAAGAGTACATATAAAAGCGTGAGGCGCTCATGTACGATATATGGCATCCCTGGTAGAAACGTTCCCCATATGTTCGCCAGATTTTACTCTATTTTATAGGGAATGGCCAATTTCTGCTTAAAAGTCTGGCCAGAAACCCCGCTACCTGTCGACGTTTTCTCGTCAGAAACCTGACCAACTTATGGTTAATGAATAAATAAATAAAAAATAACGTTTAACGAATTTTTATAAGTTAATAATGATTATTATGTCATGGATTTAATAGCTTATTGTTAATAGAATGCTAAGATATATTTGGGATAGATTCGAAATAAAAACTAAAAACAAATTTCATTAAAAGTTTTTTTAAGGTTAGAGTTTTATAATTAAATAAGACATTAAAAAATCAAATAAATAATCGAATAAAAATTTGCATGCTGTTTTAACGCAGAAGTACTATAATGGGATTTACATTTTCAATAATTTTTTAGGGTTATGTAAGCTATTTAGATTTTCTATAAATTTCTGGTCAGATGCTGGTTTATTTCTGGCGAACTATTAGGAAACGGATCTGCCCAATAGATCGTGAACCGACCATCTAATATGCTCAATTTTCTACCAGGGATATTAAAATGCAAACCAGCTATTATTAATTTCTTCTTTAACTATTATAAGATAGATTTTCTGTTCAAAGAAAATAAATCAACACAAATGAGCGTATGCGTAAAGCTGTATCGAGCAGAAATTTTCAAAAAGGGCCCTACGCTTTTATATATAGTTTTTAATACAACATAAAGGTAAAGTACAACATAATAACTGTCGAAAACAATGAATTTATGTTAGTCTATACAGTGATCACGTAAATAATTGTTAAAATAAACGTATTTTTTTTTTAAATGTTTAATAAAATATAGGTCTAATATATTATCAAAGCTATTAATATAATACAAAATGAGCATAATAATGCAATCATTATTTCATGAAATCCGTAAAAGTAAAAGAAAAATATTAATTTAATTACTATAAAAAACATTAAACATTTAATCCATCATTATATGATTCGAAAAAAACTGCATCGTACATTTACTAGGAAGCAAAATCAAAAGTTACGACGTGAATTCGTAACAAGCTTCGTCTAGATACGTTTGTACATTCGTGCTCTGCCTCATTATAACGCTCGAGCATGAAGTTGACGGCCTACACATGTATGTACACACATACTAGGCGAAAGCGTTGCACGTTTCTGTTTATAATTTGTATGATTTTTAAGTAATGAGGACAATTACGTAGATCTACTGGCACTTTTTTAATTACTGATATTTAATGCTACTCACATTTACAGGGACAAAAACATAAAAGTTGTTTATATTTAATCTTGCATTAATAAGAGCAATAATTCTGAAAATTATTTTGATAACGTAAAAATTTGTCGATGTTTCTTCTTTATCACTAAGTTTTTTTAAACAATTTATAATTTAGTCATATAATTAAAAAAAGTATATATTATTCTATCTTTTACGGTAATCTCTAAACTAACGATTGCTTTTTGAAACACATTTGCTGTATATAATTATCTACTGATAACATATTAGTATTTCAGCCATAGATTCAAATTCATAATGACCTAAGTAATTTTAAAGTTTTTCTTTAATGTTTCTTTAATGTTATTAACTGAATATATGATTTTTAATTCTCATGAAAAATGATTCTTTTAAAGTCGGTACTTTAAGAAAATTTGAAATGCTAATATGTTTTCACTCATATGTATGTAAATTCTCACTATCTTTCCTGTCACTTTTATGTCATAACAGAAGTCAGTCAAACAAGTAAGAAACCAAAGAAAGTTTCAAATATTAGCATGAAGAATATCAATCGAAAAACTTTTAAATAAATAAACGTAATAATTTTCAATTAGAGGGTACTTACTACTCCATTTTATGGACGGCAAAAATATTTTATCACAATCTAAGTTAATGCAAGTTTTTATATCTTAAAAATGTATATTGTATGTGATTTTGCCATGAATTAGACCTCTCTAAGTGGTCTTTATTATCCTTTGAAAATTCGCTAATCTATATTATTGAATTTAAGCCCTTTTAACCGTGTTTTTGAATCAGATGGTGCATTTTTCATGGCCACTGAGGCTTTAAAGTATTCTTCAAAACTGTACTCATGGACTTAAGGAGCTACATTTAAAAAAGAAAGATTATTTTCAATGGTTATTGACACACATGTACCTATCAATAATAGTAGTATTATTATAGTATTTTCATAGTTTTATTATTGATATGTGTATCTAACAATTGGAAAAAAACGTTTTTTAAAAATGTAGTTCCTTAAGTCCGTGAGTACACTTCTGAAGAATACTTTAAAGCCTTGATGACCATGAAAAATGCACCGGCTGATTCAAAAACACGTGGTAAGCGGTTAAAAGGGCTTAAATTCAATAATGTAGATTAGCGAATTTTCAAGAGACTATACAGACCACTAAGAGGGGTCTAATTAGTAGCAAAGTAGGGCTGCACGAGACTCGATATTTTTCTTGGTCTTGTCCGGGTTTTGTCTTGAAAATCATGATAAGACCAAAAGGATACTGCTAAATTATTTTCAAGACAAGACTAAGACCAAATACTCAAGATTCTTGGCCTTGTCAAGAATTTTGATGTATATAATACACCACAAATTTATTGAACAGAGTAATTGTTATTAATTATTAACAGAATTGGGTAACCTTTTAATAAACTAAAATTTTAAGTTGAAAATTACTTAAATAGGAAATTAGTTTACGTTGAGTTAAAATTTATTAACTTATAAAAATCAGTAAAGTTATAGTCAGCTTAAATTAACTGTTTACAAGTTAAAAGTTAGAAATTTCTGATAAGTCAGAAATAAATTTTTAAATGGAAATGTACTATACATAATATTCTATGTTGAATTTTATAAAATTAAAATATAATGTTTTAATAAATAATAACAATTATTAACAATTTATTATTTAATATTTATTATATTCATCGATCGTTTAGTACATTACCATATTTGGTATGTTCACTTGGTGGTCCCAAAATTATTACATGAATTCATGAATTTTATAGTAGGTAAGTTGTTCTTAATAGTGAACGTAGTAAATATGCTACAATTGTCATTGAGGGACTAAATAAGTGTCTTAAAGCACTAAGGGATTAAAATACTGTTATTGTTTTGTGTCAAATGTATGATAGTGTTGCTGCTGCATATATAAAGCTGCACAAGTTAAAGACGAAACAATATTTTTGAAAATGTTTTCTTAATCTCGAAGCAACCTTGACATAGTCCGTGTTGTCTTGGTCTTGAAGAAAATAGTTTCGTCTTTTGTTGCTTCGTCTTGAAAGGTCTTGATTCTTATATTGACTTTTATCTATTTTATAAGCCGTAATAAAATCATTCATTTTCAAAGTCAATCATATTAGTCTGGATTTTCACTATTTATTGTGCAAATCATACTAAAGTTTACACACTGAGAAAAGCATATCGTAAAATATCACATTATAGATATCGTAAAATTTTCCTAATACATTTTTTTCAAGTTAATGTAAATTTGCATTACGTATTGAAATATGACTTTATACAAATTTTTAATTTTACGATTTTTAATATCGTAAATTCTACATTCTAAAAAGTGTTAATTATATATTCCGGGTAAATTTTGATAATCTCAATAGTTTAATCCTCTAAGTTTCAGGTATCAAAATCGTCGTAAAAAATTTCTGAAAAAATTCAGAGGTGATTGTTAGGCCTTGGGATTTGAATAATATTAGCAATAATTATTTTTTAAAATTTTTTTGTTTTCTCTGCTATTTTGTGGTCAAACGTAACTTAGGCCTACCTAACGAGATCGGAAATGATCCACTTTGGCCTGATCCATATACTTAGATTACATAGTTTCGACTTTATTAGGTAGAAATCTTTAAAAAACGGAGAAATGCATGGGTCCTAGAGGACCCACCAGGACTTACAGGGTTAAGCAATTTAAATTCAATGTAGTTGTTATCACCTAAAATCAAAAGTCTGTAGTATATTCTAAAATTTTTTGCAATATTTATCTCGAAGATCATCTCTGTAAAATTTCATATCGTTATATATTATGTAAATTTTAATATATATTTATTCAAAATTTCATCCTTTTGGTTCCTTTTACAATGCAGTATAGGGTACTGAAATAAAAGACCGCAAATCGGAGCCATATGTGATCATATATGTATAATCATATATGATCATTTAATATATATAAGTTTATTTTTAAGCGGATGTTACGGCTTTGATTTCATAAAGCAGCTAATTGTAATATACATTCTAAATATTATATGCATAAGTAAAACCGGCTACATGTTAAGGATTCGAAGCCTTTGCACGAAACCCTTTACAATTCCAAGAATTTGCAACATATGGCAATGTATATACACTGGGCTAAAGGAGTTCCAATCTTTACACTGAATAGATATTATAACCATAGGAACTTTTAAAAAGTTTGATTTCATTAATGGACAAATTTATTGCAATTCAGCAGTAAGAAATTAAATAAAAAAAAATAATGTATAATTTAAATTTAATATGTAGTAGTGTATGGTTTTGATATTAAAAAATTAAGATAAAGTTAATAAAAAAGCAAGACTTCAAGACAAGACGAGATCAAGGCAAGACCGTATGTGTCGAAACATTTCCGAGACCAAGACGATATTTTCAAAAATATCGTCTTGCCTTGGTCTCGTGTGCAGCCCTAAGCAAAATCACATATAATATACATATTTAAGATATGAAAACTTGCATTAACTTAGATTGTGTCAAAATATTTTGGCCGTTTATAAAAGAGACAATAATTTTTACAGAATTTCATTCAAGCTTGACCCCTTCAAGTTAGTATTAAAAAATTTATTTATTGTTATTATAGCAACGTATTACTGAAAGACGATAAATAAAATGCAAAAACATAGGAATTCAGCTCGTTTCTATAATATAGAAATGTTGTTAACCACAGTCTTATGTTTCTATGCATCTTATATACTTTTTGAACTATAATTTGTAAATGTAATATCCTTCATAGATAGTCAAAGCTAACATTTTTGAAAGATGTGACAGAATTTATACACATTTAAATTTCGCTATGCACGTAAAGAGAAATGAACATTATTTTATTTGTATTATCTATGCAATGAGTTAACTTATTGCGGTTTTAATATTCTAAATAATTCAATACTACAATATAATGACCAAAATAAATAATTAATCTGTATATAATTACACAATTTTTATAATATAATTCAAATGTTAAATACTGGATTAACGTATTCAAAATAATAATTTTTTGGGTAATATTTATGTAGCTCCAGAAAATCGTTCAAACATTATTATTTTTCATTATCAAGGCGTGTTTGGACTACAAATTCATGATTTTAACCGGATTAAACAAACCAAATTCACCTTGTCATTGATCCTATTAAGAAATCATCCACGCCACCATTAACCAAATCTAAATCCCTAGAGAATAATGCTTTTAATCACTTAATCCCCGGGTCACGGCACCAAAAATATTAATAATTCAATAAACAACCGTAAAACCTTTTCGCTTCGGCCGACCGTAATTAACTCTTAGCGCCGCTAAATGACCATAGTGAACGAACCTCCGTCAAATTGCGAAAATTGCACTCGCGAAGCGCGACACACAAACTAGCATAGTTTCCACTCGACTTGCTACCGTTCGCAACGCTCGTATGTACAGTCATCTCCCCAGCGGCAGCAGCAGCAGTGAGTTAGAAGAGGAGAGACAGTAGTCCGCAATGTGTACACGCGCGCATAATACAACATCGACATCTCCCAATTGGCCTCCTGCTATCTATCCTTTAAGCTGTACAATGAATACATACGTCACCGAATTCGAACAGGCACACACGCGTGCTTCGGACCTGCAAACGTGATACAGCATTCACACTCGTTACGGGGCTAAACACATATAATCGTGTATACGGTACATACGAACAAATATTAGCTGAGACTGCGACAAAAAAATCGCTAGATTCATTTATGTCTTTTAGCCAAATCAGAGAAATATTCAGAGGTTCTGTATAAACATTTTGTTACCCTGAATCTAACACCGAAAAGTTACTGTTTTACCAAAACTTTTCGCTTGTTTCTGTCAGGCATTTTTTATCGCGGGACACTACGTTAAGATATCAAAATACTAAGACTTGTTGTAATGAGTCGTAAATTAACAGCTGATAAGTAGGAAATTTGTCCAGGATCAGTTCAACTTTAAAAACTTTCTGTGGGTACGAAAGTACTCGAAACCTTCAGAAGGTAAATACTGTTAGAAACTGACAATGTCTTTTTTATTTGTTCTGTTTTTTTCATAGTATTAACCATTGAAATTAGTTGAAAACTTATAAAGTATTACTATAAGAAAAGTGAAGAGTGTCGTTAAGGATAAATAAAAAACGGTATCATAAACTTACGGTTATTACTCCGCTAGCACCTTTAAAACGTTCAGCACAACATTTTTAACGAATTCCAGAGAGATACAACTTAACGAGACACTTTTCTTGAGAAAAACATTTCCTGTACTAGAGCTTCTACTGTGTGCTGTGAAGATAACACAAAAACTGCGTAGAGTATTGTACAAATCGTCTGCCTTCTCCATAGGAAAACTACTTAACGTATGTGTCCTTTCTTACTGTGAATTGGCATTTAGTGTCATGTTACTCTAATGGAACAAAGACTTTCATTGAGGGTACGAATATATACTAAAGTTAAAAGGCTTTTACGCGAAGGTTAATATAGAATGTAATACTAAACGGACTATTTTCAGTAAATTATAACATTACTAACAAGTGACTTAAATCATATTATTGCAAAGTAAACGTTGTAATTATTTTCATCATCAGAGACAGAACTGTACCCAAATATTCTATTTATTTGCAAGATAATTGAAGAAAATACTTTTATATACAAACATGTTCTTTCTAATATGTTCGTAAAAAAGGTGAGTACATCAATGAATGAACATTTAAGACCAATGAATGAACAGGTCACATGACATTTACATTCACTTAAATAAAAGGTTTCTAATTTTGAACTGCCTCTTTAAGGTTTTAAGACAATGCGATGCAAATCGTTATATCTCATAAATATAAAAAAGTTTTCGATTAACCCTCTATTCAACGTGTTCTTTTACTGGTGTGCGATTAAAAACACACGCAAATCCTTTGCAGAAATGTGCAACTTCCAGGACACGCACAAGTGCGATGAAAAACAACCTACCGAAACGAATCACGCTCACGGCGCGTCTCATTCGCAACTGGCGCTCGTAGTAGGCATTCGTAGTAGTAGTAACAGCCGTAGCAGTCGTAGTAGGCTCGCATACTCCTTCCGGTAAATCCCACTGATCGCGACAACTCGTGCATACACTCTAACCGTCCACCTATCCTTACTCCTCCTCTACTTTCTCATATTTCGGGCATATCAGCCGCGTGCTTATCTTATCAGCCAGTTCCGCTTCTCGTCCGACTTGGATAAAGCCCAAAATCGTATATACAATTACGACCACGCGAAAGGCAAAAAAAAAGAAGGAAAAGCCAGAGCAGAGCCTGTGGCAGTCGGCAGACCGGCGCTCACACACATTCGCGACACGCTGCAGCAGCGCGACGCACGCACGCACACGACGAGGCTCCTGCGAGCGAGCACTGCGGGACAGAGAGCGGAACGCGACTCTCGTGCGCTTGGGAGGCCACTGACAGAGCTTCGGCGCGTTAACGCCGTCGCCGCTGCCGATTGCACATAGTCGTCTCCTCGGAGGGAGAGAGTGAGAGAGGGTGGAAACGTCGGGGCTCTGGAGGGGCGAGAGCGCGCGCGCGCGCGGGAGGATGATGGGAAAGGGGTGAAGATATTGAGGAAAAGAGCGAGACTGTGCTGCACGCGAGGCCTGGCGACGATCGGGGTATAAACGGGATCGGAGAGTCGACTTGGTCGCAGATAAAATTAGAAGAACATCGCGCTGATGGTCGTTATGTAGGTGAAGGGGGATATGCGGCAAATGCCAGGGGTATGGAAAGGACGTCCCACGCAGTAGCACAGTGTAGATATACGTACAGTCATTCAGTAGAGCTGTGGCGAGTCCGGCGAGACGCGGATGACCGCGGCGAGAGTGAGTCATGTGCAGCAGGGAAAGGGGCTGCCGAGAGAAAATTAGGGAGAGAATCAAGCCCGGGGGAGGCAGGCAAAACAGATTGATTAAGTGGGTTACAGAGCGGAGAGAGAGAGAGAGAGGGGGGAGAGGGAAGGAGATCGCAGAAAATCGGGAAGAGATACGACTGCCTAGGGCAACGAGGACGAAGTCGTAAAAAACGCGCAATAATAGAGAACAGCCCCGCGTGCGCCTGAGTATACGACGAGGATAGGAAATCCGCGAATGTAGACTCGCGGGTGAGCAAGCGAGAGGTAGAGCAAACCGAGAGAGGAAAAGAGCGAGTGAGAGAGGAAGAGAGTGAGGTCGGAGGTGAGGAGGAGGCTCTATCGACCGGAGCCGATCCAGCAGCGGCAGCACGGCGCGCACGACAACACAGCTGCTGCTGCTGCTGCTGCACGTGTTGTGTATGTTCGTACGTAGCTACGTACGAACGAGATGACGTATTACAGAGCTGGGGTGTTCATATTTTCTTTTTTTTTATGTTTAATGACACTACGGCGTGTGTCATCGAGTATAATACCGGGAAAAGGGAGAAAGGCGGAAGTGACACGCGGGATGTCTTCTTCGTTGTCGAAGGGGCCAGTGTATAAGCTGTTGTGCCGGCGCGCGCTTTCTTTTGGCAGCGAGACGCAATTGACATGGCTGGAGCGCAAAAGGAACTACAGCACGCATGCGCAGCTCGAGCTAGTAAATGTGTGCATGCATGTAGGCGGTAAGGGGATGCTCACAAACTGAAGGATGTGTGTGTAGGAGGGAGCTGTGGAGTCGGTCGGTGGGATGTGTACACTCTCGAAAAAAAGAGAGAGAGAGAGAGAGAGAGAGAGAGAGGGGGGGGGGAGTCGAAGGATTTAGCTTTGAGATCTCGAGATTTTGTTGACCCTTTCCGAAACATAGAATTCCGCTTCTATAGGTCTATTAATCATCTGAGTCATCTGGGTGTGAGATTTGGGGTTGTCGAACGATGACAATCTGCCCATTGAAAAATTGTTCTGTACTCCCGTGCTTGTGTATATAAAGATATAGATATTTATGTTTCTTAAATCGACTTCTTGTTTATTCACAACATTATATTTTTAGATAGACTAATAGCATAATAAATAAATTTTTCATAGATTATAAGATTTATGTCAAATATGTTGAAGAATATAAATTGTACATTAAAAAAATCAACATTAAATAAAAGTTATCTTAGATACTTTTCATATACATTTTATTACAGTAACTTAATAAGTAAAAAGAAATACATACTTTATTTTCAAGAAACAATTTTTTTAATTCTTTGATATTATAAAGCAAAGTTTGATGAAAAACGTTGGCGTGATCCGTGCCGAATTGTAGAGCTATTGACCGAAGAGGCGTGGATTCTGACCCGTCAAACCCAATTTTCTGTCGATCATAACACGCAGAAATACAACGCTAGACGATATTCTCGTAGTAAAAATCAGAATTTTTTAACGTGATTTCTACCGGTCAATCACTTTGCTCAAAGTTTTACTATCGATATACGTAAATAATAAATGGCGTATTTCATATATTGCTTAATTTATTAATAAAGCACATCTTAATTGTCGAAGAAAAAAACGAATATGCTCGTAACATAAAGTATATATCACGGGAAAATTCATATATGGTTCTATTTTTATACTCGAAAACAAAGCTTTGTAACGATGAAAATGTTGGAATCCGAGATTTTGATGAGTTTCGATGTTTCCGAAGTATATCAAAATATATACTAGGGTGGTTCGAAATTCCCAAATGTTTTCAAATATCAAAAGTAAGCCTCTTAAAATATGGTATTTGTCAAATAAATAAGTTTCCTGCAAGCTTGGGGTTTAACTTAACATTAACATTTAAAGGTGGCTACCTCAAATTTAAGGTTATTTAAAGAGTATTTAAGCAATTTTTCCGTAAAATCGCGAATAAAATACAATAAAACTTCTATTCACGTTAAAATTTTTTTGATAATTGATTATACTACTAGAATTAGAAATCAGCTGTGTACCAACCGTCGAAAAATGTTTTTCTTCTAGAGTACAGTCGTATACGTCAAAATTTTTACATAAAACGGGCTATTTTGGGACATTTCTAAAAACCTTAATCCTTGATGATTTTTCAAACACCAAAATTATTTTGAATCTTTGTTCCGAATAGTATGTACAAAAAAAATTGGCAAACAAAAGGATATCAAAATATGAAAATTATATCAATCTTAATAATGCATCGATTTTCTAATATTTTAAATGAGTTATATTATAGTTTGATGTAAATTACTTCAGGCAATATACGTCACAGGTACTTATAAGATATCTTGTAATATAGCTAACATGAAAACATTTAATATGATGGTCGTAGCCTTCTTAAAATATATTAGAATATTGAAAATTCCTTATTAGAAATTATTTTAAATTGTAAAATAAATAGTTTACAATATAATGAAATACCCTTTAAAATGTATTATTTTACATGTAGTTTCTCTCCTCGAGGTTCTTCTAAGAGAATAAACAAAAAATATAAAATAATAAACTGTTGCCAATTCATCGACAGTTAGCTTCCTCAAAGTAAATAAATTGTTCCAATATAAGTTTATTTATTCTAATACATTAAGTTTAAATTGCTATATTTCTTTCTAAATAGTAGCTTAACAAAGGGTGTTTTTTATCAATGATTGTTTGTCAAAAGATAATTACAAAAAATTATAAGCTTATAATAATAAATTGCATTATCGATTTAAAAATATCGTGAAATAGAAAAATCGTTATAAAACAAAAACGAATCAATGATTCTTTATTCTTTTTATTAATTCGTATCTTCATAAAAAACAAATAACAATTCGTTTGTGTAATAAAAAATGACCGCGAAATCTCGAGATTTAAGCAATAAAAATTAAAAAAGAAACTCAACTTCAAATATCGTGAAAGACAAAAAAGAAATCGACAAAAAGAGACCTCATAGTCTGGGCGAAGCATTTAGTCAAGAGATAGTGGAAAGCTACCCTTCTCAGTGCAATTTATTTTAAAGATTTTTCATCATATGTTTCCGTGATATCGCCGTTTAAACAAAAAATTACTTGTTCAAATCATGTTTCTATAATGATTTTAGCATAACTTTCTTTTACCATCAAAAAGCTTCCTGTATGAGGAAGCAATTTATACAATAACTTTTTACATATTACAATACAAAAATTCGATATTGCAACATCAGGTATCGCGTAAGCTAGAGAATGATTTGACAAAAAATCCCAATTTTTTTCTTCGTCTGGTTTTAATTTGGGAGGTCTCTTTTTGTTCCCTGTAAGATTTCAGTGGAAACTTACCGATATAAAAATTGAAAAAATTGAAAAGTCTGCATAGTTACGCCCATAGTTACATCATAGTTTATACTTGTACACGTACGAACTTACGATACCATAAGTAATATCTTTTAAACAATTGGCTGGAACTTTGCAATTCTTCTCTCTTTTTCAATTTTTATATCGCTATACGGTGAGCTTTGATCATATTTAAATAAAAAGTGCTTGGACCTCTCGGATTTTTTTAAATATATCCGATATCTCAAGATAATTGATGTAAGCTTAAAAAAAAATAATCGCAAGTGGGATTTTCTCATGTACTTAATATTTGATTATTTTGATAGGTCATTAGAAATATCTTTACTATTACATCCTGCATTTAGATTTTTTAGGGTTTAAAAATATAATGTTATATCACAAACAAGTCTAAATGTGCAATACTCATTCCATATTTAGATTTTACAAAAATTTTCAAAATACTACTTAAAACGCAAACGAGATCTATATCGAATTAAACACGATGAAGAAATAACTGTGAAATTACTAGAATTTTCTGATCTTCAACCTTTGAAGAAATCTACTTACGATCTAATTACGAACTTTTGTAATTGGTCCATATTCGACAATTTAAGGGTATATTTGACGCCTAGGAAGCTAACTATTAAAATTATTCCCAGCCTTTTCTGAGCGATTTGGAATTGCAAACCCTTGACTCCCCGACTAATAGTAATTACAATAAAAAGTATATTTATAATCCTATTTATATTAAATTATGGTAAAAAGACACATGTACTTCATAAATTTAACGTTCTTGTTATGATTATTAGTTACATATGTCCTATCCATCTTTTTAGAGTAGAATATGATAATTAAAAAACTTTAAAAAACATCAGTGAAAAATATAAATGCTTCCACCCAGGCTCGAACTTGGAACCTGAAACTTTCCGCAAGAACGCTCTATCCAGTTGAGCTACGTAGATCTTAGACATTTCTTTCACTGATTTATCTCGAAGGTAGCGCAAATATACGATGACATTGCATTAAATTGTTTCATACATTTAAGAAACTTAACGTTCTTGTTATGATTAATAGTATAGTTTTCATTTTCATTTTCATTTTCCCCGTTAACATCTAATTGATGTATTACTATGGAGAATACAATTGGTTTATTACATATTTGTAGATTTTAATTAAATAATTTTAAGACACGTTAAGTATGAGCTTTTATCTGAATACGATTTATTGAAAATCCAGAAGACTTTGCAATTAAGCCACATAAAGACAAGTGCCATCGCTACAGATTTACGAGTTGCTACGAAAAATTTTAAGGTCCTGGAACCTAAATTGAAAAATAAACTATATTAAAAGTCACTGCGTCGATAATTATTTTGGAACCAAAAACTTTGACTTTATTCACGTCAAGGATAATAAAGTTTCAGCTGCAGTCGAAACAATTGCTTACTGCACAAATCTCGGTGGTTTGATAGAACACGTTAAAAAAAGCGCTTATTATCTAAATTTCAAACGGGTTAAAGATTCAGGTGTTAACAGATTACTTATACTTGCATTAGTGCACAGTTCACGAGAAAATTATGCAAATATATCGCAGTTATGTTCTGCAATAAACATAAACAATTTCAAGGAAACTATTGTGACAGATTTAAAAATTGCCAATATTCATGACTGGTATCATGAATAGGTTGCATAGCAGATTTTATTTCTGCACTTGGTGTTTCGCCTCAAAACATTATTTAAGTATCTGTGGAATATTTAGGACAATAAATAATACGTTTCAAAATTATACAAAGTAGCTTGAAGTAGGATCCGTCAAAGTAGATGGGAAGAATACGGAATGTGGATGAAAATTTTTTCCTTGTCGGTGTTGCGTAATCGATAGAGACCCTAAGCCATTTCAAATCCGTTTGTATTTAAAAAAAAATTAAAATATTAAAAAGTTAGAGCTTCTTTAAGTTTCTTTGTGATCACCGGTCACACTGTTGTAAAGTTCAAAGGAGCCAACACAGCAAAGTGACATCACAATCATTTTCATACCGCTGTTTCACAACAGTTTGGATTCATTTTAGTTATTGTGCTTAATAATAAAAAAAAAGAATAAAAAAAATAGCAAATACTGAAAATTTGAGTATTATTTTGAAAAATTTGTGAATTTCGAGAATGCACAATGGGTACGTATAAGCCATTTCTAGACTTACTTCTGATATTAAAATATATTTTAAAAATCAGGATGTTAATAGCAAAAATCTTTACGATAATCTACAAAAATGTTTGATGACGGATGGAGGGTTCAGAAATGAGTAGTACGAGAATTAGTGGTAAAATAAAGTCTAAATGCTTGATAAAGGCTGAATTGGTATCTGTGCGGGCAGGCACTGTAGAGAGCGTGTGCTTGTTGCGAAGGAGAGAGCGCAACTGAGCGCTGCGGCGTTGTAACCGGACGTTGATAAGAGGTCTCTCTCTTCTGGTTGACGCCAGTAAGGCCAAGCCCGGTTATTCGTATCCAAAATGGCGATTTTACGCTTATGTTGGCGAGATGATTTTAGAATGTAGCGGTGGCGATTTTTCTGGCTATATTACTACTTCCTGGCTATTTTAGGCTTCATTTACTATTTTCGCGATCTTTTTGTTAAGTAATCTTAAAACATGTCGAATATCGATATCTGTTGAGTTCGGCAATGCAGCCAACTTGCAACAACCTGTGTGTTTACGTACAGGTAAGTGAAAGGAACACGCTCTTATCGACAGTCGCTTTCGCGCCTGCTTCCTATTGGTGGCATTGGTGCTCACTGACTCTTCCTGACTCAGCGAGCTGCGAGTTTCTGTTATGTCTTATTCGTACGAACAGTATTGCTTACAGAATTCTACATGCTTACAAGAACGAGCAGGTACACAGGCACATGCAGATTAAAATACGACCGAGTATCTTTCTTTGTTGTGCTTATGGGTGTTTGTCAAAAAGTTGAACAATTCTTGTCCCTCCTGTTTTACAAGGTAAAAGGGCATTATATGAATCTCAAAAAATAGTACTAAAACCGGACTATCGTAAGCAAGAGTCTGCAAATTTTCAGAACATAAAGTATTTTCTATTCTGAGTAAAAAATAAAAAACTATGCAAAATGTCTTGTCTGTCCCATGTCCCAAGCCTTAATTTCATCCGAATATACCAAGAAATTTAGTAATACACTAAATTTTAGCCAAAAAGATTACACACAGGGTTAATGTAAGTCTTAGTTAATCCAAAAATAATGCGCGACATTTAATGCGTGTATTCTGTTTATGTATGGTCGTTTCGAAATGTGTCCCCTAGTTTTGATGTCTTGAACGTCCAAAGGGCTTTATTCAAAGAAAGTTGTATTAAAATTTTCACAAATTAAAATGCAACCTATTCCTTCTTGTAACTTTTATATACATTTTATAAAAAAAGCTCACATATACTTATTTATTAGTATTGCTTTCTACAAATAATTAGTTAATGTTGCACTTCTCTACCATACCTTTATTATATGTCTTGTCTGTCCAGCGAAAAATTCTTTAACGGAGCATTCAGTTTGAAAAATAAATATTTAAATCGAATTTGTCGTTTAAAAGGACAGAGGAATTACTTCTTTCTTAATTTCACATATATCTGGTGCATTTAAATAAATAAACTACTAAAAAAATATGTACGGCACAAATGTCTTGTCCGTCCAGTGTTTACGTTAAATGTACTAAAACAATCGAAGGCGGTATCATCGAATACGACAAATAGGTAAATAAACAACATTTTAACCTATTTAAGCATAGATCACAATCGTTCATATACTATAATAAGCGATGTAATTTTTAATTTGTGCTAAACGAGAGATACTTCATATAAGGTAATATATACCAAACAATATTAAATGAAAGTTATATACACAGAGAGAATTTGCTGATAAAAATTATCGTAAAAATCATTGTAAACGTGAGATATTCTGACTTCATGGGAAAAAATACCCTACTGAACGGTAAACTTTACCGTGCTGAATGGTAAAATTTATAATGAATAACGTGAATTTTTACCGTTCAGTAGGGTAATTTCCCCCCTGAAGACAGAATATCCCGCGTTTACAATGATTTTCACGGTAATTTTTATCAGAAAATTCTCTCTGTGTACTATATTAATTCGTAATTTAAAAGAATTGATTATAAGAAACTTTCAACATTGTAATATTTTTTTAACTACATAAAACTGTTTTTTATCTCGACCATTTTAATTTTCTTTATTTATATGATTAATATTATTACATCATATTTTTTATTTTCGGTTTCAAAGACTTTATTTTTTTGAAAATCATACTTTTAAAAAGAGCCAACTTTTTGACAATCACCCTTATACGTACAGCGGGAAAATATAAAAGGTAATTCTGGGAAAGAGTGATAACAACGCACGCTTACAACGCCGGTCGGCGAATCGCGTTTCGACAGATCGAATAATTAGCTCGTTGTGAAAATATCAGGTATAAGATTTACCTATTGGATTTGTTTTTCTTCATTTATGTTTATCTGAATAATACGAGGTATGAGAGGAAATTAAAATTAGCTACAGCAAAAAGTCTACTTAAAAACTCGAGAGTCTGCTATTACAATCCTGTACGGGAAAATGAGTCTTGGGCGAAAGGTAGGAAAATTGCAATTTTCTTTGTCATTTTATATTTTCAATACAAAATTAGTATGCAGTAATTTTAGTATCATAATTAAAGTAATTATTAGAGTTTGAAAAATATTTGTGTAACAAAAAACATACTGAAGTAGG
This sequence comes from Gastracanthus pulcherrimus, assembly GCA_949152435.1. Taxonomy (NCBI): domain Eukaryota; kingdom Metazoa; phylum Arthropoda; class Insecta; order Hymenoptera; family Pteromalidae; genus Gastracanthus; species Gastracanthus pulcherrimus. The sequence continues at coordinate 149,231,687 of OX424573.1, forward strand.
TGGCATTATATATAACTTATAATAATTTTGAAGAATCCATCAAACTTTAAGAATAAGAACGTAGGTACTGGAATAAATGCTTCCTGAATATAGTATATTGAAAAATAATGTTTATAATAAATCTAATAACAATAAAAAAAAGTTGTATATTTTTTCATGTATATTTCAAATTTATTTTTAACTGTATGATTAATTTTCTTATTCAGGTTGGCTCGCCAAAAACAGAGATTCTCGTGCCGTTAAGAAGCAACCTTTCTGTGAGGTATGTAATAAAAGTCTTCGAGCGCATATTACAGATTTACAAGTACACAATACCTGAGGTACGCATACCAAGCCAGTAAGAAAAAAGAGAAATAAGAAAGAGATTTGAAGCTGACAGTTTATATTGCAGCACATTCAAGTATAAGAAGTGTAGACCATTTAACTGAAATTTTGAAAAATTTGTGTTTTGAGGATTTCCAGTTACACTAAACTAAATGCAGCAATTTAATAAAGAATGTGATTGCATCAAATATGTTGAAGGAACTAATTAAAGATTTTGGCGACTAGCCCTATTCGTTGATTATTGATAAATCAACTGATGTTTCTACATTGATATTTCTCTGCCTTTGTGTTAAGTATTTTAGTCACAAGCAAAATCGAGATGTTACAGATTATTTAGGAATTACTGAAGTTAAAAAGGCTGATGTTGTAACTTTACATACTGCAATAATTGAATATTGTTAAGAAATAAATCTCAAGATTGAAAATCTCATAGCATTAGGCACAGATGAGGGGAGCAATCTGTGTAGAAAAAATCATTCAGTCTACACATTACTGATAGAAAAAGTTCCAAATCTGAAATTAGTTAGGTGCATCTGCCACTCTTTAAATAATGCTGCTTCAGCTGCTTCCAGTCACTTTCCAGCAAATGTTGAGTATGAAAAGAAACCTACAATTATTTTAGTCACAGCCAATTGAGAAAATTTGAGTATTTGAAAACATGGGAGACTATGAATGCTGGTTTCGCAGGTGAGAACGATGTAGATAAGGAAGAAAACCGGTCTATCGAAAGTTTATACAGTTATCAACTACTAGGTGGCTAGTTAGGTACAACTTTGGGAAGATAATTTTAGAGAATTATTTGACATTACAGACTCATTTTGGTTCAGTGATCAATACAGAAAAAGATCTTAATGCTAGATTTCTTGATATTACACTGAAGGATGACAGTACTTATTTATACCTGTTAATTATAAAACCCATCTGTTGCAACGCCGTTACCCTAAGCGGGTCCTGGGCGTAGTCGTCCAGAGCGGACGGGTGGGTGCCTATCACCACTACACAGCGCGTCCTCAGGTTGCGGATAGAGGAACGACCCCTGAGAAAGAGGTTAGCTGCGAATAAAGCGAATAAGCAGTCACGGACAGCCGATAGGCCCAGGCGTGGGTGTGATGAGCCCGCACTGGCGAACGCATTCATCTAGAAACACTACGCAAGCACCGCAACAACTACAAACACTATACAAAATCTCCTATCTTACTTTCTTCTTCTACCTTACTCTGTAATCTATCTCTTTTACCACACATTTCAAACAACAAATGGGCCAAAAATCCTGCTGTCGTGGAGGATACGGGAGCGATGACAACTGCCCTGAGAGGGGATGTGTAGAATGATTCGCCACCTGGTCTTACATGGCAACGAAGCCAGCGAAGACGCGCTGCCTTGCAGGGGGGCGTTAGGATATGAGAATGAAACCGAGTGTGTCTGACGACGAGTTGACTATGTCCTCGCCAAAGTCGGAAAGCTCTCATACTTAGTTCTAGGGAGGTATGAGGGTTATCACCCCTAGACGGATGGACTCACCTGCGATCGGAACAGGATCCAAAACGCGCGGATTTAACTTACTATCATGGCTCAAAGAAAACAAAACCAAACCAAAAGAAACTTAAGGGTGGGAACCTGGAATGTACGCAGTCTACACAGAGCGGGCGCGTTCCGGGAAATCATAAATGAAACTGAGAGGTACAATTTGGATTTGGTAGCAATACAAGAAACCCGATGGAAAGATAACGCGATGCTAGGATCCGGTAACTTCACCTTTTTATATGGGGGCGCGAGCGGGCATTCTCTAGGCACCGGATTTCTTGTTAACAAAAGCATCATACATTCCGTTAAAAGTTGCAATTTCGTGAATGACCGACTGTCGTATATCATCATCCAAGGAGCGTGGTATAATTACGTGGTTATTAACGTCCACTGTCCCACGGAGGACAAAGAGGAAGAAGTCAAAAATCTTTATTATGTAACTTTAGAGCAATTAATCGACCAATTCGCGTCTTACGACACCAAAATAGTAGTGGGGGATTTCAATGCTAGAATAGGGAGAGAGGAAATGTTTAGGCCCACCATAGGCAAAGAAAGTCTGCACGAAACCAGCAACGATAACGGTATTATGGTCATAAATTTCGTGGCCGCAAAAGATCTTATAGTCAAGACCACGTGCTTCAAGCACAAGGATATACACAAGGCAACGTGGCCATCGCCGGATGGGGCCACGCACAATCAAATCGATCATTTTCTTATTGATAAGAGGCGCCACACGAATGTACTCGACGTAAGGACCTACAGGGGGGCGGATTGCGACTCAGATCATTATCTAGTAGTGACCAAATTAAGAGCCAGATTAGTAGCCGGTCAAAATAGTAAGCGAGCGAACAAAGTAGAAACCTTTGATATTGGAAAACTACGAAGCGGGGTAGGGCGAATCAAGTACCAAGTAGAAGTTAGCAACCGATTTCAGGTGCTCGAGGAAACGGATGAACAGACGGGAGTAGATGACGATCCGAACAGGTTGTGGGGGGCTATCGAAAAAGCTATAAATGGGGCCGCGAACAAAGTACTGGGTAAGAAAAAAAGGCCGAAGAGCAAACCATGGTTTGACGAAGAGTGCGAACTCTGGTTTGAAAGGCGCAAGAAGGCTAAATTAGATAGTGTACACAATGAAAGCGGTAGGGCCGTAGAAGAATACCATGAAATAAGAAAGCAAGTGCGTGTGATTTACAGAAACAAGAAGCGCGAGTATCAGAAAAATGAAATTAGAAAAATAGAAACTAATAGTAGGGAAAATAACCCGCGCGAGATGTACAAAGGAATAAACGCTATTAGGAAGGGTTTTCAGAGTAGATCGCAGTTAATGAAAGATAAGGACGGGAACCTCGTGACAAGCGAAAATGAACTATTGAAATTATGGAAAGATTATTTCGATAAGTTATTAAACATGCATGAAAACTCCGAGGAAATGGGAGACGAAATCCACACTGCTGAACTCCATATGGACGAAACGACCTACAAAGAAGTAGAGGCCGCGATCAAAAAGCTAAAGAACAATAAGGCAGCAGGAAACGATTCTATACCAGCTGAACTACTTAAATATGGAGGCACCGCGCTTACATCTAAAATTTTTTATCTAGTATGTGCTATTTGGAGAAATGAAACAATACCAGAAAATTGGAAAGAATCCATCATCATACCGATCTTTAAAACGGGAGATAAAACAGACTGCAATAACTACCGGGGAATCTCACTTTTAGCTACCTGCTACAAAGTTCTGTCAAACGTAATACAGGCCAGACTCACACCATTCGCGGAAGATATAATAGGAGATTATCAGGGTGGATTCCGGCGCAACAGGTCAACGAGCGATCAAATGATTACCATAAGACAATTATTAGAGAAAAAGTGGGAATATTGCGAAACTATACACCAGCTATTTGTGGACTTTAAGAAAGCGTACGACTTTGTCAAACGAAGCAAAATGTATGAAATCCTAGTGCTCCTTGGCGTACCAAAAAAACTCGTAAAATTAATTCAAATATGTCTCAACGGAAGCACTGGAAAGGTCCGAGTAGGCGGTAATGTATCCGAATCGTTCATGATACGCGACGGTTTGAAGCAAGGTGACGGGCTTTCAACGGTACTCTTTAACCTGACGCTAGAGCATGTTGTTAGAAAAATGCAGGCTAGCGAGCTAGGCGCAACACTCAACGGAACAACGCAAATTTTAGGCTATGCGGATGACTTGGATATAGTGGGAGATAATGGTGAAACGGTGGCGAGAAATGCGGAAATCCTTATAAATGCAGCTAAAACACGGGGTTAGAAGTGAGCGAATCGAAAACGAAATATATGATCATGGAGAAACTGGGCATTCGCGAAGCAGAAGGGGATCTCAGAGTCGGAAAATTCACTTTTGAAAAGGTTAGCGAATTCAGATATTTAGGTACAACTATAAATGATCGAAACGAAATTAAAGCCGAGATTAATAAGAGACTTCATTCGGGTAATGCCTGCTTCTACGCTGTGAACAGATTACTTAAGTCAAAGCTACTGTCGAAAAATGTCAAAATAAGGATATATAGGACTATAATACTGCCGGTAATCTTGTATGGGTGCGAAACCTGGGCGCTCACTAAAGCGGAAGAAAATCGTTTTAGGGTATTTGAAAATAAGGTTCTGAGAAAAATATACGGGCCAAAGAAAGATGAGGAAACTGGGGAGTGGAGGAAAGCAGTGCGCATAATGAAAGGAAAACCGAAAGCAACCCGACCTCTTGGTAGACCTAGACGCAGATGGGAGGATACGTAAAATCAGACGTAACTGAAATTGGGCGGGAAGGCGCGAAATGGATGGGGTTGGCACAAAATAGGGAAACGTGGAAGGCTTGCGTAGATGAGGCGGTGAACTTTCGAGTTCGAAATGCCACTTAAAAAAAAAAATTATAAAACCCATATTTGGAGAAATCAATTATGTTAACGCATCTTTTCAGAGCACAAATGTCGATTTAGGCTGTGCCTATGACGACTTAAAAGATCTTATAATATTACTCGCTAGAAAAATTTTGAGACCGGGGTTTTTAAGTGAAGGTTTAGAATTAGTATTGCAAAATCTAGACAACCAGTTATCCTACTTACTTGTTGAAAATGCAAATTATGGAATAGATTATAAAAATGCATTAGCTAAGAGCACTATTACCCAAGATAAAAGAATAGAGATAGAAACCAGAGCATCTACTTTGCAGATTGACCATTTTTCAAAGAATTTGTTTCGTCAAGTAAACTTGGTATTCTCGAAAATCAATGAAATAAATTATTGACTGTTGACTGGATTAATCTATTTGGTAAGGAATGTCTTAAAGACAGTTATGCGTTCTGGCCTACGGTTTATTGATTTCAAAATGCAGGTGGTATATTTGTATTCAGAGAATTAGCGACTTATGCACTAACATTACTATCACTGCCTTCCAGTAATGCTGTTGTAGAACGCGTCGTCTCTAGAATGAATGCGGTGAAAACTAAATTCTGCAATAGAATGCTAATCAGAATGTTAGATGCCCTATTAAGAATAAGAATGAGATTTTATTCGAATAATACATATTGTAAACATTTTGTACCTGCTCCTGATATGCTAGTTGATTTTAATTATATAACTGTTTACCAAGAACAATATAAAGACTCTGATGAGACAGAAGGTTTATCAACAGAAGAGATGGAGATTGTCAATGTATTAGAAAGCTTCAACTTACCATGGAGTAGTATACCTGATGTGTAAAAATATAATAATTATCTAAAAACAAGTGATAATTAGCTAGAAAATGTAATAATTCTCTTAAGAAAAGTAATAACTATTAAAAAAATCTAATAATTTATGTATTTAAAAAATCATACATATATGGCAAAGTTAAATAAATAAACAATTCATTTTTTAAGGCATTGTTTATTAAGGGGTCACTCTACGATCCCAGCAATAATTTTCAATAATTCTTTTTTGATAGAAAAATTTATTTAAAATAATCAAACTTTTTACACATAAAAGAAGAGGTTTCACATTTATAAAATATATTTTTTATTTTTGTTTTGTATGTAAAATATGGCTGGTCCGGCTGCCTGAAGTTGACCTTACTACAATCTGGTTGACGTGATATCTCCACTTTGAAGAGCCTGAAAGCAAAAAAGTGGACAGGTTATTAAAAAAAAAGCTTTTTGCTATAGCCGGTAGTTCAATAAACAAAATTTGATGAAAAATAACAAGATAGCGGACATTTGAAATTTTCGTCCTTTTTTTTTGCAATTGCCACTTTGTTATTTTTCATCAAATCGTATTTATTGAGCTACTGACTATAGTGAAAAGCTTATTTTTTAATAACCCGTCCACTTTTTTGCTTTCAGGCTCTTCAAAGTGGAGATATCACGTCAACCAGATTGTAGTAGGGTCAACTTCAGGCAGCCGGACCAGCCAGATTTTACATACAAAACAAAAATAAAAAATATATTTTATAAGTGTGAAACCTCTTCTTTTATGTGTAAAAAGTTTGATTATTTTAAATAAATTTTTCTATGAAAAAAGAATTATTGAAAATTATTGCTGAGGTCGTAGAGTGACCCCTTAAATTATCCACTATTTTTTTTCATTTTTAGATATGAATATATATATGTATATATATATTTAAGTGTGATTAAAATATATTAAATAATTTATTTACATTGCAGTTTTATATTTTATGATTAGTAGATTATTTAAATTCAAGTAATTAATTTTTAAAGTTTGTTTTTACTTTGTAATAACGATACATTTTAATTTTATAATCTTGGTTTAATAAGGCGACATATCTGGCTATATTGCAAATGGTAAGTGGCGATTTTCGGCGAGTTCACATTGCGTATACGGGTCAGGGCCGTATATAGGCTTGATTTCGTACATTCCACCCACTTTTATCCACTGGCCGAATGAAATCTGTCAAATATTAGAAGTGGCATGGAAAACTAGGATAGGGAAAAGTGGTTAATCTGTGAGTGGTTGCAGGGTGATGGTCTTGACTACAGGTCTTTTGATTACGAAGCCCGGGAGTCTTGATGGTCACAAGTCTGGCCTTTCCATCCGGTCCTGGATGAATCGCTTCAATACGACCTAGAGGCCATTTCCTTGGAGCTGTTGTCTCGCCTCAAATGATCACCAACTCGCCGACTTGGAGAGAACGGGAGTTCGAACGAAGTGCCGTACTCGTTCGTCCACCTTCACCAGAAGTGCTGCAGCATTTGAATGATCAACTGCCAACGCTTTCCCAATGGTACCTTAACGTGGGTGACATCAGGTTCAGGTACTAAAAAGGATACCTGAGAGATCATCACTAAGCGGCATTAACGGCCGGAAATTCAGGCAAATTCATTCATACTTCGATACGAGTTAGAAGAGTCGATAACTGGATGAATGTCAAAACCTGATCATTGACGATGCGCTTTAAGTGAAACTTGGTCGACTTGACCGCCGCCTCCCATATGACCCAGAAGTGTGGGGCTCCTGGCAAATTGAAATGACAAGAAGTGCCCTCCTGAGCTAATGAGAACACGACTTGCTGAGAATGAGCTAAACCTTCTTCATACATTTGACGAATATGAGAATCAGCGTCAACAAAATTAGTGCCTCTGTTGGTAAAAAAATCGGAACAATGGACTCCTCTGCCAATTAATGTATGAAATGTGGCAATGAATGCTTCGCTGCTGTAATCCTCTACGACTTCTATATACGCAGCAAGAAGAGTGCTTATACATACTAATACCTGCATAGTCGACACCAGCTCTTTCGAATGCATAGGAACGAGTGACTCAAGCTTCTGGCAGATCGTCCATCAGCTGATTATTAATTAAAGCTGAAAATCGACGACATGTGATAATCTGCTAATTATGGATTTCACAGCTTGACGCCCCTTCAACAGCCAGTATTCTCAGCGGAGGGTTGGTAACGCCAATTGTATTTTACCATGAAGAGTGCGTGAGTGAGCATCTCTTATTAACAGTATTGAGAAGAAAATATCGCCTGGGATAATGAGAGGGTGTTTTGATGCCTTCTACGATACGAGAGTGGATAGATGTTCCTAGCAAGACATCTATATGAGAATCTTCCATGAATTGAGAATCTGCTAAATCTAGACCTTTTATATGTTCTAAATTAAAGTGAAGTTGAGTTGAAAGTGGGCTATAGCCAGACACCTTTGGTAGAACGAGTTCTTCTACTTCACGTGAGAATGTCGATTGAAATCTTGGGCGAATTGTGAAACGAGCTGTAGCTTTGGATATAGCTACTGTTTCTCCCCTACTTCTCTTACAGTGATATGAGTTTTGCTTTGCTTTAATCTTAATCATTGACAAATAGATGTCGAGATTAAAGATAGTTGAGAGCATTGATCTACAAGAGCACGTGCTGTTATTTAGATGCCAGTTGGCCCTATTACCTTTATGGCAGTAGAAATAAGACGTTTGCTATTAGTGTAATCTATGTTAGATGCATCGGAGAAGGTCGATTGTTTTAGAACATTTGAGTTCTCATTTTGAGTTTTAAATGGTTCTAAAGACCTATTCGAAGAAAATGACAATTTTTCAGGATTATGAACAACTTCTGCTCGTGAATCCGACCCATCGTGCAATAAGCTATGGTGTTTACCTTTGTAGTGAAAACATCGACTATTTGAACTACAATTCTTATGGAAATGTTTACGTAAGCAATTATAACAGAGATTTTTGGATGAAATTGTGTCCTTGCGCTCAGGTAATGACTTTGATTTGAAAAAATTACAAGTTGAAATGTAATGCTATTGATTACAATAAGAGCACTTATAACTCGATTTTTTGGTTGACTTTTTTTGTTGAAGTCGAGGTTTGTAGAGAATTACGTGGTTTAGATTGAATTGGCTGTTTCTGCTTAATCATTATCGGCAGAATTGATTTACAACCACCTTCTATGGATTCTAAAGTAATAATCTAAAATTCAAGAAACTTTTTCAACTGATCTGCTGTGGGAAGGGTTTTGGAATTGTCCATATGTTTCTCCCAATCACAACGAGAGTTATGTCAAGTTTACTAACTGTGATATGTACCACTAGATCTACTCATTTATCTACTTTTCTATTTAACATTTTCAAAAAGTCGGAGCGATACCGAATATGCTCTAAATGCACACTCCGAGGCGCGGCGGCAAAATTGAAAATTGAAGCTGTTATAATTTTTTTTGACCATAGAACCAATTGTATATTGTTTTTATGACCCTAAAGTATTATTTAAGCCGAAAAAACGATTTTTTTAAATCCTAGAGTGGTCTTACCCCTTAATTTCTTTTAACGCGACTGAATTGAATTTAATAGAATAATTCAATAATAACATTTGAATAATTTAAAGTGAAGAATGATATTGCCGTGTGATGACTGCTTGCTGCTTCCATGATGAACCAGAACTCCAGAGCAGCTCGCATGAAGTACCGATGGTAGCTGGATCACCAGATGGCTGAAGCGAAGCAAGGCATGGATGGCAGCAACTGTGTCCAGAAGACCAGCGTGGCACGCATCCACTAGCGATAGTGACTGAATCACCGTGGCAGCTGCATCGATGGTAGCATCATCGATGTATGAGGTGGCAGTTGCGTGTGATCACGCACCGCTGTATAGAGACGCTCCGTTTAGCGAAGACGCCGACGGCATCGGCTGCTTGTACAGCAACGATGTCGATGCTAGCGGCGGCCGCGCGCATTGTTCTGCTGATGAACTGGCAGCAGGGTGGCATAGCTCGATAGCTCTGTCTCTTTCGCTCATCCGAAAAAATGCTGCACATCGTCGTCGGGACTCATCTCTGTCCAGGTCTATTTAACCCTCTACCGCCGAGACGGTCGTCCACGAACGCCCACTTTAAAACTCCATAAAAAATCTATAATCAATAACTAGTATAGTAACTTTTGTAGCAGTTTATCTCATATTTTGTGATATAAAGTAGACTGTCCAGTAGATGAACACTGACCAGTGGATAGACGGTTTATAAATATTATTATATCTACGAAACTATTAATTTTGCAAGCAAAATTTCAAATTCTAATTGCTTAAAAGCTTGTTACGGTTAGATCAAATATGATATTTATGAACGGAATGTTCTTTTTATATGCAATGAAGTATCTTCAAAAATATCGTCTATCTATTGGGTCTTCGCTATGTATAACCTAAAACCCCAATAGACAGACTAACAATGTAAATGGACATTGACAATCGTCTATCTACTGGGATATATGTGCTCTTCGCAATATTTTTGTAATTTCTAATTAAACAAAAATATCTAACAATTCTAATGTTTCTTTACTGATAAGTTGAAGTTTCTTACATTCGATAAGTGTCAAATTTTTTTAAATAAACAATATTATCATACAAAAATCTGATATATAAAGTGAAAAAATCCTTAAACGTCTATCTATTGGGTGGTTCACCTTACTTGAGCAATTGGCACTCATAAAGCAAAAAAAATGTTTTTTTCTACCAAAAATGTAGTATTAAATTGAAGTGTTTCGAAAAAATTACAAAAAGAAGCCCTGGGGCGGGTTGGAACGCTCTTTTCCTATTCAAGTAAAATCATTTTAACTGAAGTTTTTGTAAAAATAACTATGGCTATCAGTAAATCAATACATTTTGAAGTAAAATGTACAACAAATTATTTTGTTAAATCCAAAATCAACCTGGAAATGTCAAATATAATTTTTGAGGTACATTCAGTAAAGCATGTTTGCAGCCATTTTTGACCTACTTAAATCTATCGTTTCTTAGTTTTAGACAAACTATACGAAAACAAGCGTGATTTTTTAGCGGTGAGGATGTCTCGGCGTTAAAGGGTTAAGGTAACAGTAGTAGCTGCCTGAGCAGCAATGATGTCGATGTCGACGGTGGCCGCGTAAACCCGCGCACTGCTGTAGAGGCGTTGATGGTGGGGCACAGCTTGCTCGCTCTGACTTGCCCGCACATGTGAATGATGTCCTCGAGGCCGGCGTCGACCAACGTACGTAGATGGATCTGGCTGACGGCGATGGCTTCTGGGCTCCTTCCGTCGAGCAGCTCGGTGTTGCTCAGCAAAGATAGCAGCGGAGCGGCGTCCTTCGCGTCAGTACTCTCCCGCGACTTTGCCGAGACGAAATAGCCACGAGAAGGGCAGGGGCAGCGTGCTCTCGAGTCGGGTCCTGCTGCTAAGCATTGAGGCTATAAAATTGAGCCCGTTGCTCCGGAGCGTTTTTCACAACGCCAAGAATGGCCTTGGCAAGACTGCCTAAGCGTTGAGATCGAGATCGCGCGTTTAAGATGACGTCGCTTTGAGCAGAACGATCACGCGCACGATGCTCAACGTAGAGACGAAGATTTGTTTTTTTTGTCTCTCGCTCTCTCCTTTGCACATTTTCCCGTGATTCACGCGAATCAATAAAATACTCAGCAGAAAGTCGCTGCTTGAGTTTTATGCGAGTCACTGCGCGGAGATAGTATGTAACGACTTTTTGCGTTGCACGCTTTCAAAGATGGCGGCGCGTCACGATAGAGAAAACTCGCACTTCGACTCGGTGTTTCCTCATCCATCCGCCCGAAGGACCAGTGATGAAATGATGAAACATAATAGACTGAGGCAGGAGTTTCAGCACCTCTCTTCACTTGCTTAACAACGCTCTAATAATGTACGGAATGCTTCCCTCCAGAACCGCATTTTTTAGGCTCTCAATAACAAAATAGATAGATATCTGGAAGGAATTACGAGGTCTTGAGCTGTTGCTAAAATCACGCGAAGATTTGTACGGCTTTACGCCAGATGAGCTTAACAACCACTTTGCGTGGGTTTCTGTATCTCTCAAAGCATCTGAGGAGGATTTGAGTGACATTTCTTCATCAGACAGTGACAATGGTTTTGTTTTTAACGAAGTAACTTTCTCTAAGGTGGTCCTGACTGTTGCTCATTTTAACTTCCAGGCGAATGGTGTAGATGGAATTCTCTAAAGTGTTGTTGCTAAAGCTCTTCCTGTAATTAGTCACCATCTTGCAACTATTTTGACTTGTAAGAGAGCTCATTTGGTGCCTTTTAAGAAAAAACTATTCTATCTTCTGCTTCAGACGTCCGTCCTATAGCCTTTATATAGACTATAGTCTTTTTGAGCTTCCTTTCCAAGATCCTTGAAAATATTGTTCATAAGCAAATATCTGAGTACCTGTCATCAAAGAAAATTCTTGACCCATTGCAGACAGGCTTTAGAAAGTATAACAGTACAGAGACTGCACTTCTCAAATTGGCTAAAAACATCCGATCTGGAATTGACGCTGATAGAAAGAGTGAAAAAAAACTATAACCATTCATCTTATGTTTGACTTCAATAAGGCTTTTGACACAATTTCTCCATCTCAATTATTGAGGAAGTTGTTTTTGTTTTTCGATGCGTTATTTTTCTTCTATTGGTTTATTGATTTTTGAGATTTAGTATTTCGGTCTTTTTAATACCTTAGAAATAATATCATCGATTTAGTGGTAATGCATTTAAAAGAGCTTAAAATTACCTATCTTTTCTGACCAGAAATTTTTGATAAGCTATTTCCATTTTTCTGTTATATATTTGCCCAGATCATGAGGAATTTATTTTTTAAGATATTTAAGGTATAAGATTTTCTCAAACTTTATTTGATCGCTTATATCTCGAGATCGGAGCGGTCATTTTTTGCCAACTGGAGCTCTTTTTTTTCATTTCTTAATAAAGGATTCGGAATTAAAAAGAAATGTTAAGAAGCAGTGACTCGTTTTTATCTACAATAATTTTTCTATTTTACGTTAATCTGAAATCAATGAGGACAATTATATTTGTATGTAGAATTAATATGATCGCTTTAGTGTAAATGTATATGAAACAGCATAAAATTATCTATCTTCTCCGACACGAAATTTTGTATAAGTTATTTTCCTTCTTTTGCTATACACGAAAACGTAATTTTTTTTAAACGGCGATATTTTGGAAACGTATGATGAAAAATCTTTATAAATAAATTAAGATGGAAATGTTGCTTTCCACTATCTCTTAGCTAAGCTCTTTGTCCAGACTGTAAGGTTTTCTGTCTTCTGCCTTTCAAGATATTTTAGATTATATATTTTTATTACCTATTTCTTGCGTATTACACGGTAAATTTTTACGAATCGGAGCTTATTTTTTTCCTCTTCAAAGAGGAAGCTTTGTGATAGTAAAAAAATAAGTTTTGTGAACAATATGCTAGAAACATGTAATGAGATATAAGGGTTTGATATATATGTATGCATCCATATGTCGAGTAATTCACAGTAACATTTAATGCCCGGCTCATTTTGTTTGTTCTTTTTAAACGAAGAGGGCACAGTAATAATTTTTATAGTATTTCAGATTTTTTTAGTTTTTAGCGACTTTTCAATATTTAGCTTTCAGTTTTTCGGGTTCTTTGGTATGTTAGAAATAATATCATCAATCGAGTGAAAACGCATTTGAAAGAGTATAAAATTACCTATCTTTTACCACCCGAAATTTAGATGGCAATTTGAAAATTTAAATCTATGTATCTCAGCATTTAAAAAAAATGGACTTATATTTACTTTTTAACACAGAATTAAATAGAACAAAATAATTTTTTAATAGAACATTTAATAAAATTAGAGAAAGTTAAGAGAATATTCTAATGTGACGGGACGGAAAAATATATCTCTTTTTTTTTGCATTTTTAGGTAGTTTTTGATCATAGAATTAATATCCCACAATTGAGTTTGTTGATTCTGGCATTGCTGATTAGCCGTAAGGGCATGTTTTTTATTAGTTTCCATTTGAAAAAACTTTGAACGCATTTTTCTCAAAACGACATTTTTGCACCTGGCGCAGGTAATTAAAACGGCGGATATTGACTTAAAAAATTAACGCAATATTCAGCACGCTTATGGCTTATGTCCCGTACCTCAATAACATTTAAATATTGATTCTAACACATAATTTTGGCACATTTATAGCGTAAAAAACGTATCTTTCTTCACTTTTGCAAGAAATACCGCCATTTTATTAATTTACAGTGAAATATAAAAATTGAGGTACGTGCGATAACGACGATGACGCAGATTGAGAATTTCCTTTGATTTTCAGTTTTAGTTATCCAGGAGGGCCGGAATCACATGCGCCAGCAGATAAAATATTTTTTTCATTGTTGTAAAAATAGCATTATATATAAATAAATAAGTATTTTTCAATGATATAAAAAAAAATTTCAACTGTCCTGAATCATACCTTTCGAGGAACAAAAGGTTTGCCCAATTATATGCAATAATTTTTTAATAAACGATTGTTAAAAATGTGCTCTTTTTAGGCGTTCACATTAGAATACTCCCTTATGTGCCAATGAATTGACAGTGCTTTTTTAATTCTCCACTTAACGTTTGGCAACATCTTATTTTTTTTTTTTTAAGTGGCATTTCGACCTCGAAAGTTCACCGCCTCATCTACGCAAGCCTTCCACGTTTCCCTATTTTGTGCCAACCCCATCCATTTCGCGCCTTCCCGCCCAATTTCAGTTACGTCTGATTTTACGTTATCCTTCCATCTGCGTCTAGGTCTACCAAGAAGTCGCGTTGCTTTCGGTTTTCCTTTCATTATGCGCGCTGCTGTACGATCATCGCCCATTCTTGCCACGGGCCCTGCCCATCTTAGTCTCCGTGATTTTATTATTCTGTTAATATTTGGTGACGCGTACAAATTATGTAGCTCATCATTGTGCAGTTTCCTCCACTTCCCAGTTTCCTCATCTTTCTTTGGCCCGTATATTTTCCGCAGAACCTTATTTTCAAATACCCTGAAACGATTTTCTTCCGCTTTAGTGAGCGCCCAGGTTTCGCACCCATACAAGATTACCGGCATTATTATAGTCCTATATATCCTTATTTTGACATTTTTCGACAGTAGCTTTGACTTAAGTAATCTGTTCACAGCGTAGAAGCAGGCATTACCCGAATGAAGTCTCTTATTAATCTCGGCTTTAATTTCGTTTCGATCATTTATAGTTGTACCTAAATATCTGAATTCGCTAACCTTTTCAAAAGTGAATTTTCCGACTCTGAGATCCCCTTCTGCTTCGCGAATGCCCAGTTTCTCCATGATCATATATTTCGTTTTCGATTCGCTCACTTCTAACCCCGTGTTTTAGCTGCATTTATAAGGATTTCCGCATTTCTCGCCA
The DNA here is from genome assembly GCA_949152435.1 of Gastracanthus pulcherrimus. Lineage (NCBI taxonomy): Eukaryota > Metazoa > Arthropoda > Insecta > Hymenoptera > Pteromalidae > Gastracanthus > Gastracanthus pulcherrimus. The sequence continues at coordinate 149,246,730 of OX424573.1, forward strand.
CCGTTTCACCATTATCTCCCACTATATCCAAGTCATCCGCATAGCCTAAAATTTGCGTTGTTCCGTTGAGTGTTGCGCCTAGCTCGCTAGCCTGCATTTTTCTAACAACATGCTCTAGCGTCAGGTTAAAGAGTACCGTTGAAAGCCCGTCACCTTGCTTCAAACCGTCGCGTATCATGAACGATTCGGATACATTACCGCCTACTCGGACCTTTCCAGTGCTTCCGTTGAGACATATTTGAATTAATTTTACGAGTTTTTTTGGTACGCCAAGGAGCACTAGGATTTCATACATTTTGCTTCGTTTGACAAAGTCGTACGCTTTCTTAAAGTCCACAAATAGCTGGTGTATAGTTTCGCAATATTCCCACTTTTTCTCTAATAATTGTCTTATGGTAAACATTTGATCGCTCGTTGACCTGTTGCGCCGGAATCCACCCTGATAATCTCCTATTATATCTTCCGCGAATGGTGTGAGTCTGGCCTGTATTACGTTTGACAGAACTTTGTAGCAGGTAGCTAAAAGTGAGATTCCCCGGTAGTTATTGCAGTCTGTTTTATCTCCCGTTTTAAAGATCGGTATGATGATGGATTCTTTCCAATTTTCTGGTATTGTTTCATTTCTCCAAATAGCACATACTAGATAAAAAATTTTAGATGTAAGCGCGGTGCCTCCATATTTAAGTACTTCAGCTGGTATAGAATCGTTTCCTGCGGCCTTATTGTTTTTTAGCTTTTTGATCGCGGCCTCTACTTCTTTGTAGGTCGTTTCGTCCATATGGAGTTCAGCAGTGTGGATTTCGTCTCCCATTTCCTCGGAGTTTTCATGCACGTTTAATAACTTATCGAAATAATCTTTCCATAATTTCAATAGTTCATTTTCGCTTGTCACGAGGTTCCCGTCCTTATCTTTCATTAACTGCGATCTACTCTGAAAACCCTTCCTAATAGCGTTTATTCCTTTGTACATCTCGCGCGGGTTATTTTCCCTACTATTAGTTTCTATTTTTCTAATTTCATTTTTCTGATACTCGCGCTTCTTGTTTCTGTAAATCACACGTACTTGCTTTCTTATTTCATGGTATTCTTCTACGGCCCTACCGCTTTCATTGTGTACACTATCTAATTTAGCCTTCTTGTGCCTTTCAAACCAGAGTTCGTACTCTTCGTCAAACCATGGTTTGCTCTTCGGCCTTTTTTTCTTACCCAGTACTTTGTTCGCGGCCCCTTTTATAGTTTTTTCGATAGCCCCCCACAACCTGTTCGGATCGTCATCTACTCCCGTCTGTTCATCCGTTTCCTCGAGCGCCTGAAATCGATTGCTAACTTCTACTTGGTACTTGATTCGCTCTATCCCGCTTCGTAGTTTTACAATATCAAAGGTTTCTACTTTGTTCGCTCGCTTACTATTTTGACCGGCTACTAATCTGGCTCTTAATTTGGCCACTACTAGATAATGATCTGCGTCGCAATCCGCCCCCCTATAGGTCCTTACGTCGAGTACATTCGTGTGGCGCCTCTTATCAATAAGAAAATGATCGATTTGATTGTGCGTGGCCCCATCCGGCGATGTCGACGTTACCTTATGTATATCCTTGTGCTTGAAGCACGTGGTCTTGACTATAAGATCTTTTGCGGCTGCGAAATTTATGACCATAATACCGTTATCATTGCTGGTTTCGTGCAGACTTTCTTTGCCTATGATGGGCCTAAACATTTCCTCTCTCCCTATTTTAGCATTGAAATCCCCCACTACTATTTTGGTGTCGTAAGACGCGAATTGGTCGATTAAATGCTCTAAAGTTTCATAATAAAGATTTTTGACTTCTTCCTCTTTGTCCTCCGTGGGACAGTGGACGTTAATAACCACGTAATTATACCACGCTCCTTCGATGATGATATACGAGAGTCGGTCATTCACGAAATTGCAACTTTTAACGGAATGTATGATGCTTTTGTTAACAAGAAATCCGGTGCCTAGAGAATGCCCGCTCGCGCCCCCATATAAAAAGGTGAAGTTACCGGATCCTAGCATCGCGTTATCTTTCCATCGGGTTTCTTGTATTGCTACCAAATCTAAATTGTACCTCTCAGTTTCATTTATGATTTTCCGGAACGCGCCTGCTCTGTGTAGACTGCGTACATTCCAGGTTCCCACCCTTAAGTTTCTTTTCGTTTTGGTTTGGTTTTGTTTTCTTTGAGCCATGATAGTAAGTTAAACCCGCGCGTTTTGGTTCCTGTTCCGATCGCAGGTGAGTCCATCCGTCTGGGGGTGATGAGGACATAGTCAACTCGTCGTCAGACACACTCGGTTTCATTCTCATATCCTAACGCCCCCCTGCAAGGCAGCGCGCCTTCGCTGGCTTCGTTGCCATGTAAGACCAGGTGGCGAATCATTCTACACATCCCCTCTCAGGGCAGTTGTCATCGCTCCCGCATCCTCCACGACAGCAGGATTTTTGGCCCATTTTTTGTTTGAAATGTGTGGTAAAAGAGATAGATTACAGAGTAAGGTAGAAGAAGAAAGTAAGATAGGAGATTTTGTATAGTGTTTGTAGTTGTTGCGGTGCTTGCGTAGTGTTTCTAGATGAATGCGTTCGCCAGTGCGGGCTCATCACACCCACGCCTGGGCCTATCGGCTGTCCGCGACTGCTTATTCGCTTTATTCGCAGCTAACCTCTTTCTCAGGGGTCGTTCCTCTATCCGCAACCTGAGGACGTGCTGTGTAGTGGTGATAGGCACCCACCCGTCCGCTCTGGACGACTACGCCCAGGACCCGCTTAGGGTAACGGCGTTGCAACAGTTGGCAACATCTTATACATAGCTTAATTTAATACTAAAAACTAATTTTCAAAAAATAATTTTCTAACGTGATCTGGTCACCATTTGGCAATTGCAGATAGCAGAATAACTAGTTAGCAAACTCCAATTAGAGAACATGTACAAGAGCTTATACGCTTACATGTGTATGTAGTTTATACTATTTGTATCATTGCTGATAAAAATAATTTATTATACATGCTTTATTAAACGCCAGATTAACTAGTACATACGCAAATTGCAAAAGACTTTTCAATGTGACTTTTTATCATAACTTTTTTTCAAACTATCGTTTGAAACATATTATTAAAATTTTCGATACAAAAACTTTAGCAAAATTTAATCATGAATACTTCATTGATATAAGTTTTCTAAAAGAGGTACTTAATTATTTATTATTGATTTCAAAAAATGCAATTTCATTGTAATCCTTTGAATGCTTCAATATGATGTTTATTACAAAAAGCTTTTGTAATCCGCTTATCATAAATAATATCATTGAATTTTTATCGTCCGAATTTAAAAAATCGCTGCTAATTTTAGTGCCAATCACTTAGCTTCCTCAAACTAAATTAATGGTTCCAATATGAAATTCTATGTTCTAAAATATTAATTTTAAATTACTATATCTCTTTCTAAATAATAGCTCAAAAAGGGTGTGCTCTTTATCATTGATGGTTTGACAAAAAATAATTTTTTACTAAAATTATAGAACGATATGTAATAATCCTTATTACATCAAGTTTTCCTTTGTACGTAATTTATTAAAATTATTTAAATATTTAAATGAAATGCAATCATACGTTAGTACGTAAATTCACTGAATTCCTAATCATCTACAATTTTGTGAACGATTTGCCATCAAAGATTTCTGATATGTAACCGTTAACTAAATATGACTTTTTTCGTGTACAACAAAACAAGGAAAAGAGCCTATCCAAAATTGCGCTTGTTAAAGATAGGTAATTTTATGCTCTTTTTAATGCATTTACACTAAATTAATCATAATATTTCTAATATTCATAACGTACATAAGAAACTAGAAAAACTAAAACTCAAAAATCCGAAGATCGAAAAACTGTTATAAGAAAACGAGTCGATGAATCTTTAAATTTATTTTTAATTTCTAATCTTCATTAAAATATCGCTAAAAACGAAACGTTGTGCGATTCGCATAAGGCACTCGCAAGTCTAACGAATGATCATATAAGGGGAGTATTAATACCATATAAGAGGAGAAAAATTCGATAACAAATAAACGCGATAAATCTAAATACATATTTCATATTAGTATAAGTGAAGTATGTTGGCTGGTATATTTTATTTTATCTCACTGTTTTCACATTTGCGGGACAGACTAAACCCATTCGAAAAACTCTTGAGAGAATCGTTTAAATTTTATTACAAAATTGGTGGTTATGCCAGAAAGTGACGCGTTTTATTAATATTACCAATTTTGTGAAATTACAGAGTTTTATATTTCATTTGCGCTAATCAAGTCGATTAGGCAACAACTCGAAGAAGAGATGGGAGAATGTTATGATAAGTTCTGGTTAATTATTTTAATATGTTTTGACCAAACCTACCATGGGTTATGCCAGAATAAACAACGTTTTATTAGTATTTCAAAGTTTGTCAAATATCAATGTTTTATTTTTATTTGTCGCGAATCTAGTATATTTGACCAAAACTCGAGGGAGGTTCGGGAGAATGTTAGGATAAGTATTTGTGGATTTTTGGGACATAACTTAGCTAATCCTATCATGGGTTATGCCAGAACGAAACGCGTTTTATTAATATTTCCAAGTTTGTCAAATTACAGAGTTTTATTTTTCATTTCCGCTACTGAAGACTATTTGGCAAAACCTCGAAGAAAGATCGGGAGAAAATCCTACCATGGGTTATGCCAGAGGGAATGGCGTTTTATTAATATTTCCAATTTTTTCAATTTCAAAGTATTACGATTAATTTCCGCTACTGAAGTCGATTTGGTAAAACCTCGAAGAAAGGTCGGGAAAAAATCCTATCTTGAGTTATGCCAAAATGAAAGACGTTTTATTAATATCTCCAATTTTGTCAAATTTCAGAATTTTATTTTTCATTTGCGCTAATCTATTTGATTTGGCAACAAACGCTCGCCTTCGCGCTCACCTATCAATATTTATAGATCCCTGTTGGTTTGACATATTAAAAGATAAAAAAGATATTATTTATGGAATAAGATAAATATTTATGATATTAGTTATTAATTTTTACAATAAAAATTTATATTGTAAAAAATTAGTTAAAATATGAAATTTACTCAAGATACAGTTAATCAATTTCTTATGCCTATGTTGCGCTTGATTTTTCGCTTTTTGGTGGTCATTATCTCCCGCTCCTGAATTTCTTAGGTCTATAGTGAACGACTCGTAATGCCGATTTCCCCAATTCCCCTTGCATGTATGCAAAAGGCCCTATTCACACACTTATTGAAAAAAATACGATATGTAACACGGGTGGGAAGGGTTTTTTCAGACTCGGATGATGATTTGAGCACTCTTGTTCGTCTTGGGCGCCCTCGACTTCCACTCGTGCTCAATCATCATCCTCGCGTAGAAAAAAAACAATTTTCCCCCCTAGTTGCACAATGTACTATTTTGTTTCATTACACGTGAGACATATTGAGAATAAGTACGTTTTCTTAAAAAAGGCATAATTTTCTTCCGATTTATATATCTAGCAATTACCTGAACGCTATTCTAGTGAAAGAAAATTGAATTTTGAATACGTATTTTTCGAAAATTGCTAATTTTAGGGCATTTAGAAATAATTTTTTATTCTGATAGACCTTAACAATAAAATATACTGTTAAAGATCAGTGTATGTTATTAGTGTATAATTTTTTAATGAACAATATTAAATACAAAATTATTATAAGAAATTTCCGTGCAGAGATATGCTGAAAATTATTTTAATTAAGCTTTAAGATTATCTCAGGCTGGCAATACTTAAACGCGTGTATCTATAGGTTAATTTTAGCTTTACTTTATTTAATGCAAATTTCCATTATTAAATTCTCAAACTCAATTTATTAGGATCTCTCTTTGAGAAAATATTCTGCTAAAGCAATTAGCAGCGATTATTTATTAAGGATTGTTTAATTACGTTACTTTCTTTTCTTTCTTGTGTCTTCCGCCATTTTTCTGCTAATTGGGTAGTGATTGCTACCATGAGGATTGTTGACCACATTCCAGTGAAGTCTAAGAGCAATTATTTGTGAGCACCTTTTATGTAATTGCTCGGCACTTCATAGTAGGCGACGATTCCTGGAAGCATACTTTCTGGAACAGGCAGAAGTACATTTCTCCCATTAGCCCTTTTAAGAGAGAATTGTAATCATAAAAATAATAACATATTATTTTCTTATCTGTAATACTACTCTATCATATTTTAGCCGTTTACAATTTAAATACTCGAAGAAATCACTTCCAATTCCATTAGCACGTAGCTAAGTACAGCCTATGAATCAATTGTTAATTTAATATTCTATTTCTTAACAATTAATTTTTTAATTTTAATTTTCAACACTCAGGGTTCACTCACATATTATGTAATATTTTAAGGGGAGGAGAAGAGGCACTTGTTAGCGGTACGGTGTACGTTAAAGATGTAGGAAAATGAATGAAAATGCGTTACAGAGGGATGGGAGGGGGTCTAAATTCGGCAAAAACAGTGTTACGTAATACGTAAACGGCCCCTAATGGAAACAACCTTTTTTGTTTTCTTAACCCATTTCTTTCCAAGCGGCCATTTTAGAGTCGAATTGTTTTTTGCCTAAAAAATTGTCGAAAAAAAAAATAATAATAACCAATAGCACTTTTCTGAAGTAAAATTGTCCGCTCTTTCCGATTCTAAAGTCAGAATTTTGAAATTTCCGTTGGAAAATTTCAAAATGGCGGTTTGAATTTGATGAAAAATCAGAAATAGATTTTTTAACATTTTAACATGATTGTTTAGAATAAAACGGTTCAACGAAGATCTAGATATGGATGCATGTTGTAAATGATATTATTGTTCAAACATTTGATGTTTCCAAATTTTTCCGAAATATTTTCCAAGTGGCGCCTGTGACATCATGAAATAATCGGAAATTTCATATTTTTGAAAAATATCATTTGCAACATGAATCCATATCTAGATCTTCGTTGAACCCATTTTATTCTAAACAAGCATGTTAAAATGTTAAAAAATCTATTTCTGATTTTTCATCAAATTCAAACCGCCATTTTAAAATTTTCCAACAGAAATTTCAAAATTCTGACTTTAGAATCGGAAAGAGCGGACAATTTTACTTCAGAAAAGTGCTATTGGTTATTATTATTTTTTTTTTCGACAATTTTTTAGGCAAAAAACCAATAGACTATAAAATGGCCGCTTGGGAAGAAATGGGTTAAACAAGTAATTGTTCTTAATACTTATAATTAGGTTATTTCATTATTTTCTTTATATCATATTCTGATAGATTACAACATACTTCCTTTGTAAACTTTTCGAATTTTTGCAATACGACTAAAGTTGAAGAAGATACAGCGCTTCGAAAATCCTCGTGACGTCATGGTTCATACGGGGCGCCTTTGAAATTACATGAATCATGACGTAACAATGAACCTTTCGACAGCCGTAACTCTTGTAAATCTTGTTCTTTTTGCAAAATTCAAACAGATTGGTGAATCGGCTTAAGTTCTATCGAAATCACCTATACCAGCGAAGAAAATAAAAATATGAAACAACCCAATTACAATTACATCATATCATATCATATATTGTGTATGATGAATCGCTAGAAATTATAATGAATCAAGTCCAATTTCCAAATCCTACAAGCACCAAAATCGTTTTAACATTTATTACATCGAAAGATTAGTGAGACAATGAGGAGGAAATAGAGGTCGTGCGAGTGTAAAGAGATAACAGGAGGGGGGTCGGATAAATAGGGGGAAATGGGTTGGGTTCATCGGTTTATGAGTGAATGGATGAGTACGTAGGTGGATGGATGGATTGGTGGTTGGATAAATGCGAGGGTGGATGTTTCAACTGAAGCGCTGAACTGCAATGTTACAGAAATATTTTTGATAAACGTAATGTAACATTTGTCTTGTACACAATATAATATTTTAACATTTTAAACGCATCATAGCAAATGCAATATTTCAGAGATCTTCCTGAAATGTTAAGCATGTATTTTCCAGAAGCAATCTTTCTAAAAGGTGCGTGAATTTGTCAGTAAATCTTTATTAGATGTTAGGATGGGCTGAATATATAATAGAGCAATTTAAAAAATATTCACCCTTATAAGAATAGTCTATTCTAAACAATTTTTAATATAAAAAATGCGTATCTGCCCCCTAAATATTATATTTGTATTGAATTTCGCAGTATAATACAGACGAAATGTCGATAGGGTGCAATTTGGGTACCTAACCCGTCTAGAAATTTGTTTTCAGTGATGTCAAATTATACTTGAACAAAAATTTGTCAAATCTATAAGGCATTCCCAGTACAGCCATTATTTTGTATATAAATTATACGGCGTACAGACGCTCTACATTTCATATAGATGTATGGGTGTAGAGCGAGTACATAAAGAAATTACTAACAATTAACAAAAAATAAATGAATAAATCAATAAATAAATAAATAGATAAATAAGTATGTAGGTATACGCTAATAAAATAAAAACATGTAATGGAGACTGGGGTAATTTCTATATAGAGGAATAAAATGTTTTGTTCCAACTTGTGATAGTAGTGTGAGATAATATTTCTATATAGATAATTTTCATTACGACAAAAAATTTTTACAGCACAAAAAGTTTTTACCTTAGATCTAATGTTAAAATTTTTATAGCACAAAAAGTTTTTACAACCGCGAAAATAACAAAAATTTGTATGTATAGTGAATGAATTTTCTCTTTGATTAGCAGTGCTTGTAAAGTACCTTAGATCTAATTTTAATATTGAATAAGTATTTTTGTGCCTATAATTGAATAAAAACCAATAAATTATACACTGTTTTGTTATAACCAAATTGGGTCGTCCGCTACACCTCGTGTTTGATAGCGGGTTCAATAAATAAATAAACACTTTATGTAATATTAAAATATCGTATATTTATTTAAGCTAATAGAGTATTTTGGAACAAGCTTGCTCGCACTGTGCAAGCTAAAGCGATACTGAATACTCGAGCGCTCCGCCGCGCGCTGCGTGTCGCCTTTGTCGTGGTGGACGGTCATTGGCTGATATCGGGTAACGTGAATTTAGTATATTCACTAGCATACGTGTATATGTATATCTGTCTTCTACATCCCGATCACCTTCGTCCATCGTACAACGATGGAGGGTGAGCAGGATGGGAAGATATATTGGAAATCCTAGGTTCTTCAACTGGTTCCATAACACAAGATTGTCTTGACAATTGGCCGTTGAAGTATTGAAGTGGCTATACGAAATGTAACCATTCTGACTAAGCCTTCCCTCCCAGAATGTGTGCGGATGACTCTTTCTAGAGACCATTTTCCAGGAATTATTGTGTTGCTCTAATCAGGACTAAGTCACCAATTGAGAGTGACCTTTTTTTCTTGAACCATTTTTGCTGTGCTTGTAAAGACGTGAGGTATTCTGAAGACCATCTCTTCCAGAAGTTTCGCGTTGTTTGAGTGATGAGTTCCCATCTTTTGTCCAGAGTGACCTTCTTGTAGGTGAGGTCTGGTTCGGGTACTAAAAATGAGCAACGCTGAATTAGTAACTGTGCCGGACTTAAGGCATGTAAATCTATTACATCATCAGACAATGGCATTAAAGGCCATGCATTTAGGCAGGCTTCAGCTCTGCAGAGTATAATGGATGGTTCCACGAACGTTAAAATTTGTTCTCCAATTACTCGTCATAGATGCCATTTGGCTGACTTTACGGCAGCTTCACAAAGTCCATTCTGAATTATTGGATAAAGTTTAAGTAAGGGTGCTTTACCACTTAGTATTTTACCTAAAATCGATAAAACTTCCAGAAAATGGTGTACTAGACGAGCGAACAAAAGAGCTGCGCATAATTCAAGTCTTGGTATACTAAGTGTATTAATCGGAACTACACGAGTCTTTGTCATCTGAAGTGAAACCGTAACTTTAGAATTATGTATAATACGAAGGTATATATCACAGCTGTGTATGCCTGTTTCGACGCATGTGCGACGCCATGTATCTTTACAGAGTCTGCTTTATTTGAGTAGTGAGACCAACGAGAAATTTTAATTGATTTAAAAGAGAAAGTTATTTTTACCAAGACAACCAACAATTTGTCACTTTCTCTGGACTGTCTAGCTATTACAACCAGAGGGACTGCATAAGAATTTTTTCCACAATTATTACTGGCGCTAGCCAATCCATTAGATCAAATAATCGAGCAATTTTAGAAAAAACTGTGCACTTTGTTATTGGGCCAACAATTGGAGCGGTGTCTATTTCGCATTGGAAATGTCCTCTTTCGGATGTCAAGACAAACCTAATACGGATACTGCATCAGTTGAAATAACTAAAGAAACAGAAGCACTTGCGGGAGATACTCCAGAAACAGTCGAAAGAATTTTTTCATCGTTGGACGTCAGTTTTGGTAACTCAAAACTACCTTTTTTGAGTAAACTAACAGTCTCATTCAACTTGACGATCGCCTCTTGAATCGAATGCGCGCCTGGCAACGCATCGGATAATTGTTTGAGTACTCCATGAAATTAAGGTCAGATAGTTCTAAACCTCGTGTATGGTCAAAACGAAATGAAGATTTCATACAAGGTGGTGAATATGCAGAAAGACGAGGAAAAACGTATGCTTCCACTTCACAAGAGAATGACGACTCAAATCTCGGGCTTATAAAGAAACGTGTAATACCTTTAGCGACAGTGAGCACTTCATCGCCTACCTCAGTTATGGGAATATGTACTGTTCTTTGTCTGAGCTTCAACCGCTGACATAACGATTGAAAAATGAAAGAAGTTTGTGAACAAAGGTCAACTATAGCACGAATCATGACCTCGATTCCGTTCGCTGCTTTAACAAAAATTTGCTGTAGCAAAAAGAATGCCTTGGCCAGGCGGTAAAATTATTCGAGTTGCACTGGAGGATATACCTGCATCCTTTATATAATTTGATTTGACTGCTCTTCTGAGCGATCATAATAAAGAGAGATATCACCAGAATTAGTCGACTGAGTGGCAGATCCGAAAATGTAAGAGATTATTATATATTATTACACCGATATAATGACAATAGAATATATACCGATATAATACATAGATAGAATGAAAATTTTTTGCGGGATGTTTACCGAAACAATTGCAACACAAACCTTTATCTAGTAGAAAATTTCACCTAGCAATGGCAGTTTTGCCTTTAAAAGCTTTACATGTACCTATATAATGTGCCTGATCGCACATAGGGCCTGCAGTCTTTCTCGATGATTTTTTAGAGGTTGTCACTAGACAGTGTACTGAAGAAGTTGAAGAATTCAAATGCGAATGCTTATTTGTATTTTTCTTTTGTGAAATATTTGCTGACTCCTTCAATATATTCTAACATCAAAGTTTGCGTATTCAGGAAAGCTTTAAGAACTTCTGTTCAGGAGGATTTGAAGAACTCTGTATATTTTTTCCCAGTCTCGACGTGAATCAGTATCTAATCAATTTACAATTGAATAAACTATAAAATCTCCCCATCGCTCAACAGGGCGACTGAATGCTTCTAAAGCTTCGAGAGGATTAAAAGTACCCTTCACACGTCGCTTGAGTTTAGCAGAGGATTCATTTGTCATACCCCTAACAACAAATAGTTCAGACAGACAAGTATTAATCAACCTTCGCTTTTATCATAATAGTCTAATAACAGCTCCCCTTTCTTCCCATGCTTCCCATGATTTCTCAAAATTGTCATCATTAACCTCAATATTTTTTATTCTATCAAGAGATTCCCCTGAATTACGAGTTCGCAAATAATACAATTTTATGACACCTGTCATTTCATTTCAGCGATAAATTATTACGCGGAATATGTTTCGAAAGTTTTTTCAATCGACGTATCTTCCCGAAAATTTGGGAATATCGATCTTTGGAAGTACCTGCGTCAATGATGTGGTAAGCGATGGATTTTTAACTACAAAGTAGGTGTCTTCTGTAATATCAGCGAGTTCACTAGTGAAATAAACATATTTTTCATCTACACATTCCGCAGCTAGAATCGTTATATGATTCTTGTTGAATTTCTTAAAATATTCCTCTAACCCAGCTATCTCAGTAAGACAAATATAATTATTACTACTAACTTGCATAAATATACAAATTAATATAAAAAATTGACCTGAACGAGCTTTGGATATTGTAATCCTATGACTCAAAATTTTCTTCAAATGCCTTGAATCAACAACGATTAATTTAACTAACCTTAATATCTTATGTACACAGCATATATTGTGCTATCTCAGGTTGCAATAAAACTTCAGAGCGGCTCACTATGTAACCTTGGGTTCACATGCAAGCTCCAACAGTGAGTCAGGGAGATTCGCAGGAATTACTCCTCGCTGCTTCCTACAAATAATTCAATTAAATTAGCTGAGGTCTAGACTAAATATTTAAAAGTATAAAGCAATTGCGAGTAATCATAAAGCTTGAAGCATAAACTATTCATATACCCTCAACGATATAGGAACACGTTGATACATAAATGGCAAAACCAAACCTCCAATTCAACAAAGGTTGAATTATAGTAAGAGCTACATAGTTTAATTGTATTAAAAATAATTACATAACTTCTTAAATCTATCAACAATGTAGGAACACGTTGATGCATATTTAACAAAATCAATGTAAATAATTTTACTAAAGCACAATTCATTGCGAGAGCCATATAGAATATAATTGTACTCCAAAAACTATATGCACTCCTCAAAACCCATCAACGATATAGGTACTTGTTAATGTGTGCTCAGAAAAAACAAAAACAAATTTTATTGGATTAAAATTACTGAGAGAATTGCAAAGTTTAATTGTCTTTTAGATTATGTGACATACTTCAAATTATCAACCATATAGGTACATGTTGATATATACTCATCAAAATCCAAAAGCTGATTTCACAAAAAAATTAAGCTGATGCGAGAGTAAGATATAGTTCAATCTGAACGTAAATACCATGTAAGCTACATATTTCATCAACGATAAAGGTACACGTTGACGTATACTTAGTAAAACAAAAATACTAATTCCACAGAATCAAAATTAACTAGGTACAAGAGATACCTAAAGTTCAATTAATAATAAAAATTTTCCAGTCTGTACAAGTTAACCCCGTGTATACAACTTAGCCCCACTCTCCACTACATTCACTTAAATAACTACAAGCAGAAAATAGATACATGTTTAATATTTTAGTAATAATATACAACTTTTTCTCTATAATTGGGTTCAATCAAGATTTACAATTAAGAATTGCACTAATATTTATGCGAGAAAATCATTTAATCACAATCTAACGCGTAATAGTTTGTTTAAAAATAATTGAAATACACGGACATATTTTCAATTGATGAAATAAATGTTACAATGCACTAAAAAACACTACACTACGATTTTTGCGATTAAAAATCAGAATTCTGTACTTATATTTCATTTACCTGTTTTGAATTTAACGATTTGCCTGCTCAGATTTTGGACAATTTAGCCAACTTTAAAGAGCCAATCAGAGCGCGAGAAAAATCCCGCCGACGGCCATTTTTCTTCCACCTGGGAGCGCTGTCACAATTAGACACATTTTTAGCAAAACATTTTAAGCCATAAAATGCGGCCTTGAGCTCTAGAACGTTTATATGTTCACTGCGATCTTCAGTGCTCCACCAGCCATGAACTTTTTCACCACGACAAGCAGCACCCCAACCTGATAATGACAACCATACTTTGTACATGAGCATACCGGTATTAAGATTCCAATAAGTTGAACTTTTTCACGTATTTTGCATGATTTTAATATCATAAAGTTACTTACAATATTTAAGAATTTCCTTCTTTTCTTATCTGTTAAGTAAATGCTATAGTCGTTACTATCTATTACCAAACCTAAGAAATGATATTGCTTTTGAGGTTTTATTTGGCATTTTATTGTATTTAAAATAAATCCGAGAGATATTAATAAGTTTATATTTTTACGTTATATTCACATTCTAGTTTAGTTTCTGCTATTAAATAAAATCTTGTATATATACTAGAAATTTTTGTATTTTAGATCTTAAATATTCTATTATTGATTAGAGTAATTTTGTAAAAACATAAGGTGCCAGTGATAATCCGAAAGGGAAGCAGTTAAACTCATATCGTCATATTTCAAAAGAAAATATTACATATTTTTTATAAGCTTCATCAATTGGCACCAAGAAATAAGTGTCCATTGTGTCAATAGAAGCCAAGTAATAATTTTTTTCCCAAGAGTCTAATTGCACTTTTTAAGATTTCCATTTTAAAACGTGGAGCATTTACAAATTTGTTTAGGCATTTCAAGTTTAGAGTGTTTCATTCTACAGTGTAATACAAATGCTTTAGAAAGTTATGGTGATGAAAATTTTTTAACACACACACAAGTGCACATACTTACATACACATACACACACTCATACACCCACTACACAAAAATATCGAAATTCGTCAAAATTCTGATTTTACAAAAGCTTTCTCTTTAAGAACATTAAATAAAAATGATGTAAATGGTGCGTAAAATTTTAGCAATTAATTTATTTTAAGAAACGTTTAAGAAGTTTTAAATACTAAAATTTTAAAAATTAATAAAACTTTTGCAATCTAAGGGAATGTAAAATACTGACCAATTCTTACCATACCGGCTTATAATTTATATTTTCTTCTCTTTAAAATAAATATTTATAAGAAACGACATTATATGCTTTTACCAGAAATGTTTAGTTGATTTTTCAGCAGGTATCATTAACTTTCTTAAAAAATGGGTAAAAAAATGTTAAGAGGATATGGGTCGTCATACGCATTGCTTACCACGGAAAATATTTAAAACTGTTTTCCGGTTAGAAATAATACCGGAATCTTGACACTGCCAAAACCAAACATTGCTAATACAATATACAAATTTGCAGGACATAGTAGTCATTTTTCTTTACAAAATTTGTAAAATCTCGAATAACTGTTTAAAATAAAAAACTCGGTAATACAGATTCCTGTAATAAATTCTATTTTTTTAAGTGGTTCAGTATTCCCTTTGAATTTGTAAAAACTATATCTGGTTAAATTTTTAAGAGATTTTAAATAAAAGCTACCTTTCACCTCTAGATAAATTAATTAACCACATAGTTGTATATTTTATAACCCATTCTTTTGTACAATGAATAATTAAATTTCTTGAAATTTATAGGTTTTGTAATATAAATTTTACTCCAACCTAGTGTAAAAGTTAGAGTGAATACTTAGTCACTCTCTAATTTAGAGTGGTAAAATTCACTTTTTAGGCGGGAGTGACCAAATTCACTCTTTTAAAGTGAAAATTCACTCGTTTGGAGTGGAACCCTCATTCACTCTACATTTAGAGCGAATATTTCACACTAAAAAATTTAGAGAGTAGACATTTCATACAAAATTTATTAGAATATTCAATATTTAATACGAAAAACTATTACTTAGAGAGTAGAGTAGCGCCGTCCACACCGCACACCAACCACGTTTTCAAACATTCTACGTCAGTTGATTAATCCCGCTTTCAAAGTCAAAAAATGGCCACAGTTGAGATTGGCATAAAGTACTATATGTAACTCGAGAAAAAAGTCGATTTTTCCCTCGGATGATACTACCAGTAAACTCACCGGCGGGACAAATATTCGACTTTTTGCCCTTGTTACATAATGTGCTATTTATCTAACCATGGTTTGCTTTTACTTTTTCAAAGAGAAAGCTTTGTAACGATGATAAATTTTTATTTCTGAAATTCGATGAACCTCAATGTTTTTAAAGTTCCTGAGTCATAAAAATGGGTTTACAATACACTGAAAACAGTTTAGCGCATCGGCAGCGCTAGCATGCGGGTATCTGTGACGCGGCAGTTTGTGGCGTCTGCTGCCCCTTTTTGGCGTAGCTTATGTCCGCTTGCGGGCAGCAGCGCTCCTCGCTGGGTTTTGAGGTTGTGGTTGTGTGAGCGGAGGGAGCACTACAGACGAATTCTGCGCTAAAATGGGGCACCAGACATCCCAAAGGAAGGGTCACGAGCTGCACTTCAAATAGAGCAGCTGATGCCGACTAGACGGCAGCCGGGGCGCTAACCTCTTTTCATTGTAGGTTTTCAAAAAATGTCTGTTTGTATGTATGTATGTGTGTGTATACATGTATATGTGTGTATGTATGTATGTGTGTGTATGCATGTATATGTGTGTATGTATGTATGTGTGTGTATGCATGTATATGTGTGTATGTATGTATAAAACCTAAATTTGTATCCACCATAACTCTTCAAGGGAACATATCACGCGCTGACATTATGGAGGCATATTAAATATTTTTTTAACTTAGAACTGATTAAATTTTGGAGCTGAATGAATAATATTAAATTCATTTTTTAGCATATAAGGTAAAGTACCCAATATTTTGACACTTTTTGAAACGAAAATATGCAATCAGTGCTTGCAGAGCCAAAAATCTAAATTTTTCCAAAATCTTAAATCTAATCGTTAATTCGGCGTGTTTTACTGTAATTTATACAATAAAAATGACGTTTAAATACCTTTATTATAAAAAAGTAAGCTTAAAAATTAAGTTATATGATGCAGTAGTTGGAAATCATATGCCAAGCTGGACCCAGTACTTGGACTTAGTTAGGACCCAGTAGTTGGACATATGAATTTAAATGCGTCCAACTACTGGGTTGAGCAAATAGAAGTGGAAGTAAAGTTGAACAACGCATTTGGCATATCCCAGTTCTCGTTATAACCTCAAAATATTATATTTATATTTATAACAAATTTAAGATATAAATTGACATAATTTTGGTTTAATGATATACTTGATGTCATAAACTATGCCATTGAATGCCAATAAATATGTGTTTTTATCATCTATTATCAGTAATTATAGTTTTTGTCACTGTCCAAGTACTGGTTTCAACTTTCGTTTTGTCCAAGTATTGGGCACTTTACCTAAATTTGTCAAAATCAGAAAAAGATTTTTTGTTATTTTATACGTTGAACTTGTCAAAAATATGTACGTTTTCATAAAGTTGACGTAATTTCGTTTTGATTAATATATCTTATAATACCTTTAAAATCATTTTCGTAAAATAAGAACAAAATATTAGTTTAAAGAATTGTAAAAAGCGAAAAAAAAATATGTATACATTCAACTTGTCAAGAATATGTACGTTTTCATAAAAATGGTACAATTTGTGAAACAACAAAATGTTAGTTTTAAAATTTTTTTTTGTCTTTTAATACTTTAAATTTTTTTACAGACAATACTTAAAACGCTTGTATCTAATGAATAAATTGTAGCATAAATATATTAAGAGCCAACTTTCATTGTAAGATTCCTTGATTAAATCGATTAATTCGTACCTTTCTTTGAGAATGCATTCTGCTAAAACAGTTAGCAGCGGTTTTTTAATAAACTCTTGAAGAATTTTGACTGTCTGGTCCCTTAAATCTGTAATTTTCAATGCCAAAGCCAACTATTTAATCTGAACGGCAGCAGTCTGAGACATTCCTAGCTTACCTACTTGTACTGAGAAAATGTCAATCAATTTATTTATATATTATGAGAACAATTTCACATGCCAATATTCCAATAAATTGCAAGTATAATTATCGGTTGATTAAGAGTATTATGAGCTTATCTACAATAGCGATGATTCGTAAAGAATTTGGATTTCAGAGGTAATTTTCTCTGTTACGGAAACTAGCAGATGTGATCCAGAATATTTAATAGTGTTTGTGTATTTACACGTGTACGTGGAGAGTCACCCGTGCTACATTTATGCGACGCTACCACTTGAATACTAAGTGATACAAAGGGACGAGTTATTTCGATTTTACGATGATTCTAAATCTACCCGTCACCAACAATTACGAGGAACAACTTTTTTCATTTAATTTGCAATTTCGAGCAATAACGAGAGATATTTTCTTAAAATTGAAGATTAAATAAAAAAAATGGTTTCCTATATTTGCCGAGAATACAAGGATGTAACCTCAAGATGTTTAACTGATTTTCCGAATAGCTTGAAATAAATAAATATAAATATTATATTCTCACTTATTGAAGGAAAATCAAATTAATAATAATACGTTTATTCGTGATTATATTTCAATTATCATTATATTACTTTAATGAAATTAAATAAAACAAAATTTGATAAATCATGATGACATCAAATACTAGGGGAGAGCAGGGTAGCCAGGGCCAGCGGATAGCCCGGACCATTCACCATTTAGAGAATACTAATTGCTAATTTAAAATTATCTTAAAGTATAAGTCTAGAAGAATAAAGATATGTGTTTTAGTTGTGTGAGAACAAATTAATTTTAATTATTTCGCGTTTACGAAGAATTCCAATACATAAGAAATCGCTAATACTGATTCAAACAAATTGCTTTTTCTACCAATAAGGGGCCGTTCATAAATTACGGGGGGGGGGGGGTACAATTTTCTTACACATTCTTACAGAGGGGGGGGGGGGGGAGTCAAAGTTCATCTTATGTAAGTTTTTATTAGTTTATACGATTCGAGTTATAATTTTATTTCACTATTTTGAATTGAATATTTTATACGATTATTGTCAACTTTATTGCAATAAGCTGTTATGATTTCGATAATAATTCTAGCGCTGTCAATACACTATCAAAAGTTTTGTATTATAATAGATGTAGAAATCATTTGTTTTTAATATCGTCAAAGTTTCAGTACTTTTACATGTCAGTCAAAAATACAACGCTAAGAAGTGAACAACTCTTACGTGGCATATCGGCATCTTCTTTATAGATATTTGAAGTACCTATCTATACTAGTAGAATTAGATTATTAATAGTAAGTCATTATGTTGAATGATACTATTGATTCCTAAATATTACTCAAAATAATGCAAAAGAAGAATGAAAGGATAATAATAGTAGTTTTTGTCCTACCTGTACCAAAAGTATGCTTTTTCGTGCATACACTGAAAAAAATAAAAGGCTGCTTCTACTGAGGACTCAAGTAGTATTTACTCGACCACCCGAGTAAGAGCAAAATAGGTGCGCAGTAGACACGCACAATGCTGCGCGGTAAAGCGCGGCAGAGGCAAAGAAGATAGACCCCAAATCTTCTTTGGCAGAGGTGGGAGAGACATAGCCTCACTTTCAGTCTTCTGCGCGTCTACTGCGCGCATATTTCGTCGTGTCGGGAGCCAAGCAGATACTGCTTGTACCCCTCGAGTAGAAGTAGCCTTTTATTTTTTTCAGTGTATAAAGCGGGCGACAAGTGGTTATTTACCGACCGCTTCATATGTGCGCGGAAAATCATCCTTTCAGTCTACGTAGGACAAAAAGTATCGTGTGCACCACAGGCGAAAGGCGATTAACGCTCGGGTTGCCTAGGCTAGGCCTAAAACGCCCTTGCAGTAATCGTTTAATTTCTGCCCTTGATACATAATATGAAACTAGTGCGTACACTGAACTTTATCGCACAAGTGCTGATTGTCGCGCACGAGTCGCCAGCGAAGAGTACCGCGACAATCACCCGAGTGTGAAAAAGTTACGCACGAGTTACATAAAATATTTTATAGCACACTAACCTCAAAATGCCAACTTTATTGTCGATTTTGAAGTTGTTGTGCTATAAAATATCGTATGAGACTGTTGTGGGAGGTGTTTTTCTACCTTGCTCGATTTTCTCACTCGCTTCGCTCGTACGAAAACCCTCGAGCAAGATAGAAAACCATCTCCCACAACAGTGTCATAATATACTATTTTGCTCATCAAGTGTGCGTAAAGTTCACGAAACGGTAGTTAGAATAGGTAACCATATTATCTGGACGTTTCTTTAAAAACAGTTCGCCGGTGGACGTTTCGTTGCGAATTTCTCGACGTAATGGTAGAAAAAATTAAGGAAGGGGGCCAGAAAGAGACGCAGGGGGAAGCAGGCAAAAATATACTTATAAATCATCAAAAAAAACCGCGGCCAATTCATTGGCATTTAGCTACCTCAAATTAAATTAATTGTTCCAATATAAAATTCTTTGTTCTAATAAATTAATTTTAAATTGCTATATCTCTTTCTCAATAATACCTCAAAAAGGGTGTGCTCTTTATCATTGATGGTTTGACAAAAAGTAATTTATTAAAATTATTTAAATATTTAAATTAACTGTAATCAGATGTTGGTACGTAGACTCACTGAATTCCTAATCATCTAAAATTTTGTGAACGATTTGCCAGCATAGGTTTCCGAGATATAACTGTTTAAACTAAATATTACTTTTTTCGTGTATAACATAAGAGAAGAAAGAGCCTATCTAAAATTTGCGGTTGTAAAAGATAGGTAATTGTAAGCTCTGTCTAATGCATTTACACTAAATTGATCATAATATTTCTAATATACCAAAAAACTCGAAAAACTGAAACTCAAAAATCAAAAAATCAAAAAATTCTTATAAAAGAGAAACGAGTTGATGAATCTTTAAATTTCATTAGAATTTCGAATCTTCTTAAAATGCATTAAAAATCAACGAAATTAAAACAGTTAAACTTCCCTCGAATATTCATGCATTTTCAGTCACCATTTTTCATTATTAATAACTTTGGCTCAGATTAATATTTTTTAACATTTTTGGTCTTAAATTAGAGCTCTTTTTGCCTATTTTTAAGGTCCAACAAAAAAAAATTGTATAAATTTTATGGAACATAAGAATAGCCTTTTAAGGATGTCGTGCACACGAAAATCTATATATCTAAAATTTTGAATCTGCCTTAAGGTGCAATTTCATGGTGCGTCAAATTTGCTGCGTCAACTCAATCACATGACATTTTACGGGGGAATCCTAATGTTTACATTAATTTTATTACTTTTGTAATATATTATTCAACTGTTATACACATATGATCTTCCTAAAACGTAACCTATTACATTAATGATGACTTGTAAACGTTCAAATATATTTCCTTGAAATATAAATACATTCTCAACACTTTTTAAAAATTTGTATTTAAATAACCTTTTCAATGATATGCATGACATTTCAATTGTTAATTAAAGTTAAACAATTTTAACATGAAAATACAGAAAGCACCCGTAAAAATATCACTTGGTCAAGTTGACGTAGAAATTTGACGGTCCATGAAAATGCGCCTTTATGGAGCAATTTCATGGTGCGTCAAATTTATTGCGTCAACTTGACCACATGACATTTTACGGGGAATCCCAATGTAAACATTAATTTTATTATTTTTGTAATATATTATTTCACTGTTATTAGGCCAGGAGAATTACGACGAAATCTTTCAAATATGGCTCTAACGTGACTTAACTTAGATAACTATTGGAATCGCTCGGGAATGGTATACCTATTGAAAATATCGAGCTGCGCCAGCTTGAAAATGTGTGCTATTTGCATAAACAACGATAAAGTGAAAAAAAATGCGATTTTCGATTCCAATAGTTATCTAAGTTACGTCACGTTAGAGCCATGCCAATCTGTAACCCTCCTGGCCTATATACACATATGATCTTCCTAAAAAGTAATATTTTACATTAATGGTAGTTTGTAAACGTTCTAATATGTTTCCTTGAAATATAAATACATTCTCAACACTTTTTGAAACTTTGTATTTAGATAACCTTTTCAATGATATACATGAAAAATGCGAAAGCGCGAATAAAAAGATCTCATGGTCAACTTGACGCAAAAATTTGATGCAACATGAAAATGCACCTTTAAAATTCAATATTATAAATTTGTCTTTTTTTGTTAATTTTCTTTTTAAAGACATCACGCATAACTATAAAAAAGTGACCTGTTAGACTTCAAAATCATCATTTGTATCTATCTAAAATATCCAAATACTTTGTTTTTATTTATAAAAAAATTACATGCGAAATAGTCCAGATGATGAAATTTGAAGTGTTTTTTTACAATCTAAATAGTATGTCTTTTCTATTTTGGTTTTGAGCAAATCTGCACCATGAATTTCTTTCTCTTATATCTGAGAACAAATATCTCTAAGAGCAATATTAAAGTGTTTCTCTAATTTAAAACTTCATCACCTGGACTATTTTGCAAGGAGCTTCAATTTTAATAAATGTTTAAATAAAATTTTTGTAATCAATCAACCATTATAAAATACCTGTATATCTACATGTCAGTATCAAGAACTAAGCATCTAAACTATTCCTATTGCACAATAAACTACTTTACAGTAATATACTGTAATAGATATGTTTATATAGTAATTAAAACGATCAATATATTATTATATATTTTTCAGTCGACAATCATAAGTATTAAAATTTAATAAACAGCAAAGTATAAAGAAAGTTTGGATTGCCTTATCCGTTAGTAAACTAACTTACCACTCCGCTCTTTAAGAAAGCACAGCACTTTGCTTAAAGCAAGAGCAGCCTAGTAGTATTTGGGAATATATCGAGAAGCTTTTTCACTCTAACTCGTGATAATCTAAAAGAAAGATGCATACTAGGAAGACTAAGCTATTCAAAGTACGTGCAAGTAAACGAGCGTAATCTGACGTTATCCACATCGTACCCATTGATTCCCAGGCAACGCAAAAAGCGTTTGTTAATGCTTTCTCAAAGAGAATAGAGATCATAGAGCCCCTTTGCTCAGTGGGTAAGCTTGCTTACCGATACAAGACGCTCAAACTGTCAAGGGTTCGACTCGCGGTAAAAATTCTCGAGGATTTTTTCTTCGAGTCTTTCGTCTGGAAAAAATCTCCGACTATAAGCATTGTGCTTTAGAGCAGAACGTATGCGCCCATATAGCCTCCTCAAAAGTGTCAGAAACGCTAGTAAGCAGGTGATGGGGTTCAATCTACCGTCATCGCAATAACACAACAAACAAGTATATAAAATACAAATGTAAAATACAAAATCACATATGCATTGTGACATATCGAAGTCCCAAAAAAGAGGGGATACATGGCCATTAAATTCAAAGAAAGAAATAATTAAACAAACATATTATTTCTAAAATACAAAAATAATTTTCAGAAGGAAGAATGACGTTTTACTTAACCCATTTCTTCCCAAGCGGCCATTTTATAGTCAATTGGTTTTTTGCCTAACAAATTGTCGAAAAACCAATAATAATAACCAATAGCCCTTTTTTGAAGTAAAATTGTCCGCTCTTTCCAATTCTGAAATCAGAAGTTTGAAATTTCCGTTGGAAAATTTCAAAATGGCGGTTTTAGGCAAAAAACCAATTGACTATAAAATGGCCGCTTGGGAAGAAATGGGTTTAGTTGTCGTTCGCCAAACAAAGAAAATGATTTCTTTTACAAAATCATTTTTTTTCTCGAAAAAAGAAAAGAATAAAGGCTTGAAATTTTTACAAAATATTTTTATCCATGTTCTTAATCAACTCAAATTTTTTTAAAATTTGTTATGTTATGTTTCCGACATATTACCTTTTAAACAAGCTTATTTAAAATTTCGGGTCGGAAAACCTAGGTAATTGTATGCTCTTTCAACTGCAATAAGAATGAATTGATGATAATATTTCAAACATACCAAAAAAAAAACAAAATACTAAAACTAAAAAAACGGAAACGCTAAAAATAAAAAAAACATCGAAAAATAATACAAAATTTTTTATAGCCTCCTTCCATTAAAAGAAACAAAATCATTGAGTCTGGAAACATAACTTTTGACCATGAATGTTCAGAGTAATCTTCAATCTCACACACACACACACACAAACACACACACGCACGCACGCACGCACGCACGCACGCACGCACATACATACATACACACACGCACGCACGCACGCACATACACACACACATATACACACACGCACACATATACACACACGCACGCACGCACACATACACACATATACACATACATCCATACAGACTTTTTCTAAACATTTACGTTTATTTTGACTCCTAATGTCTCAAAACCTGTTTCTAACATATTTTTAGCAAAACCTTTTTTATACCATCACAAAACTTTCTCTATGAGGAAGCAAAATTGTTGTCATTTTGTACGTAAAACATGTTGAAAACTTGTACATTTTCATAAAGTTAATATAATTTCCTTCTAATTGGCATATCTCCCCTGGTAGAGAATTGTCTAGTTTTACCGAGGCCCTCAATTATTCTCATAGCAAACTAGATAGATCTACATAGTTCTAGATTAATTTTCCAGCAGGGTATCCATCATTTTTAAGCTATTTTAATAAAAAAATATAAAAATATTAATTTAAAAAAATATCTATAAATCGCAAAAAGATATTTGTTGTCCTTTTATACGTTAAACATGTTAAGAATATGTGCGTTTTCAAAAAGAAGACACACTATCATTCCAATTTATATATCTAATCATCATCACAAAGCTATTTTAGTGGAAGAAAAATTAAATTATTTTCATTCGATCTATACTTTTGAGATTTAATGAATTTTCCGCGTACAGACATGCTGAAAATTATTTCAAGTTGTAAGATTTTCTGGCTGTCAATTTCCATTATAAAATTATTAAATTCGATTTTTGAGGATCTCTCTTTGAGAAAGCATTCTGCTAAAGCAGTTAGCAGTGGCTTTTTATATAAATATGTTTCCGTTTTCACCACGAGATGAACAAATGACTGCGTGATGCCTCGTCACAGAAAGCAAAATATGGGGTGAGACTTACTCGTGAGAGGGAGGGTCGAAGAATAGCAATGTCGTGTATATGAAGAAAAGACGGAAGCACAAGGGGAAAGACAAAGGGATAAAATGGGGTTGTGTATACGGTTTAATAGCTGGAGGAAGTCATAAAACGAGAAAAATTATACCTTTACACTTTTCTAAATAAAAACAAATCTATTAAGCATTCTTCATAGTCACGTGAAAAATTGTGTTGTTTTATGTGCTAATAGAATTAACACCTATAGTACAGCTTTTACAGAACATACTATTATCTAAATTGTTTTTGTTGTTTTAAAAGTTTAATAATAACTTAAAAACAAATAAAACCGAACAAACAAAAAGCAAGAATAAATTTAACAAGGAGAGTGTTCCACCTGTGGGAAACGATTTTCGATGAGGCTTTGGGAGGTGCTTTGTAGTACCCAAAAATGAAGCCCTGCAGCCGTAGTTTGTTCCAATAGGCCCTTCTTGTCGAGGTACGAGCTATTTTACTAATATGAATATGCATTATTTTAATGAAAAATGGCACCTGTACTTCATATTGCTACTACGTAACTTTTAATGCTGGAGAAAATATTAAGAAAGTAAACAAAAGTAAATGAAAAGAGCTTTATTTTAAGCTTGTTACTTACAAAAATATGAAACCAGTCCAAAGTTATTAACAATTGAAAATGGTGATTAAAAACGCATGGAAAATAAACGAATTTATAAAAGATAAGTTTCCTCGAATATTCATCCATTTTCAGTTACCCTGATTAACTGTTAATAATAAGTTTGGACAAGATTTCAAAATACACGTTATTTCAGTAAAAAGTGGTACCTATACTTCGCATCCTAACTCTGTAAGTTATTTTGCTAAGGAAAAGAGCTTTAATTTAAGCTTTGCTTCATATAAAAATATTATTCCGTTACAAAGCTATGAATAATCAAAAATGATGACGAAAAGTTCATGAAAATTTGAGGATTTTCAGCTCTTTAAATTAAATAGTTTTCCATGCATTTTTGTCATTATTTTTGATTGTTCAAAACTTAAATTAAAGCTCTTAGTAAACTTTTTTATCTTATTACATTTTTCTGTGTGAACAAAAATAAAGTATTTATCTATCTATCTCTAGCCAAATAACTTGCAGAGTTATGATACGAAGTTTTTTACTGAAATAACGCGTATTTTGAATACAAACGGTCATATCTTGTCCCCAAGGGTCTATGAGATGAAACTACGGGTGCTAGGCGTCATTTGTATTTAAATCTCTTGAAACTTTTATTATATGTCAATTTAGTTGTATTTTATACGTGGTTTAAATTTCTATCCCCCTTGTGGTATCAAAAAGCGAGAAATTTAGCTTCAAAGCTTCAATTTTTAACATGTGAGCCCTATCTTGAACTATCAAAAAACGGACATTTGTATTTATTGCAAGCTAAGTTTTCTTTAAATCGTTCTGAAAAACTAGTATGTAGTGTAAAATAAGCATGCAAGTGCTACATAAAAAGCTGGATATAGCAAGCGGTACTTTTTAAAAAGATATAGCTATCTAAAGTTGTGATCTAATGTTATTAGTATATCAATATCGTGGTACAGTATATGCAAAAGTTAATGCCGTAAAGTAAAACAAAGTGTTTTTTGGTGCGTTTTCATCGGTTTCATATTCTTTACTAATATTTTAATGCTTTAAATTGTAAACTGGAAGGTTATCATTATAAATATTGCCATTTAATGATGATTTTTTCGAAAATTAACTATCTAACCTTACTGTTAGCCGTTGAACGCCCTTAAGACGGCCACAACATTGCCGAGTATCATACTTATTTATTTACGCACGCTTTACATCCTCAGTATAATAGACATGCTGCTCAGAATTTATACAAAAAAACGTATTGGCAGAGGAATAACTGCCTTGCTTGAAGTTTCTTCTAAAATGAAGTTTCCAACAAAGTTATTTCTGTCAAAGCTTAATGAAGGTGGATTTTGATCAGTAATTGCTATTTCTTCTTAAATATTTATAAAATATTAGGACTTTTTGTTATTCGAGTTGGCTTACCGGCTTCACTAGTATCTGCTGAGTATACGAGTACCAAAGAAATTAAAAGCTTTTTGTGCCATTTTGACTGAGAAACAGCGACAGTTGAACAATTATCCTGAAGAATATTCATCGATAAAAATTAGCTTTAACGTAAAAATATTCTTGGATAAGCTCTGTAACAGTATCTGTATAGTATAGTATCTGTATATCTTTTATTTTTCATTTGGATAAATTTTAGATTGCATCTCAGCCCCACCCGCTCGGACAATACTTTTACCCGTCTTAGAATGCTCGGTGAGCTATCCGATCCGGACCATCAATTATGTAGGTATTAACTTTTTAACGCCGATACCTCTTTACCACTAAATATCACGACTTTTCATATCTTGTCTAAAAATGGTCTAAAACTAAGAAACCATAGATTTAAGTAAGTCAAAGATTACTGTAAATATTTTTCTGAATTAATGTAGCTCAAAAATTGCGGTTGACCTATTCAGGTCGACGTTTCGAGTTTGGACAAAAAATATTTTGTTGTACATTTGATTTTGAAATGCATTGGTTTAATCATAGCAATAATAATTTTCACAAAATAACCAGTCAAAATTATGTTTTTTGAAGCACAAAAAAATTATCCATCCCGCCTCAGGACTTTTTTGTCATTTTTTAAAAAGATTTCAATTTAATATTAATATTCTAGGTAGGAAAGAATGTTGTTCTGCTTTATTTGTGCAGTCAATAGCTTAATTATATCACAAACTATCAGAATAAACTGATAAAAAAATTACTTTATTGATTATACATATTTTACGGGACTTTAAATTGAGCTGTCGTGGACTGTTTCAGCGTTAAAGTGTTAAAAAATATTTTTTGTTTTTACTCTTTGTTATTCAGAAATATTTAATGTTTTAAATTAAGATGGATTTAAATAATTGAACAACATTATCATAATAAAGATTTTATTCTGCTTTATAAAAGAAAAAATTGTTTGGCATACACAGTATGCAACTACACGTTATCTATATATACTTACATATATATTTGTAATTATGCACCTATTCAAAGATAATTTACACGTGCACAATTTTCAATTAAATTCGCAGTACCTTATATATAACATAACTGAGTCAATTACTGATTTTCGACCAATTACTGAATTTTTGCTTATTTGTTTATATAAAGAAATAATACATTTATCAACTATATTATACTTTTCGGAGTTATATATTACTGGATTTTCACAGCATTTATTTTTTAATACAAAATAAATCTAACTACAGAAATCGACTCGGAGTACGGTAATGGGCACTCGTGTCCTATCGTATATTTAAATATACTTATAAGTGTCCCAGTTGGTGCATATGCACTTTTCTAAAAAAAAATCTTTATGCACATAAATTGCATTTTTGATTCAAAAATTAAAAATAAAATGCGCCAAAACGAAATGACAAAAAATATGTTGGGTATATACAAAAGTTAAAGCAAATGTAGTTGTTTTCGTCTTAAAAACTACTAAGTGCGAATTCAAATCGACGTGAGTTCCGTGCTTGCGAAAATGAGTCCGAGGTGCGTCTCTCTTGGAAAAGTTATACATGGAGGTCATAAATCGATCTCAATCGTATAGTCACGCAACATTCACCTTTTAGAGTATTGCAAATATTAATTTTTAAAATTAAGTTTTGTATTTAAAAAAATTCAAACATTGAATATTTTATATATAAATAAAATTATTAACATGTATCCTAAGAAAATGACGAACCATAAAATCAATATACTGTAATAACTTTTTGTTAAGATTAAAATAAATTTTATATTGAATTTTTAAAGTATTTAATTTTATAAATTGTATTTTTGAAGATAAATGACGTTAAAAAGAACGTAATAAAGAACGTATAAATTATTTAATACTATGAAAAATCTCGTCAACAGTTTGAAATAGTTAAAAATAAAAAAATTATTTTAGAAACTCATATTACTCGTTGTGTTTTTAGATTAAGAACTTAAGAAAATATTTATGAAGTTTATACTAAATTTGATCCGAACCAACAGATTATAAATAATACATTGCAATCCTAGAAATACTTACCAAAAAAGTACTATTGTAGCATATAACATGATGTATCTTAAATAAATAACAGACTTTAAATGTACAATTTCTGAGGAATGCATAATATTGATGAATCAATAACTAAAATCTGATGGTTAAAATCAATTTTAATGTAAATCAGAAATATTTCTTTTGACTTTTCTACACAAACAGTTTTAAGTATGTGTACATGTTCACTCGACATTATAAATATCCGATCAAATTTATTTCAATTTTTTTGAAATACTGCAATTTCATTGGATTAAATGCTTGTTTTCGCTAACCTCATTGGAGGATTACAAAAAATTGCAGGGGGACATATCGGATAACCTGCAAAGTTATGTCCGATTTGTCGAGTTTTTCTTTAGTTGCCAATAACTATTTTGCAATAATGGACTTTCTATAAAAAATTTTTTTTAGGTACACGAGGATACCTTGTTTTATAATATATTGACTTAAATATCAATAAGAGTGATTAAATTATAGTTAAAAATGTTTTTATTTTGAGGTCAATATGACGACAGAACCTCCTTAAATGATTATGACATCGAGTATTCTAAACACAAGGACTTCTATTAAATTTCTGTGTAGGAGAGTTAATTATTACATAATGAGGTACAAAATCCAGATATATTTAAAACCCAGTTCAAATAAATATACATTTTTTTACAAGAAATTTACTAGCATAGTGTCGGAGGCTTCAAAAACGATATTTGTTGAAACTTTTAGAGGTGTTTTCGGACACCTAAAAATGAAATGTAGCACTAGTTTTTTTTCCAAAAACTGGTGCCTTTAATTCTGATCATCGCTCTGAAAGTTTTTATGTAAGAAACAAATACCCAAACGTAACTAAAAGTAGACTAAAAGAACGTTATTTTCAGCTTTGTTTCGTAGAATAATATTAATCTTCGGGCATAAAAACTTTAATAACTATGATCGGAAGTAGAGGCACCATTTTTTTACTAAAATAGCGGACAATTGAGATCGATTGTTTGATATTTAAAAAATAAGGGCCCATTGGAAAAAACTTAAAAATGCTACACTTCATTTTTAGTAAAGTTTTAGTAAATATCGTTTTCTAAACCTCCGATACTCTCCTAGTTAGTTTTTATATTCACAAATTATACTTTTAAACCAATCAATGAAATTAAAGGTAAAAATGAATGATTCTCAGAATTCCAACAATTTATTGTTTTATATAAATAGACATTTCCACAGAATTGATTACACTTGAAGCATCGTCAAGGTAAAATGTAAATATTTGGCTCCGTACTTTTATTCTTAAAGGTATAGAGTATTCGAAAATCGAACAAAAAGTGGCCTGTAAAAATACTACTCTGAGAGTAGTAAATATACTATTCTGAAAGCAGTAAATTTACCATTGACATAGTAAATTTACTAGCTACTCTCAGAGTAGGTCCCATAATGTCCTACTCTCAGAGTACTATTTTTACAGATCACTCTTTACACTATAGTGTTGCCAAACTGTATAGTTGTGTGTACACTTGACGTGAAGTTCTTATGTCAAAAAATTATGAATTTTTTTGAAATCCTTCAATGAGGTTAACGTAAATGACTGTTCTATCCAATGAATTTACAGTATTTCAAAAAATTTCAAACTGTTCTTGACAGCAGAATTTAACGTCGAATGTACTATCTAAAAACAGCATATAATGTCCTGCTTAGGTTTTTAGTTAATGTAATTAACCCACTTTTTGTTACTATATATGCTAAATATAGGTGAAAATTAACCTTCCTTTATTGATGCGATTTTAGCAATAAAATTGTATATTCTAGGACTTTATCAATATTTTTTTAATATATATGTACCAAAATAAGAATAAGTTTTTTTACATGTAAAAGTTTATAAATTTAACAACTTTTTAGATATTTTGTCGAAAATAAAGTCAATTTTATCGCGTTTTTTTAAAGAAAATCAAAACAAAAACTCTTTTACCAAAAATTACATTAATAAATATCTGCTCCATAGAATTATTAATTATGTATTCAAATATCAGTAAAAACTTTAGAGTGAATTTATTATAATTTAATTCATTGCCAATTGAAATTTATAAACAAAAATTAGATAAATATTTAACCAATTTCTTTATTTAAAATGCTACTATTACAAATTGCAATTTTTTTTTAAATTTTAGTTTAAACATAACTGTTAGTTAAACAATATTTAAATATTTTATCCAATTTTACCAAATCTTGAGTACCATTGAGTTTTACTAAATTAGAAAACATTTTTATAAATTTAACATTGTTAAAATTTTAACGTTGTTAAAATTTATGTATTTTTTTAGATAAATGGAATGTCTTATATATACTACAACAGCTGCTAAATAATTTATAAATCTTTGGCATTATAAATATTTATTTTCTATTATTTGCACAAAAAACAAATATTTTTATCACAATAGATAATTTATAAGTAAAAACAATTGACACTGTTTATTTTAAATGCTTAACACGTTAGTTTTTATCTTTATATAAAAAATAGTTAGTTTAAAAAAGATTAAATTTAATATATAGTATATATTTATTTTATAGCATATTCATCTATATCTATTAATTTAAGGAGGTGTATTCTACTGTGACGCACCGAAAATATATGAATTTAAGGAAGTTTTTTTCGATACAAAAAATTGGACGATTTAATTGAGTCTTTGACTGTTTATCAAATAAATCTTAAGCTATTTAATAGTATTTTTTATTTTGATTTTAACAATTATTTACACTGTTCACTCGACGTACAAAACATCTAATTCAAATGATTTGAATATTTCACGTTTCAGCTAAGCTCATTGGAGGATTACAAGATAATTCAAATCCTTCGAATCAGATGTTTTGTCCGTCGAGTGTACAACAGACGGTCAAACTTGCCCCTCAAAAAGTAGTTGCTTCGCTGGTGCAGGTGATTCCGGATAACGCAACGACCTGAAACCAAAAAACCTAACTTTTCTTCATTAGTATAAGTGTCGCGTCCTAACCAAAATTATTCTCATAAATATGAAACATGAGAATAGTATGCTGGTTAAAAAAGTTTGCATTTTTCTAAAATTTTTAGCTCACGAAATCTTCTGAATTTTTTATTTATGAGGATAATTTTAAATCGGGCGAGAGTTACTCATAATAATCAAAAAAAATTTGGTTTTTTGGTTTCAGATCGTTGTCATCTGGAGCCACCTGTGACAGCTTTTTTTTCAAGCGACAAGTTCGACCGCCAGTTGCACTATATAAATTATTGTTTAATAAAAAGTAAAATTTTTAATTGATTCGTCAAGTTAATTTTGTATCGAAAAGCAAATCTTAAATTTGATTTTTTTAACGTACTACGTAAACAACTTATTCAATTTGCATTATTGACTTAAATAGTAAACTTTAATGAATTTAATGGTTAAATTTTAAGATAAATTCTGCAAGAAGGTTGGGAAAGTTGTTGGGTTTATTAAATTTCGCTTTATATTATTTATTTTTATATTACACATGCGTATCATGAATCATATATTATTACATTTCTCTTGATTAGAAAAATGTAAACATCATTTGTACCAAAGAGTTTCATCTAATTATTACGTTAGTTTATAAAATGTAAAGTAAGAATATTAAATATTTATGATCATAACAATATCTGCTCCATAATTAAAAAATTCCGATGTATATTAAAAAAAGATGCCCACAAATGTAAACTTGGAACTTAGATATTAATTATGAAAACTGTCCATTTTACTTATAAAACATACTATTCATACCTAATAATAATAAACTTGATTTTATTAATGTTAATTGTATAGAAACTGGTACGTTTCATTAATTGACGAAAAAAATGTTTTCTAGTACAATTTCTAAAATATGTAAATGTGAATTTCATTATAAAATCTTAAACACAATCTTTAGACATTTAATTAATTCGAAAAGAACTACATTAAAAATAATAGAGATATTATATTATCACAAGTGATTTTTATAAATATCAACAATACTTTTATTCGTTTCTAATATAATAATATATTTTTTAAATAAAAATATGATATTATTTCAACATATTTACTTGTATATTATTTAAAAAGTGTTTTGATAACTACGTATTATTAATAATCATATTGAATTAATTAGTAATTCAAATTGATGTACAGTCGACGTTAAAAATATCTGGTCAAATTTATTTGAATTTTTTTTAATGCTGCAACCTCATTAGATTGATTGGTCTTTCTCGCTAACCTTATTGGAGGATTTAAAAAAATTGAAACAAATTCAGCCAGATATTTTCAACGTCGAGTGTATTTCTTTAAATTTCAAATTAAAATAAATATGTTGTTTTTTAAAGTTATTTTAATTACATTTCAGCTACTAAACTTCATGAAATAATCTATATTTCCAATAATTTAGTTGTAAAAAGTATTGGCAAAATTTATGACTTTGACATGTCATATTGAATATAAAAATATAAAAAATTAAATATAAAAAACCAAAGTTATACAGTACAGAAACTCAAAAGGTTTGCAAATCGTAATACATAAGGTATTGCTTATTACTTATATAACTCGATTAACTGTATGTATATTTTGTTTAAATTTAAAAATTTAATAGTACGTTCATGTTTTTAATTTTAGCTCAAATACAACAAAAATATTTTTATCTTTATTTTATTATCGAAAGTGACATTCTTATGTCTTATTGTAAGAAATATCTAATATTTATAATTATTGAAAGCTATATTTTAGTACTTTGAAATCTTTAATAGAAAATTAATTTTCCAAGACTATTAAAACAGAAATATCTATGAGACATTCTTTTGTTACTTAATTTTGTTGTATATAATAAATATAAGATTGTTTAACAAATATTAAAATTTCAAATTGATTATAAATGATATGCAACAAATACTAATTAGCTCAATAAAAGCTTTATTTCTATATTTCATATAGTAAATTAAAAAATGTCTTGTTTGTAAAAGATATGAATTATATGAATTATAAGTAATAATTAATTAAAACTAAAAACTCATAGAAGTGAAGTCAAATAAAATCTTTTAAACATGGTAAAAGTGAAGCTAGGAATGCAAAACACTCTATTACAAATTAAAATCGTATAATTTTTTCCAAAAGTATATTTTCCTCGGACTCAAATATATTAATTAAAATGATACTAGATTTTATTTTCTGTTTTCACGTACGAAATGAATCGCGAATATCACAGATTATACCGAAAACGTCACGTTATACTACTTCTATAAAATTCAATAAAATAATAAAACGAAAGAAAATAAAGAAACAATAATGCACAAATTATATTCACGAAAAGTTAATGTACCTCGCACTTTCACTTTTGCAGTAATATACATTGATTTGTTCGATACTCCACAAATGCAAACAAAAGATCGTAGCGTACGACAAAGAATATATTATTGAATGTGCGAGGTACCTATTAATGTTGGATGCTGACAAGGACCTCAATGGGAGTCAATATTTTATTAAAGAAATTAATTAAATCAGTTAGGATTCCTTTCGTTTTATACAGAAAAAATTATTTCATTTGTGATGTGTGAAACATGAAAGTATAGCAGTAAACGCAGAACACTTTGTACAACCGACATTTCACCTACATTATTTTTTCTCTTTTACGATTTTTTTACTTTAATGAATACTTCAAAATACGATGCAAATATAAAGTTTATTCCACTTTAGAATTTCGAACTCTAGCAAGCGGCGATATCGACAGTCGCTTTTAGACAAGTTTTATTTTACAACGGGACACATAAATGTATGGCTTTAGTATTGCATTAGAATAACCAGTAGCAACGTTACCGTAACTGCCGTTTGCTCGACTCAAAAATCAGACGATCAATTAAACATTTATTTTTTTTACTGCATTTTGAAGAATCAAGTTCAGTCGGTACAAACCTTATCTAATGCATTTCGAATTGACGAGGAAGAAATGCACAAACGCGAATCAGAACGTAAGCACTGTATTTTATTAATACATTGTTCAGTAATTCAAAAAAAAAATTGTGACATATCTATGTAGCTTGAAGAAACAACATGCACTCGACAGCAAGTGCAATGCTAGGGCTAATGACTACGATAATGAGACGATCATTTACAATGCGAGCACTTTGAACGATATTGTATTTGTAAACGCTTCAATTGAATAGTTAATATTTAGACACTATCTGGAGCATAGTCAACATTCAAAGTGCTACAAACTTCTCGTCGATATCATTTATTTACAAAACGCTGCTTCTTTCTTTCTGTTACCCATTAGGAGCACTGCAAACATCAATTAATTAAATTTTAAACTTTCATTCGGCATTCTTCACGAATAATCTCAAACGTACATACTTTGCGTGGTTGCATTTGTGTTTATGTTATTTGTACGAATGAAAATTATGATTTTACATGTATCGATACTTCACAAATAAATGTCCGAATAGAATTTACAATAAATCAGGAAGTCAAGGTAATGCCTATATACATTGTATATTATACGTGTGGTGATTCTCGATGGGATCAAATCGAACAAAATGAAAATCGCTTCTAATTCTACGCGTAAAACTAATCCTTGTTGAAAAAAATCATACGGCTTTATATATAGCGTGTGGTAAATACAGGCAAATCACTGCAACAACAGATGTATGGTCTTCTATTTCAAATAGATAATCTTTCGTTAACAAAATTAATAGTTTCTTAACCGTTGATTAATGAAAGTAAATCAATAAAGTCTAAAATAACCTTTAACAGTCACGTCAATAACCATTAACCTGCCTCTCACAGATGACCAGCATGATTTGCCAATCGGTTAGCCGTGTGATTTTCCTCGACAGGAGCGACAAAGAAGAGAAAAGAAGGGTAAAACAGTAAGAAGTTAGGGCGGCTTCTGTTTGAACTCTCTCGGATCGAGACACAATTTACATCGGAACGTAGAGTCAAAGTAGCTCTCAAAACGGCCAAGTCACACTCGGCGCGTTGATATTGTATCGCTCGGTATCTTTTCTCCGCGCACGCTGCGACACAACCCCACCTCTCGAAATCCCCCGAATCAGCGAAATTTCCCCCGGACCCCCTCGGTCGACAATCTCTTCACCGTCTATACCCCGCGACTCTCAGCACTTGCAAGACTCGTGACCGGTCGCATCGACGAGAGCGCCCACCGATCGCAAATCCAAAGAGTTCGCTTCGACATATACACACACGCACACCAAACGAGAATAGAGAATGCGTATACACAGTACGGATAAATACCGACCAACAGAAAAATATGTACATGTGCGCGCGCTCGCTCGCGATCGTCATCGTCCGCGCGTGCTTCTCGCAAAGTTCCACGTGGAGACAAAGCTGTACAGCTGCATGGCTGGAGCTCTTCCTCTTGCGTGACTACCAGCCACCGCCACCACCTCGGCCCCTGCCGCGAAAGCCGCCCCCGCCGCGGAACGGGCCGCCGCCGCCGCCTCCTCGACGCACCGAGGGTGGCGGGAAGCCGCCGATCGTCATCGGCCGTGGTCCACCAATCCCAGGTCCAGGTCCAGGTCCTGGACCGCCACCGCCTCGGTCCATCCAGGGTGGCCTCGGTCCACCGCCGCCACCGCCGCCGCCGCCGATGTTGCCGCGGAACTGCATGCCGCCCGGGCCGTTTCCTGGTCCTGATCCTGGTCCTGGTCCTGGTCCTGGTCCTGGTCCTGGTCCTCCCAAGCCAACGCCGCCGCCTCGGCCGCCGGACATGCCACCACCGCCACGCTGCATCGGCGAGCCCCTCGAGCTAAGAGTTTTTTTTTACAGTTTTTTTACTTGGCTAGGAATTAGATTTGATTTTAACAATTTGGACTGGCTGATTCTATTGAAATGGATGTCATTCTTCTATTTCATTTTTCGATGCTATTTTCTTGCTCTTTGATACTATATACACTTAATATTTATTCGTATTTATAAGCTAGAAATATTTAAAGCGGTAATTATAATCATAACATACTTCATTTTTAGAACTATGATAGTAATGGCATAGCTATTTATTGAAACTACGTTAGTAATAACATCAGAATATTAAAAAAAATTAGGTCGCCCATCTTCGAAGTCTTTTTATTTATTCTTTGTATAACTTTTTCTCTAAAGGCTTATAAATATATTAAGGGGATGCGTCAGACCTACGTTATCTGCCGATAAATATATTCGAAAATTTCGTTTTACTGAAAAAATACGCATTAGTATCAAATTTCATTTTTAGATCCGATTTATTTACGAAAAATACATAGCGAAACACTCGAATTGTTTCATCAGAATCGAAAATTAGCAATTATGTGATTATGTTAATTTTCGATTCTGATAACAATTCGAGTGTTCCGTTATGTATTTTACGCAAATAAAGCGACCCAAGATCGAAAGAAACGTGATTCTTGACTTTTTTTCTCTTTTAACTAATACTTTGCTACAAAGAAATTATCTGTGTTGTTTAATATATATACTTCCAAATAAGGAACTAGTTCATTAGTTTTTTAAAAAACCGAAAAATTACACTTTTTCAGCCTACTAAGTAGGCGTATCCCCAGTTTTCATAAAAATGATCCTAAAAAACACTCACTTTTCAAGAACAAAAGTGCTAACCAAAAATATTCTTTTCAGTAGAATCACTCAAATATTTTTATTTAATAAACAAGTCAAAATTTTAGGAATGTGATTTTAAAATTTTACATTATAGAATGTATATACATAAGCAAGCACTCTAACATCTCTTATCATACTTGGATATATTAAAGATGAAGCATATTTTTTTTAATTGTCATTAAATGCCTAATATATGTGTTTTATATGTACCTTCCAAGTGGCCCATCGAAGAAATCGAAATCCTGTGGACCTTGATGGAAATCCTGCATAGGCTGACTCGGCGGGTAATTTTGATTCGGCCTAAAATCGGGCTGATTTTGATGGAAGGATTGATTAGGCCGGAAATCCATCGATTTATTGTGCCGGAAGTCAGGCTGATTTGGTTGAAAGTTTGATTGTCCTTGATGAAATGGCAGTGGAGGAGGCGGTGGCGGTGGCCTCGTGTCCACTCCTCGCAATTCCGGTCCGAGATTTCCACCTCTTTGCGAATTGTGCTGTAACAAATTGATATTCAGACTGATGTACTCTCGTAATTATTGCAATACATGGTACATAATTGCATGTGACAATATTTTATTCAATCATGTAAGAACCTTCTTTTTAACAAATTAATTCTAAGTTTCTAGTTGTATCAAATCAAGTTAACAATTTCACGTTATTAAGTCTAAAGTAAGTTGTTTTAATAACAAAGTCACTCACCATGGGATTCATAGGACCTCCAGGACCGGACATTAATCGCATGTCCATGTCGGCCCCGTGATGGTGCGGAGGACCCGGTGGCAGCGCAGGGGGCAGATTAGGCACTCGCATATCCCGATCTTGGGACCTCACGTCTACCAGTACACGGTTACCCTTCTTACCTTCGCCCTCCTCGTCTGACATCTCCATATCGACGCTCTCGACAATATCACCAACCTGAACTGGCCTCCTATACAATGATAAGACATGTATTTAGTTTATATTTGCTAATTAATTACAATTTTTTATTGTAAATTTCATTAATTTAATTATTTTTGCTCGAAAATTAATAAATGTTTTTAGTAATACGTATGTTAAATTATACTACGAACCGATAATCTTGATCTGTGTTTGTCCATAAGCTATTGTTAGAAAGAGGAACGGGTGGACCATCATTACTATTATTAGCTGGACTTCCCGTGAGACTAATAAGATTACGATGATCCACATCCGCACCTTTCATAAGACGATGAGGTAATTGTTTATCCATCGACATTGGCATGGGTAGAACCCTAGAAAAAGGAAGCATTTTTTTTGCACGTCCTATACGTATCAAATACAACGTATCAAATACAACGAAATGTGACGTATTATTAAATAATCACCTATGGTCAACATCACCAACACTGCTAAGAATTGGCTCCTGTGACTGAGAATCATTGTATTCAACTGGCTCATTAAAACCAGCCTTTTCATACATAGGTGGAGACTCTGGTGTTTCAGAGAGAATTTCATCCTTTACCCTAGAATTTTCCGACCAAGATGGCTCATTGCCCATATCCCACTGTTCATTACTCGATTCGTTCCATTGAGTTTTTATTTTACCATCAGTCACTGGCCAGATTGGATTCGTATCGTTGTGTACTGGAAATACAACTGAAAAAGACAATCGTTAAAGACATTTGTTTAATTAAAATAATTCAAAAATAAAGTGCATGCAAACCTTTTTCTTCCCATTTGACAGGTTCCTTTGGTGTATCATTGGCAAATGTCCACGTAGGAAATTTAGGAGGTAGTTTATTATAACAGTTATTGTCATCTAAGAATTCTATTGGTGGCATAGGCGGTGGCTGAAGAGGATTTGAATTCAAAGTTCCTTCAAATGAATTAGCAGTCATAGAGGCATTGTTTTGGCTATTTTCACTGGAATACGGGGACGGAGTGTGAGATTCTCCGTTCAAACTTCTATTTTGCAACGGCGTACTGTGACCCAACTGGATGTTGTTTATACTTCCCATCGGCGTTGTAGGAGTACTCATCATTCGTCCGACAATAGAAGGTCTGTAATCATTGCACGGCACTGGATCAATCATGCTATCTGTAGCATCTAAACCAAGTCCAGGAATGCCACATGAATCGGATGTTGCATCCGACGACGGTAGTACTGTTTTTAAAAAGATTGAAACCGATTCCTCATTGATCACTTCAACTATTGGCGGATGTACATCGATAACTTCACTTGATTTGTTCTAAAATAGAAAAAAAGAAAAGCATTTTTCCATATTACTATCATTTATTAATTTCGTTAGTATTGTAAAAAATAAAAATTCAAAAATTTGAAATGCTAAATTGTATAACATACTTCCATAGAATCATATTGTTGACTATTACCAGATGTCACTGAACCTTCATTAAATATACTCCTCTGAAATGGAATATGATAAATTATATTCATATACTGCAGTAAAACTAATAATAATCATCATACATATATTAAAATCTTACTGGGTCAAAGTCCAAATTTCCTCCAATGAAAGATGGAAAATTATTACTAAAATCTGCAGTTGTATTATTCAGTGGTGCAGTAACAGGATTATAATCTTGACCATAAGATCCATACATTGATGGTGGAGCGACATTTATTAAAGAAGATTGATTAATACTCTCTTCTGGAAGCTCAATGTCACTATCAGGACTAGGAGACGGAGCATTTATATCTGGTGATGGAATGGGCGAAGCTAACAATGGTAAAAGTTCATCCAGTTTTTTCTTCAAATTCTTAACTCTACTTCCAAAATTCTTATAAGCCTGTAATTCACAAATATTAATATACGCAATATAATGTAAATATGTTTAACATTAAATATTTTGATTGGAAATTAATTTATAAAATTAATATTAACACTTTAAGCACTGACAATATATGAGTTTTCTTTCCCACAGGACGATCACGTTAGATTAATTTTTTATTGTTATTTTAATTAACACTTATTAAAGTTAAAACTAATTACAATTATTATTATAGTTAATTATTAAAACAATTAAATCATTATATTGGCCAGTGCAACTTACTTCTTTAAAGCCTACAAAACGAGAATATTACGATTAAAATTGCTAAATTTATATGTTTATACGTTAAAGACAATGAAAATACTGAAATTTATAAAATATGTACGACCCATACATGGGTCACATAGTGAAGAAATTTACGACCCATATATGAATCGTACCATGCTTAAAGTGTTAAAAATGTAAAATATTTTAAATAACTAGTATATAATAAGTGTAAAATATTTAAAAATAAGTAAAAAAAGATGTAAAATATTGTTATTATGATTTATAATTTTATGTTACATAACTTATAGAAATCATAAAACTCACATTAACAACAATTTTAACTTCTCCTCTCTGTGTCTCATAAAATTGATCAGCTTGTTCAAGAAGATCAAGGACCTGTTTTCTTTCCCTTATTTCCGCTTCAAGTGCTCGAACATAGCTCTCAATGTTTCTTGCAGCGCCATCAACTTCTTTTTCAGCATCTTCCACTCGCCTTCTGTCTTTTAAAGATGAACATAATTCTTCAGCATTGTCAACATCTACATTACTATCCCTTAAGTCTCTTAATCTTGCATCTGTAGCTTGTTCTAGAGTGGCACAAGATCTCATAGTGGAAATGAGAAGAGCAGCTTGAAATTCTTCAGGCTGTTGAACAGGTTGTGCTTCCACTTTCTTTTTCGGGGCTGCCGAAATGAGCCCCGATAAATCAGCAAGAAATTCTTCATCGTAGACTTGTCTCTGATCCCAAATTTTAAAAATCCTTAAAATACGATGTTTCACCTTTTCATCTCGGACCATCGTTGTGGCCCGCTGTAACGTTGTTCCCCATGATTCAACAAATTCAAAATTTTTCCGTTTTGAGTACTGAATAACATCATTAGCCAGATAAAAGAGTGTTAACCTATGCTCCACTTTTACTAAAACACAATAAACAGAAATTAATTTAAGCTTAAATAATTATAAAGCTTAAATAAAACTATATAAGATGTCTTTAGTTAAATATAACATTGTACATGACTAATTTTTTGTTCAAATATTCATAAAATAAACTTGTATAAACTTTAGTTTAATTCAGTAATAATTAAATAAAAAATTGTTTCAAACCTTTCTTTAAAACTTGTAACCATGTGGCAACTATTTTCTTGTGATGTGGCCTTCTTTCGAGGCACCATGATGAAAGACTCTGAATAGATTCTTGAGAATCTTTCAAAGATTGGAGCCTTCTTTCGAATTGCTCCGTATCAAAGTCATTAGAAACCATGATTGGAGTTTGTCACCAATTCTTTGGCTTATATTAGGTCTTGAAGACACATTAAAATCTAAAATAAAAAAATATATAATTTGAAAATTATATACTTTTAATCCATTGTGCATGTTTTAAAATGGTATCGTGATATCACAAAATATATGAGGTGATAAACAAGAATGTGCAGCAAAAATATAAACATTTAAAGAAACCTCCTACATTCACGTAAAATATTCGAATCGCAGCCAATATTACATTTTTCACAACTCGGAAATGTAAAATATGCATTGTTCACGCGACTACAGTTGTGTATAAACAATGAAGAAGTCGAAAACGTAAATAATCAATCAAAATAGACATCCCGATACGACGACGTGTACCCAATAAGGGCATCATAAAAAGTCGCAAATTTCGAAGCAAAGGAATTCCATCGCGTAGAAACAATACTAAATCAAACGTCACGTCATTTCTTTCATGATTAACTTCCAACACATTAGAAAATTGCTTAGAAACATTCAATCGATCGTATCGAAATGGCCTGGACTTGTGTTTCTGACGGCCATTTTCTGTTTACTCGAGCTCAGCGCCTCTCGTGTTGCACAGTGTTCGCTATCAGCACTATTAAAATTCACTAAACACGAATTGAAAATAAAAAAAGAAACAGGTGAACATTGATAACACTGAAATCACGGAAATAGTTAAATAAACGATTTTTAAAAAACAAAAAGAAAATGGCAAGTGAAAAAAGTTCAATCATTCTGCACGTTGAACGAGAGACACTTGATTATTTACATTATTATAAAATTTAACTAGATTCGAGCATTAAAATAAACAAATTTCTCAATCTTGCAATAATTTGATATTCTCGAACACTATTATGACACGACACGTTACAGCCACAAACAAAACACTGCCATAAACAACCAAGTTTTCCAAACACGATTACGCTATTAGAATCACGTAATCCACGAACTCTGAGAGTAACACTGTCAATTTTCTTAATCTTGTAAAAGAATATTTTGGAGCAGGCTCCTCTAACCATGTCAGAAAATCATCGAACACACTCGGGCGCGATTTCTAGGTTACCTCATCGCCGAGGTGTCGGCGCATACAAACGCGGTCCATAGCGAGATAATACACACTGCAGAGGGAGAGAGAGAGAGACAGAGAACCTCATAAGTTTATAGGTTAGAACCAAGCAAACCTACTCTGTTTGGCTCACATCTCGCCGGAACCTCCGGTGATTTTTCTCGGGCGACGTAAGAGAGAGGTAGAGAGGTAGAGAGCTGCGCGCACACGCGGGTGTTGTCACCCGCGCGAGAAAAGCACCTCGCGGCTGCACACACGCCGACGCGCGACGATGTAAAATGCAGCGTTCCCCGCGCGCGCACCAGCGAGGGTTCGGAAGCTCGGCTCTCTCTCTCTTTTCGGAGTCGCGCACTCATGCACAACAAGATGATTGCCCCGGTGAGCGATTGTTGTGCACGGTTGGTAGCTGTGCGAGGCACTCGCGAGGCCGATGACACGAACAAATTGTCACTTCTGTCCGAGCTGGAGTTGACGAGGTCTTTCAGTTGCCGGGGCGTCGCGCGCTCGCTGTTGCTCTTTTATCACACCGACTGCGATCCTCGCGAAAACACGGCTCCGCCATTTTTCCAACTACCCGCGGCGCGGGTGCGAAAGTGTAGGTATCTGCAATATATGTCATATGGCAATATGGCCGGGTATATACTTTAATACACTCACACACGTGCATGTAACTGGTGTGAACTACGCGGGAAACAAAGTCTGACGGAACGTTTTGAGAAATAGTCCAATGAGGTTAGCTTGAAGGCAGATTTCCGCCAATGCGCTCGGACTACTCGAAGACTACCTATGTTCCATCGGACGTTTCTTACCGACCCAGTCTGCGTGCGCTGGTTGGTGTAAAGCCCGAAACCCGCGACTCTTTGAATTGTATTACCTAATTTGGTTTCAGTCCACTTGACGAAATATGACAAAAGCGCTAGTAGTCGGCCACCGAAATTTAGTACTCGGCCGCTTGATCGCTAATATTCGGACAGGACAATTTAAGGCAATACATCGCGCTTTAAAAACATTGTTTATTATTTTCAATAGTTCTATGATTTATGTTTAGTTATAGAAGATTGAATAAATATTAAATGAATGAAATTAAATATTAATTAATCGTAATGATCATTAAAATTAAAAGTGGCTTTGGACATGGGTTATCGACCAGGCCTGGTCGAGAACTAAAATTCGTCAAAAATTAAAACAATTCTAGTATTCGGCCATCTATAAGCACATATCGACAAAAATATATCGAAAAAAATTATTATTTAATTGTTCTTAAATGTTTTAACGTCAGAATTAAATGTT
Source organism: Gastracanthus pulcherrimus (assembly GCA_949152435.1). Classification (NCBI taxonomy): domain Eukaryota; kingdom Metazoa; phylum Arthropoda; class Insecta; order Hymenoptera; family Pteromalidae; genus Gastracanthus; species Gastracanthus pulcherrimus. The sequence goes on from OX424573.1 coordinate 149,290,808, forward strand.
ATATGGCATAGATTATTCAAAAATTATTAATGTAGCGATATTTTGTCTACGGGTTTATTTTTTAAAAGAAAATAGCCAAAGTGGTCGACTACTAGTGCCTCTACCCTATAAGGCCTATGTTATATATTTAGTTAATACTTACACTTTATTGTAATTTGTTGTTAACCCTTAGCTACTTACGATAAATTCCCTGGTAACAAAAGCATCGCAATTTACCCGCAATTCTGCTGCAATCGTGCGTGCAATCACAAGATTTACAGCAGCCGACGTGCGGTCTGCTTCACAATTCGACTTCGTTTCTGCTGCACGACGATTGCGGCAGACGAGTGCGGCAGGATTGCAGCAGATGTGCAGCCGACAAGTGCGACTAAGGGGGATGAAATAATGCACTCGCGAGAGCAGCAGAATTGCACCCGAATTGTGTACGACGATTGCTGCAGACGAGTGCGTCAGGATTGCAGCAGACGTGCAGCCGACAAGTGCGACTAAGAGGGGTGAAATAATGCACTCGCGAGTGCAGCAGAATTGCACCCTAATTGTGTACGACGATTGCAGCAGACGAGTGCGGCAGGATTGCAGCAGACGTGTAGCAGACAAGTGCTACTAAGGAGGATGAAATAATGCACTCGCAAGTGCAGCAGAATTACACCCGAATTCCGTACGACGATTGCGACAGACGAGTGCGGCAGGATTGCAGCAGACGAGCAGTCCACAGACCCGGTGGAAGCAAAGCATATAGGACATAAGTCGCCGCCGTTAGGCGGCGAGCGCATCAGTTTTGGGCTCACTCGACTAGTTTGGCGTGGTAAATACTATAAGAGACCGCGCACAAGCTGTCTGGGAGATAAAACTCTTTGAAGCTCTTTTTTTTGTTACCATTATCGGTGATCTGAGGTTTTTCGCTACGAGGTGTGTGATCGTTTTTGAAGTATATCTTAATGCACTCGCACATGCGTTACATCATCCCCCTTAATCACACTTGTCAGCTGCCCGTCTTATGCAATCCTGTCGCACTCGTCTGCCACAATCGTCATACGCACTTCTGCTGCAATCCTGCCGCACTCGTCTGCCGCAATCGTCGTGCAGCAGAAACCTAGTCAGAGTGTGAAGCAGTCCGTGCACTTTCGGCGCAATCGAGAGTACGTCAGACTGTGTTACCAGGGTTTAGTCACGTAACTAGCGAGGTGGCGTCTGTCAGACCCCTACATGCCGCCTTTCTCTAATATTGATGTATATATTATATTATACAATTTTATTATATATGAGTTTTGATTTGAGACATGGTAGCGAGCAGACGTGTTTCGCCGCGAGTGTTGACAGTCAATAAATTTAAAGTGTGATCAATTTTCGACAACGAGTTATATTCTTATAATACACGCAGTAATCTTGCAGCCAATAGCTGTGAAGAGTTTTCGTGTGTGTTTTGAGCTTTCAAGCTGCTTTTGCAGCTTGAAATGCTGCAGTCAACCATGGCATCTGGTAGCAGGGGCCAGGAAAGTCAAAGTAATACCCAAGTATCCAATAGTAAAACATACGCCAACGTAATGGTTCCAAGAAAAGAAGAGGCAATTATTATCGACTCCGTAGAAGGTTTTACAATTGATGACTATATTGATGGTCTTGAAAAGGTTATCGACACTAATAATATCAAATTTATTTCTAAAATATCGGAAGGAAGGGTCTGTATCTCTTTTGCTAATAAATCAATTGTTGAAAAAGTAATAAATAAAACTGGGCAAACCAAGGAACAGTCACTACACATTAGGTCATTAATATAAAAAAATAAACGTGTTGTTATCTCTAATGTGTATTCTTTTATCCCTCATTAAGTTGTCATTGACGCTTTAAAAAAAAAGATATAACACTAATTTCTCAAATGTATTATATTAGAGCCAGACTAAATAAGCCCGGATGCTCTCATGTACTCTCTTTCTGTCAACAAGTGTACGTTAAGGAGGGAGACAAAAAGGAATTACCAGAATCGCTACAAATTTGTTATGAGAATACTACCTATTGGATCTTTCTCAGTACTGGTTTAACACGTTGCTTCTTATGTAAACAAAGTGGACACATCGCAAATCTATGCCCAAGCAACAGCGAAAGTGTAAATATAATAACAAATGTACAATTAGATAGTAATAAAAACGATCTAGAAGAAAATGTTAACGTTTCTACTAATGTACCGACATCTCAAGGGTACACTAGCCGTAAAATAGGAGTAAAACGCCCTCCTCCACCTTCCACAATATCAGAAGATTCTGTAAAGCTTCTACTTGAAAATAAGGGTGCTCAATTAGAAAACTCAAAGGAAAACAGTATACAAAAGCCGACACCGACAAAAAAGGATCCTGATTTTATTAAGCCTAAAACACGCAAACGAAAAAAAGAGAATGAAAATAAAGACTCAGGAAAAAACAAAACTGATGAAATATCTCAAACTACAGAAGAAAGATTATTACCTAAGAAATATACCTATTACATAAGAAATATTACCTTTCAAGCAAATCATTGATGATCCTGGAAATAATTTTGTTCTAAACTACAACGAATTAACTTCTTTTTGGGAAAAAACTCGAAACCAAAAAAACGTATCCGAAATAGCCTTGCAGTTCGCTGATGATACCGACGACCTCATAAAAATGATTGATTCAATTCATCAACAATTAGAAAATCCAAGTTTAAAAGCGTGTACTAGATTAAAAAAAATTACTATCTCAAAATGTGATTGATTCAGGACAAGACTCAGACAGTTCCCAGTCATTTACCATGTCCACAACTTATAGAAAAAAAAGAGTTTATTGAAACTCTCAAGCTTTTAATGCTTTTATATAAAAAGAAAATCAAATATTTAAAAATGGCTACTTACATAAATAAAAACTTAAGAATCTTATTTTGGAATTGTAGAAGCATTACAAACAAAAAGGAAGAACTCTAAAAAATTTGAATAGATTTTCTTTAATAGATCTTTGTATGCGTCGAGTCATGGCTTAAAAAAACAATGGATACAAGAAGAACATTTCCACTTTTCTGGGTTCAAAACATTTAGAAAGGATCGATTACACTCAAAAGGAGGGGGAATCCTTATTCTAGTTCGTAATAACATAGCATACGCTGAATTAAAGAATTTAAAGACGCCTGATGTTTCAATTGAATTAACCGGTATTCAAATTACTAATGTCAAACCAGCAATTGATATTATTGCATGTTATAGAGCCCCAAATTTCCTCCTTTCGCAGATAAAATGGGACGAGTTATTTGAAAACTTAAATAACAATAATAAATGTACGTTACTTATGGGCGATTTTAACGATCAATACAAATTTTGGAATTGCGAAAAAATTGATAAAAATAGTGAAAGACTATTAGAAAGTTTTAATAAATTTAATGTATTTCTTCACAACTGCAAAACCATTACACACATACAAAGTAGTAATAATGCAGCCTCAAATCTTGATTTAATATTTTCTACTACAAATATCGCCCATAAAATAAATGTGAAAGCAAAAGACGAAACATGGGGCTCAGATCACTTTCCTTTATATATCTCAATTAATATAGAAAAAAGTATTTATATTAAAAAGTTCTTCAATATAAAATCAGTACGAACTAACTGGGATGAGGTACACAAAAATCTGGAAAATAATTATAATAAATGTTTGTCTCAAGAATACGAACCATTTTCGTGTACTGATAAATATTCATTTTTCACAGATACTTTAATCAATGCTATTAAACTAAACACACCTACACGAAAAATTGTAAATAATAAAATTCACCGCAATCCCATTCTCTGGTGGGATGCAGAATTTGAAAAGGTAAAAAGACGCAGAAAAGCGGCTTTTAAAAAATGGTTATTTACTAAAAAACTGGAAGACAACATAGAATATAAGAAAATGTCAGCTCTAGCTAGAAAAACCATTAAAAATAAAAAAAGAGAAAATTTCAAGAATTTTGCCGAACAATTAAATTTTAGTTCTATCAAAAATTTGTGTGGAACAGAAGTAGAATCTTAAAAAATAAATGGACTAAAATAACACCTTCTCACTATTCTAAAAACCACCAGAACCCGTGTATGGTGTGTACTCTACGACCGTTTATATAGGCACCGGAGGTGATGTTGCACTCAACTCGCAGAGCGTTAACCTTGAGAATAGACACAGGCAGATCAGAGCTGTGAGACTCGTTTGCCGAAAGAAGTCGCTGTGTGAAGCCCAGCAGTTGACCTATTGAGTCTTGCGGTCGAAAATCAATAGTATGTGTACACTATATCACACTGCGAAGCGTGTTGTAATTAGGCTTTATACTTATGGATATATCCTTTAAAGCAAGAGTATCACTAAGATATTTCTCTATATCCTCAATTTCATAACTACCTGTTGGTAAACAAATTATTTCTTTTCCAACGTAAAATTTGTTATTATGAGAATCAATATTAGTAATCGAATTAAATGTTAAAAGTTCTACTAATCCAAGAACGTAGTTATGATACGGTGAAAGTTCAATAGGCGGAAAATACTGTGTTTCGAGAACAGACGAAGTACCGGAAAGGCTCAATCTTAATGAATTCTCCATAATTGTAAAACTCATACTGACTAGATTCTTACACTTGCAGGTCCTTATATAGTCAGCTGTTGATTCAGTTTATTACTCAAGAACTTAAGACAAAGATGACCACAGTTAAATGTGTCAAAGTCTTGATATCTCTCATGATTGTACTTAATCCAATCAACCCCTGAATATATCATCAAGTCTACGGGTGGTTGAAGATCACCGAAACTATCAAAATAAACTACGTTGTTACCTCGTTTACGATATGCAACCCAGTGCGTTCCAGGTCCACTCACATCATCGAGATTAACAATAGCAGATTCGCGGCAACGTGGTCCACCAGATGGCATTGCATTTCTCATGAACACTCCGCGAAAATACGGAATTCTTAGAATTTCAGCATAATGTACGACCACTACCTCCGAAAGGTTTCATAAGGAGATCAAGACCAGTTTTATGAGGCTTCAGATAAAGACCTTTACCGAGAGCTATGTCTTCCATTTTCTGATTATGTCTCTGATTTTCCTCTAATTGTTGTTTAGCAGCACTAGCATCATTGACAGCTTTAGCTATTCCTGCAGCGCCACCTGCTACTGCTCCAGCTGCACTCAATCCTGCAAATATAGGTACTAGAAATGGTAAGAAACCTCCTACCTTAGTCGGAACTGGTAGCACACGTGGAATCAGTACATTTCGTTTACCACCAGCCTTCTTGACCGCAGCGCGAGCACCTTTTAATGCAGAAAGAATGACTTTGCGTGCACACTTGCTTGGAACAACTGACTTAGAAGCAGCCTTCACTATCTTTTTCAGAGTAGTTAATGACTTCTTCTTCTTTTTAATACCCATTCCGAGTTTAGATTTTAAATTCATAACGTTTGTTATAGCGTAAGCAGCTGTCTTCTCACCGATATGCGCGTCTTTCGATAAAACCCTTTGCCAAGCTTTATTAGCTAAAACTCTATCAGCAACGTTTCTAGCTTCAATGTTTTCGCGATTTTCCTTACAGGCCGAATCAAGAGAATTGATTCCCAGATCGCCTCGAGAAAGTCGCTTTTGCAATTTGTAATGGTTAGCGGTGATATTATATATTTGTGTAATCTTTATCCCTATACATATAAAAAATTATTTTAAAGTTGTCTGGTTATAAGGGCAAGGTGTATAGATAGTATAAGTAAAGCGATCTTTATATTAAAATCAGTTTGTTTATTATAACAATAAAGAAATAAGATTTTATAAAATATTTGAATGGGCGTGGGTCCCTAAACTAAATATACGCGTGTTAACTCATTCTATTCTTAACCTTATAACAAAATTATAGCGTGTAATATATTACAATCTCGCGCGATCAAACATTCATACCTTGTGCTCAAGCATTCATAGATGTAGACTATTCACGTTGCGGCTGAAGTCCTCAGCTTGCAAAAATCGGGGCCCCGTCTTCAAATAAATACAGTTGAGTCGACACTGCGAATGATGAGTCGGCGCTCCTCAGTTTCTGAGATGATGCTGATAGTTTGTCGCCAAGCGATGACGGCAGAGAAAAGTCGATTCGGGGTTAGAAATGGCGAAAGGGATCGATGAGTCTCCAGAGAGTGACACGCCACCAGAATTGTGTCATTAGACGACACTGTCGCGAAGCCAAAACGTTGCAGTAGTTTGGAACGAAAGCTACACCAAACCATGTGCGATTTTGCTGCGATATTCACAAGTACGTCAATATATATTTATAGATATATATCGAGAGAGAGAGAGAAAGTGATCTATAGGTGATCACTCTATATTATGGATCGCCCGGCGTCTTTGACGACCGGAGAGCGAGTGAGTCTCTTGCCGACCGTTTAACGTGAAGGCAATTTCCGTGAGCGTTCCTGGTGTTCCCCCTCTCGAGCTCGACGAACCATTCTCTCTTACCTCCTCTCTCTCTATCTCTTTCTCTACAGTACCTTACAAATTTGGTACCAGGACCACAATATTCATATCCAGGCAAGTGAAGTTCAACTGGAAGTTTATTGATTAATTTGTTGACGAAACCTTGACCTTGACGTCGTCGCTTGTAAACGATCATGACTCTTTGAAGGACAGATTGTAAATGAGGCTTAGGGTATATAAGCCTCTATTTATACCTGAGCATGCAGTTGTAATCGACACTTCCTACTGTAAACATGGATTTCAAGAAGCAGTATGTCAAGCTTCCGATAGAAAATTTCGATACTAACGTGGAGCAGGACAAGAAAGTAAAGCGACATGGTGATTTACTTCCAGACAATATACGAGCAGTGTTTTGTGGACCATCGAATTGCGGTAAAACCAATAGTTTACTCGCACTCATTACACATCCTAATGGTCTTAGATTTGAAAATATTTACGTCTACTCTAAATCGCTCAATCAGTCAAAGTATAAATTCCTGAAGGATATCTTGGAACCCTTGAATGGATTACAATACTTTCCCTTCAGCGAACACGAAGACGTGGTAGCTCCCGATAAGGCTCTTCCTAACTCAATCATGATATTCGATGATGTAGCTTGTGAAAAACAAAATAACATCAGAGCATACTTCTACAAAATTGCTAGAAGAGACACGAGAATGGATTACGTGTACTGGGACGATCCCAATGAACTCGTTGATTGTCTACGATTACTCATAGCTGAACAGTCAGCTGGTAATCCAAGTCATGTTAACGAGATCCACTCAATTATAGAGGAGCTCCGTGAAGGAGGGTATATGGGTATATTGAGCTGTTGTGAATACATGGATTAGTATCAAGATGAGTGTCGACGTGTTCGGACGTAATCTTAAACGAAGTGAGGGGGGTCGAGGCTCTCCTGGCATCGGATATTAAATCACAACCGATGGTCAATACGACTTGGAAAACAAGAGACTATGCAACCTTGCACCTCCTAATCAGATAAATAAAGCAATATATCTCGATTCACTACATCGTATAATTCAAGCTGAAATTAAAAAAGTGTTAGATGTTACATCTGGATTGAGAAGTGATCTCAGTAATTTAGATGAAATAGTAGATGCACATAGAGATGAAATTGATTCGAAATTCGAAAATCTGATAGAAGATATTAAAACTATAAAAGAAGCTCTGTTTCAAAACATTCGAAACATTCACTCGATAGATCTGAAAGTAATAACATCGAAGGATGGAACATCAGAGAGTAGTAGAGAAGCTTCATAAACCTGCTCGTCGTAATTATCCTCGACGAAAGTATGATGTACGAGGTTTAGATGAAACTTGGCAAGCAGACTTGGTTGAAATGCAACCTTACGCCCGAGAGAATAAAGGCTACAGATACATGTTTACCATTATAGATGTATTTTCAAAGTATGCCTGGGCTGTACCAGTCAAACAAAAAACTGGTGAGGAAGTAACAACAGCTATGAAGTCTGTACTGCGTCAAGGTCGAGTACCAAAAAAAAATTTACAAATAGATAGAGGTAAGGAGTTCTACAATAAAAGCTTTCAGAACCTCATGAATCGCTACAAGATCAATCTCTACTCAATATACAGTAATCTCAAAGCATCCATTTGTGAACTCTTCAATCATACCCTCAAGAACAAAATGTGGATAAAATTCAGTTTACAAGGCAACTATAAGTGGCTCAATATCGTGTCTGATTTACTGGACAAGTATAATGACAGTAAACATCGAACTATTGGTATGAAACCTAACGAAGTCTCTGCTATCAATCAAGCTAATGTTCTGAAACGATTTTCTCGTGAGAGTCAATCAATGAAGAAGCCTAAATTCAAGATTGGTGATAAAGTACGTGTGAGTAAGGCTAAACAAGTCTCAAGGAGTCCCGAAGGACGCACTTTTACGAGTGCGGGAGGTCAGTCCGGAAGTAGCCGACACGACAGACAGTCGCATCTTTGAAAGACAGTTCACATCAAGTTATACTCAGTGTTTTATATTCAAGTGTGTGTTTTATATTAATTAACTAAAGACATTTCATTATTATATAAAAGACATTTAAGTGTATAATCACGTACTGCGTTACGTGCTACTTTTATTCTGTATTATTCACTGCATTTATTCATTGTATTATTAATAAAGTTCAATCTAATAATACTCATATTTATGAATAAATAACAATAGGTTATGGGCCCAGTGATAATACAATAAAGGTGCACATAAAGTTAAGTAACGCAGTACAGGACAATTGAAGTTTTAAAAGTTAAAACACTGAAAGCAAACTGTGATAAAGTGATTCAATTTTTGTCGCGATGTCTGATAAAGTTCGTTATAATATTGAAAAATTGAACGGTGACAATTACTCTACATGGAGTTATAAGTTAGAGTGGTTGTTAAAGAAGGACAAAGTGCGGGACGCGGTCAATCAGGAAAAACCGGCCGCGTGCACACCCGCCCCCGGTGCCGAAGCCACTGCTATTGCTGCTGCCACTGCGGCCAACGATAAATGGCTAGAGAATGATCAAGACGCTCATGCGACGATTGGCCTGTCAGTGGAAGATAGTCAGTTGCGGTTTATCAAAGGTGCAGCTTCAGCACGTGATGCATGGCTGGCTCTAAAGTCATATTACCAAAAGTCCACGACTTCAAATAAGGTACATATCTTGAAGCGTTTGTGTCGGACATTTCTTGAAGAAGGTGGTGATATGGAACAACACATCGTGATTTTGTCGGACTACTTCGATAAGTTGACCGGACTGGGTATGGTTTTACCCGATGACGTAGTTGCGTGCCTTTATCTATCAAGTTTACCGGAATCTTACGATACTCTCGTCACGGCATTGGAGAGTAGGCCCGAATCGGATCTTACGTCTGAATTCATCAAGAGTCGTTTAATCGACGAATTCAGGAAGCGAAAGGGGGCAAAGGAAGTAAGAGAAAGTATAAGCAAAGAAACAGCAATGAAAGCCGAGCATAAGGTAAACAGCAGCGGCTCTCAAGGATCCAAATGCTATTTCTGCAAGAAGAAAGGGCACATAAAACCAAACTGCCAAAAATTCAAGGCTTGGAAATCAAGGCAGGAAAAGAGCAATAAAGTTTCAGAGGACAGCGAAGAAAAGGGTGGCTATGCTTACTTAGCGCGAGCTTCACTCAACACATGCAGCGAGGTATGCCTCGGCGCGAAGACAACAGAATGCAGCTGGATTGTAGACTCAGGGGCAACGAGTCATATGGTGCAGTCTCGAGATTTTTTCGACAAGATAGACTCTAGCAAGAAAGGTTTTGTCAGCCTCGCGGACGAAACGAAAGCAGAAATTGCAGGCAAAGGGTCTGGAGCCATAAAGTGTTCAATCGGAAATGAAAAAATCTCCAAGTTGGAAATAAGCGACGTGCTGCTCGTTCCCGAACTGGGGACAAATTTATTGTCGGTCAGAAAAATGACTAACGATGGGTACGAGCTTATTTTCAAAGACGATAGTTGCAGTGTTATAAAGGATGGTGTAGTGAAAGCAGTAGCGCGCGCGCCTTCGCATTCAGACCTCTACGAAATAAAAACTACGGAAAAGGCCTGCTCGGCCAATCAAGCAATAAAAGTGGAAAACAGCGAAGGACACTCAGAAAGCTGTTTGCACGTGTGGCACAGACGTTTTGGGCATCGACATCCAGAAGCAATAAAGGAACTAGCGGCGAAGGGCCTTGCTACGGGCATTCAGGTAAACGACTGCGGCAAGCAAGAAATTTGCGAGTGCTGCTTCAAGGGGAAAATGCCTCGCTTGGCGTTCCCAAAGAAATCGTTTAGCAAGACAACGGCCCCACTCGACTTAGTTCATACAGATGTCTGCTCGATGCCAGAATTTACGGTCAGCCATAAAAAGTACGCCTTGACCATCATCGATGACTATTCGAGATACACGCACGTGTATTTGATGGAGCACAAAAATGAAGCGGCAAAATTCATAAAGTTATTTGTGCAAATGGGCAAAACACAATTCAACAAGACCATAAAGATGATCAGGTCAGATCGAGGCCGTGAATACGTGAATCGAGATTTACGAGATTACCTGCAAAAGGAAGGGATTCGCATACAGTATACAGCGCCCTATTCGCCACCGCAAAACGGCGTAGCAGAAAGGAAAAACAGATATTTGGCAGACGCAACGCGATGCATGCTTTCAGATGCTCAGCTAGGTAAAAAGTATTGGGGTGAAGCAATTCACACTGCATGTTATTTGCAAAACCGATTACCTACGCGGGCAACAGGCAAGACACCATACGAATTATGGTACGGCAAGAAACCAAGTGTAGATCATTTGCATATTTTTGGCTGTGCAGCATACAGACACATTGAAGATGAGCTGCGCAAAAAGTTGGATGACAAATCCGAAAAAATGATTTTCGTCGGTTATTCGGAAGAGTCAAAGGCTTATCGCCTTCTCAATACCAGGACGAATGAAATAAAAATCAGCCGAGATGTGCACTTCAGTGATTTTTTGAAAAAGCACGATTCTTCACAGTTTGAGGTTGTATTCTCGAAATGCAGGCAATGCGATCAGGACATCGAGAATACTCAGGACAATGACAGCAGTTCGAGCGAGTCTACAGACGGCAACGAAGACAGCTCGGACGCCGAGGGTTTTATTACCCCAGATGAAGCAAGCAGCAGCAGCCACAGTGAGTACGCACCGGCCGCTCATATACCTGATGCAGAACCCACAGCGGTCCGACGCTCCGATAGGTCAAATAAGGGCGTGCCGCCAGACAGGTATGTAGCTACAGCAAAGTTAGCTAAAGAAGAGAGCGACCCGCGCACTGTCAACGAGGCCCTATCAAGGCCTGATAAAGACAACTGGAAAAAGGCCATGGATGAAGAGATGAAGTCTTTACGATCAAACGGCACATGGGAAACGGTGCCGCGACCTAGCGAGAAAAACATCGTCACCTGTAAATGGGTGTTCAAGAAAAAATGCAATGCAAAAGGAGAAGTGGAGAGATATAGGGCTCGCCTCGTGGCACGAGGCTTCTCTCAAAAATACGGAGTCGATTATGACGAGGTGTTTGCTCCTGTTGTAAAGCAAACGACCTTTCGAACACTTCTCACCGTCGCAGGTCAAAAAGGGATGGTCATAAAGCACTTAGACGCAAAGACGGCTTTTCTCAATGGAAAGCTGAACGAAAAGATTTACATGAGTCAGCCCGAAGGATACATCGAGAAAAATCAAAAGCATGTATGTAGATTGATTAAAGGCATTTACGGATTAAAACAAGCCGCTAAAGTTTGGCACGATCAACTCAGTGACTATCTTAAGGAATGTGGATTTGTACCAAGCATTGCAGACCCCTGCTTGTACATAAAAATCGACGGTGATAAGATCATTTACTTGATAGTCTATGTAGATGATTTTTTGATCGCAGCCAAGGACATCAAATCAATCGATGAAGTTTCAGGTTTTTTGAGTAAGAAATTTGAGTTAAAGGATCTCGGCATGTTAAGTTATTATCTAGGCATGGAAATACGGCGAAATGCGGACGGCATTTTTTGTATCAAGCAGTCGACATATATCAAGAGCATATTGAATCGATTTGGTCTCCAGGATGCAAAAACTTCACGTATTCCATTAGATCAAGGATACTTAAAAGCAAGACAAGACGACGAACCGATGCCGAATAGTGAAAGATACCAGCAACTAATCGGATCATTGCTTTATTTAGCAGTGAACTCAAGGCCAGATATTGCTGCAAGCGTGACAATTTTAAGTCAGTACAACAGGTCGCCTACACAAGCCGATTGGAACGAGGCAAAAAGGATTGCTCGTTATTTAAAGGGCACAGCAGATTATGAACTCCGCCTAGGAGAGAAGAAGGGAGTTCCCGGGCTAATTGGCTATGCAGACGCAGATTGGGCGGAAAACCGCAGCGACAGAAAATCTAATAGCGGCTACCTGTTTCAGTTTTTTGGCTCACCAATAAGTTGGGCCTGTCGCAAACAGACCTGTGTTGCCGACTCATCGACGCACGCAGAGTACATCGCTCTTGCGGAAGCAACTCGAGAAGGATTGTGGATACGCTATCTACTGGAAGATTTCGAGCGAAGAGCACAGAAGACTACGATTGTTTACGAGGATAATCAGAGCTGCCTCAAGCTTGTAGAAAATGGAAAATTAAGCAGCCGCAGTAAACACATCGACATCAAGTACCATTTCATCAGGGACATCAAAAAGAAAGATATCATGGATTATAAATATTGTCCAACAGAAGAAATGATTGCAGACATGCTAACGAAGCCATTAGGAAAAGTGAAGTTGCGAGACTTGGCTGAAAAGTGCGGATTACTGTGTCAGTAAATTATCGCATGTGTGCATCGTCGAGGAAGGGTGTTGGAGTATTACAACGACATGCACACAAATGCAAGTTTCCAGCTACGAGGAAGGGAAAGGGACATTTATGATTTTCCAAGAGGCTCGAACTTTATTGCCTTGCCCCTTCCACTCAAGGAGTCCCGAAGGACGCACTTTTACGAGTGCGGGAGGTCAGTCCGGAAGTAGCCGACACGACAGACAGTCGCATCTTTGAAAGACAGTTCACATCAAGTTATACTCAGTGTTTTATATTCAAGTGTGTGTTTTATATTAATTAACTAAAGACATTTCATTATTATATAAAAGACATTTAAGTGTATAATCACGTACTGCGTTACGTGCTACTTTTATTCTGTATTATTCACTGCATTTATTCATTGTATTATTAATAAAGTTCAATCTAATAATACTCATATTTATGAATAAATAACAATAGGTTGTCTTGTGGATAATCCGAGATATCAAACTCATGAAGATCTTTCTTCATGAGTTCATACATGTCAACATTACTGACTTCGTAAATAAACCGATAGACTAATGATTTTGATAAGTCTAGTACGCTGAGCCCAATGTAAATTGGTTTGTGTATAGTGATTTCAGTGCGGGACAACTGAATCGCTACAAGATCTTCATCAAATATTGTACAGCTATGAAAATTTGACTTTGCAATATATACTTCAGCGCCATATTGAGTGTCCCAGACACTGACCAGACGAACGTCTACTCGCTTCCGTTCATTCTCCATGGTCTTTCCATACACAGCATTGTTAAACAATTTGTATAACATTTTCTCAAATTCGTTTTTAGCCTGTTTGCGTTTCTCGCTGTTGAGATCAATGTATGGTTTTAACCATGGCTTTTGATAGAACTCTAAAGCCGGTGAATTTTGTCAAGTTTCAAACCATACTTTATCGCTTGCTTGAGAGCTACGTAATGTAAAACATATCTCTCCTTGTTGTTCAGAGTAGTTAATAACTTCTCCTGATTTGAACCAGGAGGTTTCTTGTGTTCCGGGCATAATGGTAGATCCTTATGTGCTTCATGCAGATTCTCCGAATAAATAAGATCGACCTCTAATATATATCCAATTGGACTATCGTCCGGAACTTTGAAAAAATTTTGTGTTATATCGGTCACGCATTTGAATCCGCTGCATGGCAGGTATTGTGTCATGGCCCTGTACAAGAAAATATGTCAATTATAATATTATCATAATAATAATAATAATAATAATAATAATCTTACCACCCATACAAGTTATTCACATCATAATACATCAAGTACTTGTGATCTTTCTCATCATCAAAATCAGATTCCATATAGGAATTGTTAGCCTTGGCATATCTGTTGCTGCATTGGCTTACACCACCCCGGATTCCTCGCTCAACGAACATTAACATGTCAATGTCCGTTAATAGCTCCAGTTGGATTCCTGTGTATATCAACATGGCGTCCCATATTAGACCTGGGGTGGTGTGGTAGTGCGCAGGGTCCAATTCATATGTCTCCAGACATTTTGTGCGGAAATCTTCAAACACATTGGCTAGGAGGAGAACATCAGTCTTAAGGTATAGATCTGAGTATTCGCCCAATGTCTTGATATTGAAGACCTTCCATACAGTCTGCGCATGTTGGTAATCTTCATCGGTTATATGACTATCATATAAGCTGCTGAAGAACTCTTCCTTGTTAGGTAATGTTTCCTCCTTCAAGTTCTCAAGGGATTTAATATAATCATATGGAAAGACTCCTTTCCTTTTCAATAGCTCTATTTGTGCAATTGTAAATTCCTTTTTGAACTCTTATTCTGCAACGATTAACTTGTCAAGATATGACGCGAGTTTATCAAGAGAAGATGGCATGAAGCGGAATGAATCAATAAATCTGAAGCTTATTATGCTATTGACAATTTGTTTTGTGAAGGAGATATATTTCTCTTTGTTTTGTGAAGGAGATATATTTCTCTTTGTTTTCAGCTATGAGAGTGACTCTTCCTTCACAGTTGTTGGACAGCTCTTTTATGAATAGATGAGAGTCATATCCGGTGAGGTTGTGGAATACAACCGGAATGACTCTCGAGTCCTTGAAATTAAGGTTGCAACCATTATGTGCTGCCTCACGGTATCTGAACTCAGAAAAACAAATGTTAAGATCTATTAAATTAATTAAAATATAATTAAATATAAAATTTAAAAAAACTTACTCTCCCGTGAGGTGACAATGATCACGAACTTTGTTTTTTGGATCATCATCAAATGGTCTACTGCAGATGTGACATATGATTGCAGCATTGAAAGCAACATCATCCAAGTTCGTCATTGGAAGCGGATTTTTGTGTTGCCTCTCTAGTTCTTCAGCTAGCTTGTGCAATTCGCTCACAAACCAGCTTGCAGGATCTTCATCATTGTCGGCCACCTTTCTATAGCTGTGATACCTCGACCTGGTATCGTCATCGCTATGTTGAACATAGAACCCGATACTAAACGGTTCATGCTCTTGATATGCATGATGCTTATTGTCCTCTATGGGTTTGAGCTGGCATTCAAAATCAGCATATACCACTACTGGTACTCTTAATTGATGCTTGAAGTTCTTGAACTCTAAAGTGCTGTCTTTTTTGTTGGGGAGCAGGACCTTACACTTATTCAATGCATAACAATCAATTTCATGCTTCTGTAATTTTTCTTCGGAATAGAAGTAGTGAAGACAGCAGTCGCATATGATTTTTTTTACTTTTATGCTTTGATGCCTGTGAACTCACAAGCCTAGATAAATCTTTAATCCATACATAATGGAAACGTGGCACTGTGTTCTGATTAGGTTGGTCATTGTTCACATTTGTTTCATCTTCATCGATGTAAAAATCTTGAACAAGCGGCAAGTTCACATGATCTCCCTCACCCTTCTTTTGCTTTGATAATGTAACGTGAGATGGTGATACAGTATATGAATTACCTCTTTTCTTGAGTATGAAAAGATTAACTGAGACTTTATTCTGCAACTCGAACTGCTGTATTTGTTTTGGAGGTACAGGAAAGTCAATGTTCTTAAAATTCAATTCATTTTTATACTCTTTATATTTTGAAACTCAATTAAAAAATTTTTTTACATTATGGATTGCAGATAAAATAGCCCACTTGAAACACTTGTTATCAGTATTTTGAACGTTAACACATGCTTCCTTCTTTTGTATGAAAGCTGGAAGTGGAATGAATGAAGCTGCTTGCATAGGATTCAGTTTTTTGATGTTCACTGTTAGATTCAAGATGTATCTGAGACTCCAGCCAGAATACCGCTCTTGGAACTCCTCTATGTCACGTTCGATTGGTTATTTTACGTTGCGTGTAAACCACTCGTTCAAATCATACGTTGTATAAATAACATCACTTTTGGTGTTACAGTACTTCACCTCATTAATTTCCTCATTGTCTTTAACGATGCTGAATTCAGCAGGAACAGCACTTCAGCGTCGCTCAAGAAAGAGGCGGTGTACAGGTGTTTGACGTTAGTGATAACACCAGTTCTGATGTTATTCTTGAAGGCGGATCTCGAGTCGTCCCAAACCACGTGGTCTCCGCCATCCTTTTATTGACTTCCTTCAACTTGGATCTGCTCCAGGACGCTTCCAGTATGAAGGCAATCATTCAACAATTCAGAATGGCAAGGCTGGATATTCGATTAATTCACTTACTTTCACTATAGCACCAGATACAAGATCAATCCATCGTTGGATATCGCTTGCTACAGCTACGCCATCTTGGGTATAGCGAACGGATCCCCACAGCCATTACACTGTGTCCACGAAATATATCGTGGGATCCATTTCGCGCACAGAGTCTATTATCCTTAAAGCTACTATATACAACACTTAAATCTACAACGCTGAAAAAAATTTACTATAAACACACACTGCTCACTTTGGAGTCTATAACGATGAAAGTTCACTTTGAGTTTACGTACACTGATCACTTTGAGTCTATAACGCAGAACGTTCACATTGAGTCTATAACACGCACTCACTAACCTCGCGGTAATGTTGCTCGGTGTGTTGTCCACGTTCAACTGCCAGAAGTAGAAACTTCGAACAGCTCTTCTCCAGGAACAGTCCTCCTTCTCCAGGAGCAGCAGTCTGCCTTGAACAGCTCACGTTCCTCCAGGAGTAGCGATGCCTTGTCGTAGTAGAACAGGTCTCAGGAGTTGCGATGTAATATTCTTCTCAGAGGAGTAGCGATACGTTGTAGATGTTGTATCAGTAGCTCGTTCGATTATAATGAATTTTCACAAGTTCCACGCTTCGTTATGTAAGCCTCCCCCACCACGCTCTCTCTCCTAAGCAGCAATATCCGCTCATAGTGGGGTACGCGCTCTGATTGGTTCGGAGTTCTGATTGGTTCGGAATAGCTGTTCGATGTGGAGGGGGTAAGCAGTGATCGAGCGTGATTGGCTCGGAGCAGCTCTACGCTTGAGTATAAAAGAAAGTTCGAACATGAGAAGTTTATTATTTGCCGAGATGGAGTACGTGGTGGACGTTCAAGGTTTCAAGAGCACATGCAATGAATTTATTTTCAAGGAGCTAGCAGTAGGGGAGAGTGGGGTAAAGTGGGGAGGGCAGCTAAGTGTGGCACTTTAATATTATAAACAATAACGTACGTTAAAAATCTAATTTTGTTTATACACATTTAGAAATGACTGTAGTATTTTTTTCTTAAGTCATAAACTCAAAAATTAATGTTAATAATTATTAATGCAAGTTTGAAAATCGGAGCATGAAAAAAAGGTTGCCTTCATTTTTCGTCGGCTCAGTACGGATCGAAAATGATTCCTTTTTTAAGTGAAATTATGCGCGTTTCATAAATTAACTTTTAAACTTTTAGAGCCTTTCTATTGTTTTTTCAAAAGTGCCGTAAATAATTAATTATAAATGATTAAAAATGGAATTAAAAAGGAACTATCGTGGCATACTAAGTGGGGCAAATGTAGCACACACAGCGCCGCGTAGTGAGTTCGTCTTGACGCACCTAACCTATCGAACTCAAAACGGAGCAAGGTGGGATAGAGCACACGTGTAATTCACAGGTGCCAACTGGTTCAATTGTAGATTTACCTGCCTTGGATAATATTCAAAGTATTATTGAAATACCAGATCTGCCAGTTCTAAACAATGAGAAATTTTTTAATAATGAACCGGTGGACATTTATTACGTAACTGAAGATGTTGCCAAAGCCTTAAATATATAATTATATCTCAAAAAATTATTTATTTTTGTATTGCCAAAGTAAAAAAAAATTAATTATAGAAAAAAAGAATAAATGTATCAAAAAAGTATTAAATTGTGATTGATATTATATAAGTTCTTTGTTACATTTTGATAAAAAAATTAAAATTTTAATTGAAAAAACTATTATTTAATATTTTATTAACCTATTAAAAAGCCTCTCAATATTCCTAATAAATATTTAAAAAAACACAATTTTCATAAAACTTACCAGCTGAAATAAAAACATCATTCGGCCGTGCTACATTTACCCCACCCCGTGCCACACTTGACCCACCGGTGGGGCAAGTGTGGCATTTTCGATCGCTCTAGAATTTGATTTTTTGAACTATAATATAATTCAAATTAAAAATTTGCAATAACGAATCTTAATACTAGAAGAATAGGCCTATACATTGCAATTTTTAAAATATTGATATGTTTTAATATTTTAATGATATGTTTAAAATAAGTTAGGGTGCCACGCTTACCCCACCCTCCCCTACTCCGTCTAGAAGAAGATGCTACTCCATCTGTCTTCCTGTTTAAGCCACCGTACTCCTGGAGTGAGCTTCCTAGATGGCAAAAATGTGAAAACCCCTGGCTTGAATATAACTACCTCGGAATCTCCTGGAATGCCGGAGAGATTCCTTATGATGATGTAGTGCACACGCTACACAATCTACTCCTTGGCGCTCGAAAAATCTACGTCAAAGGGCCGGAGAAAAGAAAGTGGCTACTGAAAATAGTGCCAAATGTCTACGACCTTGAGGATCAAGGTTATCCATCGCTAAAGAAACTGCGAAAGAAAAGTTATACAACATGTCTATTATTCTAGTTTATTAGAAATAATAAATAATTATTTCACAGTCAAAATTTCCATACACATAAAATGTTAAAATAAATTCATCAGTCGTAGCTTCTCACCAAGACAAAATAATTCCAATGTCGTCGTCGCATATATCCGCACACTCGCGTAATTATTAAATAACACACATACATCCATCCATTCAACTCACACATTCCATAAGATAGTTCTATTCAATTCGGTCGTACATTAAAACGTGGAACGTCAGTCGAGCCGCAAAGACGCGCGCTCTCGTCGTGCACGCGGCTTGAATCACGCGTATCGGTTTTTTCTCTCTCTCTTTCTCTCTCTATACTCAACTTTCAGTCAGAAGCAGGAGAGCAGATTCTTTGCTGAGACAGATCGCAGGTGGGCGCTCGCTGGCACGCAAAACAGGCACGAGACTGGCTCCGAATATGTCTTGCCCGTCCTCGCCCTTTTCTACTGCGGGTGATGGTGAGTTGACGCAGCGCGTCGTTCTCGCTGCATACCCGCTGATCCCGTTCGTCCGTAATAGCGACTACGTACACAAACCAAATACCGCACACAATGAATTATTGATCCTAACTATACATTTACACACAAGGATACCATTAAAAACTTACCCCTTTCGGGAGTGGTATCGAACGTGAAGAGAGAGAACTCGTGCAAGACGACACGCTTTGCACTCGGTATCGCAGGAGCCTCTATCTCGCAGGCCTCCTCGATCTGATCTAATGCGGACAAAATCGCGCTCGGCTTGAACCGCCGAATTTCCACTCTCCCGCACACAGACACACATACACTCACACTGCGCTGCTCGACCAGATGTGCGATCACGCGACATATTACGTAACCGGCCGAGCTCGCCGATAATCCTTCCAGACTTTTCCTTAGTGCGCTCTACATTTATTTACATCTCCATTATTCTGTTCCTTACACATGCTACAATCATAGACTGTGCAAGAAAGCAGTATGAGCAGCTGAAGGTGTCTACGCTTTGAAAACGTGGCTGCTTAAACGGAGAAGAGAATTATCAAGTGCTCTGGAAGGCATCGATGAAGTAGATAATGCTGTAAATGAAAAATTATATATGATGTCTAACTGATTATTATTAATAAAGTAAACTAAACCATACTTACCTGAAAAAAAGATGTTTATTCCTTTGAAATATGAATATTCCAACCTCAAATTTCTTTTAGAATGATTATCACTTTTTTTTTCTTAACCTCAACATTCATAATGAGAACATAGAATAAGATTATTTATTTTATCTTAACCTCAATATTCTTAAATTGAAATAATTATTATTATAAAGAGAATCTATTGAACCCCACGAGCTATAAACCCATATATACTACTCTAACGGACTTTTGTCATTCCGCTTTCCTCAATTCGGATAGGTGACTGTATTATGACAGTTTATCCTCCGAAAGAGAAATTAATGTGAAAATAACATCCGAAAGAGAGGAATGTCTGAGCAAAGAAAAAGAATATGCATTTTGAATGTAAATAAAAGATAAGAATAAGTTTTTATTAAGAAATAATGAAAAAATTATATAATAGCGTTTCGGCTCCAGTACTTTGCCAGCAAGAAAGTGTAAAATGAAAATTTCTTTTCATAATAACTTGACATAAGGACACAAATATGCCTTATAATTCCGGGTTTTATCACCAGATGGATGCAAGTTTTTTGTATCCATACATAAATTTATCATTTCTATTCCATATATGACCAATTGTGGAGTATCATTTAGCGTCTGTAATAGGTACTTGCCAGCATTGCACTGACGATGGCTCACTGGCAAAGTACTGGAGCCGAAACGCTATTATATAATTTTTTAATTATTTCTTAATAAAAACTTATTCTTATCTTTTATTTACATTCAAAATGCATATTCTTTTTCTTTGCTCAGACATTCCTCTCTTTCGGATGTTATGTTAGCATTAATTTCTCTCTCGGAGGATAAACTGTCATAATACAGTCACCTATCCGAATTGAGGAAAGCGGAATGACAAAAGTCCGTTAGAGTAGTATATATGGGTTTATAGCTCGTGGAGTTCAATAGATTCTCTTATAATAATTAAATACCCAAAGAGCAATCAGTTTGCATTTTATACTTTCTTGCCTATTGTCAAGAAAGTGTAAAATGGAAATTTCTTTTCATAATGAAATAATTATTATCTTAACCTTGAAGTTCTTAAAGTAAAATGATAATCTTAACCTTGAAATTCGCTTTGCAACGAGATTAGATATAAGTATCAACTCGAGCTCTGATTGGTGCGGAGTAGCTGTTCGAAGCAGAGGGGATGTAGGTTATGTGAGAGTGGGAGAAACCCTATAAAGATAAGTATTATTTCTAAAAGAAATCATTCCTTCACTTGGTCGACTTCTGTTATTATCGTCATGGAGCCTAAGCCACCAGCCATGGATCTAATCAACATTGTACGCATAATAAAATCAAGATATAGAAAGGCTAAACTGACTGAGAAGAAGTTAGCTATTGAGGTTGAAAAAGAGCTTCTAACCTCTTACCGTGAAGGGTTTATTGTGTCTATTTTTTTGTAATGAAAAGCGCAATGAATCCTCTCACTGGCTAAGAGAAGAAGAAGGAAGTTCACTGCCAGGAACCAACTTCATCGTTTACAAGGATGAGTCTTCAGCTGTGGAGGACCAACCATGGCACAGGACTCCTACTCAACCTTGTAAGGTGACTACTAGTGCAGCTAGACCTCCAGTTTATCGAGTAAATCAGCTGGTTCGCGAAGAATAATCAATCGGCCCTTTTCAGAGCCCACAAACAATCGGTCCTTTTCAGGATCACCAATAATTAAAACGTAGAAATTAACTAAAATAAAATAATAAAAAAAAATAATATTAAATCCCTTCCCTTCTTAAATTTTCAGGTAATAAATTTTAGTAAACTAATTCATGGATTTTAATAAAACTTAGTACTTATCTTTATTCGACATATTTGGACTTACATACCAAATTTTAGCCTGATCGCTTAATTGAAAGAGGAGAAGTCCTGCTTTTAAGAAATTGATTGCGTACCGAGGCCAGACTATGTATTTTCAATAGCAACTTTTTCCATACGCGTTTATAAACTAATTCATGGATTTTAATAAAACTTAGTACCTATCTTTATTCGACATATTTGGACTTACACACCAAATTTCAGCCTGTTCTAGTCAACCGATTAGACTAAAAATTTGTGTATAGGTCTACAGTATTGAAAAAAGTTATCGAGCAGGGACACAAATTTACCCTCTTGGCGAGAATCACCCATATATACAGAGTATTTATATCGAGATAAATTTTAAATATTTTTAGTATTAGTTCTAGGTTAATTTTTAAATTAGTTTTATTTTACTATTATATAGCAGACCTATGTTCAGGTAAATTGTGTTTACCTCTGTATAAAATACAACTAATTAATACAATAAATTAATATTATTAAAAAAATTGTAGGTTAGGATAATAAATTATAACACAATAGTTATGAAACAGTAATAAATTTTATTATAGCACACTAACCTCAAAATGCCAACTTTATTGTCGATTTTGAGGTTGTTGTGCTATAAAATATCGTATGAGACTGTTGTGGGAGGTGTTTTTCTACCTTGCTCGATTTTCTCACTCGCTTCGCTCGTGCAAAAACCCTCGAGCAAGGTAGAAAACCATCTCCCACAACAGTGTCATAATATACTATTTAAACATCTTTTCCATAAAAGTTAGACCAACAGCTATCTGCCCCGACCATATTAAAAAAAAACATTAGTCACAGTTTTTCAATAAGTATTTGGCATTGAACTGCACAAATAAAATTTATTTTACTCCCGTACAGTTCAATGCCTTTTTTCATCAAAAAATTAGTTTCGTCTGCCGTCTTCATTGCTTCTAAGAAACTCTCGTACGAGGTGTAAATATTTAAGCCAGCTTGCAGTAATATTTTTTTTTGATACATAATGGACCAGGTCGTCTTAATAGTTCTCTGAAAAAAAAATAAAGAAAATTATTTTCCCTCTATCCCTCTATATATATATATATATATATATATATATATATATATATATATATATATATATATATATATATATATATATATATATATATATATATATATATATATATATATATATATATATATATATATATATATATATATATATATATATATATATATATATATATATATATATATATATATATATATATATATATATATAATATATATATATATATACCTTAATAAATAAATACTTACATATAATTCATCTCTCTGCTCTCTCTCTCTCTCTCTCTCTCTCTCTCTCTCTCTCTCTCTCTCTCTCTCTCTCTCTCTCTCTCTCTCTCTCTCTCTCTCTCTCTCTCTCTCTCTCTCTCTCTCTCTCTCACGATGTTTAACAAAAGTGACTGAGCATTCAAGTAGATGTCACTGTGATAGGGCGCATCCATGCTGGTTACTTTCTTTTATATTTCACGGTTTATCCCGCTCATATGATGCGTTCACATGAGACGACACTTTGAGCGGGAAAGCGGACTTTTAGGTGTGCTTTATTGGAAGGTCTACAGATGGCGTTGTAGACAGCGCGCTAATTGCACGTTAGAAGGGGGGCATGTTTAGCGCGCTCACTCTAGCGATTTCGTTAGTTTATGCGGTCTTCGCGTGCTGTGTGGGCTTAAGACGCGTTCAAGACTTCGCGCGCGGCAGCGTCCCCGCGGCCGGCGCTCCGGGCTCACGCAGGCTTGCCGGGCTCGCGCAGGTCCGGGCCCGCGTTCCGGGCTTCGCGCGCGGTGCAGGTTCGGACCCGCACCCTGGCACACGCGGAGGGAGGTGGGTAGGGGGAGTGAGCCAGCAGTCGGGTGGGGGAAGTGAGCCAGCAGTCGGGTGGCCAACCCCCCAGAAACCCTATGAGAGTTCGAGCTCACTCGCTACGAGCTCAGGTGAGCTCGAACCCACAGTGCTACGAGCTCAGTGAGCTCGAATCCCCAGTGCTACGTGCTCAGTGAGCTCAAATCCTCCATTGCTATACTACTATCTTGTAACAATGATTTTGTATCTTTCAACACATCGATTGCTTTTTGTTGATTCTGGAGCTTTTCAATTGCTGACTGGTTCCATGGAGGTGTCTGAAGAGGAGTGCTCATTTTTGTATGGTTAGTTGAGAGAATACTATTATCCCAAATGCTTTTATTAGGATTAAATCGATTTAAGTTCAAGTTTGAGGAAGCTGGTCGATGGTCTAAATGTTTTTCCAAAAACCTCAAATTCACGTAGAACATGCAGGTCTCTTTTTGAATACCAGAACATGTTGGCACTAGCTTGTTATGATTGTAGGTTTTTTTAAAGTCATCGTATAGATTTTTCCAAATTTGTCTGACGCTTTCTCCTGAAATATAAGAGAATTTTCTTGACTTTGCCTGTGATCTCCAAGGATGCTGTCACGCCTTGCGAGTCATTTGTTCTCCAACATTCGTTCTGGCATTTGGGGAAACGTGACAAAAACCCAAATGAGAGAGCTGGCACAGTCAAAAACTTCACAGTTCAATGTTGTAATTTTGTCTTTCACACTTTTCACACACCGATCATTTTTCGCTTTGTTTTTTATTTTGTATATACTTTTTGTATATGACCACTGTCTGGTTTCGCCTTTCAAATGTTTATATATCTCGATGTAAAGTTTCCTCTCTCGTTTTTGGATGGCGAAGTGTTATATCTGAAAACAAAACTTTCTTGGCCTTTTCTTCCCTCCAGTGGAAAAAGGGTAAAAAAAGTGAAAAAATCCTTCTTGGCAGTTCTTCGGAGGCTTAATATTTTTAAAATTAGAGCACTGTTAATGTTTGTGCACTTTGTGGGTCGAAAATATCCCACCGCTGCCACCACTGTGATATCC
This sequence comes from Gastracanthus pulcherrimus, assembly GCA_949152435.1. NCBI lineage: Eukaryota > Metazoa > Arthropoda > Insecta > Hymenoptera > Pteromalidae > Gastracanthus > Gastracanthus pulcherrimus. Next base: position 149,315,621 of record OX424573.1, read on the forward strand.
CGAGCCGTCGATTCTCTAGTGGCGGCGTGGTTTGACAAGCGCGCAATTTAAATGAATTGAAATAAATGTTTGATTTATTGAAATATATTGAATATGAATGTGTGAACTTAAAGGAATGATCTTAATAGGAGATTTAGGATTTTAAATGACAAACAGTTAATTATTGATTAAACAAGGACCTAGCAAGCAATTGTTACATCTAGAGTAACTGTCTAAGTTCTTTATATATTCAAAATCTTAGAGTTAGCTACAACTTGTTGGTTTCGCGTTTCGGGTCTGACTGTCGATCTCCTCTCCCTTCTGCTGTTTCTCCGCCTCGTGATTTTGTGGCGATCTCCGTGTCTCCACCCTCGCTCTCTGGTGGTAGCCAATCAGCGAAGGTCAAAGGGTAGATCGGGATTTTCCCTCTCCTTACTCTGGTCTTTAACTTCCCGTGTACGTGAGCTCTGTGAACGAGTGTGTGTATGTGCTCTCTCTCTCTTTCTCTTCTTTCTCCGTCCGTTGCTTTCCCACGATCTTTCTTTGATCACATGTGTTGTTGCGAGCTTATCGTGGCTCTCGTCTTGACGAGAAAGCAATAAACTCTCCGTGCTTTCCTATGAATTCTACAATAGAGGCCTTTTATGCATTGAATTGAGCGATATCCGATATTTTGATATTTATAGCCTTGTTTACTCTAGCGAGACACTTAAACTTTTGGTTGTTATTTCTGAGTTTCCTGTCCGAGCCTATCGAGTGATTTACAGTTAAAGGAACGGATCGACTTAACAAATTTACATTTCAAGATCCATGCTTGTATATTCAAATATTTGCGCGTTGTTATATGTAATATTGGCGCATGTGCGAATTACGAGTAATATGACATGTCATTACGTCACACTACTATAGCGAAAGTCAATGTTGATTGGCCAGTTCCAGCTAACAGTTCATATAGGTATACTCGATGTGATAAATAACTTTGAATTTCCTGTCAAAATTTTTTGGTATTCGAAAAAAATAGAAATCCCAAACAAATTTGACGTAAAGTTCTTTTTCACATCGAGTGTACTCACGTTAAGTTGACAACCACATATTGAGGCAGTTGCGGCAGGTCGCGGCGCGGTGTGCTTCAACAACGGCGTCTACTGTTTTCACGGCGCGTTTCTCTGTTTCGTTGCACACACGACAACATTTTTTGATCTTAAAAATAATTTAAACATTTTTCGTAGTATTAAAATAACGAAATATCGTATTTTAGGCTGTTTCATAACAATAATACCACTGTAAAGTTATATTATTTTATTATTATTCCTACTGTATATTACAATAAATTAAATTAAACTGTGATTTGTCATTATATTTTAAAATTCTGAAAATTTTCTATTTCTAAACTCTAAAATAAAAAATATAATATGCGGAAAAGAATTAAAAAAATAAGATTTATTAATAATGTAATTTATTGTAATTAAAGCTGCATATGAAAACATTATAATTATTATTAGAGCTTAATATTATGTGTACAATATTTTTATTGTGTATTTGAGATATATATTACTATAGAATTTAATTCGTTATGTACAATATTTTAATTATAATATGTTTTATTTGTAAATAGTAACAAAAGACTGTAGTTTTTAATTTAATAATTAATTGTACCTCCATTATTTTTTATTAATTCAAAAATGCGATTTCGCATACTTTCAACTAAATTTCGTAAAATTCTTTCATCAATTTCTTGCCAAGCTTTTAAAATAGCATCTTTTAATTGATTAGCACTACCATATTGTTTATTTTCAGCATAAACTTTACGAACAAGAATAGCCCATAAATTTTCAATCGGATTAACATCTGAAGAACACGCTGGCCAGGCTAGAACAATAATATCGTTATTGTTAAACCACACTTTCGTTTCACGACTTGCGTGAATTGATGCGTTATCTTGTTAAAATATCCAATCTTCTGTTTCATTATTATCTAAAAATGGCAAAAGGTGATCTTTCAGTACATTAATATACTCTTGTGAATTCATTTTACATGAAGGAAAAGCTAGAGGCAATTTATGTGAGATACAAAATGCTCCCCAAACCATCAAGCACCACCAAAATTTCTACGGGAAAAATATTCAGGCTCCTTTCTTAAGTCTCGCCAATACGAATGATGGCCATCAGGGCCATCTAAATTAAATTTCTTTTCATCAGAAAAAATAACCTTAAAATAGAGTAACAGTGAATTTAATATTCATAGAAATAAAGCATGCATAATATATTATATACCAATATAATAATATTGTTCTATTTACTTTATTCCAGTCCGTATTCATATTAAGTTTCCCAAAATTTAATCTAGCATCTTTATGGCGAATTAGTAATCGAGGAGCTCTTTGTAATGATTGCCTTACAAGGTGATTAGCGCTTTTAATTGTACGATATATTGTTGAGCGTGAAATATTTAAATTTAAATCTTCTTTAATTTTATTCAAACTTTTTTCGAATTGCTTGCTGCATTAATAATTCTGCGCTTTAAACGAGCAGAAACTTTGTTTTCGGGTCCGCCCTTTTTATTTTTACCATAGTTTTCAGGATTTTTAAGAAAATTTAAGATTACGCAATTTGACCTCCTCAATTTTCGAGAGATTTCTCTTATGCTCGTATCGCAGTCGCGATATCCTAAAATCTTTCCTTTTTCTTCTTCGGTTAAGCATGTACCTCGGCCCATTATCTAATAACTGCAAATTAAAAACTTTAAGACTACTTTTGAACTTACTACACTTACTGCGTTATGAAATAGACAACGCGTTTAACGGAAATTTAAATTATCATTACCCAACGGTTTCAGTTTATATTTATGACTATAGTTACCAACCAAGCATTTACCTGAATGTATTAATGTATTAAGCGCTGACGTATTATTTTTATTTCAATTTAACAATTACCGACAGTACCACTCATATATATATATATATATATATATATATATATATATATATATATATATATATATATATATATATATATATATATATATATATATATATATATATATATATATATATATATATATATATATATATATATATATATATATATATATATATATATATATATTGTGAGCACATCAATAAATTAAAAAAACTTAATAGCGGTCTTATTGTTATGAAACAGCCTAAAATACGATATTTCGTTATTTTAATACTACGAAAAAATTTTAAATTATCTAAATATCGTAAAATGTTGAGAAATTTGATTATTTTCAAGATTATAAAGTTGATGTATCAATACAATATTAAATTACACTGATTTAGCCCAAAATGTGGGTGGTCTTAAAGTTATGAAACGCACTGTATCGTGATAATAAATCAGTAAGTAAGAGTTTAATTCTAATAAATATATATATATATATATATATATATATATATATATATATATATATATATATATATATATATATATATATATATATATATATATATATATATATATATATATATATATGTTAAATAGCATATTTAATAGTTGCTTTAAGCCGCTAGCCAACTCATTGAACTTGAACTAACTATTTCTAACCACAGTTAAAAGTATTTTCTTACATTGGGGCGTAATCGAACAGAAACGTACGGGGCGATTTTGAACATGGTAGTTCTCACACAAAACAAATTTGAATTAGATGTATTAATGACAAGTTACTACTGGTTAGTTCGAAAATACATTAAAAAGTCAACATACAATGTTAAAATGATTCGGAAACGATTTTTGAAGGAGTACAATACGTCAAGGCTAGTAAATTATCATACAGAGCTGTATTAGTAGTTACTCTAACATAAGCATATCAATATAATTATCTTACGTCAAAAACACAATGAAGTTAAAGTGGCACATGAACAAAATATTCATAATCATTACAAGCTAGTTTCAAGTGTAGAATTGAATCGTATTGGTTCATTCATCACTTTTATAAAAAGGGATCCAAATTTGTTTTTCGCGAGTTCCTGAAGTCCCTACATATTTAGCTAGAGTTATGAATTTTAAAAAAGCCAAAGTCAACTTTGTGTAAAAATTTAAATATTAATAATCGTTTATATTAATAACAATTTGTTATTTTAACGTATAAAAAGGAAATAAATATATGATTGCTTGAATAATTATTAGTTTCTGGTATTTCCTAAAAGATATAAAATTTAAGTAATTTAAAAATATCTACCTATGCTATTTAAAATGCCATGTTCGATTTCGTCCCAACGCTTGTTCGAATTCGCCCCGTATCGGGGGCGAAATCGAACGAAAATGTTAAATGATTTAATGATGAAATAGGTTATATATTGGGGTAAAATAAACTTAAAACAAATTGTTTACGTTAACGACTAAATCTACCGTCGTAGAATTAATTTTCTTTTAGGGATGTTGAATTAAAAATACTAATAAAGATAGTGTTCCAATTCGCCCCGGTATCCCCTACCAGCTTGTCTGTTATTCTTGCGAGAACTTTTCGAATAATGAATTTACAGTAACAACCGCTGAGTACGTTTGATAGAACTACAAAAGGCAGCTAATTCAGCGTTTATAGTGCTGCCATCTAGCGGTGAGAACTTAAAACGCATGGATGGTCATACTAGGAGAGGGGTCATACTGGGGGACGCTCCCCTATATTAGTAAATCATATTAAAATAATTAATAGTTTTACAGTTCAGACACTAAAAGTAAAAATACACTAAAGTAAAAGTTCGGCTGTTTGCTCACATATTTAGTCAAAATCAGGAGAGAGTCGCCCAGGATGGATAGCACCCAGATTGGTACACTATTAATTTTAATAGTTTCCAAGTATGTGTATTGCCGGGATTTTAACTTACATTCTAAAATAAGCCTATTTACAAAACTTCAGACTTAGGTAGTTCGTAGAATAAATTATTCGTCTTTTTATATTAAATTCAAATTCGTCGCTGTTTGGCACTAACTTTGAGTCACATACAACATAAAAAGATAGGTAATGAATACTGCACCTCTACCAGTGTATATATATATCCATAAACATAACATTATAATTGTTATAAGTTCATATTTTCAATAAAAATTCATAATTGTAGGCATTTTCAGAGAATCATAAATTGTATCGATTATTTATGTACGGCCGGGGAAGAAACCGGCGATCATCTGAGACCATTCTCCCCGATCTCTTTTAGTGCTCACCGATGAACGGCTGCTATCTTTAAAACCACCCCTTTTGATGATATTCTATGAAAACTCTTGAACTAACATTTTTTTATATTCTTACAGCATTGATGTCTAATTCGACTGGACTATGCAGGTATTGACTGACGGGTTTTCGCATCCGTATATGTCTATTGTTTGCGCGGGGCCAGGTATAATTTTGGACATATCGAAGTGCTGCTTCTTAAGACAGAGCTGCAGCTTGGAGCAGAATAATGAATGAAAGGACGTGTTGTGTTTATGTTTGTAGCTTTCGTAGAATCTAAGCTTCATGTAAATAGTTTTTTATAATATATATTTAAATTTCATTCCAATCATTTTTAAGGTGCAATTGTTTTTAATGTGTGAAACTTCGCACATAGGTCCATTATTGATCAATGAAGGGCTAGTGAGTTTGGAATTTATCTAAATAAGGGGAGTGCAGGTAAGGTGGCCACCTTAAGGAACTTCCGATTCCCAGTAGATATATATATATATATATATATATATCGGGTTTGGGGCGTCGGAACCTATTGAGACATATGTTACTGTACTTGAACCTTTAACTCTAATACCTCATGAATTTTTTTGAAAAAAAATGCACGCTCTGAATTTTAATTAAAGAAGTTTTAAGTAGTTAAAAATTGGCCACTTTACCAATACTGTTGGTAAAGTGGCCATCTATCAGTTCTTATGGTACACTGAGAGAGAAACTGTGATAATTTTTTCCAGAATACATTGGGAAAATTACCATGTTTTTCGAGTAATTTTGGAATATTCAGTAAAGATATTAAAAATTCCAATGTAGCGTGGGAAAATTTTTAATGGTAAAAATTATTAGAAAATAATGCAGAATATACGATACAGCATAATTATTATTACTTTATTGATTTTGAAATTTTACTTTATAAAGTCGTATAGTATAATGTGTTATTTAACTACACGTTACGGCAGCCGTAGCTTACGCCTTGGTGTTAATATTTTGGAATTAGTAGGTCTAAGAGTTTTGAAGAAGTAACCGCATTTTTTATCGGCGTCGATTGCCTTTGCCTTGCAATGCATTCGTATGGCCACTTTACCAACCGATAAACGTCAATGTTGCTTTTTTCGCATTGAAAATAAACTCTACGGCAAAAAACTGGCACCATTTTATGTACCGTATGATTTCTTTTTCGCTGATATCACGGTGACAAAAGTGGTTTATTTAGTGTTTTACAACACTCATACTGCAAGGTCAGGAATAACCAAACGGAAAAAAGTGGTTTCTTTACATGCATGCTCTTCTAAGAAATCAGAGTTTTCATGTTTTCGCACGTAAACATAAACATTTTGTGACACTATCTTATAATTAGAGGGCGCGAGTAGCGGGGTCACGGCGCCTCTCAACATCTATTATCACAATACATATACTGTAGGAGTTACGACGCCCCATAATATCGCGTACAGCGAGATATCGTGTATGTGGATACATTACCTGCATGTCCACATTTCCTGCACTCAGCTTATAAGTATTTTTATGTCCCAAAGTATGCGATCACTCTCCCCTAAGCAAACCTCTGATGAAGTTTCAGAAATCAAAATCAACAGCACCCTAAACAATTATTGGGATGAAAAGGTGGGGGGTCACTAAGGCCGGTTTTTGACCCAAATTAGATTTGGGCCAAAAAGTTCGAACAAAATTCCTACAGTGTCTACCAAAAATAAAAAGTCTATTCCACCCTAAACGGATCACCCCCAGTCCCCCTATTCACCCCCACTACCCCTTCAAAAAATGAAAACTTCACCGCTTGTAAACAGCGTTTTTGGAAAGATTCGACACTGTCAAACTTGTATTTGCTTAATAAAGTACAGTATGACCTCTCTATGAACTACCTTCACTCTTATTCACCATTTTTAGCCTTTTCACCCCCCCCCCTCCAAGGAGGGTGGTGGGAGTTTTATTCATTATTTATGTGCAGGGTATGTAAATACAAAATATGTAAGCTTGATCACCAGACTTGATTAGGGTATCCTGGGGTTTTTGGGATCGCTGATTCCGAATCCTAGATCCGTTGACCTCCATCACATCAGGTTCAAGGTCATTTGAAGGTCAAATTGTAAAAAAGCCGAAGAAAAATCCAGAAAAATACATCCATAGGTTTTTGGGTTCGCTGAATCCGAATCAGAGGTCCGTTGACTCCTATCACATCCGAATCAAGGTCATTTGAAGGTCAAATCGTAAAAAAGTCGATAAAAAATTCCTGAAAAATACATATATAAGTTTTTGGGAACGCTGAATCCGAATTTGGGGTTTATTTAACAGGTAGTTCATAGACAGTTCATAGTGTACTTTTATTAAGCAAATACAAGTTTGACAGTGTCGAATCTTTTCAAAAACGCTGTAAAAAGCGGTAAAGTTTTCATTTTTTGAAGAGGTGGTGGGGGTGAATAGGGGGGGGGGTGGAGGTCCGTTTCGGGTGGAATTGACTTCTTATTTTTAGTAGACCCCCCACCTTTGTTAACATGATCATATTTATAAAATTTTTTTAATATATTTTTCTATAAAATTTCAAAATTTTAATTAAGTAAAACTATTTAATATTTTTTTATAGCACTTTGAGAAAATATTCTGGCTAAAGCAGTTTTAGTACTTAACTGATTTTATTTTTTGCCAAGAAAGATTTAAGAGAGCACGAGTAACTTTTAGACGCTATATTTTAATATTGTTTTAACAAAAACGATATCCGTTCATATAAAATTGCTTCCTCAAAGAGGAAGCTTCGCAATTGTAAAAAAAGTTTGTAAGAAAACATGTTAGAAACGCGTTTTGGGACATTTGTAATCAAAATATACTATTTAAAAAAATGTCCGTATGTATGTGACAACATTCTTGTAATAACGAACTCAATTAAAGTAAATTCATGTAAAGTAACCAACACATTTACTGACCATTATCCACTACTCATTACACTAGATACAGCAATACTGGAGAAACAGAATAATCAATACAATAATATGTAAACTACAAAAAATGAAAAAGTATAGTTAACAAATTAGACTGTAACTCACTAATGTCAATGCTGGATCCTAATTCTGCAACAGATTCTTTTATACTAGAAATAAAAAAAGGCATAGAAAAGGCAACAAGTACTAAAAATCAAATAGGAATAAAACAACTACATGATGGCTCACAAACATATAAATCATAAATGCGATTAAGGTATCATGTAAAACCGAGGAAAACCTGTAAAACAATGGAAAAAAGAACCTGCATATATGCAATTAAAATAAGAGTACAAGAAATATGAAAAAACATTGAATAAAGTAGTCAAATATGCCAAATTTAAATATAACAGTGATCTAGTAAAGACTAATAGTAGTAACATTAAACAGCTATGGAAAATTATTCACGAAATTCTCATGGTTTTACACACTTTTTCACACATTAGTCACAGTTTTTCACATTTTGACATTTCCACTAGGGAGAGACAGCAAAATAAAATACTATAAATAGTATGTAAGAGCAGATTTATAATACACAACTATCCGCTAAATTTACAACAATATCTTTCTTTTTCGAATCTTTGCACAATAATCATAGTTTCCTGAGAAATCAATATACTATGTCAAGCAGTAAAACCAGAAATAAAAGTATACCGTTACCTAAAATTACAAAAACGATTGACAAAAATAACAATAACATAGTGGCTATAAAATTGTTTAATATTCTGGACAATGATCTCAAGAATTTGATGAATGTATAAATAAAGATACTATTAAAAAGAAATTTAAGAAATGGATTTTAATCCATAATAAACCATAAATCAAATCAATAATAAACTATTGAATGTTTAAGGGGTTAGTCCTGTGTAAACGCCTAAATTTTAACTATTTTTGTGCAATTTTTTTTTTTACGATACAATAAAAAGCAATTGTTCCAATTTTTTTATATGATTTTAATAACACCTTTTAGTGTACAAAAAAAAATTTCATAAAGGCGCCATTTTGTTATTTTTCAATATTTTTCAAATGTCTAAATCTGCTACCTGCGAGAGTGGCAAGCCTACAGAACAATAATCCGTTCGAATTTTTTATTTCAGGCAACCCAAACTGCCGCTATCGCCATGACTAGCCACTTGCCTATTTTTTGAATGTCCACTTTGGTCGTAAATAAAATAATAAAACATAACAAAATAAACTTAAAATAAAATTTGTTGTACACTATAAGATGTCATTAAAAACATATAAAAAATTGGAACGTTTACTTTTTATTATATTGTAAAAAAAAATTTGCACAAAAATAGTTCAAATTTAGGCGTTTACACAGGACTAACCCCTTAAATATTTTAATAGAATAAAGTATATATGACTTGTTGACTATTGTTTAGTACAAAATTATAAAAATTGTAATGCAGTTTAGAAGTGATTTTTTTCTCAAGTATAAACACCACTTATTCTTGAAATTAAATACTTTACGGTACTTGTTACTAGTAACTTAGTTTTAAGTTCGTAGTTTCCAAGCAATTTATAGCTTTAAGTTCAAACCGAACCTCTGTACAGGAAGCTTGACTACCTCTATAGGATGTTAGTTAGATAATACTTATTTTATGTACGTCTTGATGTAATAACATGTATGTATTGTATTACTCTGGCAATTAATAAATAAAAAAATGTGTGTGCATGTGTGTGCGTGCGTGCGTGCATGCATGCGTGCGTGCGTGTGTATGTGAGTGTGTGTGTGCGCGTGCATGCGTGATGTGTACGCCAGTTTCTCAGGATATACATGGTGAAAATTAATATTTCATGACCCATTTTCTTTGTTTTCTTTTTGGAATATGGCGAAAAGAAATGTCTTCATTGATTGTTGGATTCGTTTTCTTAGTGCTTTTTCGATTTTTGGGTTTTAGTTATTCGTTTTCTTTAGTACGACAGAAATATTATCATTGTTTCAGTGTAAATGCATTTGTAAGAGCATGAATTTACCTATATTTTGCGACTCGAAATTATGGATAACCTGATACCTTTCTCTCGTTATACAGGAAAACGTAATATTTTTTTCAAACAGTTATATCTCAAAACATATAATCAAAAATATTTAAAAAATATGAGGCAATTAAAAATATCGAAGAATATTCATTTAAATTTTTAAGACATTTTATTTTTTTATTCTTGAGAAAAAAATCATTTCTAAAAAAAATTACTTTCTATGTAGCACGATAACTTGAGTAAAACAGCATCAATCTTGCTTACAAGTTACAGAAAGGTATCTTTTTTGTATCTCTCGGCGGAATTATTTGACCAGATTATAAGGACTTCTGTCAGGACGTTTTGTAGAAAGTATATACGGTAGTGGAAATGAAACCGACGCGCGATCCGCGAACACTGCTGATTTGAGGCGCCAAATCGAGCGCTAAATTCAGGTAAATTCAGGTGTTAGCAATTTGAAATACTAAAAACGTTTGGGTTGATTTGTTTATCAATAGCAAACATTTATTTAATGTTTTTTCGACTTTGTTGTAGCTTTCTATTTTATATACTAAATATTAAATCAATTTTAATATTTTGAGGGTTATTTGTTTCGTTAAATATTTATCTCGTTAAAATCACCGTTTAATCACTGATAATCATTTATAAATTAAAGTTTTCATGTGAAAACTTATGTCATTTATTTACAAAATTAAAGAAATATATAATTTGTAAACAGTAAATTTGTAGATAAATGTTTAAAAAGAAAATAAGCCCCGAAATATTAAACTTGATTTGAAATTTATAAATATTCTATTATAAAATGAGTAGCAGTTTTTTAAAATTGACAATATTTACGCTTTTGACGTCACGAATTTGTTAATAATTGTTTTTAATTTCATATAGCATTATCCTTCTTTAATATATTTTTAATAATATAGAATTTTTAAAAAAACTTTATATACATTTTTTCTGATGGTCAATGAAAGAACGACACAACTATCCTATGAATCAATTTTTCGCTAACATTTATTTTCTTATTATTTTGGGGAAAAAACTGTTTTTTTTTTAAATTACTAATTAAAATGTTTTAAAATTTGGTTTGTTATCTCAAAAATAATAATAAGAAATATTTTTAACGAAGAAAAATGTCACCTAATCGAGCACGCCGCAAAGTTCCTCTAACAAAATATAAAATATTGACAATGATTATAATAGATTCTGAGCTATATTTATCAAGTATTTATAGGTTTATAAAAGTTTCAGATTGATTGCATTAAAGAAAATTTTGTATGAACGGATACAATTTGCCCCCCCCCCCCTCCCCCACCCCTTAAGGTAATTAAATTATTATTGATTAAATCAATATTAATACACAATTAATTAAATTAGTTTAATTCTAGTTATAATAGACTATACATTTATTTAGAAAAAATAAAAAAAAAAAACTGGAAATATAGAGCTTGAAATTTGAGTTCCTGTTTTCAGCAACAATTAGGTAAATATAAAATTTGAAATCTCTAAACGTAAACAGTATAATCTTAAGTCTCAGTAATACGACAACATTAACAGTTCGACTTCAGCATTGAATCAGTGAAGCCCGAGCGTTAATAATATAATTGATCAAAGTATAGGCGTATATTACGTATACAGTTGCTTTAGATAATATTACTTCTCACTTAATCACATAAATTATCATAAATATAAGTGGTATAAAATAAAATAGGAATTATAAAATAAAACACGCAGATATTTTTTGTTATTTTGGACATTCAAAACGAGTTCTTACAGATACTCAACGAAAATATAACGTTACAAGGAAGATGAATAACAGTATGTATCACTGAAATCAGATTACGCTTAATTTAAAAGTTTTGTCGCTAGGAATAACTAATTATTCAGTCAACTACAGGTTAAAAAATTGAAAATATTTATCATTCTCACCACTTATAGATATTATTTGAAAAGAGATAAAAGAAATTGTTTCTTTTAACTAATTCCGGCACATAGGGTAGTGACCCCAGTAGTCGGCCATCTAGGGAAAAACTTGTAATGAAGTTATTACAACAAATTCAGAAACATCTTTATTAATAAATTACCGATTCTGTTACACTTTAAATATACTCTAGTTTTGGATAAAATGTTTATTTTTGCTTAAAATATTTACAGAATAATTATAATATGTGTTTTAATAAAATATAACGAAAGCGCTAGTAGTCGGCCATCGGAATCTAGTACTCGGCCGTTTGATCGCTAGTAGTCGACCAGAACAAGTTAACACAATACATCGCACTTTAAAAACATTGTTTATTCTTTTTAATAGTTCTACGATTTAAGTTTAGCTATAAAAGATTGAATAAATATTAAATGAATGAATAAATTAAATATTAATTAATCGTAATGATCATTACAATTAAAAGTGGCTTTGGACATGGGTTACCAACCAGGCCAGACCGACAACTAAAATTCGGCAAAAATTAAAAAATTTCTAATAGTCGACCATCTGTAAGCGCATATCGATAAAGACATATCGAAAACCATTTTTATTTTATGGTTCTTGAACGAATTGGCTATGGCCTCAAGCAGAATGAAACATTTTCAATGAAAAAAAACAAAATGGCGGACTTTTATTTTTTCAAAAGTCCGCCATTTTGTTTTTTTTTCATTGAAAATGTTTCATTCTGCTTGAGGCCATAGCCAATTCTATACAGAACATGAAACCGTTTTGTTTTTTGCTTTCAGATAATTCGTTTTCAAGAAATGATGTCATCCATCTACTAATCAGACGAGTTTCAGCAGCCATTTTCAAAACCGCCATTTTGAAGAAAAAAAAATTTTTTTCTAGTAATTTAATATATGTGCTTTTATATGTAAAAAAAATTGATTACTCAACATGTTTTGTACTATGAATAAAATTTATTGAAAAAAATCACCTTTTTTTGGAGTAAACTGGCCTTAACGTCATGTTTAAATGGCATAGATCATTAAAAAATGATTAACCTAGCGATATTTTGTCTACGGGTTTATTTTTTAAAAGAAAATAGTAAAAGTGGCCGACTACTAGGGTCACTACCCTATACCTAGCTAAATATTAAAAGCTGAAACCGTTTTTTTTAATCTGCATTAAATATTAACATTAATTTAAAATCAATGTAAATGGATCGTTCACGTTATGTTTTATTTGCGTCTATATATGTATCATAATTAGTGATTATATAGTTAATTGGCCTGACATAAATAAGTATCGGTTTCAATGTACGTAAATAATAACGTTCATATGAATTTATTGTCAGTTTAAACTATAAGTATTTTATTGCTTAAAAACATTAAATATTAAGCTAATTTGTAAAAAATAATTAAGTTCCGGAATCATTTCTTTTTTTTTAACAAATTCCCTCCGAAAAAGAAACTATCCCATAATCTCGAAATCTGTATATCCCTCTTCCGAAAGAAAAAATTTAAAAGAAAATTCAAATTTTAAAACGGTATCGAACAGTCGCTTTAACGAACCGCCTTAAAGAAAAAATAGAGAAACCAATAGAGCGATAAGGCTCGGATAAGGACTTCATAAAAGAGATTGAACGCCGATAACGCCGTTTTTTTCGTATGCTTATGGTGTGGGACTCGTGCTTATGAACGCTCACATTTTCTAGTGCACCCTATTATACCTAATATACGTTAACACAGTTAAACGCATACACAAACCAAACGACATTTCTCGGAATATTCTCATACTGAAATGTAATCATCAACTGCAACGCGTGGGCCTTTTGTTGGTACATGTACAAGCGCGCTGCGCGGGTCAAGCAAGCGGCCGGCAAGAAATTTATACACATTCGTACCTATTGGTATAGCTCACACACATATATACCTATACGGGACGGGGAATACCTCGCATCAACGGATATAGTCTCGCAGGCACAACTATACCTATATAGGAGGCCCGAGGTGGAGCAGCAGCGTGCAGGCACTATAATATATATATATGCCAAAACGCGTCAAAAGCACGAGAGCGATCGAGCAATGCGCCTCGCTGCTCTCTTCTCTTCGGCGAAAAGTACTTATTCATTTTCTCTTCTCCGCCCGTACTTATACGAAGCGAGTAGTAACTATTGTGCGGCCTGCGGAGTCCGAAGAAGAGAAAAAAAGCACATCACACATTTGCGGCCGCCCGTTACCGACGATCATAATTGTAATATATTAGTTACATATAGTTGAAATATATTGAAACATTCCGTTGCCTCGGAGGAGCGTCTTCAAAACAAGCATCGACACGCGCAAGATAAAAGAAACTTGAGTACTTGAGAGAGTGCATGCGGAGAGACACACGCGTTATACATACGTCCAAGTCAAAGAAGACAAAAGAAAACGGGCCAGTACCTATATAGAAGCTCAAAAGAAGAGACTACAGATATAAGTACTGTTTTCGCTCTTTTCTTTTTCGCCGCGAGAGATTGAGAGTGAAAAAAATATCGCCAAAGCGAGTGAGCAGAACCGTGTGCAGTGTGCAGCACCTTTGTTTTTTTCTTTCGGAGAAGGGTAAGAGGAGCAGTAGGACGCTCTCTCGACTCTTTTCTTGCAGTGGAGACAGGATAGGAAGAAGGAGCGCTTCGTAAAGAAAAAGAAAATAAGCACAAGAAGGAAGTTGCATAGAGTCGGTACCGACGGGGATATACACGGTACCAAAAGCTATCTTCTTTGACGGTACACCACGGCCTTCAACGTGTACACACCGGGAAACCCATGTGCGATTTGGAGGTTAAGATCCTGAAAAGCGAGAGTACAGCAGCGAGACGGAGGAGGAGGAGCAGCAGCTCGAGAAAATCTCTCGATTTCACAATCACGTGCAGTCCGAGCTAGCTCTCGACGATGCTCTGCTACTGAGACAGAGACAGAGACAGAGAGAGATAGATAGAGAGAGAGAGGGGAGTGTTCTCGACGGCGCCGGGGCTGGTAGACATCTTCCCAAGACGTGTTCCTCTCTGGTGAGATATGTTTATGTGCGTTGTGTGTCTGTATAATAGGTGGGACTGTGGGTAAACGTAGCAGTCTTTTTCTCAGAATTTTCTACACACCTCCCCTTTCAAACGTTATTATGCAATTTTATAACACGATTTTACTAATGTAAGTCTTTTTTGTTTCATTGTTTCTGTTAATTTGAGATGTTAAGTACGTGTCATTGTAATGGATGCCAGCATTTTTGTTAAATCTTTCTTGGAAAACACCGATTATAGCTAAAAAATTATAATTTCTGATCAGATTTTAATAGAAGTCTGCACATGTATGAGATATATACTGCCATCGTATATATATTTTCTGTTTACATTTGAGAACACAGCTCCTATAATGGACAATCAAATTAAATACATTGTAGATCTTATTTTGTAAAAAGCAAAGTTTAGGTTATAAATGCTTTCAAACATTAATGTTTTTTTCTGTTGTATTTTGTATTAAAATGATTCATGCAATTTATATCATATTACTCATTTAAAATTATTCTTTTTGATTTTGATTATTCAAAATTTCAATCAATCTATGTCCATAAATTAGAGTAATACTTTACTTTTAAATATACAAAATATAATAAGTTATTTTCATTTTAAAAATCAAACAGTCAATCAGAAAGATTCTAAAAATTACAACTTCGGTGCACTTGATGGAACAAACATCTGATCTAATTTGTTTAAATTCCTTTGAAATCCTCCAATTAGGTTAGCAAATTTCAACAAAATTTAAACAAATTTGATCAGATGTTTGTTTTGTCGAATGTATATTATAAAATTGTACAACAAAGTAGCAAATTTTTTTCTGTTAATAACTTATAGAATTTCATTACTTTTAGATTATCTTTATTATTATCTTTTTTTTTTAAGAGTATGTAATAATATATTTCTTTTTAATTGAAAAAAGTTAATAGATAAAACTGCTTTTATATTCAGAATTGAAAATATAAATGTTTTTTAATTCTTTACTTTAAATAAATCTATAGCATTGATTTTTATTATTTTAGAGAGAATATTATTCAACATGTATGATGGAATTTTTGATGATTTCAACACCATAAAAAGACACTGCAAAAGAAATGGTGATATACCATTTGAAGAATCTGCCGTTTTTGAGCTTTTGGAAAATCTATTTCCTATACATGGATCTGTACAGACTGTACAAATGGTCATAGAAATGTTAGATGCCCAGAGAATTCGAGATTGTAAAGATTCTTCAAATGAGCCTAGATTTGAAGTTCTGAACAGTGATAAATCAAACGATGCTGATAGTATTATTGAAGTACAAGTACCACAAAAGATTCATCCTTTTGTTGATTTAACAGATAATTCACCTGAATCAGATGATGCTCTTATTATTGAAAATGTAACTATAGAGAACCACAATAGCAATATCATAGAAAGTGATTTAGATATTGATCTTGAAAACAGCGGCTCTGGCATAAGTGATAATGAATATCATGGCTTGAGTGACCCTGATATTACAAAAAACTTTGAAGATGACTGGAGTCAAACTGTAGATGACATGATTAGAGCTACTGATGCACCACCATTAGCAGAATATTTAGCCATGCTAGAAGAGCCTAAAAAGTCAAACATAAATCAGCTTGAAGGTGACCAGAGTAATTTTGGCATAGCTGAAGAGAGAGAAATCTCGGAGATATTGGAAGAAAATAACAATGATCCAAATAATAATTTGGATGGTGGAATTTTTGATGAGGAACCTACAGATGCAAATAATGCAGTTAACAACAATAGTCATAGAATTGACACATTGCAAGATTCTAGAAATTCAAATTCAAATGATATGTTAATAAAAGAGCTGATTGATCCTATCCCTGGATGCAGTAAAGATACTGGTAAATTTTATACTTTTATTTCTAAATTTATTGAAGTTAATTAATAGGTTCAGTACAATTCACGTATAAGCTAATTTTTTTAGTTTGTTACGAAATTAATTAAAATTTCTAACATTTAAGAAGTTTTATTTATATAAAATAATAATTTTAGTTTATTCTAGAAATTGCAAAGAAACATTGCATAAATAATTTCATTAATTTTTACCGCTTAAAATCATGGATTATGAGTATTCAAAAATAATTAAAAGATTGTGATTATTTTTAACATTATACAGTCAACTGTAATTTTAATTTCAATGTTCATGAAAGTAAATTTTGATTTAGAGCTTGTTATTTAGACAATAAACAACAAATATTAGAAAGTTACTCAAATTATTTAAATTTAGTAAAGCTGTTCTCACTAACAAATATAATTTATATTTCCAGAGACAAAAGTGAATATTAGATTAAACAGTAAGGAAAGTTTTCCACATACAGTAGTACGGCAATCTGCAAGTCCTATTCCAGGATGCAGTAAAGACTTTGACGATTCAAATGACTTTGAATCATCTGTAATATTTGATGAATCAATTCAAAATGATGCCATTTGCATTCAGGAAATTGTACCTTGGGCCAATTTAGAAACTATATATTCCATATTAAAAAAACATAGTAACTCACTTAACAGAAAACAATTAACATTGTGGGACTTAATGAGTGAAGAATCCAGTCATACTAATACTGCAGTCAATAAACGAAAACAAAACAGTGATATATGTATTATCTCAAAAAAGTCTCCTAAATTGGATGCAAATGATGACATTGATGAACCGTTATTGGATTTGACTGCAACTTTACAATCAAGTAATACTGTATGTAACGAATCTTCCGATTCACAATCTTCCAAAATATCAGAGTGTAATGAATCTAACTCTGAAGTCACGGAAAGAAATCAAAATGAGCAAATATCTGAAGATACTGAATCTACCAAGATCCTATCTTTAAGTAAAAAAGATTCTAGCAATTCAAATAACAATTCAGTTGATTTTTCAAATGAATTGTCAAATAACGTCAATAATCAGATTTTAATAGATGAATCGGCAAATTTGATGCCGGCAAATATAAAAATCGAAAATCAATACTCTGATAACTCCTCAGATACTACAGTTCCTAGATTAATTCACAATCATTCCTTATCCTTCACAGACCATCCTATTAAAAAAGAAAGAAATGAAACGGTTGTAAGCGGTTCACTAAATGAGCATTCTGTTATACATTCAGTTAATGAAACAGAACATAAAAATAATTTTTTTCCTTTGATTTCCAAAACTTCCTCGAATGAACGGTTCGGGGTTAATCTTAATTTTCCAAATATGAATGATAACAAATTTAACAATGTTTCTAATGTAACCTCAGCTGAATCAGATCAATCATCCAAAAATGAAGTGGAGAAAATCAAAAGAGATCTAGAAGAAACAGCAAATTTTTTTCTGAACAGTGAACCTTTTTTAAGAGAAGGTTAAATTAAATATTTATCTGAATCTGCTTATTATATTAATACAAATATAACAATCCAATGATAATATTTGCAATTTTGCAGGCCACCAAAATACTACGCAAGAACCGACAAGGTTAAAACCTAATGTAGTTGACCTAATTAGACCATCGAAACTGGTGATCCAGCATACAGCACCTCAGTTTAAAATAAAACAACCAGCTACAACTACCTTTTATATACGCCCAGCAACATTTAATTACAACATAAACTCTGACATGCATACGAGCATAACAGAAAGAAATACGGATTTTCGAAACTTAAACAATAGGCATACTTCAAGTGACAACCAAGCAGATGTCTCTAGACCAACCGTACTTCAACAAAATGATTTAATCTCAAGACATGCTCAAAATTTATTGCAACAAAAAGCAAAAAAAATGTCGACAGGAAAGCAAGTTGTTCACAGTCTAATAATGAAATCAACGATAGCTCCTGCTAAGAAAATCGCATCTGCAACTATTGTACGCAATGGAAATGTTGGAGTTGTAACTGTGAATCCAGTTGCGAACATGGTGCAATCAATCCCATTAAATAGAGTTAATGGATCAACACAAACTATAACAAGTGCAGTGGCAAACCACACGAATCCTGCAATATATCAGCAAAAAATTCGCGTCAAACCTGTTCCTGTGCCTACTGCTTCTATTCCTATACCTCATAAGCCTGTAACTATAATAGAAAGATCAGGACTACGGAGAGCTGAACCCACAGCAAGGTTCACATCTTCAAAACCAATGCAGATTGTAAACATAGGTATGTAATTATATATTTTTGTAATTTAAAAGAGATTTATTACGTCATTTTTTATCAAGTTATATTATTTTCCTGTTACATAATTTATACTAGTTAAGTACTTAAAAAAAAAGAAATAAGTGAAAGATCCTTGAAAAGTTAGTTCATTCTATATTTATGATAAAACATATTTTTACAGCAAAACAATCATCAACGTCTGATCCAAAATTAGATCTCTCTTCCAATTCAATTGAGGTGCCTGATCGTGCTATTTATAATAAATTGCGATCTATCTTTCCCGAGGTCAGAAAATCATATGTAAAGAAAATCTGTATAAATCCTCCAAATATGATGAGCTACAACGATAAGGAACACATTTTGAACACATTGATCGACCATCTTTTGAGAGAAGGTCATAATCACTTACGACCTATACCAAATCATCATTATGAACAACAACAAGCAGTTAGTACCTTGAGTGTTGACGAGCAATATGAATATCTCTTAGGAATCTTTCCCGATGCAGATCCCACATATTTAAGGGATTTTGTAGAAAGGAACTATAATTCGGAACAGGTTTTAGAACAATTCATCCAACAGAAACTCGAAACACGAGATTATCCTACTAAAGAACAGTATCTCGCAAAAATCAAAACTACTGAGCAACAAAAACAGTACACCACAGATTTTAAAGTTGAAAACTTTCTTGAACTGTTTCCTGATCCATTTAAACATTTCGAAAATGAAACTAGACAATGCACTTATCAGCCTATTGCAATGGAATTTTTAAAATCGTTTTTTAACAAAAATAAAGTACGTATGCAAGATATACCTATACTTTTAATTATACTTAATAATTTAATGTTCAACCTTTTTCTTAATATTTTAATAATTTTATTAGGTAAATACTATTTCTCGTCAATATATCCAAGGTAAATATAACCTCAGTCTTACTGCAAAAGCACTGTCATTACTTGGTTCTGATATGAAATCAAGAAGAACGAGCATTGAAATGCCAACAGAAGATATTCCATTGCTTCAAGAATTAGCCTTCGTTAAAAATAAAACGAACATTCAAAACTATATAAACACATTAAGAAATAAAGAAGAGCAATTATTTAAAGAATTACAAGTAAGTTATCAGATTCTTACTTTTATATGAATGATACTCATTTTTCTACTACTTAAAAAATACCAATTTACGTGATAAATAAATTAAAGCACAATAATTTGTTTAAGTTAATATATCAAAGTTAATTTAATTATTATTAAGTTAAGTTAATACATCAAAGACTAATGTTTTATTCATTTTAAGTATTTATTTATAACTAGTACATCTAATTTTCTATAGAGATGTCAAATCTATGTATAATAGCGATAGTATAATATGCATTAAGTGGATGACAAATTAGCTATCTAATGAATGGATCAAGTAAATCGGCATAGTGCGTTTCTTACACATAAGAATTGTACACGTAATTATTGTGCACAATTTAGCATTGGTCAAATATATATATATATATAATTTGACCAATGCTAAATCGTGTACAATAATTACGTGTATAATTCTTATGTGTAAGAAACGCGCTATGCCAGTAAATCAATGTGCTTTAATTTACTAATTAAGTTAATTGTTATCTTTTTCCTTAGAGCCACAAAAATTATTTACTAAATTACTTTTATCTTTAGGAAAAAAATCTATTGTTAACATGTCAATGCTGTTTCAATGACGAGTGTATGCCAACTAAAAGCTCAGAGTGTAATGAGGGTCATGTATTTTGTTTTGAATGTATAATTAGAGGAACTGAATCAACATTAGCAGATGGAGAAGCTCATGTACGCTGTTTTACAGAATGTAAAAGTGAATTTTCATTAGCCACTCTTCAAAAAGTATTACCACCAACAAAATTCAGTGCTCTTTTGAAGAAAAGACAAGCTGCTGAAGTTATGGCTGCTGAAGTGGATGGTCTTGTATCATGTCCATTTTGCCACTTTGCCTCCATACCACCTCTAGAGGATAAAGTATTTAAATGCCTCAATCCAGAGTGTATGAAAGAGACTTGCCGGTAGGTTTATAAGTATTATTGCCTGTAATTTCAATTAATCATTGCAATATTACTACTTACATTTAAAACAATGTAAATATAGCTGTAGTTATGCATAAGGATTTTTAAGAATATTAAAAAGGAGAATATCGCGAAATGCCAAAATCCAAAAGAATATAATAATATAAACTGCGTTTACGTTTGTTACAGTCAATGCAAGGAGCTGAATCATGTTCCTTTAAGGTGTGATGAAGTTGTAAAGACTGATAAAGCTCGACGTATGATTGAGGAAAAAATGACTGAAGCATTGTTGCGTACATGTTATAAGTGTAAACGACAGTTTTATAAAGAAGATGGTTGTAATAAGATGAAATGTAATTGCGGTGCCTTAATGTGCTACTTATGTGATAAACCTGTATCAGGTTATGCACATTTCAATCCTCAAGGAGGAACAAATACGCACCTGTAAGTATATATATTCCATTTATGAAATCTATTATATAAACAAATATTTTTGAAGATAGCTTAATGAATTGTTTGCCTGAGATCTGACATGGTATATAAGGTAAATGTACCAATGCTTGGATGCTTAAGCCCAATAATCAGACACATGTTCAGTGCCCTATATATTTTGAAATATAAAAATATTTGTAACATTAATTATATAAATCATCTAATTGATCATTATTCTATAAATCTAGGGTGATTACGAATCATTTCATTTATCTAAGTTATTATCATTTTTATCCAAACATTGAGATGTGTCCCATCATTAGACATGTATATAACAGATTTTTATACAAATTATCTCTACTGATTAATTTTTTGTTCCATATGACGCAAATTAAAATAAATTTCTATTATTTTTAAATTTGTCTTAATAAAACCATCAGGATGGGAGAG
Organism: Gastracanthus pulcherrimus; assembly: GCA_949152435.1. NCBI lineage: Eukaryota > Metazoa > Arthropoda > Insecta > Hymenoptera > Pteromalidae > Gastracanthus > Gastracanthus pulcherrimus. The sequence continues at coordinate 149,337,803 of OX424573.1, forward strand.
AGGCATTCAAATGCTTATACATTGTTAGCACTGAATGAACCTATTAATTTAAAAAGTTTAGGCTTTTATCGGTTTTTATTACTTATTTTTATTAACAAAATATTATAATATATATGATATACTAATCTATTGTTTTAAAAAAATCATCTTGCTTAATTTCGTTCTTTTATGTAATATAACTTATGATACATATTGTTCACAGTTGTCCGTTATGGAGTGATGATAAGCGTTTGAATGCTGAAGCTGTAAGAAAAGTAGCAGAAGATGTAAAAAAAGCCATACAGAAAAATAATCCAAACCTGCAAATTGATATGGAATCATTATTACCAAAACTGCCTCCGAAAACAAAAGGACCTCATGATGACATACCAAATGCAAATCAGTTACCTGTGAGTACTCTACTTCGTGCTTTTACGATTTTTTAGAGTGTAATTAATATTTCACAAAACATTTTTTATAAACTTTTGGCATAATCGTTAGTTTTACTAAAGAAAAAAAAAGCAATGCTTCATAACCGAAACATTTACTCCATACGTGTATAAAAATTTATTTCGTGCATGTAAATGATAATTAAAAATGTGTTCACAAATATTTGAATACAAGATATTTGTGTATCTGTGTACATAAAGGTATATATTCTAATTATCATACATACGTTTTAACCGATTTAGCTGAAATTAATAGTAGATACTTATTTGTATATTTTTAACAAAACTAAGGCCAAAAACAAAAAATCAACTTTAAAAATCCAGGGTATCTACTGGTCCTGGAAGATCCTTAAATTCTTAAAAAACTCCTTAAATTTTATGTTCATAATTTTATGTATACTATTTCTCAAATCAAAATGGACTGACTTCTGTTAACAATATTCAATATACATTATACATCTTTTCACATAGAAAATAAATTGAATAAATTGATCGCAATTTGACATCTCAAAAGTCTAAGAAGTCTACAAAAGTTTATAAAATTAACTAGGATAATCTCCCTTGTTTAAATCACGCATCTTGCTTGAATTTTGAGATGCGTTAATATCGCTGTCACAAAACAAAAACAATTTATTTTTCTCTTTTAAACCTTAAAGTGGATTCTGGTTGGTTATGACGTAAAAAGTAACTATGAATTTTTTCAGATTTTTCAAAAATTATTTAGAGGTCGCTAAACCATTTTTTAAAGGTCAAGTGTCTTTTTTAAGATTATACTCATTTTTTTACGTAATGTTTATATCTGATTTAGCATGACTATAATATTTCAAAGACTAAACTTCCATGTAAACAATTTCTTTGGTTGGTGAAACTTTAAAGATATATTTACCTCTTAACCTCCCTGCGCAGAGAGCCGAGTATACTCGTCCAAACCGCAAGTCATTTTTGTATACATTTTGTATCACAAATTTAAATCTTTACTTTGTTGGGACATTTACAACCTCTCAAATTGAAGCTAAATAGTATAGCTATTATTTAGAAAATATTACGAATTTGCAGAAAATATTGTTGCAGACTTACATTCGATCTAGTCCATATACACGAAAATAAACTTCTGCGCAGGAGGGTTAATAAAGAACAATATCTCATACGAAAAAGACATAAAATATTTTTTATTCCTGTATTTTACGTCAAATATAACAAAAAAATCAGATTTCTAACAAAATCATTGTTTATTTTTTATATGAACATGGTTAAAATTAACGAAACTTCCATAAAATATTTTTTATTTTATACAGAACAATGCCTAATATCCAACCAGATAAATAAATTTTATTCTTTTTTTACTCTGTTTTTTTACATTAAATATAAGAAGAAAATTAAAATTTCTAACTAAATCATAGTTTTTTTATAGAAACGTTGTATAAGCTAATGTAACTGTTTGGAAATATTCTCCGCTTAAGAAGAATACCTGATACCGAAAAAAAATTATTTACTTTTTATAGTGTTTTTTACGTCAAATATAAAACCTTATGTTTATAAAAGAGTAAATACTTATTTGAAGAATATAATTTTTTGTTATATTTGACGTAAATATAGCAAATAAAGATTTATTAATTTTCATTCCATATCAGATGATGTTATTTATTAAGTGGAAAATATTTCCCGAAAGTTTTATTATCTTATACAACGTTTTTAGGCACGACCGTTCCAAGGGAGAGCCTTATATTTTCATCATAGCAAAAAGTGTAATAACTTAAAAACTAACAAATTATTGCATTAAAAACATGTTTATCACTATAGGAACACCTTTCAAGCACTCTTTTAAATGTATGTATGGATGTAATCAAGTTCCTCGTTTAACTCAGCAGAACCACGGTCAAACCGGCTGAAACTTAAACAGCTTACTTGTCTCATCCTAATAAGTAAACATATCTATTTTGAGTGGTATTCGTTGAGTGTATTACCATACAGTATAAGTATTGAATATATTAAAAATTCAAATTTTAGCTGAATCTTAAATAAATTTCATGTTTTTATTAAAATTTCTACGGTAAAATTAGAGATCTCGAAAAAATACAACTTTTTAATATTTAACATTTTTTATGAAAACATCAATTAAACAAAGTTTGGCGAGAAAAACCTAAATTAAAGCGCAAAAAAAAGCCTTCGAAAAGCAATTGTTAGACTACAATTGAAAAATAACAAATTATACGTAAAAATTATCCACAGTAAAATTGTAGAACTCAAAAAAATACAACTTTCTTGTATTTAACATTTTTTACGGAAACGTCAATTGAACAAAGTTTGTTGAGAAAAACACAAATTAAAGCTCAATAAAACCATCAAAAATTGATTTAAGGCCACAATTGGATTATAACACAATTTGTACTAAGAATATTGACAATAAAGTAGTAAATCTCGAAAAAAAACTTTTTTGCCTGAAACATTTTTTATGTAAACGTCAATGAAACAAAGTTTGTCGAGAAAGAAAATGAATTATAACACTCTGTACGCAAAAAAAAATCAGGGTAAAATTATAGATCCTGAACGAACAAAACTCTTTTGTATTTAACATTTTTTACAAAAACATTTTTAACAAAGTTTGTAGAGAAAACCGATTATATATATATATATATATATATATATATATATATATATATATATATATATATATATATATATATATATATATATATATATATATCGGTTTTCTCTACAAACTTTGTTAAAAACATTTTTAACAAAGTTTGTAGAGAAAACCGATTTATATATATATATATATATATATATATATATATATATATATATATATATATATATATATATATATATATATATATATATATATATATATATATATATATATATATATATATATATATATATATATATCGGTTTTCTCTACAAACTTTGTTAAAAATGTTTTATGTACATATTTTTAATTTAATGTATGTATGTGTATATATATATATATATATATATATATATATATATATATATATATATATATATATATATATATATATATATATATATATATATATATATATATATCGGTTTTCTCTACAAACTTTGTTAAAAATGTTTTTGTAAAAAATGTTAAATACAAAAGTTTTGTTTATATATATATATCTGTGTGTGTATATACAATAAACAATGTAATCATTCTCCTAAGATCCCTACCTTACGAAGTCCTTCACATGGACGGGTGAGGAGGTTTAATGACATCATAATATATATTTTCAATTGTATTATGTGCATAAATTGTTCTTTTTTATTTTAGTTTTACATTATTAAATATATTACTTTAAATATTAGACATTTATAGTATACATTAGTTTTTTTATAATGTTAAACCAACAGGGATCGATAAAAATTATAGGTGAGCTCGAAGTTCGCTTTTTACATGCCTTGCATCGCGAGCATGCCAGTTATTGTATTTACATGTCAAACGGAGTCAAATAACCGTCAGCAAAAAATTCGCTATCGTATGACGTAGAATCGTGCACGCTTTAAAGTTCATTTAATAATAATTTAATTTGACAATGGCAATTTTGATCAAGATTTTGAGGTTTTACATTGGTAAACGTGAAGGTATTAAGCATTTATAGTATACAAAAATTCAGAGTAATAGCTTTTATAGAAAAAATTTGTATGAACTCATAAAAAAAATTTGTTAAGGGTTCTAAGCTGTTTTGTCCTTTTAAGGGGGTGTCAAACCATTCAAATTTCCCGCCGAAATTCCTAACCTCTTATTCTTTAACAATTGATTAGAATTAATAAATAAACTAAATTATGAAAAACCAAGACATCATTGCCCTTCATAATACAATTATCTACCACTGTGCGAAGTTTCAAACAAAAACTTAAAAACCTCTACGAATGCCATTCGAACGAAATTTATATTAGTCTATTAGTCTAGACTCGAACCTTCAAATTTCGTTCGAAAGCCATTCGTAAAGGTTTTGAAGTTTTTGTTTGAAACTTCACACAGTGATAGATAATTGTATTACGGAAGACAATGACCTCTTAGTTTTTCATAATTATACTTATTCTTTTAATTAAAGCCAATATTTTATAATTCTCGAGTTGGTAAGGTAGGAAGGATAAAAATTGACTTTGACACCCGCTTAAGGGGAACTGATGTGCAAAATAAATTTTTTTAGATCAAAGTTTTATACGATATATCCAAAATGACGTTTGATGCTGAAATGCAGGTTTACAGTTTTGACCTCCCAGTTTGCATTCGCCATTTTGACTTTTGCCACTATAATAATAGGTTTGTTCGATTAAAAAAGTTGGTTCGCTCAGAGTGACTCTAGGTCGACTCTGATCTAACCCCGTTTTTTCAAAATTGAGTTTACATAGAATTTGACATGATTTTGTGACCCTTTTTCATTATAAAGTCATATGAGGTTCCAAAATGCACATATCATTTAAAGATAGCCAAGTGCATAACCACTTAACTGCACGTTGAAATATTTTATGCCCGGAATAACCACAACTGCATCGTTGACTGGAATAACCACTTAAGTGAACCGTTGACGAAAACATAACTAAACTTAAATTCAGGATAGAAACAAGTGACGAATTAAGTGATTTATCATCTGATGTTTCGACACGATATATTATCTGATTTGGTGTATCACCTAAGTTTAATTATCATATGAAATAATGATCTGATTAATCAGCTCAAAAAATTGTTAAGAAAAATAAATTTTAAATACATATATCTGTATTACTCAGCTGATAAATATTTGACAATGTAATATTTATAACGGATAAATCATATTCACAACTACACCAGCAAAAAATATCAGGGAATTAGACATACAAGTTACGTAGTATGTAATTAGCTAATAATTTTAAAAAATAAATAAGAATTGAAATTCCTGCAGTAAGTGGTGTTTTTTGAGCGCATTTAAATATCCAATAAGTTGTGGAGGAAAAACCCGTGGCGTCACTCGTCCACGTAAACCAAAAAATATAGTGCATCATGCGTTCGATTTACGGTAGGGAAAATGGTTAGTTAGAAAAGTGTATTACATGGTATATCTATATACATGATGAATATAGATATATTACACTTTATATTTTTCTAACTAAATGTCTTCGTAACCGCTTAATCAGTTGCACCCCCTGTGAATTATGAAATAAGTAGCAACGGAGTTTAACCCAAAATGCAACCTAGATGCACAGTCGAGATAGCATAGTTTCCGCGCAGGGAAAAGGGGCTAAGTGGGGGTGTATATACGGATTTATTCAATAGAATGTAACTGCACAAAGGTCCGTTTAATGATGTGCATTATGAATTTAGTTTAGTAACATCGCAAAACAACGTAATTTTGTAGTGCCCGTACAAACAGTCAACTGCAAAGTTCCTGGAATAACGACTTAACTTAACTGTTTTGTCAGTTTATGTAAAATGGAAAAGACGAATCCAAAGCTTATTACTATAATTGTAATGGTATTTGGTACCTAATCAAATGAGTAGGTATCAACAAATTACTTTGTAAGTGTAATAAAAAGAATATTTAGTGCGTATTTTACCAAGTAATTTCGTTAAATTAACAAAACATTTTTGTTCATGTGTAACTTCAACAATGTACATTACAAACTTTACTATAAATAACTGTTTAAAACGGGTATGTAATTGATTGGTATGAACTAAGCTGTTCAAATTGTTTTTTTTTCTACTGATAACATACTAAGAAGTTATAATATAGTATCTATTCCTTAGCAGGAAAATAAATATTACAAGAAGGTCTAGTACTGAGTCTCGTACAAACAAAATAAGATACAATTGGTACCCAAAGTAATACGTCTATATTCAGTTCTAAATTTCATAGTAATGAGTAAAATTTTCCTACATCAGATTGGATTTACTAGCAGGTCTGGTAATAGTTACTAATTTTTTCTCTCAGTGATAGATACTTATACATTCGGAAAAAAGATTCCTTATTAATTTTGACACATGTATGACATAACCAACTATAATTGTTAAGAGGCGGTAAAAAAATTCCTCCGTGTACATAGTAAACTATAGAGTTAATAATATACATTTGTATTGGTTTTAAACTCAAAATTCGTTAATTATCATTAAAGCAAGGTGTATACTTTTTGTCGCAGCAGTTTGCGATAAAATAATGGCAACAGTATTTATACTAAAAAGTGCAGTAGTTTGTTATAATAGACCATCCTGACGGTGAATTCGCAAACTATATGTTATAACTCATCAAACGTATCCGGAAAGAGATCTGGGAATTAAAAATTTCGCGAGTATAAACAGTTTTCTCACTTCAGATTTCAGTAAACAGCAGTAGAGGTCAGTTCCGTAACACTACTAAATTACTATCTAGATACTGTTTATTAGATGTTCTACTATACGTAAAAAGTGTTTTTTGTTACTTAATAGTAAAGTACATAAAATTTATTTACAAAAAAGATCGTATATTAAGTCTGGAAATTATGAGAGCAGTTTCAAAGTAAATTGTCAGTTCCGTAACACCTCTGAAAAGTATTATCAAGATAAAAGGCATTTTCAATCATTTTCATAATAAACTAATAACACCACGTGATTCTACGGTTAAAAATACATAAAAAGTCATACGAAGTTATCTCTTGAAAATTCAGGGGAATCAATGGAGGCTGGGGGTAAAAATCGACAATTTTCACTCATCCGCCGTTGTTATACTTGTTTTAGGCAATTACAGCTGTAGCTTCTTTGGATTGTTATAGAATGTTTGACATTACATTAACAATTAATCGATAACGTAAAATAAAAAATGCGACATCTAATACACTGTTTATACAAGTAGATACCGTGAAAGCGAGTCAACTCATGATTTATACGCGATCCTTAAAAAATAATCATTCTGAAAATAAAAGTTATTTTTTTATTTAATATAAATATATAACGGGATTCCGCAGCTCAATTGTTTAAGGTGATGCTAAACCCATCCGTCACCGGCAATTATGAGGATACACTATTTTCATTTAATTTTGAATTTTTAGTATATATCTCTATGAAACGTTGTTCTTCCAATAAAAACCAAATACACTCCAGAAAGATATTTTCTCAAAGAATGAAAATTAAATGAGAAAAGTGGTTCCCCGCATTTACCAGTAACATAGGGGTTTAACATCACCTTAAAGCGTACGACTTATACGGCTGAAACGCGTTGTTACTGAGGACGCTGGTTCGAATTCCCGTTGGGTCGATTTTATCGGCGACGAATTTGCATCTTGTCATTCCGGACTAATCGCTGTCGGAGATGAAGCATGATCCAGATACGTTGAGCGGGTGGTAGTCTTAAAAATATATAAAGTTAAAAAATATGAACAAAAATGTAAAAGGGCTTGTCTCGTGCATAAATAAGCAACCGAGCATTTTACATTCTGTATATTACAATCAATGATTTCTTCTAGGCATTACGTAAAAATACTGCAATTCAAGGGCGCAAAGAGACTAACCTTTTCTCCATTTTTACCTTAAGGGGGCCCAACCATCTTAAAATTACAAATGAATTGGTTATATATTTTTAGGTGAGGATACATTTTTCATCATGTATTACGTATTTTCTTTCGCTAAATTTAAACATTTTATCAAAATATAACGTAAATTTTTTTTAATTTCTATTGTTGGTCGTTAGGTCTCTTTTTTCGGCCATAATACAAACGTGTATATTTCTTGCTCTCTCGCTCGGTTTTGAGAGTTAACCGCGATCGGATAGAAGTTATTGTGGCTTCATTGTGTTCAAAATACATATAATTAGGATATGAGTATGAGAATTTGAAAAAACAAAACTATTGACCAAAGTTATAACCTATTTAAGTCATATTTTATGATAAGATTTGTAAAAAATTGAATAATTCATGCTTAAATAAGCTATAACTTTGATCAATAATTTTGGTTTTCAAACTCCAATCCGATCAGTTTGACTCTCAAAACCGAGCGAGAGAGCAAGAAATATACACGTTTGTATTATGGCCGAAAAAAGAGACCTAACGACCATAAATAGAAATTAAAAAAAAAATGTACGTTATATTTTGATAAAATGTTCAAATTTACCGAAAAAAACATAATATATGATAAAAAATGTATCCTTACCTAAAAATATATAACCAATTTATTTGTAATTTTAAAGTAGTTAGATCTCTTTAAGGTTCTGAGGAAGCCGTATTTGCTGTCCTTATCTAATCCCATTTTTTGCTATTTATTCAAATAGTAATTTGTTAATTGAAAAACTAAGAGTTGTCCACAATTCGTCTTAAAGTAAGGAATATTTTAAGACCTGAAAAAGTACCTAACATTATTTCCTTTATAGAGGAGGTCGACCTAGCAAACTTTTGCAAGATGGCAGCAAGGTGAAATAAGACTCCAGCAATTGAGAAGCGGCGATCCATATACGCTCTGGTTGGTTGGAGTTTTGTCTCGCTGGCGCCATCTACAGGCCTGAGATTGGCGATCGCCATTCTCATACTGGATAGAGTTAACTTCAAAGATATAGTACATAAAAATATATAATAAATTGGGGAAACAATAGATATACTCGCTCCATTGATTTTTATCGGAGAAATATTTTACGCTGCAGAAATTATGATTACTAGATATTGATAGGTGCGTAGTTTAAACCGATATTCTTCTAATTTGGATGCCGATCGAGCTATTATTTTATTTAATTTGATAATAAACAAAAGAAAACAGATAAAGAAAATGGAAAATAAACGCAGCCTCTTTGCTGACCACTGACTACGCGCTGAAAAAGCTATTCATGTAAGCTTTTCATATGCATATTTTGCACGAATCTGAGCAAATCAAAATTGACTACCCACCAAATTCGTTGGTACTGCTGTTTATACTCAGCGCATGGCTCGTTACACATTCAAATTTCAATGATTTTTCTAATTAAACTTACGAAGAATTACGCTCTGAGCTCAGATATAAGTGACGCAAAGAAACCTATCATTTTCTCCAGTTACTAAATTTTTTTCTTTCCTATTTAGGTACTATATCTATAAAGTTGTCTTTACCGATTTTTGAAAGGGGCATTAAGTGTATTACAAAAAAGTTTAAACAGACATATTGTGAACTTATTCATTTTCTTTATTTCCACGTGACTATGAAGACTGAATAGATTATATTTTTTATCTAAACAATATTTTTACATTAAATGTATATTCTTTTCGGGATATCGAAAAAATATTTTTATAATTTTAAGTGATTTTTACGATCCAAACATCATCACACAAAATACTCTAGTATGTGTATGTGTGAAAGTGTTTATTATAAGAATGGGAAACACTTAACAATGCTAATACGTTTGCGTTTTTAAAATTTCAGGAGCATATTAGAAGACTAGCAGGAGCTGCACCATGAAGATTTTCAGTTATGTAACAAAAGTTGAAATGATGTTGAGAGAGCCAAAGAATAGAAGTGCGAGAAAATATGTCATTTTTCATCGGTGATTTAATGATTTTTAATAATTCATCATATTATTTTTCGTTACTTATTCATGAAATTTTCAAAGTATTAATAAGTTTAAATGTTGGAATAAATTATTTGCGATTTTTCTTTTGTGTAACCTAAGGTAGTAGAAATACGACACAAGTAAATACCACATTTATAAATTGTCACTATTTAGATAGTTTTATAATTTTTACTAGCATTTTTATTACGTTAAAAACTATTAAGTGTAAATAGTTCTTGTGAACCCCGTTTTTAGATTATCGGCTTAAAATATTTAAATTTATTAATTATTATAAAAAGCCTGTAAATTTTGTGTATTTCAGTTCTGTTTACGAGTGTTTTCTTCGAAGTCTGATGTATGTAATAATTTTTATAAGAACGGCATAATTCTTCCAAGCATTCAGGTGGTACTGCAATTCTGAAATCCTGATCAGTTTTGAAGACTTACACAGTTTTAACTTACCGCCATATAAATTGTACCTGATAGCGTATTTGATCAATGGTATTAGTAACAATTGTTCAAATACGCCTGTTACGTGTAAACCATGTCGTGTCTGGTACACGTTTAACACAAAGTTGCAGGATTAAGAGTTTCTAGTAGAAAATTGATGTAGTTAAGGTTAGTTTGTAAAATAAACTTTTTTACCGTCATTATTAATAAAAATGATAACAATTTATCATGTGGATTTTGTTATTTATTTATTATTTTAAGTGCAAGAATTAATAATAAAGCTTTTAGAAAATTAAATAAACAGGTAGGAATGTTTATGAAATCAAATACTGTTTTTGCTTTCTCAATGAGACTCTCATTGTAACGATGATAATTTTGGTATGTGAGATTTTGATGAATTTCTCTTTTCGCGGATGCTGAATCAGAAAAATAGATTTTTCAGACATTTTGACATACCCAATATCCGCTGCACTACTTCTATTGCCACTTTGTCAAGTACTAATTAAAAAAATTCTATATTTACCCAAATATAAGATGTTAAGATTTGTTGTGTAGTGTTACGAAGAAGGATAAACGCGATGCGCGAGGTTTGTCGCGTGTTCTACTCGGCACAGGTGTTGAGTCTCGACGAGGTTGGGGTGTTCGCAAGAAAAAGACCAGGATTAGGGCTAATGATCGTTTGTTGGTACTACTAAGAGAGAGAGCTGTCTGTTCGCGATCTGCTCGTGCCCTTCCTGATTCGCGGGTGCTCTTGCACTAACTGTGCGCGTCTTCCCGGAGACGCGCTCGACTCGCGCAAGATAAGCCGCTGCTGTGTCGGCACGCTGCGCTTTTCTCACGAGACATAGTAGTGACAACGTACACTAGTGTACGTTACGGTAGTAACTAATTTTTAATATTAGAAGTTTTTATATGAAATTATTAATTACATAAATAATAAATTGAATTACATAATGAACTCTTTTAACGTTTTACTCTTTATATGTATTTTGAAAGAAATTTCAAACAGAATTAGAATAAACTTAATATTTACATATCTCGTAAAATCACTTACCGTATTTTTTAAAATCATAGGTAATAATTTTATTCTAATTTACTAAAAAATGGGTAACAATTCTTTTTTATTCCCTTTGTTGTATTTTGAGAATATACATTTATGAAGTTAACATTTTTTAGCACGTAATATTGTGTATTTAGAATAGCTTTATCATATTAAAACAATAATATTTAATAGAATTCTGTAGCTTCCCGAAATAACCACTTAAGTCCAATTATTTTTTAAAAATCGAGTTTTTAATAATTTTGGTATCTATATGCATAGTGTACTTTCAGATAAAAAGTCAAACGTTGCAAAAGTTCATCTATTACTCTCCTTTTTTCATAATCTATGATTTTATTTTGACAATTGAAAAATTCATACGTCAATATTTCCATTTTTAGAAACTGGACTTAAGTGGTAATTCCTCGAAGCCACAAAATTTTAATTTGCATTGATGTGACATATAACAAAACAATTTTAGAGACAATATTTTTGATATTAAAAATAATTTATTCAATTAAATTATTTAAAAACGTGCGTTTCATTCTCATTTCTTTCCCATTACAATTTGGAGAGGAGAATCATCATCGTCGTCATCAATTGGACCTGAAAATATAACATAAAAAGTCATGAATTTAACGCATCCGAAAGTTTCATATTTTTTAAAATTCTTTTGATAAACATAGTTACGCACTGTTTATTTATTCATATAAATAAATTAGTTTATTAAATATATTAAAGTTGTATTTTACTTTTAAAATTTTTAACAGGCAAATGTCTTTTTGCAATGAATAACAATGGATTCACTAATAATATTCTAGAGAAAAAACAATTAGCTTAGGATGTGTCCAGATTCAGGACAAACATATGATCTGTCCTCTTCGGTCCGTGTTCCATAGCTGTTTCACCATGCTGTTTTTAATTTAAACGTTGAAGTGCATCTATATACCTGTACTCTCAATACTCCACTACAAGGAGTATTTTTCACCGAAAATGTGGAGTAACTTTAAACAGTTTTAATGTATCTAATCTCAACGTTTGAATTCAAAAAGGAACAGCGAAACAGCGATGGAACACAGACAGGAGAGGACAGAGTATATGTTTGTCCTACATCTAGACACACCCTTAAAGTACTTATTTCTGGGAATTTAAATATAGTGACTGTTTTTACTTCCTCAAAGTGGAAGTTTTGTAATAGTTTTATTTTAACAATACACATAAATTTGGTTAACAATTCAAAATGATAGTCCCTCGCAGAAAATTATCTAGTTTTATCGAGGTTCCCTATTTATTAAGCTGGGAGTCTGAATTATAAGCAGGAAATCTCGAGTTTAGTTAAGAAATCTTGATCAACACGATCTTTTATGTATAAACGATAGCTTCAATATTAAGGGGAGGTCGGAGCTATCCTGATTGGTGCAGATTTTACCTAACCTCAAAAATTAATATCATAAAAATAAAAATTTGTGGTCATTTATGGTACAAAAATGCGGTTGTCCGGTGTTCTTGTCATAATAATAAATGTTTATAAAGCTTCAAGCGTACATAATTGCGTACATTTTCGTAAAATAATGAAAAATACGGCGCGAGGTGAAGCTATCAGTAAGGCTAAGAAACGGTAAGATAACCATCACTTTTACCGTTTTCCATTCGTCAATTGTAACAATATTTCATAATAAAAAACTTTTGAGGCTACTAATAAACAAAATTGCTGTTGTCCGGTGTTCTTTATATAATAACAAACTATTATCAACCTCGATTTTGATGTTACTATGTGAATTTTAGACGTATAATGAAAAATACGGCGCGAGGTGGAGGTCACAATGGTAAAATTCGCTCCGACCTTCCCTTAAGGACGTTCACCGGATAATTGAATATCTTTAAAATCTTTTGAAACTTTTATTATATGTGGTTGAAATTTGGTTTCTGCTTGCGGTTTCAAAAATCGAGAAATTTAACCTCAAAGTTTCAATTTTTAACATGGGAGCCCTATCTTGAGCTGTCACAAAACGGACATTTTTATTTATTGCAAGCCAAGTTTTCTTTAAATCGTTCTAAAAAACTAGTATGTAATGTAAAATAAGCATAGAAGTAATACATAAAAAATTGGACATAACAAGCGGTACTTTTTTAAAGGTATAGCTATTTAACATTGTGCTCTAATGTTATTAGTATATCTGTATCGTGGTACAGTATTATGCAAAAGTTAATGCCGTACTTTGGTTTTTGGTGCTTTTCATAGGTTTTATATTCTTTACTATTATTTGAATGCTTTAGATTATAACCTGAAGGGTTTTCATTATAAATATTGTCATTCAATGATGATTTTATCGAAAATTAACTTTCTAACCTTACTGTCAGCCAGTGAACGTCCTTAAATCTTATTTTTTCATTCCAACTTAAAAAATTATTTTTTTATCAATGATATCACCTCAAATTGAAAAATAGCAAGCAATAAAACTTGAAATATCATTAAAACAATAATCTTTATATGCTAAATAACAAGTTGTATTATCAACTCCCCGTACCTTTGGTTGTCTGTTGAGGTTTTGGAGTTGGTTCGACCACGGTGAAGCCGGGCTTACTGCCACTGCTGCCGCTGGGCCACGCAGGCTCAACCGGTATTTGAGTCGTTGTTTTTGGATAATTCGGTGTCACCTGAGGATAGGTCGGACGATTGTTGTTTCCGCCGTTGTCGGACCAGATTGGGCGTTGCGGGTCCTCGGTCGTGGTGGTAGTCGGCTTGCTGGTCACTGGTGGTGACTGGGTCTGAGGGTAAGTCGGCTGAGTCTGCTGGGGATATGTCGGACGGTTATCGTTTCCGCCGTTGTCGGGCCAGATCGGGCGATACGAGTCCTCGGTCGTGGTGGCAATCGGCTTGCTGGTCACTGGTGGTAACTGGGTCTGAGGATAAGTGGGATTTGGTTGAGGGTAAGTCTGCTGAGGATATATCGGCTGATTGTTCATCGGTTGTTGTGGCTGGTGAGGGTACGTCTGCTGCTGGCCTTGCCCTGGCACGTTAACACGACCTGGTATCGGACCATCCTCGGAGGTGATGATCATCTGAAATTCATTAATATTGTAAATACAATAATATTCAGAATCGGATTGTTCAGGATTAAGGTGGAATAAATTCATATTGAAAAATTTGCAATCTCTATAATTTTCAAATTCACGATAAATGTAATAATTTAATTGCGACTTAATTATTATTTTGTCATTGATAATTTACAGAAAAATGAATCTCTTATCTTTTCAAAATTATTATTTTGTCATGAATGTTGATATGAAATTAAATAGATTATCAATATAAAAATTGTATCAATCAATCGTGTTTAGGTATTAACACTAAACTTTAACGATTAGTGATATTTTGTACAGCAATGTAAAAGAATAATTATTTTCTATAAAAGTAACTTGTTTTGTTTGTTATCTTCCATAAACATTCTGCCATCTAGCCAAAACATCTGATCGAATTTGTTTGAATTTGTTTGAAATACGATAACTTCATTGGGTTGAATGCTAGTTTTCGACAACTTCATTGGAGGATTTCAAAAAAATTCAAACAAACTCTATCAGATGTTTGTTCGGTATACAAGCTTCTTTAAACTTTATCGTCGAGTTTTTTCATATTTAAGACTTTTTGCCAGACAGTACTGGGACTTCATATTTTTATCTATAATGAGGTTCGCTATAGTCTCAAATTATCGGTATCGAATCGCTTGCGAGTTGCATTCCAGTTTCAGTTGCGAATTTTCGTCATGAAGAATAAAAGCTGTATTATACAAGATACCCTGATATCACAAAGAGTTTTAAAAACGTTTGAAATCAAACTTTGAGACGTTCAAAAATAATGTTAGAAAAACATTGAAAAACCTCTGAATGTTCGTAAATTCATTTCATATAAGACGTTGTAAAACCGTTTTTAAAACGTTTGAAAAACTGTCCGTGGACTGTTGAATGGTAACAATTTTAACGGTTTATAAACATTTTTAAAACGTTTGGATTAAAACGTTTGAAAAAGGTTTGAAAATGGTTTGAAAATGGTTTTAAAAAAAACTAGCATAGAATATATCGAAAAAATTGTTTAAATAGAATTTTATGCTATAAATATTACCAATTTTAATAATTATTTAAACAAGTTTTTTCGATATATTCTATGCAATTTTTTTTTTCAAACCATTTTCAAACCTTTTTCAAACGTTTTAATAGAAACGTTTTTAAACCATTTAAATTTTTACCATACAACAGTCCTCGGAGAGTTTTTAAACATTTTAAAATCGGTATTACAACGCCTCACGTGGAACGAATCTACGGACATTCAGAGCTTCTTCCAACATTTTTCAAACATTTTTCCAACTTTATTTTTGAACGTCTCAAAGTTAGTTTTTAAAAACGTTTTGTGTTATCAGGGTAGTGTCCATAAAAACATACTTAAAAAATACAACATTTATAAATTTGGCTTGACAAAGTCTTGTTTTTATACTGCACTTTCTTATATGTACTTATACTCAATTTTTTTTTAAATATTATAAAATAAACGAAAATTATTTATCAAATTTAAATTAACAGTTAGTACTACGAGTAGATTTATTTGCATACGCTTGAAATTTATTAAAACATAAAACTATTTAAGCTACATAAATAATAAAAACGTAAATAAATACAACTCTTGGAAAAACCAATAATTTACTTAAAATTAACAATACAAATAAATTACAATTTAGGCACGTCTCATATTATTAAAATTACTTTATGATTGTTTCTGCAGTTTCACTATATATTGAATCGGCTGATTGTTTGATCATTCGACTCACCATATCATTAGTTTTTGAATTAGTGCACACCCATTCGGCTTCTGCCACCGACACACTGACAGTTGGAGTCGGCTGGACTTGCTGAGGGTAGTATTGCTGTTGCTGCTGACGTTGTTGATGATAATGCTGTGGATATTGTTGCTGGACTTGCTGCTGCTGAACTGGTTGGTACACATTCTGCTTATGCTGTGAATATTGTCGTCGTTGCTGGACTTGCTGCTGCTGAACTGGCTTGTACACATTCTGCTGAGTATAGCCTGAATATTCCATTTGAGGATAATACGATTCATAAGTGTAACCTCTGTCCGTCCAGTATTCAGCCGAAATCTCGGTTGCGATACCGAGCACTAAAGCGCATATTGCGCCATGTAAAAATAACTTCATCGTCATAACTGTCGTCGAAAAATTAGCGTTTTACCGAAAGACGCGTACTCTTCGCCGAGTCGGCGAGCTTTCTTTCTACTATTAGCTCAAGAGAAACTGTGATACGATGAGCTATGGGATCACCTTATATATGTATTCGGTCTTTCCTACCCATCGGCACGTACGCTCAGAAAGAGGAAATGCTGTACAATGAAAAAAGATTTGCGTATACGCTGTGAAAAGCACTTCCTTTTCTTTACTTCAAAATTCTCGAACGTGATCTGACAATCAACGGCCTTGCCAAGTATATAATAGCTATCCGTCACGTTTATAATAGGTACATACATTATATAATATTTTCAATACTGACAAAAAACAAGTTACGGGTTTTCATTTTTTAAGAGACTTGCTTGTATAGTTTTCCAGTTTTTATTAGATTTAGTACATTAGCCCGCTAATGTCCAGCATTGCTTGTCAGCAACACGATTTTAATCATTTACAAAAATTAGGAATCAATAATTTAGCGAGTTTAACCCGCTTGCATTATTAAAGTAACTCTATGAAAAAGCAAGTATACCAACAGAATGATTATTTGTTAAATTATTACTTTTTTAAGTTCAATATAACGATGCCGCATCGACAATAACAATGAATACAGGGCCCACATAGCACTCAATATTGCAGTAACATCACACGCAATATTCAATATTCCTGTGATACATAGCAGTAATATTGAAGTGATACTGTAGCAACATTTAATGTCAGTGTCGTTTTTATCACAGGAATATTACGGGAATATCAGTACAATATTTTGGTGACAATCAGGCAACATTTCAGTAAATCACAACAATATTATTATAGTTTTTTAGTTGTCGTGAGAACGGGGAGTATAGCAGTGATATTGCAGGAATATTATTATCATTTTACAATAATAATGGGAATACTGGATAATATTTCAGTGACATTACAGCAATATAATTATTATTTTATCGAAAGTATATATAATTTCCTTTTAATTTTTTATTATTTTTATTTCGCCGTAACGCTAGTACAATTATTAGTATTAGTAATATACATGTAATAAACGTCTGTCAATAATCGTCCATACGCAGTAGCTTCGAGATGACACACATGACACATTATCGTAATGTTTGAACCGTCCTTAAGATAGTAACTAAAGACAAATCTTAGCACTTGCGACAAAAGTCCAAAGCGCAATCAAGCGGTAATCTTGAGAAAATTGACTTTCAAATAATGTACAATGACAATAATCGGTTTCCCTCGATTTGATTATGCGTAATCGTTGACTAACTACATTATTAAAACATTTTTACAGTTAGTCGAGATTTGTGGAAAAATAAAATAATAAAATTAAAATGTTATCGTTAACCAAATGATGACTGATTTATTGCCATATGATATATAGCAGAAATATTTCCACAGTATTAGTTTGAAATGTATCCAGGAATGTCATTATGTAATCTTGCAGGAATATAGCTGTAATATCTTAACGTAATACGTCACATAATAATATTACAGAATATTTCGCATATATTTCGGTGTGATGTGTAACAGTGTAATATACAAATATTTCGGCAGTATATATTGATGTGAGATGTATTGAGTAATATTATTCTGTAAACTTGCAGGAATATTACTATAATATTTCTATGTGATATGTCACATAGCAATACTACAAGATATTTCGCGTATATTTCAATGTGATTTGTCACAGTGAAATATTGTAGAAATATTTCGGCATGTGACATGCATCGAGAAATGTCATCCTGTAAACATGTAATAATATTGATGTAATGTGATGTGTCACAACAATATTGCAATAATGTACTACTTATATTACGATGTGATTTATCACAATGTAATATTGTAGAATTATTACACCCATCTTGCGTTGTAATTTATCATCTCGCAGTGTTGCAAGAATATCACTGCAATATTATAATGTGATATATCGTAATGTAATATCATAGAAGGATTGCTGCAAAACTGCTAAGTAATTGTATGCAAAAGATATTAAATGTATTATACAATTTAAATATTTTTTCACAATATACGCTATACTTTTGCTTAAGTTTACATTACAAAATTTAAATATATATATATATATATATATATATATATATATATATATATATATATATATATATATATATATATATATATATATATATATATATATATATATATATATATATATATATCAACATATTAAAAAGTAGACTAGTCATTTTTATTTTTCACCACAGAATTAAATAGAATAAATAATTTCATATTGGAACAAATTATAAGGTTTTATATAACAAATTATCAACTTTTAGAATTTAAAGATTTGACGAGTTTTGAAATGTTCATAAAAGTACAAACGTGAAAAAAAATATAATACTTAACAAAAGTTTCGATTATTTTATCAACAGTGACCAGAACCCTTTAAGGTGATATGCTAATTCAACGACTCAAAAATAAATGTTTTTTTCGTTTTTTTTTAATGAAATAAATTAAATATCAATATAAATATTTTTGGTGCTATATATGTAACGCTTTGAGAGTACACAAAAATTTTTTGGTTTATCTTTACACTATTTATATACATAATAAATAAGACGGTCTCAAAATAAATCTTCGCACATTCACATAAAATAAAAGAACAAAATTTTTCTTCTTTTGCATGAGTGTCATTTACATCTCAGCCTTTTTCAAAAACTCTTCGAATTAGAAAAAAACGAAATGGCGCATGCGCAGAATAATGGTCATAAAGGCTCAGACAGTAATTAATTACTTATATACTTATGACAGACAACCTCCTGAACGTTTTAAAGTGACTATAGGCATGTCAGGTGCGCTACGCGCGCCAAAATTTTGTCAGCACTTCCTCCATGCATATGAATTACAGAAAATAGATACCGTCACGGACCCAGTTCCTGATCAGTACCCAGTTCCTGATCATTTGGTTACATTTATTACTATTTTAACTTTAATGTATACAAAATTTGTTTTAAAAATATAATTAGTAATAGTAAACTATTTCGTAGTCATATAAAAGAACTTTAAAAGTTACTAGTAAAATACATTTTTAAGATAAAAAATGTTAAAGTTAGACGTTGTTGACAACGTCATGATTGACACCATCTTACTGCAGTTGACTACAAGTGAGCATGCAAAGAAATTTACATCATTTCTTTAAAACTTTGTAATAGATTGTAGAAAAACTTATGTAATTAAGTTATTCAACAGTTTATTCGTATAAATCACTTAAAACATTCATATAAAATATTATTGATATTTGTAAATACGTGTGCTTAGAAATAGGGTCCAAATTCTTATCGTTTACCCAATTCCTGATCAGTATTAATAACATGTTTTATGTGTGTTTAAAAATCTTAGAATACACAAATATTTGTAATAACAATTTTATAAGTAGTTTTAATTCATGCGTAAATAATTTATCATGCAAAAGTCGCAGAAAACGTGACAATAAATCACAACACTATGTGCATTTTATAGGTTATAATATATGCTCGCACGTGAGTCTATATCGTGCAGTAGATAGATTACGAATAACCGAACACTTTTACCTCGCCTAAGTTTCACATTTGTAATCACACAACCAAATATTGTTATATTTTAGTATATCTACTGTATTAGTATTGCTTAATAAGTTTTTGTTTATCATATAAAATACTTATGCGTCAATAATATTTGTGATCAGGAATTGGGTCTTGATATGATCAGAAACTAGTCCCATACAAACCTCAAGTGATCAGGAATTGCTCCCAGAGCTTTTTTTCTTTGAGGCTTTATATTTAACTTAATTTTGATTATTTATGTATTTTTTCAATTTTATATTAAAGATTAACAGTTACATTTGTTATTAGAAATTTCATTTTCCATGGATACCTCATCTTTACGCTTTGACACAACAAATAACGTGACGACGTGCCTTAACTGATCAGGAACTGGGTCCTTGACGGTATTGATATATTTTTTGTACACAATATTTTTATACGCATTTTGTATTATATAAAGCAGATAATTGCTAATAATGTTATGTAATTTTAACTTAAGTATGAAACAATATGCTTAAGAATATAAGATTAAATGTTGATTTCATAGCCAATTGTGTGTCTCAAAGAGTCCTCACTTAAAAAATAATAATAATTTTTAATTATAAAATAATGTAAAAAATCACATGAAATTTTAATGCATTTTCTTACTTAATTTGTTATCTAAAGTATTTTTAATAAAAAATCATATTATCGATGAATCTATTAAAAAGACATTTGTAGTTAGCAAAACCCCAAACCTGTAAAAGTTACAATCGCTTTAAATCAGAATTCCGATAATTTCGAATGTAGATTAGTGACTATTCAATTTCATTACTTTCTTACATTTTTTATTTGAGCAAAAACCTAATTTTTAGTAGAGGTGTGTGGATAGTAAAGTACGTGGATGGTAGAGTGTGTGGATAATGGGATGCATGTATATATGTGTATATATAAGAAGAAAATAATTAATATGTTTCTCTTCATACTCGCACACTCTTTCATATTATGTTTTACTCTCTTTTTCTCTCTCGTATTTATTTTCACACATTCATTCGCATACGCACTCACTGGTGCACTCACGTTCTAACTCATGCACTCACTCTATCATACACTTACAAACGCCCCCACTCTTGCATTCATGCTACTCACTTACTCAATTATTCATTACTTTCGCTTGGTGTATCTTAGAAATACTTTAATTTTTTTTTTGTAAAGAAATTCGATTTTGAACTTTTAAAATTTGTAAAAATTGAAAAATTATTTAGTCAATTTATACACACACATATATATATATATATATATATATATATATATATATATATATATATATATATATATATATAAAACTGACTATATATATGTGTGTGTGTCAACTTAATGCAAACATTATAACGATGACTTAATTTCCTTTTAATTGGTGTATCTTACATAATACTTTAACGTTCTTTTAATTAAAAGATATACAATTTTAAATTTTGAGAACTTGTGAAAATTAATCTTCTCTCTTTTTATACGCTAAATATGTCAAAATAATGCATCTTACATATACTCTAAATTTTTTTTTGTTAATAACGTTCTTTTAATTAAAAGATATACAATTTTAAATTTTGAGAACTTGTGAAAATGAATCTTCTCTCTTTTTATACGCTAAATATGTCAAAATAATGCATCTTACATATACTCTAAATTTTTTTTTGTTAATGCGATTTTAAATTTGTAAAAATTGAATTTTTCTATTTTATAGTTTAGATAAGTTATATATATATATATATATATATATATATATATATATATATATATATATATATATATATATATATATATATATATATATATATATATATATATATATATAATGTCCAATTATTAACAAAAAAGATGTATAGTGGGCAGTGTCTCATTTTTATATAAGTTTACACCGTAAAATTGTTGTATATTCATAAAAAAACTTTTTCAGAGTAAATATTCAATAAATAATTGTGCATCCAATCTATTTGAGAAAGCCTTCTGCTAAAGCAGTTAGCAGCGGTTTTTCTCATTAGTACTTTTTCGATATATTGCGTTACACGACTATTTCAATAGCTTTACAAATCAAGCATAATAACTACACATACAAATACATACATATGTTTTTAGACATGTATACTATACACAAGTGCGTCTTCTTTAAATTCAATATATTACCCACACCCCCTCCTTATTTCCTCTCTTTTTTTTAATTTTACACTTTTCCAATTTATTGCGTTACACGACTTTTTCGATAGTCGTACAAATCAAGCATCATAATAACTACACATACAAACACATAATTATGTATTTAAACATGTGTACTATATATACATAAGTGCCGTCTATTTTAATTTAATCACGTCACCCCCTCTCCCATCCCTATTTCCCCTCCTTTTTCTAATTTTACTCTTTTCTGATTTATTGCGTTACAAACACCCATCACTTTTTTTTATATAGGAATGGTTAACTAGTTTGCCAGATATTAATTCCGCCAATCAGAAAAATTTTGTTTTGAGAATTTCTTGGTAAAAATTTTCTGTATATTCTTGTATATATATACTTTCGAAATATGCAAAAAAATATCGATTTTTTATAATCGTAAACCGCGTTAACGTTAATGCTAAAATGTTCATTTAAACATCTGTAATTATGATATAAAGAAAAAATTATTTTCCTATAAATACTTCATAATATCACTAATACCTTTATGTTTAACAGTGTAAAACCTCAAAATTTGGATTCTTCCCCTCACAATACATTTTCCTTGTAATACCTTATTATTTATTTGCGGCGTTCATGATTGTAAATGTAATGACACGATGAGCAAAATCTGTTTTCGATGGTAATTCGATACCTTTTGATATGTTATACTAAAAATAGGTAAAGCACTTTTTTTCGTTATTCTTTTTATTTTTATTTTTCAGAAAATAATCCGTTTGGAAAATTATGAAGAAAATTTAATTAAAATTGGCTTATGTTTTGAAAAAAAAAATTAAAAAACCTTTAACGGAAAAGTGCTTTACACAACTTTCAGTATATGTCAAAAGGAATTAGCTCATTATGTCACCTGGAAAGTATTTACAGTAAAAAAGTCGCTGCTAACTGATTTAGCAGAATACGAAAGAGAGAGAGAGAGAGAGAGAGAGAGAGAGAGAGAGAGAGAGAGAGAGAGAGAGAGAGAGAGGGGCATTGGAAAGTCGTCTTCACTGAATCGATGATATTATTTCTAATGTACCAAAAATCCGAAAAGCTAAAAACCAAAAATCAAAAATCCGCCAAAAATAAAAAAAAACGAAAAACTATAGAAGTTATTACTGTGCCGCCCCCGATTAAAAAAACAAAATGAGCTCTCAAGCATTAAATGTTAAGGCGTGCGCTATGGCACCAAGTTAAATAACACATAAAGGAAGTTTCTGCTAGGCTAGTCTTGACTTTTTGAAGCACTTACTATACGACTTTACCATAATAACTGATAGATATCCACTTTACCAACAGTGTTGGTAAAGTTGCCAATTTTTAACATTTACTTACAACTTCTATAATTAAATTACAGAGTACATTTTTCGCAATAAACACATGAGGTATTAGAGTTAAAGATTCAAATAATATGTCGCAATAGTTTCCGAAGCCCCAAAACCCGATATATATGTACTGGGAATCGAAAGTTCCTTAGGAGACGTCGGATACCGACAGTAGATTCCTACTATCCTACACACGTATTTCGTTATTTATTTACAAAGTTAATTGTTTAATGACAAAATAATAGCTGTCCCCAATTTGTTTTACAGTAACCTAATTATATGTCCAAGCTGGTTTCATATGATTGTTTTGTTTTCGAGAAAACTTTGACAAACTTAGTATGTAAAGGTTAATCTCCACGTAGTTGGCCCTTTTAGTGTGTCAAAGTTTTCTCGAAAACAAAACAATCATATGAACCCAGCTTGGACATATATGTAGATTACTATAAAACGAAGCGGGGACAACTATTATTTAAAGAAAAATATGATTTCTCTTAAAATTATGAATGAAAATTCAATTAGACAAGGACAGAGATATCCGGCGTCCCCTTAAGGTGACTCTCTAATGGTTTTCGACCAAAAATTCGAAAAAGATATATAAAAGTGTATATAAATGTATATTTCTGTTATAATTGAAACAGGTTTTACCGCAGATATATACACTTTTGTAGACTTTTATACATTTATGTACATTTTCGAAAAAAAAAATAGAGCATGATTTTTCCACCGATAGGTGGCAAGGCACATATAAATCAATTCACATGTAAAAATTTGAAACTTTCAGTTACTTCAGAAACAGTGGCACATGGAGAAAAATATTTTTAATTATTTGACATTATCGAAGTCTATTTTAACGCTTCTGAGTGAGCGGAATTTTTCGTATATATACATAAACGTACAAAAATGTACTAAAGTGTACAAAAGTGTAGCACAGTAGGCCAATGCGATCTCATTTTTTTGTTCCATTTATAACGAAAATATACTTTTTTGTACATTTTCGTACATTTTTATACATTTTTATACATTTGTACACATTTATGTACATTTGTGTACACTTTTTTATTTTCATAGGGGTATGCATTAATTTACTTTTTTCAGGAAGCGAATAATAATTTTTTGCTTTAAGTTTTGCAGGTTAAATACTGTATCATGTACTAGTCAGATAGTCAGCTAGGCAGATACTAGTGTTCTAAGAGTTATTGATCTGTAAAATATATTTATAATGAATAGTTTTCTAAAATTATGATGGGTTTATTCAATAAGGCCATTATTTTGATAAAAACACTGTCTTCTCACTAATTTGTTTTTAAACTTTAATTTTACCCTAGTGCACATCAAATTAATGAATCTGGCTAAAATTTTAGGAGAATATTCTTCAAAGTATTTAGAATAAAAGTGTGAATTTTGTTTTTGAAATTATTTTGAATAACTTTCTGATTAAAAGTCATTACACGTAAAATTATTGTAAAACTAGTGTTCTTTTAAGTAAAATTATGAATCAATAATGTTTTATTTTTTGAAAATTAATACTAAATCTTAGAGAAAAACAACATACACACTTTCCTTGTATATACTTTAAAGAACATATCCTAAAAACTTCATCCGGGTTAAAAAATTAGGTGTGCACCAGGATGACTTTCATCGTAACCTTATTTTTATTGAAATTTAACACACTTCCTAAGATAACTTTAAATCTAAGAGAGGTAAATGTGTGAAAAATTTAATATAACTTCGTAATATCAGTATAAATATGATATGTAAGTATCAATTGGTAGAAATGTAAACTGTAGAATAATTTGATTTCACTAGAGAGCCACCTAAGGTGGCCACATTACCTGCACCTTCCTTAATAAAATATTAAAATATAAATATATTTGAGTTAATTAGATTTTTTAGTTTAAAACCAATAATTGTCATCAAATATGTATATGTGTACAGATATACATATATTATATATAATAACATGACTTCCAAAACATTATTTTCAAATACTTATTATGCTAATTAATCCTTTTACACATTAACAAAGCGCAAATTATTGAAAAATGTGAGTAAAAAGCAATATTTTAGGTCGTATATTTTTAGAAGAAAGACCTTAAGTCCACTGACTTACATACTAATAAGTCAAAACAATAATACATGTTATTAAAAAATCATTTTGATTATATTAATATAATGTTATTGAAAATAAATATAACTGTAGAAATTTTATTTATAGCATTTCTGTAGTAATAAACAGTTTTTATTGTTTTTCTCAAAATTTATGTTTTTGGACTTGTTATTTTAAAAATATAAGATTCAATTGTTAGATATATTCGATACGTCTTCTTTATGAAAACGTATATATTTTTAACATATTAACGTATAAAATAACAAAAAAACAAATTTTTCGATTTTTCCAAATTTTCTAAATTTAATATATATCCTCTATGAGGAAGGAAAAACATCAATACTTTTTTATCAACCTAATGCTCTCGAATATTTACGTAGACTGGTATTTTACATTGTTTAGTTTTCAAATTTTCATAATCATTTGAATTTTACTACATTGTGTGTTTTAAAGTTATGCATTTTAAGTATTGCGTACTTTAAGATACTACCAATATAATCAGTAAACTGCATAAAATGTTGACGATGCAAAGATTTTTACTGTACGTTTCAGGGCACTCTAAACTAAGGATGATATCTTGCTTTTAAAAGAGCACAGTGTTTAAAATATCTATTAATATATAATAATTTAGGTAGATGAATACTACTAAAATTAGTAAATAAATAGAAAATGTACGTAGTTTGTAATAATGCGCTTGTTATTTACATGTTCAAAGCGAAATCATTTTATTTTATTTTCTTACACGGTGTAAAATTCAGACGGGAGAAAGTCTGCTTTCTTTATATTTACAAAACTCATTTTAGCTTTCAGTTTGCAAATACCGAGTTGGCATATATAAAGCTCATAATCTCGTCTACTCTTCAACAGAATCAAAGAAAGTCTAAAAATGAGATTCATCAATCATTTTAAAGTAAAATAATATTTTAATAAATTGTTTAATTTTTTTAATTTTTAACTTTTTAAATAATATTATTAAGAATAAAATTCTCTACAGGTATTTGTACTATGTGCTATGATACTATTCATCTTATTGGTATTGTCGTGCCATAGCGTATACGCAAATCGTCATCACTCTACAATTGGCTTAAATTCTGTAAATATAACTACAAAACCTGGCCGTTTTTCTGGAAAACGTATTTTCTTCAATCAATAAGATTTTAATAGGAATCACTATAGGTAACGTTTTGATATTTTAATTTACTTTAAAATAATATAAAGATAGTTCTTGCACGAAAGTTAAAATCAATGAAATTACGTAAAATAAAAATATATTGTTGATAATATTAGTAGTTAATGGCTCCGTAATATTTCATACTAGTTCACTGATCATAGATGATGGAAAATTTAAGAAAAATTGCTATTTTACTTTGTTGATTTGAATAATAATATAGTTCTTTCAAAGAAAATTGAAAAATAATACTACTGTAAATATAAAGAAAGCAGATTTTCTCCCGTCTGAATTTTACACCTTGTAAGAAAATAAAATAAAATGATTTCGCTTCGAACATGTAAATAACAAACGCATTATTACAAACTACGTACATTTTCTATTTATTTACTAATTTTAGTAGTATCTTTTACTAAGCATGTATTTGACTAAAGCTTTGAGCCCACTAAATCACTCTCGTGATATGCTCGTGAGTCAAAGACCTACATCACTTAAATTATTTTTTTATGGAAACTTAGCCTGCAATTTCATTTTTTATCATTATACTTATTGCATTATTTATTATTATATACTTTAACCGGGGTAATGCGCTTATATTTATTTATTTATTTATTTATTTATTCCATGTATAGATTCCATGTATAGATTTACATTAAATCCTTTTATATTGTACCCGCTTATCACCGTAATATAGTGTATTATATACATATACCTATTATGTTGTATTAATTTCATTTTATCATACCTTTTATATACAGTGCACTTAAATCCGCTATAAATACAAACAATCTTACAATCTACATTACATAATCTGGGTAATTCGCTTATATTAAACTTGACTTTTTTACTTGAAATACTGTACTTTTAGTACATTTCATTATATTATATTTAAGTTAGCTATTAGGGGCCTGCGGCGGCTCAGTCGGTAGAGTGTCGGATTCCCACGCCGGTGACCCGGGTTCGAATCCTAGTCTCTACCGATTGATACAAGCACCTCTGTAAAAATTACATGTGCTTTATTTACAAACACACCGCAAACCCCCGTCGTCGATTAGCACCACATGGGAGCACAAACATGGCGACGTTAATTAATAAAAAAAAAAAAAAAAAGTTAGCTATTTATTTTCAAGCATACAACGTACATTTTTCGTGAAATTTTCTTTTTTACTTTATTGAATTTTACTATTTAATATAATTGTATAGTATTTTAAGTACAAAAATCAAGTTGAGAATGTTTTAATATTCTAGGAGTACGGTGTAACGTCAAACATCTTGACCATTCGTTTAGTAAACGTGTGTGCTAATATGAAACTGCAAAGAAGAGGAAAGATGGAAAAGTGTAAACTGATAAAGAGATATACAACTTGCTATTGCAGAATGCCTATATAGAGGTAAGATTCGTAAGAAGTATATGGCTAAAGAATTCGGCATACCAAGGTCAACTGTTAAAAAATACGTTTTGAACTTTAAACTACCTGCAAGGAAAAAGTCATTAACTGGTGGAAAAATACACGTGAGACGAAAATCACTTGGTTCTAGTAATTAACTGATAATATCTATAATATTCATTAACTAGTTTAAGTTGCAAGGATTGAACTTCAATTTTAAAAAGTGTTTAAGTGCATACATTCTACTGTGAAACTCAAATTCAAATGTGATGAGAATGTCACACCTGATATGTATTCACTATGTGCATCAGCTTGGAGGGAATAAAAGAAACGATCGAAGTGCACGAGATGGCAGAAAATGGAAATAGAGGTGTAACCGTAAAGCATTACTATATATACGATATATATATGTTGAATATACTACCTGAGTTTCCAACTTTTGGAGGGCGCTACCGGTCATGCTCTGGGCGAATGCATATCAAACTATACATACATATAGTACATACTATAGTAGTATTATATGAATGGCTTAAGGTGGGGTTATTATAACATAACTGAAGACTTTTTTAGTATTGCATCTTCTTTTTCCAAACTTTGTACAAATATTTGGTATCAAGAAACAAAATTTTAAGAACTTTTGGAGCTATTTTTATTTAACATTTTAAGCGTTGCTACAGATGATACATTAATTTTAAATAAAATCGCACAAATTTGCTCATGAGTTTTGCATACTAGATTTCGAAGCAGACCAACAAAAAACCGCTGCTAATGCATTGGCACTTAGCTTCCTCAAACTAAATTAATTGTTCCAATATGAAATTCTTTGTTCTAATAAATTAATTTAAAATTGCTATATCTCTTTCTAATTAATAGCACAAAAAAGTGTGCCTTTTTATCATTAACGATTTGACAAAAGATAATTTTTTACTAAAATTACAGAACCATAGGTAATAATCCTTATCACAACAAAATTTCACGGTACGTAAATTATTAAAGTTATTTAAATATTTAAATTAAATATAATCAGATGTTAGTGAATGAATTCATAGTCATCTAAAATTTTGTGAACGATTTATCATAATGGATTCCCGAGATATAAACGTTTAAACTAAATATGACTTTTTTCGTGTATAACAAAAGAAGGGATAGAGTCTATCCAAAATTTGCGGATGTAAAAGATTAACCCATTAACCAGGCTTGCCGCGACAAAATCGCGGCAATAGTTGCTGTGCAATGTTTGTTAGCAATTTGCTTCCAACTTACGCTCAAGAAATGACGAATATCAAGGATTGATGTCAATGTGCCGTAAAATTGACTGCACATGCTAGCCACCAAATTGCTGCCATATACGGAGGCAGATTTACTTACATTTGATGTGTAACTTTTGCTGCAAGTTTTGTACATCAATTTGCTTTCAACTTGTTTTCAATATTATTAATATATTATATTATTTTATTTTCAATATTATTCACGTAATATTCAATAAAATTACTCATATATGCGATAGTGCAAGAGAGAAAGGGAAGAAATTAATAACAGCATATTGATGGAAATTTGTGTAACACAAAAATCGAGAAATGTGACGACAATATGATGTCAATGTATGCCTATGATACGCCTGCACATCATGAGCAATAGTTGTTGTAATTTTGCCTTCACTTTGCCCTCATAATTTACTTCAATACTGATACAAAATTTCCAGCATATACGGACGCAGTTTTACGTCAAATTTACGGAAATCGATAGCAAAACGTGTATGTCAAATTGCTAACAATTTGCAATACATCTGGCTAATGGGGTAGGTACTTTGATGATCTTTTTAATGCATTTTTACTAAATTGATCATAATATTTCAAACATACCAATAAGCTCGAAAAACTAAAGCTCAAAAATCCAAAAATTGGAAAATTGTTATAAAAAAAAACAGTTGATGAATCTTTAAATTTCTTTTTAAAAATATAAAAAAATACATAACTTCCAATATCTCTGAATATAAAGGCCGTTATGATCTGGGCAAAGAACTGAACCAAGAGATAGTAAAAGCTTAACTTTTTGGAAAGTTTCAGATCACATGTTGCCGTTTTATTCCAGTTATCGTAGGTGACAAAAAATCTGAAACATGAAATCTGAATATTTTTCTTCATATTCCTAATCATCTCAATTCGTAGAATCTAAAGACTATGCTGGACGTATGTAGAATGACCTGGATGCAATACGAAACTTGCATGAAAATTGTTTCCTTGTCGGTGACTGTTATATCAATAGAGACCGTATATGACGTCACGACCATTTCCATACTGCTGTATCTTCTTTAGTTTTTGATGTATTGCAAAAATTTTATAAGTTCACAAAGAAGATATACTATGATCTATCAGAATATAATATAAAAATATTTCATGCAAATTCCCTATTGTAAGATGGCCGAATGACAACGGACTCCGACTCAATAATTATAAGTGTCTTCAATCTCCTTCAGCAAGAGTCGGAGTCTGATGCTGTTCGACTATTTCATCGAGGACGCTCCGCTACAGAGAACAGACGTGGTTAGGGATTTGAGTGATTGGTTCGATTCTAGTCTCTCGTTTAAAAATCATATAGACCACGTAACAATACGAAGAGTAACTTAAGACGAGTATCGCGATTCAGCGTTCGCGGCGAAGACTATCGCGATTCAGGGACCCAAATTAATTAAACTTTGTAAACACGTAATAGCTCTTGAATTTGTATTATCCCCTAAACATGTGGTATCCCCATGTTTAGAGGGATACACATAATGTTAGACCTACTTTACATATTTGGCTAGTGTTATAATCATTTTCGTAAGCCTTTGAATTGAGTTATACTTTTCGTCGCAAACCTCCGAATCGCGTTACCCTTTCGCTGCAAACGCGTTACTCTTCGTATTGGGCGTCGATATATTCATGGTATTTATTACTCGAATACTTTGTGTTTATTAAAAATATTACATAAGACCATTTTTCTTCAAAACTATGATTAGTGTAACTTTACGCTAGTTAATAAAAACGCATATCTTTATTGTTATACGATTAAAAAATAACTAAATTTATATATAATCAAACCTATATAAAAGTATTTTGTGTGCAAATCATCCTTATAGGGGACAGTACCCAAGCTATGACCACCCATAGCTACTTTAGCTGTAACTTTTGTGTATCAAGGTGAAAATGAAAATTTCAAAATTGAATTAGATGTGTGAATGGACCTTTTTGACGTAGTAAATGAGTTTTGGTCAAAGTTAATAATCTGAGTTAAGTATTAATTAATAACGAAAAATGAGGGTATGAGTTTTTGAAAAAGTGTCTCCCAGTAGACCACCTAACGTTTATAGAATATTTTTACTTTAAATGCTTAAAAATTGTGCTTCAAAGACAGGTAAAAGTTATAAAATAGTATGTTGTTTAAATCTATTTTAATATAAATCTTATCATATATGAAATAATTGGTATTTAATTAGCTTAAATATTGGGCATGTATTTAACCCTCGGGAAATAAATTTTGACACAGACATTAACGGCTTTTTCGTTATTCTCGTAGGAATCTTCGGAGTTTTGATTTAAAAGAATAACCTCCGATAATATTTAATAGAACTATAACATGCATTTAATCGAGCATATAAAGTACTGCCATCTAGCGGTATGGGCCCAAAAGCCATGGGTGGCCATACTGGGAGGGGACATATTGTCCTAATGTTGCGAAAAAAGTATCTGATAATTGTTAAATTAAAGTATGTGTAGCTATTTTTGAAGCTATTTTTTTCAAAAATAATGTTTGGGTCACGCATTTACAAGAAACTTTGGAGATCGTTTTGGTAGCAAAAAATGAAGATCAATACCCATAGTTTTATTCAATGGGCTTTTGCATAGTATATATCGATGGCTGAGCGGAAGAACCGATCAACTCGGCGTGCACTCGAAGAAGAGGTTAAGGGGATAGCGGAGTTCTATACCTTATACACCCAGTTACCGACATTGTCGATTTTTCGTTTTACGAAGCCAATTTTTACTTTAATAAAATTTTACGAACGTACGCACATTCTTAGTGATAAATAGATTGTGCGTACATTTGCGAAATTTGAAAATCTTATATATTCATTGAATAGAACGAAAAACTACAATGACGGTATCCGGCATCTCCTTAACTCGAATCGCGCCCCAAGAGTAGATCAACTCAGATATCGCGAAAAGGACGGCTTCTTTAGCCAATTATTCTTCGCTTTACGTTGTAATTTTGTAACTCTAAAAAATAGTAAATTGCTTTTTTGCAAAACACAACGTAAAGCGAGGAATAATTGGCTGAAGAAGCCATCCTTCACGCGATATCTGAGTTGATCTAGTCTTGGAACGCGATACGAGTTAACCTCTTCTTCGATTGCGTGCCGAGTTGATCGTTTCTTCCGCTCAGCTGCCGATATGTGGTATATTCTATTAAAGTTAATAGATAGTACATATATCTGATTTTTAACATTACTTATATGAGCAAGGCTAATGACTGTTTACTTTAACGTGAGGAAGGAAAATTAATCAGATTTTAATAATTAACGATCTGAATAATTTTCTTTCTTTTTAGATTGTAGATGTTGAAAGAAATGTCCTTGTAAATTTTTCGTATTTACGGACGTTAGATTTATTAAAAATTAGTTCGATTTTCTAAAAAAAGTCACTATCGAGTTACAAAAATACTTGTTAGTAATGTTAGTAAATATAGTAAATTAA
Source organism: Gastracanthus pulcherrimus (assembly GCA_949152435.1). Classification (NCBI taxonomy): domain Eukaryota; kingdom Metazoa; phylum Arthropoda; class Insecta; order Hymenoptera; family Pteromalidae; genus Gastracanthus; species Gastracanthus pulcherrimus. The sequence continues at coordinate 149,370,859 of OX424573.1, forward strand.
AATTATATGTTTAAAGCAATCTCTAATGATTGTGAATTATATCTTTTAAGGATTAATCAAAATAAAAAGAATCATGATAATTTAATAAAATTGCTATTTATTAATCGATACGATGTATTATTGCATACTAGGTCTAGAAAAACAGTACAAATAATTTTATGTATTAAAAACATTACATTTATTTTAAATACAGCAATAATTGATGAGCCTGGATCTTTCAAACTTCATTTTTTATTTCTCTCCAAATCTTATATCGATAAGGCCATCACCGTTCATGTTGGGTGGAGCTAAAATAATAAAATAGATAATTGATATTTCAGAATTAATACTACTAAAAAATGTTAGTAAATCATAAACGATATTTAAAAGAATGAATGCTATTTTCATAAACGCGAAAATACCGCAAAAATGTATTTAAATCAACGTATAATACAAATTCATCCCAAATTAAATATATTATAAAAAAGAATATAGTGGAATATTTAATTTATTGAACTTTTGTAAAAATTATAATTGTATTGTTTCAGCAAAATGGAACTACAACTATTGTTTTATACCTTGAGTGGGCTGTTGCGGTTTTTGAGTTGGCTGAGTCGGGTAGTTCGGGTCTACTTGAGGATAAGTTGGCTGGTTCGGGTTCACCTGAGGATAGATGGGCTGAGTGGGGTTCACCTGTGGATAGGTTGGCTGCTGCCATTGTCCTTGTCCATTATTACTACCGGGATTCGGCGCTGGACCATCTTCTGTTGCGATGATCATCTGAAATGTAACCATTCATAAATATACTAAGAGAAAAAACATTCTATTGAATGAATACTTTGCATAAAATGATATATAATAGATAAAGATAGATACTTTATTTTGTTTTTATAAAAAATTATAAAACAACGATTTTTATATCACACAAGGCTCATCACATATAGTAGAATATCACATTGAGTTCGTCAGGTACTTTAAGTATTAAAAATTGCGCATAAGTAATTGAATGTATCTATCGCGTCAATAAATACATTAATTCCATGGCATACAAACTTCAGTATAAATAATAAATTAACCCAGACAGCACAAGTATTCAAAAAGAGTTCGAATAGAGTTCGTTAATAAAATTCTTAAGAAATTCTTAACTCTTTCAAGCTCTAAATTAACTCTTTCAGAATACTTAATATAAACTTTAAGAACTTTTTTACGAACTATTTATGACAAGTATACACGAATTATTTTTGAGTACTCAAAAAACTTTTTAAACCCAAAAAGAATTATCTCAAATTCGTATCTATATATTATAAAAAAATCTTTTCTTTTTATATATGCATTACGTATTCTTATTGAATTAATAAATAACTGCTTATTTGAATATTTTTAAATGTATTGCTAGATCAAGAAGAATTATTTACGATTACATACAGTTTTCGATGTGACATTTGATACTCTTTATGAATTCTTTTATAATTATTTCAGAATATTCACATGTATTCTTTGAAAATTTCAATATTCAAAAAGAATTAATTTTGAATTAATTTTTCTGTCTGGGTAAGCCGTAACAACAGTTTCAGTCACTCATCTATGCGTACATTATAAATACATTCAATCTTGAACACAGAAACTTAGCTATAAAATAAATTAGAGCGTAACAATGATTAGTTAAGAATAATTAATCAACAGAAATAATTTACCGATCTTTAAGGATCATTCCATTATATCACAATAATTCGCTATATTATGGTATTATTACAAAAATTTTCCAATGAAATATAAATAAAGAATTATTAATATTTCAATATTTGACTAAAATGAAATAAATTGTCAAATACAATATTGGCTTCAATTTGGAAAAAATGTTGTGGCATTTGAAAAATGCTGAACATTACATTTACTATTACGACACTTGTTTATTATATAACTGGAAACAGAGTTTTTTTGGAATTCACAGTAGAAGACTTTGCGGCGTCTTTGTTTTATTCATTGTGTGTAAAATTTTTTTTAAATCGCTCTTATAATCTTTAATTCTTGTACAGTCAACGGAACAAATATCTGATCGAGTATGTTTGATTTTTTCTAAATCCTCCAATAAGCTTAGCAAAACCGAGCATTCGATCCAATGAAGTTACCGTATTTCAAAAAAATTCAAGCCAATTCTATCCGATGTTTATTCCATTGAGTGTACATGACAGGAGTCTTGATTTTTAATTATAGTTTTCTATATATTCCAACATCTTTGATTACTGTTTTATACTTTTTAAAAAAATATATTAATGCTTTTTGAATTTCCGCTTCTTTTGTATAAGTCCCAAGTTCTGCTATGTAAAAATGTCAACTCGCATGAATAACTGACTTTCACGACATGACGCAGCAACCACAGCACATTAAACGTAAGGTTTGAAGACGTTGCTTAACATTTATATTCTTTATTACGGTTATTTTTTTTATAACTACATATTTTTCAGTAAAAGAAATCTATGATTATAGTTTAAAAAAAAAAATTATTTACATGCTTCAGTTTGTAAAACTTTTTTCCGCAAATTTGGTAAAGGATTATAATTCAATTGATATGGACCGCTTTTACATAGCTACATGCAGATACATGATTCATACCATTAAAAATTACATGACGAATTTTAACTTTCTTATAATATAATTTTGATGTAATCGTGGTGCCGAAATAATTCAGCAATTTCGATAATACAATTTTTAATTAGGTACCTACTTAGACTCAAGTACTGTTAAATACATTGAAGAAAGGATAAAAGCGCGCTTAGTATGATTGAAGGACATGTGAAAGTAAAATAAAAATTCCTACTTTACCGGCATCACATTTATATATTTTTTCTCTGCAATAAATACATATTTCTAAAAAGACGCCATAATATGCCCTTCGTACTCTTACTATGAATCTACAGATAAGTTTTCAAAAGCTTTCATTATTAACTCTCGGAGAAAAATGCGTTTGAAAATATAGTTATGTTAAATTTTCAAACGCATTTTTCTCCGAGAGTTATTAATGAAAGCTTTTGAAAATTTAATTACAGGTTCCTGGTAAGAATACGGAGGGCTTAGTATGGCGTTTTTTTAGAAATATTTATTTATTGCAAAGAAAAAAATATAAATATGATGTCGGTAAGGTAGGGATTTTCATCAGCACCTTTGTAGCAGAATAAAATATATTTTTTGAATATTCTTGAAATATTCATAAGCATAAAGTATGAAGTTTTAGTAACCTTAGTATTTTCTAAATTAGAATTTCCATACTAGTTTCATAATTATAAATATATTAATATGTTTTTCGACTCACCATGTCACCAGTCTTCGGATTTTTGCAAACCCATTCGGCGTCCGACACTGATATACCGGGGGGTAATTGAAATCCTTGATTGTTCTCATATCCGTTTTGCGGCTGGTATGGTCTCTGCTGCTGATAGTTCGGGTAGACATACTGAGGGTACGTTCTCCGATTATAAGAGTATCCATTCTGCCTCCAATGCTGAGCTGAGCACTCGGTGACGATGCCGAGCACGAGAATTGCGGCGCCGAACACGAAGTGATTCATCGCCATTTTTTATCGTTAAAAATTGATTTTTTGCTTACGTGAGGCTTGACTAGCAGTCGAGGAGTGACTGTGATTCGGTCTGCTATGGGGTTCGGCTTATATATCCGAATTTTTCACACCGATCGTCGCGCACTGGGCCACGAGAAAACGTCGCACAATGAGTCAAGATTTTCGTACACTGTGACACTCACTTCCCCTTTTTGATGAAACTCTCGAATTTCGTGATCCGACAATTAATAACCTCGTCGTTCATATATAAGCTATTAGTCACGTTTATAGATAAGAGATGTCACCTTTTGTAGTTTCTTTGATATAAAAGAGATCGGTTTCCTTCGAGCGATATGTCATTTGCATTATGATTTTACCTATTTAGAAGGCTCGATATTACTCAATTTCGCGATAAATAGTACGCACTTAGAAGCCACTGTTGCCATGATGTTCGATTGTAATCTCATTGAAAAGTGATATTTCGATCGTGCTGAGCGAAGCCCGCGGTCTCTAAATTATCGAGTAACTAATGTAATGCTAATATAAAAAAGTTTGTAACGGCGTATTGTTCGCCGTGTGAAAGATCACAATTCACATATCGACCTCAGTTATTCTTGTCCCACTGCAGTAAGACTTTGTTTACGAGCATATATATAGGCTAGAAGAGTGTCGTTAGGATTTTCCTTTATTGTGAATATTGTTTACGTAAGAGATAGTATTAGAACTTGGATAATTACCTAATGACAATGATTCAGTCAAATTACCTGAAGAACAATATAAAAGAACACGGAAGTATTGAAAACTGTTCGAGGTACTGAAAAATATTGGTTCTAAAAAATGTCTATCTGTTTTAAATATTTTTAGTGTGGTATATTATTTAATTGCAATATAGACAATTAATTTTTCATTAAAACTTCATTATTATTCATATCAAGACAATCAGTCATCATCATAAATTTGTATAAAAATATATAAATATATGTTTGTAATGAATAACCCAAGTACTATCGAAATATTGTTTTACGGCTTCTGTGCAATGGCGATTTTTAATGGGTTTGAATGATAAAATTATAGGTTTTTCAGGTCTCTAATTTTACGGCCTGAATTATTTATTTATAAAATTTAAGTAAAAAATTGCTCAAATTTAATGGGTTATGAACTAATGGGTTTAATTGGTTAGTTGAAACTTTTCTTAAATCTATGTTATTTTTGTTGCATTAAATGATACTTTAGGGTCTTAAAAATTCTTAAAAAAGGAGAAGATGAATAAAATCTTTATTTTAAAGGACAAGTATACACAAATATTTTGTAATAGGGTAATTATATGTAAAATAATCAAATATCTCTCGACCGATTTACATGAAATTTTGACAGATAATTCTTTTTATATGAGCAACTTTACATAAAAGCAGAAACAACTCAACGAAACAAAAATCTTCTTTTTGAGTGCACACTTCTCGGACTCGATTTATCCGAATGCTTTAACGTTCTTAAAATGGGAAATATATTGAACAATACCCTCTCAAGTACCAGTTTTGATCTACATGCACATTACAAAATAGAAAATTAAACTAGACGTTAAGAGCTTTAATTTGAGATGTGCTGGATCAAAAATCATTATTCTGATCCATAGTTATGCGCATTTAAAGATAGCGATAAAAAATGTCAAAAATAACAAAATTGACAAAAATAACGAGAAAATAAAAAATATTTAATTTTAAAGTATTTTTAACAATTTTGTCATACTTGCACGAAAACGCGTGTTTTCATGCCCATATAGCGGGACTAAAGTGGCTGTTTTCCAAACATCGGGTGGTCATTTAAAACATTTGAAAATTTAAAAAAATTTAGGAGAATGCTGAATTCTTTTTTAATTTATAATTTTTATATAATGTTTTTATTTTTTAGAAATGATTTATAAGTATACCTTTGTCTGGGGGGCCAACCCTCCGGTGGGGTCTTCGAACAAGCGTGTGTTTGCACCGAGACGAAGAACGGACAAATTTAGTTTCGCTTCATAGACATAAAAAATTACGTTATCAATACATGTTTGATAAAAAATACGGTGTGTACCATGGGGGAAAGACCTTTTTCGTCCTTGTGTGTTTGCAATATTCGTCTTCAGCTCGCAATACGCACTCGCTTTCGGTTCGTGCTTGCTCTCCTTCGACTCGTATTGCATACCTCATACGCGGGCGAAAAAAGCCTACTTTTCCCCCATGGTACACAATCAGCGTTGGGCTCATGTGGATTTCAGATGATAGAATCCCCAGGTCCTAGTGATAAAATTTGACATTTGAAATTTGGTTAGCTAGTTCAGATCCTTGTCGCGAAATGCCGCGGGATACTCTCAAACCCATCCGACTTGGAATGGGTGTGAGAGCATCCGAATGGGTTTGAGAATACCTCTAGGTATTTCGTGCCAATAATCTGAACTTGGCTGATCACAATATCAAATTTTATCACTAGGACCTAGGACTCTGTAACTATACCGTGGAATATTTAGTAAAAATATGAAATTTATTAACGATATAGCTGAAATTCGATTTTCTATACCTTTATTGTGCTGTATTTTTCGTTTTTCTTAACAAATTTTGTTTAAATGACGTTATCGTAGAAAATATTAACTACAATAAAGTTGTCATTTTTCATGATCGACAATTGTACCGCAGAAAAGTTTTGCGTATAATGTGTTAGATTCCAATTGTGGCCTAAAATCGATTTATTATATATATATATATATATATATATATATATATATATATATATATATATATATACAGTGCGTCTCATAACTTTAGAAACACCACAAATTTTCACGTTTAAATGTGTATATTATACCTTTTTTTAAAGAACCTGTAACTTTGGAAGCAAAAATCCGAGAATAATTTTGCAAAAAGCCAATGAATGGAAAATATATTCTCTTTAAAACATTACTAGAATATTTCTTTCGCATCAACATTAAAGAGGTTATCGTTGTTTCATAACTATAGAAACACTTTAAATTTTTAGACCCATTTAAATCAATGTAAATTTTTTATCTAGTATTCAAGTTTTGTTTAAACCGTCCGTGAATTTTTCATAAGTTAATGTAGACACAATATTTTGGTAACGTCTTAAAGAGAATAAAATTGCCTTTTATTTGCTATTTTTAAAATTATCCTTGGTTTTTTGCTTCGAAAGTTACAGGTTTTTTAGGAAAAGGTATAATACACAGATTTAAATGTAAAAATTTTTGGTGTTTCTATAGTTATGAGATGCACTGTATAAATTCCACTATTCACTATTTACAAACTCGCTCCGCTCGGGCGCCAAACCACACGCAGACATTTAATGGTTCACTTTAGTCCCTGTATAATATACTACATCTAACTATTTCATCGATATCCCTTTCAAAGTACTTTAAAATGTTCACTTCTATTGTTAACATAGTATTGATTGTTTCATAAAATCCTTTTGAAATTTCAACTTCTAATCTTATGCACCAAGAAGGATATTAATAGGAAATTGGCAAAATAATCCTATATTTTCGATTTATGATAGACAACCTCCTTTATGACTATAATAATGATCATAAAGATTATCAAATTTCAAAAATTTATAAGTGTTTTATTGTCTAAAAAAGCAGTACATGATCTCTTTGTCTCATTAAATAATGTATACAGATACCTCTATATCTAAACTCTGATTAGCCTTGTATTATTGACTACAGTCAGAAAATCGACATTATAGTATAAAAAATTTGAACAACGTTGTAATGACGTTACAATGACGCTCTGTGCTACTAGAGGGGGCTTACTCATGCGCTGTTGCCAGGTGGCGAGCGCCTGAATTTTGAGCTCGCACGACCAAACTGGCGCTGTAAGAGTACATAACAGACTGCGCAAGACCCGAGTGCAAATTAGAACTGTTTGGAGTTTTCATTTTTTTGACATTCATGGTTCTTCCAGGATGCCGACTTTTTGTAATATGTTTGATGTTACAATACCACAATGTCGGTATTTCGGTGATTTAATGAAAACAATAATTATCCTAGTGTAATGTTGCTAAATGGTTCTTATTATTTTGATATTTATGGTAAAAGAAACGTTTTAATAACTTTATAGTAACGTTACATATGCGACCACGTCTGAGCGTTGAAGTATCATTAGGTTTTGGAAACGTTGCAAATAGGCCTTTCTAATGACGTTCTCCAAACATTGTATTTGAAACTAAAAAAGCGGACATAAACTACCTTGTCAGGTTTCTAAAACGTTGTTACAACTTTTTTAAGCAACGTTTGAACGTTGCATAAAAGAAGCTTTTACAACGCTGTAAAAACGTTTTGTGCTATTAGGGTAATAAAGTATTATTAGTATTATCATTATTATTAAATCTATCATAGGAATGTAAATTGAGAGATGGTGGTGTGACACTTATTCGCTGTAAAAAGTCCTCTTGTAGATTTACTACGCTGAGAGTTGGACATAAAAAGTCCGAATCTGAGTGTAGTGTTTTTACAAGAAAACTATTAATTTACAAGCGACGTCGTATTTTAAACTTAAATGAAATTTCGGAAGAAGCAATTCTTCTAATGCTTCATACAATAAACTCATTTTCGAAGTACTTTTTAAAATTTCTTGATATCTGCTTAGTTATAGCACCGGATACTCATGACATCAATTAAGGTACGCAAGACAAACTGCAGTTATGTTCGACTTTACTTAAAAAATATACAATGAAACCTTTTAAAATCACCAATAAACAAAAAAGGAAATGTTAAATTAACAAATATAACCTACGTTGATAATAAATTTAGATATCTTTATATATTTCAAATTAATTTTAACGGACGGGACACACCTAACGTCAAAATCGAGGGATAGATTTTAAGTGATTTTTAAATACTCACAGCATGCAAATTATTATATTACACTTAATCTATTTGATAGCTGAAAATAAGTTTAAGCAATCTACTGTCTACTTTTCTCTTGAAACGTTAACTCGTAATAAAATTTAAAAATAATATTAGAGAATGTTGGTTGGGGACACGGGACACATGATATTTCATGGTGTTTTTGATTTTTAATTCGAAATCAAATCAATCAATAATATTGAAACTTTACAGTATATCTAATATTAAGTTATACCGATATATCGTTTTAAATTTGTGTAATATAACGGGGTCACGACTTGGTCGACTTTTTGACTCTGACCCATATAGAGGATTACGATCCCGTAAAATCACATTTTGCAATTTGTTTACCAATTTAGGATTCGAAAATTGAAAAAGTTACCCACTTTGTATTAAAAAACCTATAAAACGATAAAAAAAAGCCGATATCTCATTGGGCCTTGGAGTGTTATGTCCTAAACTCCTAAAATATGAGAATTCAGGACGAATGTGATATGAGTCTAGTGGCAGGCTCTACCATGAAAACTGGCACTCTCACTGGCTGTGAGAGTTGGCGGAAACTGGCTCTTCACGGCTGTGAACTGCTAACTGTGGTGTAGACAAATTGAAGGTTAAATGAATAAATTTATGGATTCTTGTATTCACCAATAGAAGTTTTTATTTATATCTTAATTAGCACAATTTATTATAGTTTATAACAATGAGTCGCGCAGTAATTGATTGATAGTGTACTTTAAGAATTTGTTAATATAAGTTTGTCGGTTTGTAAAATTGATTGACTGTATTTTTTTATTGGAAGTTGGATAGAGTATGGATATAAATTTTAATGAATATTTTATAGATTTATAATAGCTTTATACGTTTTCATTGTATTTTCGATTGAGCCGCGAACCGGTCTACTGTGGGACTTACGAACGAACTGCTAATAGATAGTATATTCGAACTGATTCTTGAGACATGCAGACTAAATATATATGCTTGCCGATTCATTGAAAACACATTTTACAGTTTATTCGCTGTGAGCACGTGCTATAGTATATGTTGCCTAAGTTACAAAAACAGCACCCCCTTGCAGACGAGTGGCGCGATATTGTTTTACTTAATACATAGGCTCTTATGGAAATTCAATATAAATCATTTTGTATAAGTTTCTGACAAATTTATGAAACCTGTCTTTTTTGTTTTTAAATTATTTCTATTTATTATTAAAAATCACTGTAAGTATACTCTCAGCTTGAGGTAGTAGGGTCGAGGGTTTAGGCTATACGATTTTATTATTTTAATTTTTTATTGAAAATATTAATTAAATATTTATTTTTAACAATTAACAAAAGTGATGCTTAATGTAGAATACATATATTGAATATCCACCGATATTTTGAGCCTAGGGCCCCTTAACTAAAGTACCTCCCTTTTCTTTATAAGTTAAAAACATCGATTCGCAGGCTCTTACTGTATCAGACCTACGGTGACTACTGAGTAAATGAAGGTAAAAGCAGAGTTGGCGAGTAACTAGTTAAAAGTTAAACAGTTAACTTAAACCTGATAGAAAATGATCCAGCCGTAATGGCTTATCTGCTAATTATTGGTCAATTTTTTTTGCCAACACATAACGACAATATTGACCAACGATTAGTCAATGGTTGGTCAACTGTGCTAATATAAATCATTACAAATATTTTCATTTTTGTTCCTTATCTGTATAATATTCGAACATTTGGAACATAAAGTAACAATAATAATAAAGAAGTAATAAAAATACAATACGTAAAAAACGATTTAATTGTGAAAAGTACGTATATAAAATTCTTACGTGGTTAGGTAAACGTAGCATAATTCATGCATGGACGCTTAGACTTAGAACATTTTCCAGAATAAAGCGCTGACTTGCGTTGCGCTTGCATCGCACACGTGGGGAGACCGGGGCGAGTTTAAGGGGTCAAGCCTGATAAGGAAAGTCCTACCTCTGGGAAACGATTTTTTACCAAACTTTAGGAATCTTGTCCAATTGGCCCTTGTTCTCGAGATATGAGGCATTTTACTTCAAATATGTGTTATTTTAATGAAAAAATGTACCTCTTCTTCGTATAGCAACTCTACAAGTTTTTATGCTAGAAAAATTGACGCAAAAGATAAAGGAAGTAGGTAAAAAGAGCTATAATCTAAGCTTTGCTACGTATACAAATATTATTCTGACGCGAAGTTATTAACCACTGAAGATGGAGACTGAAAATCCATAAAAAATCTTGTAATTTAAAAGAGTTAAATTTCATAGAATATTCATGTTTGACTGTGTATGGCTATCCAACCGCGGTCGTTCAGAGAGATAAATTAAGGGCATGTTATGCCAAATCGCAAATTCCGTTTTGGGAAATATTTGCGATTTGGCAAAAACTAAGGATGCACATTTCATGTTTAATATTGTAGAATTTCTTATAAAAAATAAAATTGATATTTAAATCTGTCTCTGCACTGCAATGTAAAGATTTCATCTTTGTTCTTTTCTCTTCTTTCTAAGATTTTATAATGCCATTTGTTTTTTCTCCTTTCCTTTCCTAGTCTGCTACTCTTATCTAACATCAACATATTTGGCGCCATCTAAGTGTCTATCTTCTCAGCATATGCCCCGTTTGGAGTCATCGAGATGATCACTCTCCTGGAGACTTGAAACGAAGCACGCTTCTTAATCCTGCAGAATATTGAAGACATTGGTAAAGGGTTAATACAAGTCCAACTTGGGAAGGATACCCAGAAAGAAGAAAAGAAAAAGTACTTGCCCTGCCTATCCTTATACAGAGATATGGAATATAGAGCCTATGTATGCCATATACTCTATGATATGCAGAATAATAGCTATAGTGGGCGAATGCTTTATGTGTTTGACCAAAAATTCATGCCGTAGAATTTGATGTTATTCCATATCACTCAATAGTATATTATGCACCTAGGGAATAAAGTGAGCCAGTAAATGCCTGCGTGTGGTTCGGGATCGAGCGGAGCGAGGGCGTCATACACGCTGGCAATCGCTGGCTCACTTTATTCACGCGTGCGATATACAATTTTTTAACACATCTACCAAAAAGTTCGTACTCGTTCACCGCCGACAAGGGAAAATAGTGCTACATATTAACTCCCTAACCTCACTCTAGTCCCCGCCGCGCCACGCACATGCGCGTAGCGGCGGGGACTAGAGTGAGGTTAGGGATTTAATGTAGATCTTTATTCCCGGCTCGGCGGGGATAAAGTCCGTACTTTATGGCTGGGTGTGTTAAAAAACACTTTTCTAGACCGGTATGATACCCTTAGAATCTTTCCTTCAACAGTCTGTTCGAGTACGGTAGCTAAATTCAATAAAAAAAATACAAATCACTGTTCCATGTGGCATAGCCCATAGCATAACACAACATTATTGTGACCCTTCCTCGAGTTTTTGCCAAAGCGACTCAATTGGTGCGAATTAAAACCGCTTAATTGTCACTTAGCTTCCTCAAACATAGTTAATCATTCTAATTACCTTATTTTTTAAAATTTATTTATTGGAAAAGTTTCATTCCCTTCAAAAGGTCCTACTTACAGAAGTGTTTATAGTCTGGGCAAATAATTCACCAATTAGAATACATCGCAAAAAAATCCGGTAGACGGCACTAGCTGCAGCAAGTGCCGCGAGCGAGTGGACGTCATTTTATCGTTCGTTGCACCTGATGCCACCTCGCGGATCTTCTTGTGATGAATCCTAATAGATACTGAAAAGTGAAAGTCTACCTTTCCTTAAATTTTTAACAACATTCAGACGGTTTTATGTCAGTTATCGTGGGCCATTAAAAATCGATTTTATTCTTAAGTACAGAAGTATAACATGACCTACCTTAGTAAAAAGTACAAACATTTTTCTGCATTAAATAAATAAAACAACAAAAAATGCGGTTTGTCAAGCCGTAACTCTAAGTAAGAGCTTCTTTATAGTTCTTCCAAGAGCTATTTTAATGGGTTTAGTCTGACCCGGAAATGTGAAAACCGTGAGATAAAATAGAATATACAATCAGCAATATTTCTCTTGTTATAATACGAAACATGTATTTAGCTTTATCGCTATTATTTGTTGTAGAACTTTTCTCCCCTTATATGGTATTAAGATCAATCATTAGCGATGTTTTAATGAGGATTCGAAATCAAAAATAACTTTTAAGAGTTATCGATTCGTTTTGCTTCCTCATAGAGGAAGCTTTTTGTTTTATAACGGTTTTTTATTTATATGGTATTTTTATAGTTAATGTATAAATATATTGTCTCAATAAACTCAAATATTTTATAAATTAAAACTATTTTCTAGTATGCTTTTTTTTATTTAGTATCTAGAATACTGTACTATTAGATCTTAAAAAATTATTTTAGCTCTTAATCTTACTGTTATATGAGAAGAGAGCACCAGTTTGAGGGTACATGAAAATATAATGACTTAACTGATAGTAACAAAATTTTAACAGTTTAAAGATTCCAAGGGCGAGACTTTCTTTTAAGATTTAATGCCATTTAATGCCTCTAAAATTCAAATTTAACTTTCATAAATAATTATATTAATAAAATACTGAACTGTTCCATCGTACAGATTATGAAGCAGTACGATCAAACGATGTCCGGGTGAACCATGATTTATGTCCCTATTATGAAACGTAATAAATATATAAATATTATAATATAAACATAAGAGGAATAACGTAAAAAAATATTGACACTCCATTTTCATCGTTACAGAACTTTGTCTTGATAAGTGTTATAAGTAATAGTCTAGATATCTATTATTTCACACGAAAGATAATGAAAAGTTTTTTCCAAAAATATGTAAATTATATGGTTTTATAAAAAGAATAAAACAATTTAATTTTTTTATAAAATATTTAGGAAAGTCGAATTTATTTATTCTATTCGTCTCAATATTCCAACATAGTATAACATATTATTTAATACAACACAAAGTACATATCACTGCGATAACTATGAGATTCTCATATCATTTGCACATTAAAATATCTTCAATACAGTACATAACGTCATGAGTAACGGTGACTTCGTATGCCTTAACTTCAGACCGAATTTAACGTATGTAGGAAAAAAGTGTTTTTCTGGTCCTACTGAGAGTGACCACCGATACCTCCATGACCACCTCCAAAACCTCCCTGTCCTCCGTGGCCGCCTTGTCCATGGTTACCACCATGGCCTCCCTGACCTCCGTGACTACCTTGTCCGTGGTTACCTTCGAACCCTCCCTGTCCTCCGTGGCCGCCTTGTCCGTGGTTACTACCATGGCCCCCCTGTCCTCCGTGACTACCTTGTCCGTGGTTACCCCCGGAACCTCCCTGTCCTCCGTGGCTACCACCTTGTCCGTGGTTACCACCGGAACCTCCTTGTCCTCCATGGCTACCACCTTGTCCGTGGTTACCTCCGAAACCTCCCTGTCCTCCATGGCTACCACCTTGTCCGTGGTTACCACCGAAACCTCCTTGTTCTCCGTGACCGCCTTGTCCGTGGTTACCACCGAAACCACCCTGTCCTCCGTGGCCACCTTGTCCGTGACCACCTCCCTGTCCACCGTGACCACCTCCGAAGCCTCCTTGATTACCATGACCACCATGAGCCATCGCCGAAGCGACAACGGCTGCCAGAGCCAAGATTATCTGTAAAGATTAATTTTATTTTATTTAATGTATTTCTAGAAAATTTCTTGTCAAAGCGTATTACGTTAAATAATAACTTTACAATATTATAATCTAACAGAAGCTTAAGGGAAGAAGATACAGAGAACACTAAAATAATTGTTTAATTTAAGAAGAAAAATATTTTTTCTACAAAACGTTATAATATAGAAAAAGATGACATTTTAGACTGGTTTTGTTCAAATTCACCCCCTTTGAAGTAGCCATTTTGAAAAAACCTGTAAAAACAGACGTATATTTGATTATCACTGTGCGCAAGGGGTTACGATGGATCGGTATACTTTTTTTATGAACATTTCATGCTAAAATAAAGACATTTAAAGAGCAATATTTTCAAATAATATTTTTGAACTATTCTGAGGTTACATTCTATATGAACAATTTATCGTTTGCGATATAAGCAGTATTTTAATATTAACTTATATTTTTAAAAATGATGTTTCAGGTAATAATAAACAAAAGTTGTCTTTAAATTTGTTCAAAATATGTTACAAAGAAAGTACAAAAATTTTCAGCGTGATTCCCGATGAACTGTTGCGCAGGCTTACAAAGTAAGTAATGAAAATTAAATTTTGAGAAAAATGAGTTTAAACATAAATATCAATAAAAATAGCATGATCAACCATTTATCTACAGCTTCAAATAAGTCGAGGAAACATTACTTTTCGTGTAAAACCTTTTATTTTCCAAAGAGAAAGAGTTAAATAAGTGTTTTACTACTTAAAAATCGATTGTTTGACTAAAAATCGGTAGCTTCTGCCCTTAAAAAGTTAGTATTACTAAATATGTTTTTAATTATACAAAATTATAAACTTTTACAAATATTATTTAAATAATATACACACTGAAAAAAAATTTGTTAAACCTAAGTAAACGTTTCCTTGAACCGTACTAAGAAAAGATTTACTTAAATAAAGTAAATATTTCTTAAATTTAGTAAATATTTATTGAATTGATGAATACCAGTATAAACATAATTAAATATTTACTATTATCAAATAAATCTTTTCTTAGTACGATTCAAGGAAACGTTTACTTAGATTTAACAATTTTTTTTCAGTGCACATATACTCACCCGTTACGTGAAAATTTTATAATTTTACGATTAATTGTGATTGTGTATTTAAAAAGTAAATATTGTTATACATTTGTATTTTAATCTATATGGTGAATAACAAAATTACTTGTAAAGTGTACTAATTACGTAAGGATTATTTTCCGTAATTCTAACTCCTCCCCACGCCCTTATAAGGAACCGTAAGGTTCGATGACCCCTACCCACCCCCTCTTACGTACAATGTTGTTGTTAAAAGAGGGATAATAACTTACTATATCAAAACAATTTAATTTTCCCGAAAGAAAGTATTTCTAAGTTATATTTTAACTCTTAATTTAAATCCCTAATTTTATTTTAATTGAATACTTTATTATTAATAAAAAAAAATTAATAGACCATTAATAATTAGATCATAAAGGAGTAAATAAATTGAAACATTTTTAGTAAACTATTATTATTTAAAGATTTTATAGAAATTAATTATAATGTTTAACGTTTAAATTTTCGGCGGCTAATATAGGCATAGCGCGTTTCTTACACATAAGAATTATACACGTAATTATTGTATACAATATAGAATTGATCAAATTATATATAGATATATTTTACCAATGCTAAATTGTGCACAATAATTACGTGTACAATTCTTATGTGTTAAAAACCCACTATGGCCCAATGTAGAAGACTATATTCTCAATTTTTAATAATGAAAAAATAGAAAAATTCTAGGGAATCCTTGTCATAATTCTATTATAATGATATTATTATAATGTTAAAATTACATAAGAAAATTATTTAGGAAACTTTGTTTTTGTAATGATATATATATATATATATATATATATATATATATATATATATATATATATATATATATATATATATATATATATATATATATATATATATATATATAGCATATTTAATTTGCATGCATCCGTCAAGAAAGCATTAGTTAGCCATTAATGTAACGAATTTATTACGGTCTGTAAGTTTTGTCGCGCTTCCTTTTATTAGAAAATTTTTTAGATTTAGCATCAACTTTAACGTATTTTAATTCTCTATTCTAAATCCTAATTTTCTTTTTTTTTCCGATATTGCAAAAATATTATCTAGAAAAAGATATCGAAATAAATTGTATTGCTTAAGAATTTGTTTAGCGCCTCCCTGCAAATGCATATTCGTAAGGTTTCCGTATACCTCCTCCCCCTCTACGATTAATTATATACAGATAATTCATTTATTTAAATTTTGGCATACGTTTTTGATTGTCATAAGTCTATACTCTATTTTTAATAAATTTAACGTTTTGTATTACCTTTTATAGGATATTTTACTAACATTTTATAATCTTAAATTCATAATTACGTGACGGTTTATTTAAATAAAATAATATGACAGCAATATTAAGGTGGATCTTTCATTTTTTCAAAATCTATCATTAACAAAAAGTAAATATTCCGCTGATAGTATGTATTTTAAGTATTCTATTAAAATTTTGGTGAGGTAGGGTTGCCAGGTACTCTCAAAAGAAAAATAATGTTTTTAATTAGAACTTTTAACATAGGGTCTGATGGCAACGTTTGCATTTATGTCTGTAACTACACGAAAAACCGATTCCGCTTGTTTAACTAAAACACTCGGTTACCAGTCAAATACGAAAAATAATTAATAAATAACTGAAATGAGTGCATTTTTATATGCATATATATGCTTATTTCATATATTATAACATATGTTTAGGTCAATAAGAATGGCAATTGATACTGAATCAGTTTCATTGGAATTGCGTGGGTTATTAGAAAAAAGAAATAGTATGCACCCCACGGGGTCAAGCGTAGATGCGGGATTATGCGACAGAATCAGCTTAATTTAGAGTAGTAAATAAACTAATGATGTAAGAAGATTGAATAATTTACTGTTAATGAAAAAAAGAAACAATAATAAGAGTCAATGGATGTATAACTCACCAGTTTGCTTGCCATGTTGCTTGTAACGAATCGTTTAGTGGTCTGTTTTGTTCATCGAAATTTTTTGTCTTATATATGCGCGAAAGTAACTTCCACGAGTCCAGAGCTTATCTGCATCCATAATCCGTATAATCACTATATAGACAATATTTATACAATACCATATGTGGAATCAACCTTTTTGCGAGACCGCTTGTTTACTATGAATAATATAAATTTTTTTTATTATATTTGCACGTAGTCCTATCGTATGAGGAAAAGCCTCAGCTCCCTTTTGTGCCAAGGCCTTCCCGCGAAGCGACTGGTTTTCTTGAAAAGAAACATGTCACGCTGAATTCCTCCGGCTCTGTTATTTTTTTCAAAAGAAGCTCATCACAACTCATTTAGTAAGATTTGGTATCGGTCTTGTAGTTAAGATATCTGATAATTATTATTTGTAACTATATTTTATATTTTTATTTTCTGTAGGTACTATGAAACAATAATTGTTACAAGGAGAAAACTATCTTGTAGTATTCACATGACAGCAATTAGAGTCTTTGAAGCCAATTAGATATCTTAAAAGAGTTTTTATATTTTCCTTTGAAAGTTGTAGTAATATTTTGTTGAGTATAGAGATATAAGCCTACTAACAGGGTTTTGATAATATTTTTTGCAATTTTTTTACATAAACCCAGAATGTATGACGGGAGTGAAATGGAACTTTCAGAATAATTACGTTTTGTGTATGTATGTATGTATGTATGTATGCGTGTATGTATGTATGTATGTATGTATGTATGTATGTATGTATGTATGTATGTATGTATATGCGTATGTATGAATGTATGCGTGTATGCATGTATATATGTGTGTGTGTATGTATGTATGTGTGTATGTATGTATGTGTGTGTGTATGTATGTATGTATGTATGTGTGTATGTACGTATGTATGTGTGTATAGATAGATATACTCTTTATTTCGATGTAACATGAACAAATAATATGTATGTGTGACATACGTGCGCGTACGTGTGTTGTGTTTATGTAGACATGTGTATGTGTATGTATGAGAGAGAGTGTATGTGTGCGCACGCGTGTGCGTATATATGTGTGTATGTTAGAGAATGCGTGTATGTGTATGTGTGTGTGCGTGTGTATGTCTGTATGCGTGTGCGTGTGCGTGTGCATGTGCGTGCGCATGCATGCGTGTGTGTGTGTATATGTGTGTGAATATGTGTGTATGTGTGTGTGTATGTGAAATATTGTAGAAAGATCGGCTCATATTTGCACTCCCATTTACCACCTAATTTTTTTATATATTTCAATTCAACATACCTTTTCACTAGAATGTCCTTAGAAGTGCTGGGGCAATGCAAATTAAAGGTCTTCGTGTCAGCTTTCATACAAAATCATGTACAGGTACCTATGACGTATATTACCTGAAGTAAATTACATCAAACTATAAGAGATAATTTATAACGTTAATAGTAAAGCAATACATTAGAGAGACTGCTGTATGTCCATATTTTGATATCATATGGTGTATCAATTTTGCTGTTGATACTATTTGGAACAAAGATTCAAAATAAATTTGGTTTTTGAACAATCATCAAAGATTGAGGTTATTAAAAATGTCTAAAAATAGCCGGTTTTAAGTAAAAATTTTTACTTATACGACTGTTATCTCAATTCTAGTAGTGTTATCAATTGCCGTAACATTGTTTAGCTTGAATAATTAATATTTAGTTATTTTATTCGCAATTTTATGGAAAATTAGCATAAGTGCTCTTTAAAAAACCTTAAAATCGAGGTAGCCACTTTAAAATGTTAACATTAAGCACCCAGCTTGCAGGAAACTTATTTTTTTGACAAATTCCAACTTTTTAGAGGCTTACTTTTGATATATGAAATCTTTTGGAAATTTTTAACCACCCTAGTATACACTCAATAATTGAAAGTCATCTCTTAACCATTCAGAGTATACCCTCGATTTTAGTATTAACACCCAGTACACACTTAACCATTGAGGATAAACTTTCATCCTTTGAGGATAAACATTGGATTCGGGAATTAACACCCAACCCTTGAGAGTACACATTCAACCATTCAGGATAAACTTTCATCCTTTGAGTGAGAACACTTGATTTGGGAATTAACACCCAATCGCTTAGTATTTACACTTAATCGTTGAGATTTAACTCTCAATTTTTAAGTGTTAACCTTAAATATTAGAAATAAACACTCAAGACTGGAGAGTCAACATTGTCAAGTGTTAAAGACAAGGTTCAGACCTAATAAATCAGGTCAGCATGCAAAGCGTGTAAATAACAAGAACTATGGATCTCGTATAAAACAATGCCTATTCTGCAGTACACTTACATACAATAATATGAAATTCATCCAATATGGCGCACACTTCGCGGCGGTTAACAGCTGGTTCCACCAAGATGTTCTTGGGATGCGTGCTCCAAAATGAGTAGACCGCGTGTCTGCGCGCGAGAATGCTCGTACTCTCTAACCTGTGCTAACTACTACGCTGATCCAGGTGAGAACACGCGGCAGATTTAAACGCATCTAACACGGCCATTTTCTACGCATCTAGATCGCCCTCGGTCTACGCAGCGTAGTTCAACCTATCTGGTACTTTGCATTGCCGGTCTACCCAAGATCGTGACAGGGCGGATCGCTTCCGCAACGACCTCCGTGGCGTCACTTAGATGGTCATCATCTGACGTGGAATCAGAATCATCCAAAATCTTGCAGTCATCGACCTCATCGTGTTGAGATACCCAAATTTGTAATTGTGAGGCATAGACCGTGTCTATATTCGCCATCCGGTAGACATCCGCAGGAAGTACCTCGACAACGACCAAGGGTCCTCTACTCTTTCTCTGCAACTTCGCAGAATCATCACTGTGTGTAAGATTGACCTTAAAAAAACTAAATCACCTACTTCAATTACTCTAAATTTTACATTTTCGCCCTATTCTTGTCATACCTGGACTACATACGCTCTTGCTCAGTAATGATTCACTCCGCGAGCCCTCCGTGCCTCGAGCCATGGTTGCAATCATACGATTCATCAATGTTAATCAACAGGCATAACCAGCCATCGTTATGGCTTGGCGTATATCCATATAATGCTTCTATTGGACTTGTACTCGTGGTAGCGCTTTACATTTCATTTAGGTCTCGTTGAACCGATTTTAAACGAGCGTCCCGATCCTTATAGTCAGCCCGTTCTGAACTGAAGCATAATAGGAACTAACACCGCATTAATTCGGTCGACCTGCCCATTCGCTTGCGCGTGCCTCGGTGAGGTAAGCACATGCTTGATACCATGCTCCAAATAAAACTCCCTAAAAGGTTTCGAGATAAAACAGGTTCTCCTATCTGAAATTATCCGTACCGGAGCCCCAAACGTACAGACAAAATCATCAAGAACCTTAATTACATTAGTGGCCTTGGTATGGCGCGCGGCCCATAGTAATACAAATTTGGTCAGATTATCGATTAAAACTAAGACAAACTTATGCCTGCGACTAGACCTGACAAATGGATCAACATGGTCAATATGGACGGTATAAAAAGACCTATTCCTTGTAAGCATAACGTCGCATATACGGAAAGTAGTACCTGCGGGTAATTAAATCTAACGTACTCTCAATTCCGGGATGACCATTAAAATCATGAAAACAAGTAAACTTTTGCGCATATAACTAGGAACTACATACAATAATTTATTATTCACACATTTATACAAGAATCCATTCTTAAGGATGCCGTTTACCCGAAAAATCGTCAAAAAAGTAATTTTTTCAATTTTTATATATTATTATTTATATATTATACTACATACAGGTAAGTATAACAATATGCCTAAAATAGCCCAAATAGTATATCGTGTACCTAGGGAGCAAAGTGGGCTTTTTTAGACCGAGTGTGGAGATTGCAATACGAGTCGAAGGCGAGCTAGCACGAGCCGAAGACGAGTGCGTTTGCAAAAGCCCACTTTGCCCTTGGTGCACACCATATTTTTTGTAACGCATGTATTGATTTTTGCGTTATTCTGGCATATTAAGTGGGGCTAATATATATATATATATATATATATATATATATATATATATATATATATATATATATATATATATATATATAATATCAATTTTCCGAAAAATTTTTACTTTTGCACCCGCTTATGCATATTATTAAAATTTTTTTTCGAATTATTCGTTATTTTTAAGGATTTAAAGAATTTTGTTGAAAATCTATGTTGTTAAGTTCTTATTTCCACGAGAGAGTAATATAGTCAATCAACCTATTCAAAACAAGATGCCCAAGCGGGAGAAACCTAGAAACGTTAAATAACAGTTATAAAACTTCAGTAAATCGAAATTGAACTGCAAAAAAATTGAAACCTGTAATTATAATTTTTACTCCTGTTTAATAAAACCTTGATTATCTCAGAATTAAGAATTGGAACATTTTAAGCATTTTAAAAATAACAAAAGTTTTCAAGGTCAAACCTACAATTATTAAAAAGAATAGCACTAAAAAATGATTCTTCATGTTCCTGTTTGGTCTAACAGGTGCAGTTTCATTATTTTGAGTTAAAAAAATACGTACGTATTTTTCTTCATTTTATACCTCCAAATATGTATACCTCGGGACATTTCACCAAAATCAGTATTTCATCGCCAATTACATTTTCAAAATGGCTAATTTTTAAATCATTGTTAAGCAATTTTAGGATTTTCTCAAGCATATAACGGTATTTTTAGTCCTATAACGTAACTTTTTACTGCATTTTACATACGTCATCTAATAGAAAAAATAATGAACGGTAAGTTGCTAAAATATAGAAAGTAGATTTGCGGGTAAAGGACCCCTTAAGCTTGAAATTGTGAACCTCGCTGCGTTCGTTACAAATACGTTCACAGGTTTTTCTAAAATCTTTTTCTTTCTATATATGGCTTCATTTCTAAATTGAAATGCCCGGATTTCACAATTATAGGTTAAAACTAAATTAATCCTAAAATCAGTATGCCCTATCGCTGAACGCATGTTACCATTAGATTTCTCTGCATCGACACGACTAGTCTCGATCGTATCACTCGGTGCGTGACGCAAAGCATCAACATGAGCTAACTTGGCTCCTTCACGATGAATAATTTAGTAATCGTTATCACTTAATAAATACTGGCAACGCACCACTTGCGGATTCTTTATACGATGATTATTTAAATACGTTAACGATTGACAATCAGTAACAATTTAAAATGAAACATTAATTAGTAACGCGAGCAGTCGGGACACACCGCAGACGACGGCTAACAGCTCAAGCTTACTCGAGTGATAATTACGCTCGATATCACTCATACGCCTGCTGATTGCATATACTAGATTCATACTACCCGACTCTCCCTTTTGCAGTAACATTCTGGCCAACCCCTGCGAACTGGTGTCAGTATGAAGTTTGGTGTGACGCTTAGAATTAAATGATTGCAGTACGGACTTATTAATTAAATGTTTTCCAATAGCATAAATGCCTCTTCTAGACTCTGCGACCACTTAAATGCATGTTTTCGGGACCAGGGCTTAATGTCAGAAGTAATCAAAATTATTTACTTATTTTAGGTTATTTTTATACTATCCACATGATAAATTTTGCTAAAACTCTGCACAATAGATTCTGTAATCATTTAAAGTCTATTGGTCCCGGAATTAGCGGGTTCGCACTTCTAAAACACCTATAATACAAATTTCGTATTTATCCAAGAATGTTCCAAATTTCAACGATATGAAAAATCAATATTTTTATACTATTATGATGGTACAATTTGTAAACTAGTATGTGCTAAATAGTATTAAAATTTTTAAATGAGTGATTTTAAAAAATGAAGCGTTTTTGTGTCTTATGCTTTCTTTGCAATGAAAGAAAAGAATACCATAATTCAATATTTTATAGGTATAGATTTCATTTGATTTTATGGATAATAATAGATTTTAGAATCAATGACACATCGCTGACTAAAGACACCCTGATATACGATATATACGATAATATGTTTATTGAAAAATGTTTATTTTTCAGTAGGGCACAAATCACTAGTTGAAAATAGTTAAATAGAAAAATAACCATGATGGGCGGTACTGCGCAGCTCTTCCTTATTTACATAATAAATTTAATTAAATTCTCTTTGAGGAAGCATAGTGCATGAGCGTGTTGTGCCGTGCGTCACGTCGCCGATTCTCCTCTATCATCGGGCACAGCGCGTTTCTTACACATAAAAATTATACACGTAATTATTGTACACAATTTAGCATTGGTCAAATTATATATAGATATATTTGACCAATGCTAAATTGTGCACAATAATTACGTGTACAATTCTTATGTGTAAGAAACGCACTATGCCTACATTAAGAGAGTGAGATATTTTCGAGCGCTGGCGCATACGTTGTCGCGCAAATTACCTGCGTCATCCAGCGTTGGGCTTCGAGGATTTTCGATGGTACTCATGCAGCAATGAAGATTAAATGGTAATGCACAATTTTAATTATAATGTTAACAAAAAAGAAAAATAAAAATACTGGAGTTCAGTGATCAATGACATATAATTTTAATGTATCAAATACAGGTACAAACATATTTTGTAAATACTTTAATTAATTACTTTACTGGCCAGTCAATTAATTAATTAATTATAATTAATATATTGTTATATTTAAATTAATTAATTCAATTAATTAATTAATTGACTAGTTCAGCGAATCGAATATTAAAGAATAAGTTGCTCTCTAAATTTTGAAGGATAATTTTTTTACTCGAAAGGCTTTGAGTGGCTTACTTATCTCTCGCTTAATTAAAGTAAAATCTCACTCGAAACAGGTCATAACTGAACTACTCGAGGCTTTTCGAGTGAAAATACCGTTCTTCAGACTTTAGAATGTATGCAATACTTATGATCAATTATTTTTTGTTCTAGATAGTGCAAGCAAAGAACCAATATCATCAGCTGACTTACAAGCAAGTATGGCAGGTAAACATTTGGTTTATTAATGATATATTTTAATATTCTTTTGTGATTATTTTACA
Source organism: Gastracanthus pulcherrimus (assembly GCA_949152435.1). Taxonomy (NCBI): domain Eukaryota; kingdom Metazoa; phylum Arthropoda; class Insecta; order Hymenoptera; family Pteromalidae; genus Gastracanthus; species Gastracanthus pulcherrimus. The sequence goes on from OX424573.1 coordinate 149,395,107, forward strand.
TGTTTCTGTTTGTAATATTATTTTTATCTAAATATGTTGTATTTTTAAAATTCTGATTATAGTATAATTTCCGATTTTGTTGAGAATATTAAAAAAAATTTAATTCTCTAGAATCAAAATTGATGGATGTTGCATCTCAAGTTGATAACTTAAGAACAGTGGTGCTCGAAGCAGATCCTTAATAATCTAATTGAGCAAGATGAACATGAATTTCCAATGAAATATTTTGAAGGCATCATTAAATTTAATGAAGGCATTGAAAATAACATTACTTTGAAAGAAGATATTGGAAATATAACTATTTATTTTGTTTATAAAGCATCGTACTTAATAATGTATCTTGTTAATAATTTTTTAATATGTTTGCTTTCAGATAAAACACCTTAAAGGTAGCATTAATCAACATAGAACACTGCTATATAATGTAACAGAAATTTTTAGAAAATTTATTTCTCGTTATATATTAAGGTGGGTCTGCACAGAAATTTGAACAAGAAAAACGAAAAATAATTTATGATACATTTTGAAGCTCTATATTTGTAAAAACATTTTGGAACCAAATAGAAAAAAAATTTTTCATTATTAACAAAGTTATATAACCATTGAAAGAAAATAATGAACATTGCTTCTAATATAGAACTGAATATTTAAATGCGTATTTCTCGAAACTTATTTTTCTAATTTCAAAATGTTCCTTGCGTATTTAGTGTCGATGAATCTTGCTGTAAATATTCCTATAAGGATTATTTAAAGAAGTTAGTATGTTTTTTCAAGTAGTACGTATATACACATTTTTGCCGATTAATTGTGTATACAGAAACATGTTATTTTTTGTTATGTATTTATTTAAAATGGAAATATATTTTTTTTAAACTACTCTTATTTATTATAGAACATTAAAATAAAAAATACTAACCTTTGGTTATTATGGGGTCTAAAGTAAGTCAGAATTTATTAGGTTGATATTGTCAAACTTAAATACGCAAGGAACTTTTTGAATTAACCTCTGTTTTGACTGCCAGAAAGTGCATTTCACTCAATGAAATGGGATTAGGAAAGTGAAAATTGATCAAAATTGGTATATATTCTTCATTTTTGTTACTAATAACATATTAAAATTTTGAAATCAAATTTCGGATGTTTAACAATTTCAAAAAATCAGTGAAGACTCACCTTAATGAAACATATGGCTCTTTTTTATAACTTTATAACTATTACCAGCATTAATGTTTTAATTTGTTATTTTTATTATATTTCATATGTATTTATTTTAGAATCAATGATTTCTACCCTGAAAGATAGAGAAAGTGGCAAACCCTATTCCAGCGAGTAATAGTGCGTTTCATGCACATAAGAATTATACACATTTTAATTGTGCACAATTTAGCATTTGACAAATATATGTATATATAATTTGACGAATGCTAAATTGTGCACAATTAAAATGTGTACAATTCTTACGTGCATGAAACGCACTATGCCCTCCAGCGGTGAAATCAAGACAATACGTGGTTTAGTTCTCAACAATTGTACATATTGGGATAACAACAGAGTAAGAAGGGCGGCGGGACGCTCAAATAAGGATTATAGTTTTTTGTTCAACTTAGCATGTACATTTTTATAAAGTATTTTATAACGATAGTGAGTTATTGTTATTAAATTAGCTGCCAATGTTTTGATTAAATTTAATTTCATATAATTACGTATTCAATTGTATCCAAAATGTATGTACTTCAGGCTGTTATGTGTCCTGGTCCGATACGCCGTAAGTCACTATAGCAATATACCTCACTAAAGCTGTTCAAGGCCGGCTCCGGGCCTGGTAAAACGTCGAACGTCCGGTATTATTACAAGGACCTGATCAAAGCCTGTGTACACGCCTGATTCGGTCCTTATCAAGTGCCGGATACGGCCCGGATCCGTAACTTCAGGCACCGGATCCGGTCCTGATCTTCGCCTGAACTCCCGTTTCTAATCGGGTAGCTTCGGAAATAAATTAAATTCTATTTCGTATGCAAAACAAAAATTCAATGAAAACTAAATAAATATTTAAACTGTAACAGTCTCTTACAAGTATGTTCTTCTTGATAAGTGTTGGCGATTAGCTATCATTACCCATAATATCGTCTACTAATTGATTCACAGTCAGCATATAGGTGTGTGATAAGTTTTTTATTGATCTCTTGGGTCAAAATCTTTATTTCTGAAACGCACATCTCAGTTGATATAAAAGGTCAAAATAATTATAAATAAATGATTGAATATTATTTAAAAAATAATAGTGTGGATATCTTATTTCACTCGAAAAATAAAGTAAAGCTTTTATTTACAATAATAAATTATAAGGTTTTATGAAAATAATAAAACAATCTAATTTTTTTTATAAAATACTTAGGAAAGTCGGCTTTATTTAATGTACTCCTTAACATTCTGACATACTTTAACGTATTATTTTGTACAAAATAAGAGGTATATCACTGCGATCCCTATGAGAGTCTCTTTATACCATTCGGACATTAAAAGTAAGTAATACAGCACGTGAAGTCATCAGTAACGATAAATTCGTAGGTCTTCATTTCAGGCAGACTTTAACGTATGCAGGAAACAAGCGTTTTTCTGGTCTTAATAAGGGTGACCACCGAAACCTCCATGACCACCATGTCCACCGTGCCCACCTTCGAAGCCTCCCTGGCCATGATGTCCGTGGCCGCCGCCGAAACCTCCTTGTCCACCGTGTCCGCCTTGTCCGTGACCACCACCATGACCGCCCTGTCCACCATGACCGCCCTGTCCATGACCACCATCGAAACCTCCATGTCCACCGTGACCACCTCCAATGCCTCCCTGGTTACCGTGACCACCGCCAAAGCCTCCCTGGTTACCGTGACCACCGCCAAAGCCACCCTGGCCTCCGTGACCTCCGTGCTGGGCCATCGCCGTAGCGACTAGGACTGCCAAAGCCAAAATTATCTGTAAAGATATAATTTTTTTTTAATTTAGTGAATTTATAGAATTTCTTATCATACTGTGTTACATTATATAATAATACTACTATGATGTTACAATCTAACAGAAACTTAAAAAGTGTATAATATGTAACGTGTTAGCACATGTATTTATATAATTATACAAAATTATACACATTTAAAAAACTGAAATCATTTAAAAAATATATACGCCAATACTCTTCAATGCATGAATATTTTATAATTATACGATTGATTTTGACCGTATATTTCAAAAGTAAATATTGTTACATTTATACTCTAATTTGCTTGACGATGAATAACAAAATTATTTACCAATGGAAAAATCAATAATGTTTTACTAAAAATATCTATTATAATGTATATTTTGAAAGATATAAAGAAAGTTCAATAAAAGTTTTTGATTGACATAGATCTTCACTCAACTTTAATATATGGATATAAAATAAAATGTCAGCAACATTAATTTATAGTAGTACATAAACTATAATAAGTATAAGCAATATTAGTAGAGTAAATAAATTTAAATTTAATGAAGGATGGAAATAATAATATAACAAGTATCAACGGCTCTAGAACTCACCAGTTTGATTGCCATGCTGCTAGTAACGAATCGTTGAGTCGTCTGTTGTAGCCTGTCGAAAATTTTCGTCTTATATATCCGCGTAAGTAACGACCACGCGCCCAGAGGTTATCTACATTATTCCTATTCTATATTATCACTATATAGACAAAATATTTACACAATACCATCTCTGCAGAATCAATCTCTTCACGAGAGCACATGTTTACTATGAATAATACAGATTTTTTTTCAATACGATTCGTACGTATATCTATCGCATGAGGAAAGTCCCAGTCCTCTTTTAGGCCAAGGCCTTCACGAGAAGCGACTCATTTTCCTGAAAACACATACTTATGCTAAACTTAATCCCTCCAGCTCTCCTATAATTCTTTAAAATAAGCTCATCACAACTCATTCTCGAAAGATTTCGTGTAGGTTTGGCATTTGAGGGGTCCGTTAGTCAATTAAAATTTCAAATTTACGGCCTTGATTTCAACCGACCAGGAAGTGAATAATTACCAAAATACTTATGTTTAGCCAAAACCCAAACTCACTTGCCCTTCATTAAGGAGGTTTTATCAGCATATATATGTTATAAAAAACAAACATTTTTTACTACAATTTAATCTCACATAATGATATGAAAATCAATGTATCATAAAATAAGGAGTTTTTGTCAAACTAAAACAATCTTTTTTTATTGATATTCCGTTATTATAAAACTAGATGTCGTCAACTAGAAAAAAATTTGACAAAACAGTGGAGACTATTTTGTTCCTTGAAAATTTTCAGGGAAACTTACCCATATAAAAATCCATATAAAAATTGTATATCATCAGATAACCTGCAAAGTTATGTCCGATTATTTATAAAACATATATACGAACTTATAAACAATTGGACATAACTTTGCAGGATATCCGATGATATATAATTTTTATATGGGTAAGTCCCCCTGAAATTTTTCAAGGAACAAAATGAGACCTTTAAAATTCAAACCGCTTAACATACAAAAAAGTCTTCACTGTTTTGTCGAGTCTTTCTTCAGTTGCCAATAATTACTTTTACAATAATGGAATTTTGATAAAAGAAATGTTTTAGGTAGACGAGGATACCTCGTTTTATAATATACTGACTTGAATGTCATTAAGAGAGATTAAATTATAGTAAAAAATGTTTTTATTTTGAGGTCAATATAATGACATAACCTTCTTAAGTAGAAATAGACCTATGAACAAAGTTTCAGACCTCAAAATCAACGACAGCCTAAAAAACCGCTGTCATTCATTGGAACTTAAATTCCTCAAACTAAATAAATTGTTCCAATATGAAATAATCAATATGTAGTGAAATACTCTTTTTTAGATTGCTTCTAAGATTTAACTACAGATTTATTATCGCTTCTTATTTATTATCCTTTAATTTTAATGAGTAATCTCCAGTCTTAGCCGACATTTCAGAGACCAGTGGCGGGTTTTTTGGAAATATAAATTACACACTTTTACTTCTCTATTATGATTCTATAATAGAGATAATTAAATAAATAAATAAATAAAATAAAATAAATAGAGATAAAAAAAATAAAATTCTATAATATAAATTCTTTGTTCTAAGAAATTAATTTTAAACTAGCTACAAACGCTCGCTCATATAAGTTAAAATTAATGTAGCAGAATAATGATAAAATCTTTGTCTGTAATATTATTATTGGGATATTATTAGTATACTAGCATATATATTGTCTATTAACAATAAATTATCTAATAATATTCAATACAGTGCGCCAAGCGAGCCTATAGCTAAAGATGTTAAACTTATAGAAGCGTGTTTAAATATAAATAAATGATAATAAGCTATTAAGTATATATGTATGATGATAAGCTATTAAGTGAAATCATTGGCTCGAGTGTTTAGTTGCGCGCCTGTGGGGGTTTGTGAGTCAATCTAAGGGTTATTTAGTTTAATTTTATTATTTTTTGTTTGAAAATAAGAGGACTATTTATTAAGATGATTCATAAATGTTGATTTATGTATTGTTTTATAGTTTAAGACTTAGGTGACCATAAAATGAACTATCTATGATTATATATATATATATATATATATATATATATATATATATATATATATATATATATATATTATATTAAGTTGCAACATAATTAAACATTTTAGTTCAAGGGAACTATATTTTTTTAAATTATAAATCCTGATACTGTAACACGAATTTTAACTTATTTATTAAATTTTTAAATTTTAATTCAAAAGTAGTTGTTGATTCTATGAGTATAATTGTGAAGTAAAATTTTATTTATCGGTGAAAAAATTAAAACAAAAATAAATAAAATAAATTAATAGAATTAAATATAAAAATAATAATAATTTCTTAATTATATAAAATATGGATTTATGGACTGTGATAGTGATTGTCATATTTTTAAACTCTTGATTAAAGAGAGAGAGTTTATTATAGAATCATAATAGAGAAGTAAAAGTGTGTAATTTATATTTCCAAAAAATCCGCCACTGGTCTCTGAAATGTCGGCTAAGACTGGAGATTACTCATTAAAATTAAAGGATAATAAATAAGAAGCGATAATAAATCTGTAGTTAAATCTTAGAAGCAATCTAAAAAAGAGTATTTCACTACATATTGATTAATATTTGATTAATTTGTTTATCTTTCTTAAATAAATAAGTGATTATTGAATAACCTTGTTTGCAAATTGAAAGCAAAAAATATCGGCAATGAATGTTATACGTCGATTTGCAATCATCGGCATTATTGCTCCCATTTTGCTAAAAATCAATATCTTTATTATAAAGGATTCGCATTGTTTATCAAGAAACAAATTCAAAATTGTTTTTAGGTTACAAATAACAACCGAATTTTATGAAATTTGAACCAGACAATGCGTATATAAAATTGAAGTGCATACTATGTTGTTTTTCTCTAGAAACTTATTTTTCTTCAAGTACCTAATTATTTAAAATACAGAAGTCGATAACATAGATACCAGCAAAAAATTTAAATTCTTGAAAAAGAAATCGACTTACCATGTGTACATGCGTGGGCTCTTTTTTTGCGTGGAGTTTGATTTTCTTTTTTAGGGGCTTTGGAAGTTTTGTTACTTTGAGGCTTGTATTACGGAAGTACGGGTGATTGGAAAATCTTGGGTTAAACATCAGGGACGTTTTTGGACTTATGGATTTATTTTTTCGAATAATAGAAGTTTTATGGTTCAAAATTTTAAGTATTAAAATTAGGTGGGGATAATTCCTGCAAGTTTGAATTAAATTAAATATAAAAAATGATATAAAATAACATAAAATATAAAATCTATATAGGCAAATATATTTAGCGTTCTGAAAATGAATTAAGTGATTATTAACTATAAAGCTAAGATTTTTATCAATTTTGTCAATCTTAATCATCAAAATCGTTATTAAAACGTTTTAATAAAATTTGTAAAAAAATGTGCATTCAGTTTTATTACAAAAGTTTTAAAACGTTTAATTTTAGACATAAATATCAATTTTACCCTTTGATTTTATATAAACATTATCTGATTTTCAAAAGATTCCGTTATTATTTGGATTCAGAAAACGTGCTTTATAAGTACCTTTTCAGTTCCCCATAAGTATGTATGTTCCAGCAAATATGTATTAATTTGATGTATAATCCTGCAAAAAGACCAATAATTAATTTATTTAATTATTTTATATTTTTTATATATAATCAATGAATGAGAGTCTCAACCCTGTAAAATACAGAGAGTAATTTTGTAGATATATTTATATATCTATTTATATATTTATTACGTTTACTATTGATTAGTTAGTTTTAATATTACGAGTATCATTATTATCTTTAATCAAAGAAATAAAATACATTTAAAGTTTATTTTATGTCTTTAATTCACGTTGGATTTTTCCGATTTTCATTTTCAATGATCATTAAAATTAAAAGGAAAGGGGCAACTTCAAAGTTGCTCTATAAAGCTGCTGTTACTATGTTATAAACGGATTGTTTATTTTTCTTATAAGTATTATGTAAACAAGAATTTTAAAGAGTCTTTAGAAGATTAAACATTCCTTGAACCAAGAGTGGCCGTCAAGTGAGTACAGATATTCGATATTTTAGACATCTTTTTGATTCTAAAATTGAGTGAAACTTTAAACCCGTTTTTTATCTGAAAGCCAATTCTCTATAATCTGAATACTTGTAACGTAAATAATCCTTAATTTAATGTGTGCTTTCTATGAAATTAATTGTTCGGAATTATAAACCTACTGTTTTTAGTGTATGCTAAAACGCTTCCTCTTTTATAACAATATGTAATATTAATTAGGCTTTAGTAATATGGGAGCTTTATCTGCCAGAGTACAAGCTTATTTTGATTTCGGCAGTGTATTGATTTCGCTATTTTAGAGGATCTTCGAAATTGGAAGTTCCTGAGGCCCAAGTCAGTCATTTTTTATATCTGATTTAGTGCTTCATTCGTTAAATATTATTTATTATTATAATAATGTTAATAATAATTATTTGGAATGGCTCTAGCAGCACTTTTATTATTATTATTATTTGAAATTTTAGTGGTGGAATCTTTATTAGATCAAGTAAAACCTATTAAAAGGTTAACTTCAAAACTGTTATCTTGTTCAACGCATATATTTGATAACCGAAGGCGTATTCGAATTCAATATATTAAGGGGGAGTATGGTCCAGCCGAGGCTTTTCTAAAATGCGTTCTTATTCAGAGATAAAATTTATTTTCAATTACAGAACTTTTGGTACATATTAAGGTACATCTAAAGAAGAAAATTCAATGTTTATAATGCGATTTTTATATATATATATATATATATATATATATATATATATATATATATATATATATATATATATATATATATATATATATATATATATATATATGTATAGATATAGTGACCGCAAACGGAGGGTCTGACCAAATCGGCGGCAATTCCCCAGTCCTTGAAAAAAATCTGAAACATACGATTCAGGAAAATTTCGTTAGAGTATAAATGTAGAATGCGCATGAATGACAGTTTGCAGAAAAAAAAATTTTTTTGACAAAATGGCGGCCAAAAAACGAAAATTGACGCAAAAAATCGGCTTTAATTTTGCAATAACTTTTTCTTTTCCACGACTGATAATTTTTTATAAGCCTAGGTTCGTCCGCACAGAAATTCAATTATCTTTCATTTAAGCCGTCGATAAACTCAATCGGTCAGAAACTCTATGAGCTACGATTGCAGCCGATTCAAAAAACGTAGTTTTGAGAAAAATGCGTTTACAGTTTTCGGGCCAGTTCTTTCTCCTACCTGGCGCGCACCGCTCTTAATTACGGTTCAAGGTCGAATTTGATGCTATAACTTTCGGAATGTATTCTCTATATGTATAGGAAGATTTTAAGGCAAAAAAATTTGATTTTTCGATCGGCTGGACCAGACTCTCCTCTTAAAGCATACAATTTTAAAATTCAGAACGTGTAAAATTACGATTGTTTCTATTAAATGCTAATTTTGGTTTAAATGGAAGTATTTTTTCTATAAGTATCATTTTTGAAATGGTTTTCTTGATGTGATCGATAGAAGACCATCAAATAAAAAATGTATCTAATAAACTTCCAAAATTATTATATAAAAAAGAGAAGCTTACAAAATACAAAAGTGGTTTACAATTCTTTATGTCATAATTTTAGCCAATAGACAAGTATACAGGACTCAACTCTTTAACGAATAATAAAATAATATCATAATTGGATAAAAATGTTTACTTAATTGTCATACCATATTATGAAAATTACAATGATTTTCTAATGTTAATAGATGAATCTTTTATAAAGAGAGCCTTCTTTACAAAAATTTATACAGAAATATTATTTATTTCGTATAATAAACAACATAGAAATTATGACTATTTCGGTTGATTGATGTGTGAAGATTGCTCTTGGAAATAGCGTGGATTCAATAGCTGCACAGCTAATACAAGCTACACAGCCAAGAGAAGAATATTATGAGTTCAAATTATAATCGTACCAGGGTTATGGTACAATATAACCAAAAAAAGCATCAAAATGAAACACAAATAACAAATAAGGATTATAACCCCGTTGAAATAATCAAGAATAATGATGAAAAACGGGGAAAAATCAAAATTGACATCATAAAACCGTATCAAAATCATAAAACTTATGCTAGCTGAGAATTTTTTTATGTAGGATAAAATCGTCTAATAAAAGCAACATAACGAAACACAAAAAACTATGAAAGATTATAACCCCGTTGAAATAATCAATAAAAACAGTGAAAAAACGCGCAGAAACCAAAATTGACATCTTAAAACCGTATCAAAATCATAAAAATTATGCTAGCTTAGAATTTTTTTATGTAGGATAAAATCGTCCAATAAAAACAACATAATGAAGTACAAAAAACTGTGAATGATTATAACCCCGTTGAAGTAATCAAGAAAAATTGTGAAAAAACGAGGAGAAATCACAATCAGGAGAGTTCAAATGTGTTAAAACCATAAAAAACATAAAAAGTATGTTAGTCATACACTTCGTTTCCAAACAGATTAATACATGGATAATAAAAGAAAATAAATTAAAACGCACAAACGATCACATAATTTAGAAGCGTTAAAAAATTGATGAAAATCTAAATTTCACGATTGATTTGGAATCTTAATATAATGTACAAGATAGATTGCCAAATCTCCTTTCAATTAATAGCTCAAAAAAGTATGCTTTTTTATCATTGATCGTTTGTCAACAGATAAATTTTTACTAAAACTTACACATTTAGTTTAAACTACAGTTTTCCAAATTTATAGGTACTTTGGATTTTTTCGTTATTTTACTTATAAATATTGCTTTCTCAAAGAAGAAGTAATTAAGATTTACTTCTTGTTTAATCTTTAAAATTCTTTTTGATTTCAAATCTTCATAAAAATTCGAAAATTCAAATATATATAACCTCAAATATTTTGAAAAATTAAAGACCTCATGGTCTAGACGAAGAACTCAGTTAAGAAATAGTGAAAAGCTAACCTTCTTAAAGTTTCAGATAAAATTCTGCTGATTTACTCCAGTAATAGTTGAAATAGAAAATATATATATTTCACAAATTAAACAAGAAATAACGATTTCCTATAAAACTAAAGAAGATAAATAGCTTATCCAAAATTTCGGGTCGGAAAAGATAGGTAATTTGATGCTCTTTTGAATGCATTTACACTGAATCAATCATTTAATTTCTAACATATCAAAATAATTTGACCTTTCAAATTGAGAATATTGTAAAATAGTAATTAAATTGCTATAAAACAAAAACGAATCGATGAATCTTTAAAATTCTTCTTGAATTTGAATCATCGTTAAAAAACAAAAAAAACTTTGTGTAATAAAAAATTACCGCTCCATTTCCGAGATATAAGGGTTAAAAGAAAATTCAAAAAATACATAACCTCAAGTATATTTGAATATAAGGGTAATAAAAGTCATCATGATCTGGACAAAGAACTCAGTCAAGAGATAGTGAAAAGCTACCTTTTGCAAATACCAAAAAACAACAACTTGTAAAGTTGTTTATATTATTTATTCATAAGCACTTTATGGTACTTTTATAGATGTATTGTGTAAATAAGATTATAATAAATAAAAATAATATGTAAAAAAAAAATTTAACTCATAAAGTATAAGAATGCGAAGCTTATTGTTAGGTATTCTGTTTTGCTCCACTCTCCTCTACAAATAAAAAGCCGCCGTTAAGAGGAGGTAGGAGCTTACATGCAGTTATGTAGTTACCGACAATTTCGTATTTTTCAGTATTTTCATTCAATTTTTAATTTTTTTCAAATATCTCCGTTGTCCGGTGTTCCTTAGTAGATTGAGAACACTGAAAAACTAAAGTTTTTAACTTTTATGAACAATTAAATTTGAATAATGTAAAATTCAATACAGAAATCTGTAATCGGCTCCGACTTCCCCTTAACCCTTTCAGTCACGCAATTCAATTCATTTGGTTATGGAAGTGCAAATATATGTTTCCAATGTATTTTTGAACGAAGAATCCAAATCAAGTGTCAAAAATTGAATAAATATAAAAACAACCCCTCAAATGGGGTGAAAACCACCCTTTTAGTTAAAAAATGCAATTTGTTTGGTAATGGAAGTGCAATATATGTCCACAATGCATTTTTGAATGCAGAATCCAAATCTGATATCAATAATTTTATACATATAAAAACAACCCCTCAAATGGGGTGAAAACCACCCTTATAGTCATAAAATTCAATCCGTTTGTTATGGAAGTGCAATATATGTTTCCAATGTATTTTTGATCGTAGAATACGAATCTGATATCAAAAATTGAATAAATATAAAAACAACCCCTCAAATGGGGTGAAAACCACCCTTATAGTCATAAAATTCAATCCGTTTGTTATGGAAGTGCAATATATGTTTCCAATTTATTTTTGAATGCAGAATACGAATGTAACGTCAAAAATTTTATAAATATAAAAACAACCCCTCAAATGGGGTAAAAACTACCCTTTTAGTCATACAATTTAATTCTTTTGAAGACTATATATTCTTTGAAGACTATATGTTCACAATGTATTTTTGAATGCAGAATCCAAATCTGATTTCAGAAAGTTTTATAAATATACAAAAAATCCCTCAAACAGGGTGAAAACCACCCTTTTATACGTACAATTCAATTCGTTTCACTATAGAAGAAAATATATGTTTCCGATGTAAATTTTAACGCGGATGCAAATCCAATGTCACAAATTTGAAAACATAAAAAAACTCGTAAAATGGAATAAAAAGTAACATTGCAGTCACGAAACCCTGTTTGTTTTGTTATGTTACTGCTAATATTAGTTTCTGATACATTTTTCAACGCTAAATTTGAATCCAATGGAAAAAAATTCAGTAATCGTAAAAACGATCTCTAAAATTCTAATTGGATTACTACGAAAATGTGAATACTCAACGTCAAAGCACTCGATAGGACCTAAGAATATATAAATAGAATTTAGAGCTCAAAAAATATATTGAAAATCTCTGAAAGCCATATAAATTTTCTAAAACACCCCTTGTTACAATCCCCTCGAGTGAATGATTTCAATCCAAACTATATTTTGAAAAAAGAATATTAATAATAATAAAAAAAATTGTTTGCAAGAACTTCAAAGGATCAAATCTAAGTTTATTAGGTAGTTACATAAAATTTCTATATTTTTCCTATCAAAAATTTCAATATCATTATTCGTTCTAAATTATCAGTAATCTCACAACATTGTGAAATTTGTTTTGGTTTATTCTAAAAAATTTTTATCATGGAATATGCTGAAATCACCAGTGATAATGAAAGTGAAGATGAATATGATGATCCAGAATATGATTCTGAATGTGATGATGATTCGGATATTGACAAAAATCAAATTGATGAAGCAGTAGCCTCGTTAGAAAATACTTCATATAGTGAAAATTCTAACGTGATTGAATATGAAAGTGATAGTGATACTCCGTTGAGTGACAGATTAGCTGCTTTAGATGGTATTTGGGATAATAAAAGAAGAAAATTCGACGAAATAATTTTTTCCGAAGATTGCGGTCCAATGGTTCCTTCAGATATTCGTTCACCTTCACAAATTTTCCTTTGCTTATTTTCAGAAGTTTTGATCGAAAGAATTGTCGAACAGACTAATCTTTACGGGCAGCAATCAGACAAGCCATTTGAAGAAGTAAATAAAGCAAAAATATTGAAATTTATTGGCATGAATATCATGATGGGAATAAGTAGGTTACCCGCCATTCGGTGCTATTGGTCATCTAATTCTCAATTACACAACTCTTATATAAGCCCTGTTATGCCTCTCAATAGGTTTTTTGCTATCCTGTCTCATATACATTTGAATGATAACTTATCAATGCCACAAAAAGGTGAACCCAATTATGATAAGCTATATAAACTAAGACCCTTACTTGATATGCTTTCAGAAAATTTTATAAAATTCTACAAACCATCTGAAAAACAAGCTGTTGATGAAAGTATGGTCAAATTCAAAGGTAGAAGTACTCTAAAACAGTACAATCCACAGAAACCTATAAAAAGAGGTTTTAAAATTTGGGTTAGAGCAGATGAACATGGTTTTGTATGTGAGTTTCAGGTATATACTGGAAAAACTGCTAACTTGGTTGAAAAACAATTGGGCGAAAGAGTTGTAATCGATTTAACCCATCAAATTATTTCAAAAAATTATCAAGTTTATTTCGATAATTACTTTACTAGTGTTAATTTGATGATTGAACTCAAAAGTAAAAATATATTAGCCTGTGGAACAGTACGAATAAACTGTAAATAAACGATAAAACAATGAAAAGGGGAGATTATGAATCTCGGACTTCATACAAGGGTATCAGTTGGATAAAATGGAATGATAACAAACCTGTCCAGTTTTTATCTAATTTTCACGATCCTTCAATCAAAACTACTGTAAGTAGACGACAAAAAGATGGTACTAGCATTCAAATCAATTGTCCACAAGCCACTCGAGACTATAATAATTATATGAACTGTGTTGACAAAGCAGATCAGTTGAAATCTACATACGAGATTAGTAGAAAAAGTAAAAAGTGGTGGCTTCGAATATTCTGGCATTTTATCGATGTAACCGTTGTAAATTCTTTCATCATTTACAAGCAAAATACCCCTACTACTAAAATGAATTTGATAGATTTTCGACTAAAGCTGGTAACTGAGCTTATTGGGTTTGCATCACCTAAAAAAAGAGGTACCAAGACAAAACAATTTACTCCTAGTAAGCGTAAGCCTCAAATTTCAAATGAAATAAGATTTTCTCAAGCCCCGCACATTCCAACTAAACTCAAAATACAAAGAAATTGCACTTGTTGTAGTTCTAAAACAAATCGAGTTAGAACTTCCTACATGTGCACAACTTGCAATGTTCCATTATGCATAAAAGAAAAACAAAATTGTTATGAAATATATCACAAAACGTAAATGTATATAAGATAAAAGAAAATGAATAAATATCTACCTGAAAAAGATTTAGAAAATAAAAAAAAAATTATAAAAAAAAAAAGAAAAAAAAACGAAAAAAAAAATAAAAAAGAAAAAAAGAAAAAAGAGAAAAAGAAAAAAAAAAGAAAAAAAGAAAAACAAAAAAAAAAAGAAAAAAACATAACTCTGCCACAGACGGTCCCAAGCCCGTGTTCTAATGAGGAGGGGGTTTTTTTACTTTCATAACCAAACGAATTCAATTTCATGACTAAAAGGGTGGTTTTCACCCCATTTGAAGGGTTGTTTTTATATTTATAAAATTATTGATATCAGATTCGTATTCTACGATCAAAAATACATAGAAAACGTATATTTGTACTGCGATAACAATAGAAATCAAATTTTGTGACTAAAAACAATAGGGAGCCGATATATCGGCTTCTGTGACTGAAAGGGTTAAGGGGAAGTGAAAGGGTACTTTTTAAACACGTTGTCTGAGTCCAGATAATAACAGAACCTTTTGAAAGCCGTTTTTCTCAAAAATGGATATTTTTATAGGGATCTGTGTTATTGACTTCGTTATTTTAAACAATTGCTCGAGATTGAACAAGTTTTTTTAGAAGAAAATTCAAAAGATTCAATTGTTATTTGCAGCCGGGAAACTGTTTTAAAAATTGCTTTCTCTAAGAGTTCATTCAGAATCTTATAGGTGAAAATTAGTAATGTACAATTACTCATCTAATAAATAACAATAACGGGCTTACACGAAGGGTATCTTTTGTAAACTAATTTCTATATCCATGATGTTTTTAAATTACATTACATTACTTTACGCACTTTTGACGCGCAGATGCAAGCTTATCATACGCGGAAATCCACAAAAAATAAGTTATCAATGGGTCCGCAGATAGGTTAGTGTGGTGGACGAATGGGTGTGTGAGTGGGAAGGTTTGTATGATCGGATGGATGGATCGGTGGATCGGTCTTTAGGTGGATGAGTATGTGGACGAGTGCCTGGGTGGGTTGGTGTGTCGGTAGATTAATGGGTGAGTGGGTGGTTCGGTGTGTTGGTAGGTGAGTGCGTGGATGGGTTTTTTGTGCGGGTGAATAGTTCATGCGTAGGTGTGTAAGTACAATGTTTATAAAAACATCACCATTTTTTTTAAATAAGTAAATCTTAATACGTTCCTTGCTTCTGGGACAACGTTAGCGGCGGATGGATAAATTTGTTACAAATATTTCGCAGCTATTGAGCGATAACTATCCAGATCTTGACACCTACAAGATATTATGCTCTGAAAAGTACATTAAACGGCTTTATCATATACATATAACACCGCTGCCAATTCATTGGCACGTAGCTTCCTCAAACTACACTAATTTTGTTTCTTTGTAATTAATAGCTCAAAAATAGTGAGCGTATCATTTATTGTGTTTTCAAAAAGTAATTCAACAACATTTTTTCAATTTAAATTCAATATTTATTTCATTTTAATTACAGTTTTCACCTTAGACTTATTTAGACCTCTAAGCTTAGCTTAAGCGTAAATGGTTATTCTTGTTCTATGATAAAGGTCATTTTAAGTAAGTTATATATTGAATAATTTTTAGCCAATTTACTTTAAAGTTTCCACGCATTTTCAATATTTATACAGTTTTCTACGCAAACAAAATTATAATAATGTATACCAATTGATGCATGAAAATTAAATTTAATATTAATAAAATAATTATAAATATACAGTTATATATATAAAATATGTTTGTCAAAATCCACAATCGATAAATGACTAACTATGAAATACATAAAATGACCACGACATTTTCTAGATATAAGCAATGAAAATTAAATACAAATATAACCTCACATAACTTGAAAGATAAAATACCTTATAGTCTGGGCAAAGAGCTCAGCTATGAGGTACATAGAGAGCCACCTTTTCCAGCTCACTTTTTCGATCAAAAACCAGCTACCAATTCATTGGCACTTAGCTTCCTAAAACTTTATAAATTGTTCCAATATGAAATTACTTATTCTATTTAATACTGTGGTGAAAAATAAAAATGGCAAGCCTATTGCTTTTTAATAGGTCGAGATATACATATATATATATATTTAAATTTTGCAATTTAAATTTATGCAAAAGTATAGCATAGATTATAAAAAAAATATTGTTTATTAAAATAATTAATATTGAAAAGAGTTCTTTACGCACACCTATTAGACAAAATCTATTTAACAAAATTCAAGAAAATTATCAACTATAAATGAACAAAATTTAATATTTTGGACTCTGTTTAAACTCAATTAACGGTCTGAAATAAATAAAACATTTTTTTAATCTATGCTAAAGTATAGCACCGATTATGAAAGAATTTTTAAATTGCGTAAAAAGTTTTTGCTTACCAAGTTACATTTTTTTCAATTGACAATACATTTTGCAACAGTATAATTGTGGATTAAATTTTATGAATACAATAAATGTATATTACTATAACAAATACATTTTTTCTTAATTTTGTAATTTTGTTCGAGTTTATGTATGTACAACGGATTTATTTATTTATTACAAAAATATCATAAAAATGAAAAAACGGTATAAAACAAAAACGAATCGATGAAACTTAATCTTTCTTTTTAATTTCAAATCTTAATAAAAAAATAAAAACCGCTGCTAATTTATTGGCACTTAGCTTCCTCAAACTAAATTAATTGTTCCAATATGAATTTCTTTACTCTAATACATTTTTTTTAATTGCTCTAATTCTTTCTTATTATTGTACTATCTCAAATAAGGTCAGTTTTTTATCATTGATGTTGTCAAAAGATAAATTACAAAAAATTATAAACTTTTGATCAAAATTGTATTATAATAGAAATACCGATTTCAAAATATCGTGAATAGAAAAATTGTTATAAAACAAAAACGAATCGAGGAATATTTATTTTTTCCTGATTTCGTATGTTCATCAAAAAACTGATAAAAATTCATTAAATTATTACAATTAGTAAAACATTTGAGTTTTTGGAAAGTTAATTTATTATATCACCACAACAAAAGTATGGATTATAAAAATCGTTACAAAACAAAAACAAATTCACGAAATTTAAAAAGTCTTTTTAATTTTGAATCTTTACAGTACATACATACATACATACATACAGACATTTTTCAATAAAGTGAAAAAATGTTATAAAACAAAAACAAAACGATAAATCTTAAAAATTCTTCTTGATTTTAAACCTACGACGAAGAGATAAAAGAATGAGCTTCGATTGGTAAAAAATTACCGCGTAATACGCAAGAAATCAGCAATCAAAAATGTTTTGAAATATAAAATATAAAAAATTAAAAAACGTTATAAAACAAAAACAGTTCGATGATTATTGAAAATTCTTTTTGATTTAAAATATTCATCAATAGACGAAAGAAATAACCGTTCATTGCTCAAATATTACCGTGTAATACCCAAAAAATAGACAATCGAAGAATTAAAAAAAAAATATCACCTCTAATATATCGAAAAATAAAAGTCCTCATGATCTGGACAAAGAACTTAACTAAGAGATAGTAATAATTTACCTTTTTGGAAAATTTCAGAAGGAATAATACCATTTTACTAAAGTTATCGTTTGCCATAGAAAATGTTTTTTATTTACAAAATAATTTACAGTACAGAAAAATTAATTGAATACAAAATTTTACAGAAAAATCTTCTGCATTATTCTACTCACCTCAATTATTTTCGAAAATTTTTCATTATATATTTCAGAGAAGTCACCGTTATAACAAAAAATGACATTTCCGTGTATAACAAAAAAAAGGAAAGTCCTTATCCATAATTTCGGGTGGTCGAAGATAAATAATTTTATGCTCTTTCAAATGCAGTTTCACTGGATCGATGATATTGTATCTAATGTATCAGAAAACCTGAAAAACTAAGACCCAAAAATCAAAAAACCGCTAAAAACAAAAACTAATCCGAAAAACTAAAAAAATTATTATTGTGTACGAATAATAAAGAAAAAATGTACTTTTCTAAGACGGGATCGATTTCGTAAATAAGGGATGTGGAATATTTATCTTGTGTAAACAGAGACACTGTATATAAACCAAATCCTGCAAAGTATTACATTATATCACTAAAAATAATGTATATAAGATGCGATTTCATTCCATATTTCATTGCTGCATACCTATACAGACCTCTTTTTTTAAATATAATGATCGATTTTTAAATATAATCAATAAAGATCGTAATCATCATACGGAAATTTGATCTTCATTTTTCATTGGATAATATGTTACAATTATCTTTATGAAAATATGAAAAGCAACTGCATAATATTAATTTAGATTTATAACCATCAGTCATACACAAGATCGGTCTTATACAACATTACTCGGTCATTTGAGTCCCCGACTTTGTGACCGACGACAATGTGCCAACCAATCAGAACACAGATCGATATCCTACCCACCAATCAGAAACAATGATGTAAGATCTGTGCCCACCAATCAGAAAATGCACGACATCGTGCCAACTAATAAGAACGTGTGATTGGAAAACAAATTTGATGAGTAGAGTATGAAGTGCATAACTGTATTTGGCGAGCGTCAAAACCTGGATATTATTAAACTGATTTTTTGCTTTGATGCATGAGGCGAAATTATTTTATTTTCAATTTAAATTAAATTCTTACGTTTAATTCCAGCGGTTTCTTAGATTAATCTTGTCGGTAATTATTCAATAAAAAATACAATAAAACAATCCACGTGCGATTAATGCGTGCGTTTTCTCAATTCGAATATAACCAAATAAGTTTATGTAAGGTATAAATATGTTGAATACATTATCTGTACTCTTATTGGCTGTAGTGAACATATTGCTGGCGGGCACAAAGTCAGGGACTCGTTCATTTCAAAATGTAAATTGTAAAGTAGAGAAAATCAATGACATAATTTACGTAATTATATGCGCTTTACCTGTATAAATACAAGCATTGAATTACAATTGTCTTGAAAATTAGTCAACAATATAAAAATAGATGAAAGTCAAATAGTCAAGTTTATTTGCAGATGTTAAATTTAAAGTCTTAGGGAAAATGGAAACGGATTCATATACATAAAGAAACATGATAAGCTCAGATTCTGTATGTAAAACCACAGTTGTGAAAAAGATTAAATTTAACATGTACTTTAAACAGACAATAAATGAGATGTGAATGTTCAAATAATGGTACTATTGCCTGATAACTCCATTTTTCAAATATTATTATAAAGTCTGTGCAGTGTTGGGTAGGAATTCGTTCAAATGATTTTAGTTCGTGGAAAAGTTCAGTTCTTTGGAACTTTTGAGCGAACTTCGATGCGTTTTTCACGAATGAATTTGTAACTTAATTTAGTTACATATACATACTGAACTGTACTCTTTAACCTGACGCTAGAGCATGTTGTTAGAAAAATGCAGGCTAGCGAGCTAGGCGCAACACTCAACGGAACAACGCAAATTTTAGGCTATGCGGATGACTTGGATATAGTGGGAGATAATGGTGAAACGGTGGCGAGAAATGCGGAAATCCTTATAAATGCGGCTAAAAACACGGGGTTAGAAGTGAGCGAATCGAAAACGAAATATATGATCATGGAGAAACTGGGCATTCGCGAAGCAGAGGGGGATCTCAGAGTCGGACATTTCACTTTTGAAAAGGTTAGCGAATTCAGATATTTAGGTACAACTATAAATGATCGAAACGAAATTAAAGCCGAGATTAATAAGAGACTTCATTCGGGTAATGCCTGCTTCTACGCTGTGAACAGATTACTTAAGTCAAAGCTACTGTCGAAAAATGTCAAAATAAGGATATATAGGACTATAATAATGCCGGTAATCTTGTATGGGTGCGAAACCTGGGCGCTCACTAAAGCGGAAGAAAATCGTTTTAGGGTATTTGAAAATAAGGTTCTGCGGAAAATATACGGGCCAAAGAAAGATGAGGAAACTGGGGAGTGGAGGAAACTGCACAATGACGAGCTACATAATTTGTTCGCGTCACCAAATATTAACAGAATAATAAAATCACGGAGACTAAGATGGGCAGGGCACGTGGCAAGAATGGGCGATGATCGTACAGCAGCGCGCATAATGAAAGGAAAACCGAAAGCAACGCGACCTCTTGGTAGACCTAGACGCAGATGGGAGGATAACGTAAAATCAGACATAACTGAAATTGGGCGGGAAGGCGCGAAATGGATGGGGTTGGCACAAAATAGGGAAACGTGGAAGGCTTGCGTAGATGAGGCGATGAACTTTCGAGTTCGAAATGCCATTTAAAAAAAAAAAAAAAAAAATACATACTGAACTTGGAACTTCTATCTGAGAAAAGTTCAGTTACTTAAAAAGACTAGGAAAATAACCAATTTTCTATTCACAATAAAAGACTATACAATAAAATCAGAACGCATAAGCTAAGATACCTCAGTCGACAGGGACAATAATTTACAACTAATAATGTATGATATATGTATATGTGTGTGTGTGTGTGCGTATGTGTGTGTGCTGTGTGTGTGCGCGTGTGTGTGTGTATGTGCGTACGTGTGTTAGTGATTGTCAAAAAAATGGAGCTTTTTGTGTCTCGATTTTAGATATCCCTTTAAATGTACTTCAGAATGTATGGCACAACTTAAAATTTTTTCGAGTGTTATAATGCATCATGTAAAAGATGTTCCTTTAGTTTTGAAAGCCTAAATATTCAGTTAATCTGAATAAATACAGTTTAATGGTGGATTTGTCATTTTCATGGCATTTTCATCGTCGTTTTCGTGGTGTGTCTAATTCACGTCCTGTAAAAAGCTGGCTACCCTGGTAGAAACGTTCCCCATATGTTCGCCAGATTTTACTCTATTTTATAGGGAATGGCCAATTTCTGCTTAAAAGTCTGACTAGAAACCCCGCTACCTGACGACGTTTTCTCGTCAGAAACCTGACCAACTTATGGTTAATGAATAAATAAATAAAAAATAACGTTTAACGAATTTTTATAAGTTAATAATGATTATTATGTCATGGATTTAATAGCTTATTGTTAATAGAATGCTAAGATATATTTGGGATAGATTCGAAATAAAAACTAAAAACTTATTTCATTAAAAGTTTTTTTAAGGTTAGAGTTTTATAATTAAATAAAACATAAAAAAATCTAATAAATAATCGAATAAAAATTTGCATGCTGTTTTAACGCAGAAGTACTATAATGGGATTTACATTTTCAATCATTTTTTAGGGTTATGTAAGCTATTTAGATTTTCTATAAATTTCTGGTCAGATGCTGGTTTATTTCTGGCGAACTATTAGGAAACGGATCTGCTCAATAGATCGTGAACCGACCATCTAATATGTTCAATTTTCTACCAGGGTATATATTATATGTGTAGTATGAATGACAAATCTGTAATACAAACACCACGAAAATGACATTGTCCAGCTAGACATTGTCATTATCGTGCCATTTCTATAACATATTCGGTTATTGCACTACATATGTAACATGTAGTAAGATTTTTAGAGTAACATTAGTAGTAATTAATAAAATAGAAGATAATAATTTTGTTTTGAAAGTCTAAATATTTTGTTAACGTCGATAAATACGTAAATCACACATGCCACGAAAATGACAATGTAATAAATGCCACGAAAATGACAATGTAATAAATGCCACGAAAATGACAAATCGTCCATTAAACTTGATTTATTCAGTTTAATCAAATATTTAGACTTTCAAAACTAAAGGAACATCTCTTATATGATGCTTTATAACACTCAAAGAGTTTGGTACCTCTGTCATATGTTCTGAAGTACATTTGACGGGAGAGCTAGTACCAAGACACCAAAAGCTCCATTCTTTTGACAATAACCCGTGTGTGTGTGCATGCATGTGTGTGGTTGTGTGTGTATGTGTGTGTGTATGTGTATGTATGTATGTATGTATATGTGAAACCAAAATTTGTGTCCATCATAACTCTAGCAGGGAAGCATGTTATGTCCTGACATTTTGCAGACATACCTATTAGGTACAGTCGATGAATAAAATAACTTTGAATATGGCGGGAAATTTTCGGTCGTTTTGCTACGCGTTAACTGGGCCTTTGAAAGGTTATGTATTAGTAGGTGCATAAATGTGTCGTAATCCCAATTAAGGGGAGATCAGAGCTTACATGCAGTTACGTAGTTACATTTAGTAGTTACGTAGTTACGTAGCTCATTAAATTTTTTATTTTTTTCAATTTAGTCGATTAAGAACACGGACAACTAAAGTTTTTAACTTTTATGAACAATTAAATTAGAATAATGTAAAATTCAATGCAGAAATCTGTAATCGGCTTCGACCTCCTCCACTTAGCGAAAACTATCCGCCATATTCAAAGTTATTTTGTTTGTCGAGTGTACGTTTGAACTTAGATCTGATAGAAATATGGAGGACGTTTTTTGATAAAATAATCACTTGAAACAATCTTGAAAATTTTTTTTTGAGCAGTTTGTATTGAATATATATATATATATATATATATATATATATATATATATATATATATATATATATATATAGAAAATATAGATAAATTCTGAAAGCGCGTATGATTTTCTTTAAATTTATGTCTTTTAAAACTGTTCTTAAGGGGACCCCGGATATCTCTGTCCTTGTCTAATTGAGTTTTCATTCATAATTTTAAGAGAAATCTTGTTTTTGAAAAAATAATAGTTGTCCCCGCTTTGTTTTATAGTAATCTAAATATATGTCCAAGCTGGGTTCATATGATTGTTTTGTTTTCGAGAAAACTTTGACGCACTATGAGGGCCAACTACATGGAGATTAACCTTTACATACTAAGTTTGTCAAAGTTTTCTCGAAAGCAAAACAATCATATGAAACCAGCTTGGAAATATATTTAGATTACTATAAAACGAAGCGGGGACAACTATTATTTTTTCAGAAAAATTATTTCTCTTAAAATTATGAATGAAAACTCAATTAGATAAGGACAGAGATATCCGGCGTCCCCTTAAGGTAGTTCTCCGGCTACAGTGGTGCTCAACTCGAGCTACAATTAGAAAATTTCGTTTCTAAGATATTATACAGCGTTATCTAATGTGAAAACCTTACAATTTATAGTATCAAACATCAGAATGTTGATAGAAAGTATTTAGAGTATTAAATATTCCCAAAAGTCGGAAGAGAGTGAAACACCGCATACCTATATAGATATACTGATAGCATGGGATTAAAACTTTAGGCTGCTATATATAAAAAAGAAACATCGCTTGCCCTATTAAATTTTTTTCGTCATTTTTTGTATTTTTATTTTACATCATATGCTAGTTTTTAAAAAAAATTGTAAGAAAACTTTTACTGCAAATAAAGGTGGCTCTTTGGTCAAATATTGGTCAAAATGTCGAATTTCTTTTTATTGTATTGTAAGATAGTCAATCCGATTCTTCATCTACAAAAAATATTTAAATAATGGTATGAGCACTCTAAACTTAAAAACCGCTGCTAACTGCCTTAGCAGAATGCTTTCTCAAAGAGAGGTCCTGATTAATTGAGTTAAGGAATCTTATAATGAAAATTTGCAATTAATAAATTAATGCTATACTTAATTCATTAGATACAAGCGTATATAGGTATTGCCAGTAAAAAAATTTAAAGATTTAAATATAAAGACAAAAAATTTTTTTCGGTTTAAACAATTGTTTAAAACTAATATTATGTTATTATTTCACAAACTTTAAAGTTATTATAAGATATATCAATCGAAAGGAAATTACGCCAACTTGATGAAAACGTACATATTTTTGACAAGTTCAACGAATAGAATGACAAAGAAGTTTTTTTTCGATTAATACAATTTAAAAAAAAATAATATTTTTGCTAAAAAATGAGTTTAATATTATCCATTCAGCTCAAAAATCTAATCATCTCTAAGTTCAAACATATGTAATATGCCTGCAAATTTCAGCGTGTGATATGCATCCCTTGAAGAGTTATGGTGGGTGCCAATTTTGGTTTCATACATACACACATACGTGCACACACACACATACAGTACATACATACAGAGAGACATTTCTTAAAAAGTTGTTGTAAACCTATTTTTATGACTCAGGAACCTCAAAAACATCGAGATTCATCGAATCTCTGAAAAAGAATTGATCATCATTACAAAGCTTTCTCTTTAAGAAATCATAGAAGCACATAATAAAAAAAATTTTCTAGTAATTTTCGTTACTCTGTACGATTTGAAATCTTTTTCACCGTTGGTTATTATTATAGAGTATTTGTAATATGTGTGTGTTAAGGCTTTTAACCTAAATAGTAATAAAAATAATCTAAAAAAAATTGAAGGTAAGTCGGTAAAATAAAGATAGATAGATAGATAGATATACTTTTTATTCATCAGAAGACAAAATCTTACAATTTCATGTACATGTAGTTGTATTTATAATTAAAAAATAACAGTCGGTTTAATATAATTGTTATCTTACTTTCTCTTATTGCATATTTCTTGTTAAAATAATAATTCACTTTATCAGTTCGTCAGTTTATAAAATCTAAATGCAATGAACACAGTCAAATATCACATAAAACGCTTCGTCAAAAAAAAATAATAATACATAGAATAAAAATAAATACAATAAAGATAACATATAAATAAGAATACATACATATACTTTGCTAACTCTTTGCGTACACTATCACGTCCAAACTTAAAACACACTCATTCATAACATTTTAACAATCACGCTAATAAATACATTCACACTTAATTAACACTAAAAATATTTAATAAATAAATAAATAAATTAATAAATAAATACGTCGAATACATAAATAGACAAGATAAATAATTAAATTAAATAAATAAATAAATAAATTTAAATAAATAAATAAGTTAAATAAATAAATAAATAAGTTTTAATAAATAAATAAATTAAATAAATAAGTTTTAATAAATAAATAAATTAAATAAATAAGTTTAATAAATAAATAAATTAAATAAATAAATAATTTAAATAAATAAATAGCCTAAATAAATACTCGACTCATCTTTTATTCTGAACGTACTCCTCACCATGTAATTGCTTAAGGTGCCTGTTTAATGCCGTTTTAAATTTACAAAAAGATGGCAGGCACCTCACACTGCTCGGGAGCGAATTCCAGAGGTGCGCACCTTGAACTCTGAATGAAAAAAGGCCCTTATCGGTGCGCGACCCCGGAACCGAGAGCTCTTTCATACCACCCCTACTTGAAGTCCTGGCCTGGTTTTTTTCAAAGAGGGCAGTAAGATACGGTGGCTGCCGCATGACAACCGCTTTGTAAAGCAGCAGCCCCATAAAATACTCCCTCCTCACCTTCAAATCTAACCAGTCCAGTTTTTTCCTGTAGGCGGTGATATGCTCATCCCGCCTAACACCACATATGTATCTCACACATGCATTCTGTAGACGTTGTAGTCGTGTCTGTAGCTCCCCTGACACATCAAGAAGAACCACTGAGCAATAATCTAAGTGAGGTAGTACCAGTGCACATGCCAGCTGCTTCCTCAGTATCTCTGTGGTGCTTGAACGGAAAAGTTTTAAGCTATACAGAGCCCTATTTACCTTTCTACTGACCGCATTCAGTTGCGGCTTCCATGTTAACCCTCCGTCCATCACCACGCCGAGATTGGTGACTGTATCGACAAAGGGAACGTGTACGCCGGTCTGTATCTCAATGCCTTGCAAGTCGAGGCTCTGAACCTGTTTGATGTTGTGATCAGATCCAAAAATGATCGCCTTTGTCTTGCCGACATTGAGGCGCAGGCCAGCTGACGTTGCCCAGTTCGACACTGCTTGTGCTACAGCCGACATGCGACCGATACCATCACGAAGACCTTTCAGGGTCACTTGTGTGTAGGTTTGCAAGTCGTCAGCGTAAAGTATGTGTTCGACACCATCTAAGTCGAGTGCGTCTTGTAAGTCGTTTATGTACAGGCTGAAAAGCAGGGGTCCCAGGACTGAGCCCTGTGGAACGCCAAGATTGGTGGTTAGCCAACCTGAATCCCCGTTTGTGATTGTGACGACTTTCTGTCGTCTCCCCATGATATATGACTTAAGCCACAGGAGAACACTCCTGGAGAATCCCATGCGCATCAGCTTACGCAGCAGTTTAGTGTGTGAGATGGTGTCGAATGCTTTGCTAAAGTCAAACATTAACAAAATAGTCAATAGTTTTTTGTTGTTGTTAATGCCTGATCTTATGTCCTCCGTCAGTTTCAGTAGTGCTGTCTGTGTACTGTGATTCTGTCGAAAACCAGTCTGCATCGGGTCCAAAGTATTATTTTCTCGTAAGAAGTTGGTTATTTGGTCGTGTACGATTTTTTCAAGGACCTTAGAAAGGAAACTCAGCAGGGCAATTGGTCGGAAATCGGACACCGTAGATGGGACAGATTTCTTCTTCAAAGGCACCAACCGAGCTCCCCTCCAAGCTCCCGGAAAAATGCCACTGGACAGAGAGGAGTTAAAGATCTTAACAATATGATCTCCCACAAACGGAAGAGCCTTAGCCACTATACTTTGGGGAATGTCGTCTTCCCCTCTGGCTTGTGATGAGAAGTGGGCAACAGCCAGAACCACGTCCGAGAAGCTGACTTCTCGGAAAAGATAGTAGATCTGCGAATAGACGGAACCCTTAGACCAAATCCTCTACCAAAGGTTGCTCCCAGCTTCATTTCCTTTAGCTCAGCTACCTTCCGGCATACTATCTCCCTCTGGTCATTTGTCTGAAAAATTTCCGTCTTTTCTACTAATAAGGAGATGCCACAACCTGCGGGAAGCGATTTTCGCTCAGACTTCAGGAAGTGGTTTCTGGTACCTAAAAGTGATGACTTGCATCCGTAGTTTCGTCTGATAGACCCTTGATGTCAATATATGCCCTTTTGTAATCAAAATACGCGGTATTTCAGAGAAAAATGGTACCTATACTTTGTATCATATCTGTGAAAGTTTTTTTGCTAGAGAAATGATGTAATAAGATAAAAAAAGTTTACTAAAAGAGCTTTAATTTAAGCTTTGTTTTATACAAAAATAGTATTATGTTGCAAAGTTATTAACAATAAAAAATGACGATGAAAAATGCATGAATACTTGAGGATTTTTAGCTCTTCAAATTGAGTAGTTTTCCATGCATTTTTCGTCAACATTTTTGATTGTTTATAACTTTGCAACATAATATTATTTTTGTATGAAACAAAGCTTCAATGAAAGCTCTTTTAGTCAACTTTTATATCTTATTACATCATTTCTCTAGCAAGAAAACTTGCAGAGTTATGATACGACGCAATCATATGATCAAGTAATTCAAAATTTGCCCATGTATACAAGACTCACGTAACCTTATTATAATATTAGTATGCCGGTTGACATGTATCGATATATATTTGTTTATAAACTAAAACTGAAAGTCGGAAGTGACGTCATCAGGGAAGAGACAAGAATCGAACATCCGGACGCCGAAAAGGAAAAAAGCTTTTTCGAGAATTAATTTTCAATCTGTAGCATTTAGTCAAAGAATGGATCGTTTTAAAAGAAGCTTTTTTTATTTCAACGATAAAATTCATAACTCTTAAATAAATACCGACGTAAAGTATAATATACAAAATAGCATTAAAAATTAATGTACTCGAAATTTTGAGGAGGTTATTGGATAACGAAATCAAAGTAGGTATAACCCTGATAAGACAAAACGTTATTAAGACGTCATTAAGACGTCTTAATAACGTTTTGTCTTATCAGGGAAGGTCCATGGTGCGGCCCTGAAAGCTTCGTACAGTACCTAGTTTCAAACAAATTTAATCAGATGCTTAAGGCCTTTGCACCGAAAAAGGATCAAGGAATAAATAAAAGTAAAGGAACAAGTACAAGAAATAACACTGGTTAATTCCTATATATATATATATATATATATATATATATATATATATATATATATATATATATATATATATATATATATATATATATATATATATATATATATATATATATATATATATATATATATATATATATATATATATATATATATATATATATATATATATATATATATATATATATATATATATACTTTGTGTCTATTCCTGTTTTTCATATATATATATATATATATATATATATATATATATATATATATATATGAAAAACAGGAATAGACACAAAGAACAAGCGGCTTATTCCTTGTCACTGTTCCTATTCTTCACACACACACATACATATACAGTAATCAATGTTATTTCTTGTATTTATTTCTTGTTCTTTATATCTATTCGATTGTACACTCGACGTGGGAAATTTCTGGTCGAATACATTTGAATTTTTTTGAAATACTTCAATTTCATTGGGTTTCATTGGATCGAACGCAAATTTTCGCTAAGCTCATTGGAGGATTTCAAACGCATTCGACCAGAAATTTCCCACATCGAGTGTACCACAGAAATATGTAAACTTATGCATGTTTTTTTTGTAACACTGTGTACTATTTAAAAGAAAAATTTCCGAGAAATTTTCCATATTAACAAAACAGTGAAAGAAAGGATTCTTTATAGTGCAGAATTCGTGCATTAGGAATTTTTTCTACTGCAGTATTCAGTATATTAAGAGTTGTTTCCATGCATTTTCGTCATCATTTTCGATTGTTCGTAAATTTTGCAACAAATTAATATTGTAACATGTAATAAAACTTGAATCAAAGCACAGGTAGTCAACTTCTTCGCATTTTCTTCTCTAGCGGAATAACTTTGCAAAGTTATGATCCGAACATAGGTATCATTTTTTACCGGGATAGCCTTCAAAATTTTAAGAAAAAATGTATCTAATGTATTTAATCAGCAAAATTATTCAATGTTTATCCAAAAAATGTTCACTGATTAAAATATTGTGCTGTATCCAATCTTCCACTTGATAATTATTCACCTATATTTATCGTCTACTAATTCTATAGCTTCTCGGTATAACCGAATAAGTCAGTATTGTTTTAAGCTAAGTTATATTGGTATCCTTACATAATATATTTTCAGAAACAAATGCAAAATATCAGGAAACTGTCAAAAAGTGACCATATCTACTATTTATGAATTTATTTAGCACTATAGCAACCAACAGTCATAACGTGACTGAAGAAAAGAAAATGGAAAGAGAACACAGAAAAAATATTTAGATATATGTATCTGTATGTATATAAAAATATAGAAGATACACGATTTTTCTTTAACAAATTTTAACATTCGAACCAAAAACGGAGGAAACCTAAAACCCTAAAGAGGCACATCTTCAAGTCCAAACCATTCTAATTATATATAATTTATCTGCTTTGGGGTATTATCAGAGCTGGACGACTGTTACAAGATGTGCCCTTATTCTTTTAAATACATAGATTAGTTTATATGGAAAAAAACTTTAAATTTTAATCTTCAAAACCTAAAAATTTTACTTGTTCTACTTATTTAAAACATAATTAAGTAAATTGGTTATTTATCTTACGAACCGGAGAATTCTGTCATATGACTAATATTTAGTTATTAATAATTCAAAATAGTAAAATAAATATGCGAATAATATTTAATAAATGACAATATTGTCATTTTTAACAATGTAGTTATTTCTTAAATTACTATATAGTGAACTATTACTGTACATGCTATAATATTTAAGTGAAAAAATAATTATTTCAAGCGAAACTAGCCAAAATAAAGTGTATTTTTTACAGTAATAATTTATAAGGATTTTTGATAAAAATTCAACGATATAGGATTTTTTCATAAATATGTTCTTAGGAAAATTGTATTTATTTATTTAATTCTCCTCAATATTCTGACTTACTGAAACATTATTTTATACACTATATAAATTATATCTCACTGCAGTCACTATGAGATTTTTCTAACATCATTCGCACAGTAAAAAGTAAGTAATGCAGCACATAAAGTTATCAGTAACGGTAACTCAGTACACGATGTAACATTGGCAGCAAAAGGTCGATTTTCTGAGTTTAATAACGGTGTCCACCGAAACCATCATGACCACCATGTCCACCGCCATAGCCTCCCTGGCCACCATGTCCTCCTTGTTCGTGTCCACCTCCAAAACCTCCATGGCTACCATGTCCCTGTTCATGGCCACCGCCAAAGCCTCCCTGTCCACCATGTCCTCCCTGTTCATGGCCACCGCCAAAGCCTCCCTGTCCACCATGTCCTCCTTGTTGGTGACCACCACCAAAGCCTCCTTGGCCACCATGTCCTCCTTGTTCGTGGCCACCACCAAAGCCTCCCTGGCCTCCATGTCCACCGTGTTCATGACCACCTCCGAAACCTTGTTGCCCACCGTGACCACCGTATTGGGCCATCGCCGTAGCGACTATGGCTGCCAGAGCCAAGATTATCTTTAAAGAAGAAAAATTTTCTTTTACACATATAGTTCAAATATTTTATAAAAATTTGTTACGAAAACGTCTGAGACAAGTTTATAGTATCGGTTACTAATAATGTATTCAAAATTCTAGTGCAGGATGGGTACAACTACATGTTTGTAGTAACTTTAACTAAAAAAATTTAGTAATGTATACTATTTTTTTAGTAAAAAAGGAATGCACTACTTACGATATCCATTACTATAACTAAAAATTTTGTAAGGT
Organism: Gastracanthus pulcherrimus; assembly: GCA_949152435.1. Taxonomy (NCBI): domain Eukaryota; kingdom Metazoa; phylum Arthropoda; class Insecta; order Hymenoptera; family Pteromalidae; genus Gastracanthus; species Gastracanthus pulcherrimus. The sequence continues at coordinate 149,426,452 of OX424573.1, forward strand.
AATGTGATTAATACTGATAAAATTATCATTTAGCCCGGGTATTATTCGCTACTCTTTGACCGGGCAAAGTAATTATTTGAAATTGAAGAACAATTTTTGGTTGAATTAAACCTTTCTTTTTAATCTGAAGAAAAGTAAAAAGTCATGAAACTATAGGAGTTTCAATATTATTAATACAAATATGACCTTTTTCTTTTAATTGCTACATGTATTTATCATTTGCATCTACTACATACTGATATAATAACTATAAACTATTACACCTATGTATTAAATAATATTCGTTTAAAAATATTGTATAACCTATAGTAATATAACTAGTATATTAATTTGAACAGCTGAGACTTTGGTGACAGTTATTTTAAGTTGAACTACAATCGCCCTTACAGTTCCATCTGTATTATAACCTTGTCCTCCACAAACAGACGAATTTTTTCACATCCTCTCAGAAAAATTTCTATGACTGGTATTTCATCACAAAAAAGCACACAATTCAGAAAATCCACAATTTCTGTAGTTTAAAAAAGCACACGATCTCAATCTATATCGCATTGATATTATCCGTAAACTGAAAAATTAATATTCCTGAATATATATATATATATATATATATGTACACATAGTACATATTAATATAATAAACCCTTTACCCTTCACGCTTACGTACTTGAACATCATTTACAGTTTTTGGAAATCTCAACTTGGCCCTTCTCCTCTAGAGTGTAAGTTGCAAACCCGTTCCCTATCTCTACGAACTAAATCGACTTTATATTTTCAGATAACTAGTCTGAGTTTTATTATTATAATTTATATATAATATTTTTAAAGAAATATTATTTAATACATTGGTTTAATAGTTATAATTATTTTATAACTATGAATTAGATGCAAATGTCAATTACAAGTAATGAAGAAAAATTTAATGTTTGTATTGTCAGACACACGTCTGCAACACTTGCAGCACGTTTAATCATATTTAAACTCCTATTTCATTTCTATTTACCTTTCTTTAAATTAAAAAAGATTTCATACAAGAAAAGATTGGTCACGAATTTAAAATAATCACTCTGCCGGGTCAATGAGTAGCACTATTTTTAATGCCCGGGCAAAGTGTTAATTTCAGAAGTATTAATCACATTACCAAACTGACCCATGCATAATGCCCCGGTACTATTAAAACTGCCCGACTTATCAAATTATCCATGACATATATACGGTAACAGATTCGGGGCGGCTAATGTATAAGCCAATTTTTTATATCTTTTACAAAATTATTTAAAATTTTAAACATTTAATAAAAATACAAGACTTTAACTTCTTTCCAAAATCTTAAAGAATGAAAAAATCGGTTCCATAAATATTTACATTAATTTTTACTTTTACGGTATTACAAAATGTAAAAAGACTTTACGTCATCTTGTGACACATATATGCTCACGCAGTACCGAACCTGTTAAAGTTCGGCATACGTTTTTAATTACTAGGCACAGTATTACTTGTTATCCTATATTAATAATAAGATAAAATATAATAATAGAACATTACGCAACAAGTGCGCCAAATAGGAGATTGTCGCACCAGTGGAGTTTTTCGCCCGAGCGAAGCGGGAACCACCTACATGCACTCATTGCGTATACTATTTTTTCAAAAAAAACGACGCACAATTGGATTGAAAAAAATTGAATGTATAATACAAATAAAACGAAAAAACCGAGGATACACATATAGGAAAGGAATAAACGGTGCAGAAGTAGTGTAGGGGGTTGGGCAGAGCCTCCCCCCCCCCCCCCTTTGAAAACTACAACTTATAAATCATGAAAATAATAAATTAAATACGTTATATAAAATTTTAATGTAAAAATAAAAATTATTAACTTTCTATACTTCTTTCAACATTTTTTTAAAATTCTTTAAATTTATCAAAAGTTTCCAACTTTCCCAAAATTTTCCAAAAGTTTTAAATTTTTTGAATTGTTTTAAACTTTTTTAATCTTTTGTAAAACGTAAAAGGTGTTAAACTAATCTGGCTTTTATCTATATATTATAAATAACATTAATGTTATAATTATGTACAATATCATTTCACACAGATAATAATAATAACATTAAATTCAATTTTGCACACTGACAAGGAGAACACCAACCCTGCGGAACTCAGATTGTGTATGAAGGGCAGAAAGTAGACGATTACCGAGAGTGCGCATTGCAGACCGAGGCAAGGGCTGCAACAAGCAAGAGAGATAATCGCCTTCTGCCCGTGGTGCACATATTTATGAGGCGGGCGAAAAGTCCGTTACTTCTCCGCCCGCGGGTAGAAAAGAACCACTTTCCGCCCGCTTTATATGGATAAAAAAGTATACTTTCAGTGCAGGTAGGACAAAGAGGCCATTTTCCGCACGCAGTATGGAAATAGTACATTACAAAACGCGTGCGCGCAGTAGGTATTCTCGCACGAGTGCAGTTTGATAAAAGCACGAGTGTGAGATCACCTGCGCGAACTAGTTGCGTACACTATTTTTCCATACAGTGGACGCAAAGCTCGATTTTGTGCATACTTGCGTGCGCAAAACCGTACTTTGCGCATGCAGTGTGAAAAAAAAATGTAAACTCATGAAGTACCAATTAAAGATTTTTACTCTTACTCTTCTAAATTTTCTTTAATTATAAGCTCAAGTTTGAAACTTATGCATCTCACACTTTGTTATAGAAAAATTGTAATAATGTTTAAATTAGAATAGTAAATATATAGGCAGTGTAAAAAAACTTAATGCGATTAGTTAAACTGTTAGTAGCTTTTTAAACTCACCAGCTTGCTTGCCATGTTGATAGTAAACGAATCGATGAGTCGTCTGTTGTAGCTCCTCGAAAATTTTCGTCTTTTATATCTGCAAAAGTAACCACCACATATCCAAAGGTCATCTGTAAGGTTCACAGCATCAAGAGCAGACTATATAGACAATATGAGATATCTGCAGAATTAATCTCTTCGTGAGAGCGCGTGTTTACTGTGAATAATACAGATTCTTACGTATAGTTTTAAATCGAATAAGGAAAAGTTGTAGTCTCCTTTTGAGCTCTAATAGGGTCAAAAGATAGTTTAAATTATAAAATGTCAATAGAAAGTGGAATTGTAGGATACCACTATGCTACACTACCCATACGATAAAACTCTATAGTGCACACTACAGTGCGCATTAGGTATATGTTTTTTCGTACGAGAAATAAATTAAAAAGTAATTGTTAATATATTTTTAAACTAAAATAAATTCTACGTCATCTTTTTTTTTAGTTACATATGGATATATTGTGACTACAATTTATGTATGTACATTAAAACCAACCTCAATTTTAGAACCAACCTCAAAAATTTTACAGGTATATTAGGTATAACCCAAATTATAGAACTGTTTTAATTTTGGAGTTAACCACTGATCAATATTATTTTTTTAAAAATTTGAATCTTGAAAGAACAATGTAAATCTTAATAAGTATTTTTGATGTTTTATACGTTAGTAATTTCCGTTTCTTACAAGTAAAAATTCAAGAAAAAGTTCAAAAACTCTTTTTAACATAGAACTTGTACTGTAGATATACAAGAAATATGCATTTATTATTTAAATATGCATCAGTTTCAATCAACTTATATATCTAACAAGTATTTGAAAACCATTTTCGAGAGCGAAATACGATTTTCTATTTTGAATACTCATTTTTTAAATAGTTATTATTTTTAATAGGAAAATTAAAGTAAATTTTTTGCTTTTTTCACGGTAGATATACAAGAATATGCACACTAAAAAATATTTATAATTGAAGCAAATATTTCTTATAATAATGCTAACAACATTGTTTATTTAAATATAATGAATATGTATTAAAGTTCAAAATGCCGTTCTTATATTAAATATCTCGATGTTTTCTTCAGTGTAATATTATTCTTGAAATATATTCTTAAAACAAATTATTTCAATTCTAATTATATATCTAGCAATTATTTTAAAGCCTTTTTTAAATTCTCATTCACATTGACTTTTGTAAATTGTATTTATTGTAGGCAAAAAGTAGCAAATATCGAAAACAATTAAGAGCTTCAATATAGCCTCCCCATTTGAGATCTTAAGAGGAGTCTCTAACATATTTGGCCGAAAAATCGTTTTATTTTTATTCATTTTTGTTCGATTCTTCAACCTTTCTTAACAAAGAAACGCACCGCATTATTGATTTTCATCAAATTTTCTGTTTGAAAACGACATTTTAAAGTACAAACATTCAATGAGGTAAATGTGCTTTTTTGAACAAAAACAGCTTTTTCTACAGTTTATGTTTTTTTATTCAAAACTTTGTTAATGCATTAGCTTTTGTCGAAGTCGAAGTGCATTAGTTTTTTAAATTAATTGAACATATCGTCTTCAACATTATGAAGAAATTCATGCATCGCCAAGGTGCTGTGTGCTACTTTAGATTAAATGGAAATTAATCGTTTATAAAAAAAGCTATAAAATATGTATAAAAATACTGTTTTCTTATTTAAATAAAATGATCTCATTTTTAATTATGTTTACTTGTATTCAATAGATAAATTATGGTTACCCGTAATCAATGCAAAAATATTTTCAAATTGGCATAAAAAGTAAGTAGAATTTTTTTAGACTGTGTACAAAATTCTGTATGCACTACGAACGTTGACAAACGACGTCATTGTGACTAAAAAAAATCATGAACTTTTTGTTGTAAATCAATAATATATATGCGGTCAAAAAATGTGATTTTTGTCGCACAAAAACGTTAGTAAAAAACCGTTGCCAATTCATTAGCACTAAGTTTCCTCAAACCTGGTATATAATTTCAATATACTAGTATTGGTATTTGTATTTCATAGTAAATGCCATTATCTATTTTCTCTCCGCGTATATATATATATATATATATATATATATATATATATATATATATATATATATGTGGTCAAATTGGCAGGAATTGTTGAAAAAACTTTCATTTTTGGATATGTAAACATATTTAAACATTTTTTAAATTTATATCTAAGGATAAATTTAACTCAATGTTGTTCTATATGTACTAAAAGGATGATTTTTCGTGCATATATGAAGCGGGCGGAAAGTGCGTTACTGTTCCGCCAGAGGGTTTTATTTTCATATAAATCATCCATACCTATCCACAGTCGATAAATCAATGGTTCTTACGAAGACTAGAACATTTCAGATTTGTCAAAAACACCTAGTTCTTTACAGAGACTTTTTATAAAAAAACTAGCACTTTTTAGATTTTTTGATAAATGCTGACACTTTCTTTCTTAGATACTCAGAGAAAATTAATTTTGTCTGAGATTTTAGAAATGGGTAATTTTCGTAGGAGGCTCCTGACAAGAATTAGTAAGATTTCTTTTAAAAAATCTGAAACTTCTTGGTCTTCGTAAGGGGCGTCGAAATGACATTAACTATGAAATAGAATAAAATACAAAATAACCGCAACACCGGTTCCGGTGGTTCGAATTCCACTTAAAACTGTACGGCCAGTTATGATGCATATGCACTTCACCTACTATATTCTCCAAATGTAGGAGGGGAAATGGATGCATCATGGCTATAGGGAACCACGTCTAATGCGTAGGTATGAAATTACCTCTGCAACGTTTACTTCAACTTCTCGGATAAATAATAAACATCCTCGAGATATAAGTAATCAAAATTAAAAGAAAAATATAACCTCAACTATCTTCAAAGATATAAGACCTCATAGTCTGATCCAAGAGCTCAGCCAGGAGATAGTGGAAATACGTTTCCGAGATATTGCCGTTTAAACAAAAAATGTCTACTTAAATAAATGACTACCTAAATTTATTCACGACTCATCGTAATGACCTCTTTAATGACCTTAAATGATTCCCGAAAATCTATTTAATTTATTATAACAAAAGAAGGGAGATGAAGCGTTCAAAAAACAAAAACTCATCGAAAAACAAAGAAAAAGTACGTTGTAAAATTAGGGGGGAAATTGGCTTTTTCTAAGCAAGGATGATGATTGAGCAAGAGGGGAAGTCGAGGGTGGCCGAAACGTACACGAGTGCCCAAATCATCATTCGAGTTTGAAAAAGTCTATTCACCACTGATACACACCGTATCTATTGTAATTAGTGCATGAATTAGTACTTTCTTATGCATGTAAGGCGGATAGGGAATTGTGAATGTTTAGTCGTCCACTATACCAAAGAAAATAATAGCAATAAATTGTATGTAATTTCAAAATTTTCAAAAATTTGATTTTTTACTTTTTCTTTTGCTACTTGAAGACACTCAGTATTCTCAATGTACCATTCTCTTTACAGGCATGGAAAAGAACCTTTTATTGCACGCACGCACGCACGCACACACACGCACACACACACACAGAAGCACACACACACACACACACGCACGCACGCACATGTTTCTATAATGATTTTAGCATAACTTTCTTTTACCATCACAAAGCTTCCTCTATGTGGAAGCAAAAAATTAAGGGTTCAAAAATTCTTAAAAGTAGGTGACGCATTTAAGTAAATGTAATTGAAAAAAAATCATTACGTCTGTAATGTACAATATACAAAAATAAGGGACGCGTATTTTTACTTTTTTTAAATACATGAAACGAGATACGGTAACAGCCCTTTGAATACTCGTGACCTCACGAACATATATATGTTTCTGACGTCACATATCATTGAAGTATATCTACATATATCGACAATCTTTTACTTACATTTATTTTAAAAAAGAAAAATACGTTTTCTTTATTTTTTTATATTATACATTACGAACCGAATGGATTATTTCAAGCAAAGCTTTACTTGCACTAGTTATGGTGAGGACGGTGCGCGAAAAGCGTGTTTTAAATTGTCTTTAATATTATAAAAGTATGTTTTTTATCAAGTTTCAACCCAATCTATCCATTTTGTACAGGGTTATTTAAAAAAATCAATTTATTTATGTTAAAAGGTAAGTACAGATCTTTGAAATGCTTGCGCATTTCATTTTGAGGTATGGTAATATAAAAATTTGTATGGATTCAGTAACGCCTGATGATAAGAAGTGAATGGCAGATGTTCCTAAAAACACTTGGTCATAAATTAAAAATCAATATAGAAAATAGATTTAAATATTGCTAAAATACCATACTTTTGTATCTTTTTTAATGATTCTAGGTTATATCTTATGTCTTGTGAATGAAACGTATAGGATATTTCAAAAGCCAAGTCATTTTTGAACGAGAATTCTAGCTAACATTACTGGATCATTTCAACCGAGTTCAAACAAATTTAATCAGATGGTTATATCGTATTCGAGTGTACCACATAAATATGCAAACTTAAGCATGTCTTTATGTAAGCACTGTATACTATTTATAAAAAAAATTTCCGAGTAAATTTCCATATTAACAAAACAGTGAGGAAAAGGATTATTTATAGTGAATAATTCGTGAATTTTGAATTTTTTCTACTGCAGTATTTAATATATTAAGGGAGCAGGCCTGGGTTAGACCCAAAAAAAGTTTTTTTTTACTAGTCCAGTAAATTTATTATGTTTAAAAGAAATCATTCTGAAAATTTTTATGCATAAGTACTTAGTAATCTTTTAAATTTTACCGTTGTAAAACCTCAAAATCTTGATCTTACACGTCACAATAAATTACTATTTTCAATACCATATTTATTAAAGTTGCTGCATTCTTCACACAATTGCAGGTGACATGATGAACGAAAATATTTTTTTTACCGTTCTCGACTCCTATTGACATGTATTGCAAAAGGAGCAAAGCACTTTGTCATTAAAATTTTTTTTTATTATTTATTTCCGGAGACCCAACCGATTTAAAAGAATTTCCGTTCATCATGTCACCTCACGGTGAGGCTGAACCATATTTAAATTACACTGATCACTACTCTGAAAAAAGTTTAACATTACTATTTTATAGGTAATATAGAGCCAGAAACATGTGAAAACAGAAAAATCCGCTTAGCCCTTTTTTTAATCGCTAAAAACCCATTTTTTCTCCGAAATTGGAATAAAAGATAAATAAAGGTAATTAAACTATGCTTCTACTGTGAAATAACGAGTTCGTAGCGAGGTATTGCCTAGGTTGAACTAGGTAATAGTTACAAAACTAACCGGTCCAACTCGTCAATATTCCACGAGTACATAGGTATTTAAAATTATAAAAACGTATATATTTGTTTATTGAATTGTTACAAATATATTTTGGAGCATGCCGTACTGGGATACGAAGCTTACCACAAAGATGAACGCAATTCAAAGATTTGCGATAATAATTTTAACATTAGTCAAGTTCGCAAAGGAAACTTTATTTTTGTTCCTTTATTTATCTTTTATTCCAATTTTGGACGAAAAATGTTTTTTTAGCGATTAAAAAAAAGGGCTAAGTGGATTTTTCTTTTTCCACTTGTTTCTGGCTCTATATTGCCTATAAAATAGTAATGTGAATCTTTTTTCAGAATAGCGAACAGTGTCATTTAAATGTGGTTCAGCCTCACCATGACCTACAATCGTGTGAGGAAAACAGTAACTTTAATAAATATGGTATTGATATTACCAATAGAAGTAATGTTAATTATTGTAAAATAATTCTGGCGGCGAATATAATGACGTTAAATTGATAATAAATACATGTGTAATGTTAAACTGCTGAAAAGCAATAGCTACAGCATTATGAAAGAAAGAGAATATAGGTTGAGCATCTGTTTTCGTCTCAAGTGCATTTTTCCGAAAGAAGATCGTAAAATAAGGGCCAGCGTTGACGCTCTCGACAACAACAAGGCCTTACAGCTTTAACTCTCGATAGGTTCAGACGTGTAACTAGCAGGGAAAGCATCGGCTTCTAGCGTAAATGCATCACAGGAATATATCGGCTAGGCCTTTGAATAAATATAATTTTGGAACTTTGAACTATGATCGAATTATTAATATCTCCTCTTGTGAATCCTGCTTTGTGCCGAAACAATTGAAAATAGTGATTTATTGTGAAGTGTAGGATCAATATTTTGAGGTTTTACAACGGTAAAATGTAAGATATTACTAAGTATATAGGTATAGCACAAATATTTTCGGAATGATTGCTTTTAAACATAATAAATTTCCTGGACTAGTAACAAAAATTCTTTTTTGGGTTTAACCCAGGCCTGCCTCCTTAAGGCTTCCGTGCATTTTCGTCATCATTTTCGATTGTTCGTAACTTTATAACAAAATGATATTGTAACATGCCGTACTGTATAATAGCTGTAGAATACTGTGTAATAGACGTTCAAATTGTAGAAAAACAATATATTGAATATTTTTTCAGCAAAATTCTTCCATGTTTATCCTAAAAATGTTCACTGATCAAAATATTGTGTTATACCCAATCTTCGACTTGATAATTATTCACATATCTTTATCGTCTACCAATTATGTGGCTTCCCGGCATAATCGAATAAGTCAATATTGTTTTAAGTTGAGTTTTGAGCAATATTGGTATCCTTACATAATATATTTTCAGATAGAAATGCAAAAATCAGGAAAGTGTCAAAAAGTGACCATATCTACTATTTATGAGTTTATTTAATACTATAGCAACCATCAGTCACTATATGACTTAAGAAAATAAATTGGAAAGAAAAAAGAGAAAGAATATTTATATACATGTATCTGTATGTATATAAAAATTTAGAAGATACACGAGTTTTCTTTAACAAATTTTAAGAGTCGAACCAAAAACGGAGAAATACTGAAACCTTAAAGAGGCACATCTTCAAGTCGAACCCTTTCTAATCATATGTAATTTATCTGCTTAGGGGCATGATCAGAGCTGGACGACTCTCACAAGATTTTCCTTATTCTTTTAAATATATATAGATTGGTTTAAATGGAAGAAAAATTGAAATTTTTTTATATTATACATTACGAACCGAATGGATTTTTTCATGCAAAGTTTTAATTGCACTAGTTATGGTGAGGACGGTGCGCGAAAAGCGTGTTTTAAATTGTCTTTAATTTTATAAAAGTATGTTTTTTATCAAGTTTCAACCCAATCCATCCATTTTGTACAGGGTTATTTAAAAAAATCAATTTATTTATGTTAAAAGGTAAGTACAGATCTTTGAAATGCTTGCACATCGTACAGCTCCTCTCTCATTTTTGTATGTCTGCTGCCCAAAAGTCGGACATGCGCAGTACGAAATTTGTGTGTACAGGCGGGTTCTGTTTAAAATGTATTAAACCGTAAGAAAACGTAAGAAAACGTAAAAAAGTATAAGAAATTATAAGAAAACGTAGCAAAAAGTAAGAAAACGTATTAAAGCGTAAAAAAGTGTTGGATTACATACATATTTACTTACGTTTTGTTATTTTTTTACTTTTTTTTACGTTTCTGTTTTATAATTTAATACTTTCCCAGTGGAAATTATAGAATGTAATAAAACTTAAAATCCGCTGCTAACTGCTTTAATAGAATGCTTTCTCAAAGAGAGGTTCTTATTAACCGATATAATTAATAAATTATTGCTATAATTAATTCAGTATATACAGTTTAGGTATTGTTAGTAAAATAAATTAAAGTATTAAAAGACAACAAAATTTCTTTAAATCTAATAATTTGTTATTATTTCACAAAATTAACTTTGAAGTTACTATAAGATATACCAATCGAAAAGAAGTTACGTCAACTTCATGTTATCGTACATATTTTTGACAAGTTCATCGGATAAAATAAGAACAAAACATTTTTTCGATTTTTACATTTTTTGTAACTAATATTTTGTTATTAGTATTGTTTCAGGAAATTAACTTTATAGTTACTATAAGGTATATTAATCGGAAGAAAATTACGTAAACTTTATGAAAACGTACATATTTTTGACAACGTATAAAATAAGAAAAAAATTTTTTTTTCATCTACCTTAAATGTACAACTTTTCTATTTAACTGTATTATATAAAATGTTTAAGTTTTGAGTTAAGCCACGAAACAGATTTTTTGGTTATTTGGTAAATTAAAATTCATGTCTTGCGTTAAAAGCATTTTCAGTATATAGTTCTTATATAGATGGTTATATTTTTTGAGACTTAGAATATTTGCATTTAACATATTTGTTGAAAATGCTTAGATTTTGAGTTAAACGTAAAAGAACGATTTTTTAAGCTATTTTGCGTATGAAAATTCGTTTTTAGGCGTTTATGTTGCTTTTGAAATATTTTAGGCATATAGTTCCAATACAATATAGTTGTATTTTTTCTAAACTTACAACTTTTACATTTAACATTTTTGTTGAAAATACTTAGAATCCGAGTTATACCCAATAATCTGTTCTTAGCGATTTTTAAAAGAGACCGCATTCTGTATATATGCATCTGATCAGGTTTAAACTAAGACCATGCACTTATTTATGTAATATCTAACACCTGTAACACACAAAACTGTGAGCTCAAAATTTTTAAAAACACAATTATAAAGAAAAATAAAATTTTATTGAGTTTATATTGTAAAAATATCCTAGAAAAACACATTTTTAACTCTATTTATGAGCGACACTTTCTTAATAATCTTTTTTTGAAAAATCGGAGTTCATGGTTATAATACGAATAAGTTCAATAAGATATCCTTAAAGTTTTAGATTAATTAATTGTAATCCTATGCACATAATACTTGCTAAACATTAGAAAACCATAAATGAAGAAAACCGCACTTTTGTAAAGAAAAGAAATAATTTTCTGACGATTTTAAAACAATTTTTCTATCGCAGAATATGAATCAAAATTTTCTTTTAATAATTTCTATGTTTTCTGAAATTTGTCTGCATAGTGTACAATAAAGATCGGATGAAAATATGTATAAATAACTATTAAAACATTTTCTGTTCTAAAAATTTACAAAGTATCAGAAAATGAAATAAAAAATCGTCAAACCGGTAGCTTATATATATATATATATAGCAGATTCAAAATTTAGCTTTCTGCTATCTCTTGACTCAGTTCTTTGACCAGACAATAAGGTCTTTTATCTTTCAAGATATTTGAGGTTATATTTTTTTTATTTTGATTGTTTATATCTGGAGAATGTCGCTGTCATTTTTTATTAAACAAACGAATTTCTATTTGTTTTTTGATAAAGATAAGAAATTAGAAAAAAATATTAAAGATATATCGATTCGTTTTTGTTTCATAACGATTATTTTATTTTATGATATTTTGAAATGAATAATACAATGTACAATGTAATATATCATAAGCTTATGATTTTCTGAAATTTATCTTTTGCCATATAATCAATGATAAAAAAATCAATTTTTTTGAGTTATTAATTAGAAATAGATATAGCAATTTAAAATTAGTATATTAGAGTAACGAAATTCACATTGGAACAATTTATATAATTTGAAGAAGTTAAGTGCCAATGAGTTGTGAGCACTTTTTAAGTACGATTCTTATACGTATAGTTTTATATTGTATTGGGAGTTTAAATTTACTATATATTTACACGAGAAAAATTCTTAGTAATTGAAATACAAGTTTAATATGTGACAAAAAAAATTGTTGCTACCATCCGTTATACTATACTTTCATATAGTATATACAACGACGTTAATTGATTTTTTTGTCACATATAAAACTTGTAAATCAATTTATAAATATGATCTCCATGTAAGTCTTATGAGAAATTGCCCTCGCGGCGGACATGTTTTCGCTGTTTTTTGATGGGGAATAGCACCGCCCGTCTAGGCGCGGTGTTAGTTTTCTTATCCAATAAGGAAAAGTTCTAGCTCTTGTTTGAGCTCTAACAAGGTAAAAAAATAATTTAAATTAAAAAATATGAATAGAAAGTGGAATTGTAGGATACCACTATGCTACAACCCATAAATAAATCCTACATCATCTACTTCTTGCTTTTTTGCTTTCTCAAAGAGAAAACATTGATTTGATAAAAAAACAAATTCTCTATTTTTTAACGTAAAAATATACTATATGACTTCGAGAGTCCGAATAAGCTACTCCCAAAAAATGTCCACTGTACGGATGTGTGTGTGACTGTATGTGTGTATGTGTGTGCGTGTGTGCGTGTGCGCGCGGGTGCATGGTTGCGTGCGTGCGTGTGTGTGTCTGTCTGTGTGGGTGCGTATGTGCGTATGTGTCTGTGTACGTATGTATTTGAGTGTGTGTATGTATGTGTGTAATATTTTGAGTATTGAATACGTATTTTTCAAAAACTAGCTATTTTCGAACGTTCAAAAACTTTATCCACTTAATGTACTGTAGATATACAAAACTATGCATTTATTCTTTGAATATGCATGATTTTCATTCGACTTATGTATCTAACTAGTATTTGAAAAAAAGTTTGAGAAAGAAATACGAGTTTCAATTTTGAGTACCTATTCATTTTTCAAGATGTCGTTATTTTTAATTAATTTTTCTCTTTTCACGGTAAATATATGTATTAGAATATGCATACTGAAAAAAATGTTTGTGATTGAAGTAAATATTTCTATCAATAATGCTAACAAAATTATTTATTTAAATATAATGAATATGTATAATATTAAAATTAAGAATGCCGTTCTTAAATTATACTAAATATCACGAATCTTTTTTCAGTGTAATATTCTTGTATTATACCTATTCTTAAAATATTTACATTATTTCAATACTAATTATATATTTAGCAATTACTGAATTAGATTTTGTCGATACTGTTTGAAATTAATTGAACATATTTTTTTCGGCGTTATGAAGAAATTCATACATCGCCAAGGTACTGTGTACTAATTTAGATCAAATAAAAATTAATCATTTATAGAAAAAAGCTATAAAATATATACGTCATTTTGACTAAAAAAATTATTAACTTTTCGTTGTAAATCAATTACACAGAGAGGAAAAGTTAGTAATGATTATTATACTAGGGTAAGAATTCAGAGACGAAGAGTAAAATGGGTTGACAGTACTAAGCCGGTTAGGACTCAGGACTAACCTGTATAGGAATGAATAAAATTTCTCGAAACCTCCAATCCTTCCGCTTTTCATGCTTTTATATTAACAAAATGCGTATACACATAGACTTCATGATAACTATTTAAGTACTAGGCCATTTTTCTTCAATAATACATGTTTTTTTTTTTTTTTTTTTTTAACGTCGCCATGTTTGTGCTTCCATGTGGTGCTAATCGACGACGGACGTCTGCGGTGTGTTTGTAAACAAAGCACATGTAATTTTTACAGTGGTGCTTGTATCAATCGGCAGAGACTAGGATTCGAACCCGGGTCACCGGCGTGGGAATCCGACACTCTACCGACTGAGCCGCCGCAGGCCCCCAATAATACATGTATAACATATAAAATAAGCCAAATATTACATAATTATTCAATATTATGCAATAATCGAAGGAGGATTTATTACTATACTATATTAGGAATCAGTCCAAATAGGTTTTATCGGATCCGATTTACCCACGGCCTTGCACTATACTCAGCCCTGACCCCATTTAGTAGCAATTACAATATTTTTCTCTGCGTGTATAATGTGGTCAAATTGGCAGGAATTTTTCAAAAAACTTTAATTTTTGGTTATATAAACATATTTGAACATTTTTTTAAATTTATATTTGAGGGTAAATTTAACTCAATGCAAAATAAGAGTAAAAATAGTATATTGTGTATCAAGCGGGGAAAGTAGACGATTACCGTGAGTGCTCATTGGCTGCAACCAGCACGAGGGTTAATCGCCTTCCGCCCGTAGTGCACACGATACTTTTGTCCTACATGTACTAAAAGGATGATTTGTGGTGATTTGTGCATATATGAAGCGAGCGGAAAGTGCGTTACTGTTTCGCCAGAGGGTTTTATTTTCATATAACTCATCCATACCTATCCACAGTCGATAAATCAATGGCCCTTACGAAGACTAGAATATTTCAGATTTGTCAAAAATACCTAGTTCTTTACAGAGGCTTTTTATAAAAAAACGAGCACTTTTTAGATTTTCTGATAAATGCTGACACTTTCTTTCTTAGATTCTCTGAGAAAATGAAGTTTGTCTGAGATATTAAAAATTGGTAATTTTCGTAGGAGGCTCCTGACAAGAACTAGCATTTTTCGAAAAATCTGAAATTTATTAGTCTTCGTAAGGGGCGTCGAAATGACATTAACTATGAAATAGAATAAAATAGAAAGTGATCGCGACACTGGCTCCGGTGGTTTGGAGTCCACTTGAAACTGCAGGGCCAGTTATGATGCATACGCACTTCACCTAATACATTCCCAAAAGAAGAAAAAATACGTGTTTTTTATTTTTTTATATTCTACATTATGGACCTAATGGATTTCTTCATGCAAAGTCCTAATTTCACTCATAATGATGAGGCCGATGTGCGAAAAGCGTATTTTATATGGTCTTTAACATTAAAAAAGTATGTTTTTTAGAAAGTTTCAGCCCAATCCGTCGAATCTAAACAAGATTATTTAAAAAAAATCAATTTATTTCTGTTTAGGGGGCAGGCCTGGGTTTTGATAGCACAAACATTTTCAGAATGATTGCTCTTAAACATAGAAAATTTTCTGGACTCTTAAACATCTTTTTTAATGATTCTCGGTATATATTATGCCTTATGAATTAAATATATATTATGTTTCAAAAGCCAACTTATTTTTTAAGAGGGATGTCGGGTCTTCTTAAGGGGGCACACACCTTTGAACCCATAATAAAACTTATTTGTACGAGTCCATAAAAATTCTTCCTTTCAAAAGAAATCATTCTGCAATTTTTTTTACTATTAATACTAGATAATATCTTTAATTTGAAAGTAAAAAATCTTCAAAGTCTTGATCCAGCACGTCATATAAAATCACCGTAGTTATTAAGCTCCTAATCCACTGCCCACGGGATTTTAAGTGATCCCGTCGACCAAATTTCTCCATGTTTGGGGATATTAGTTTTCAATACATTAGTTATAGTATGAATATAAAAAATTAATTTTTACTACGTAGAAAAATTTTACATACATATATATTCTTAACTTTTTAATTAATTATTAATATCCTATATTCATAACATAACTAATGTATTGAAAAGTAATATCCCCAAACCTGCAGAAATTTGGTCGACGGAATAACTTGGAATCCCGTGGGTAGTGGGTAAGGAGCTTAATAATTATGGTGATTTTGTATGACGTGCTGAATCAAAATTTTGAGATTTTTTACGGTGAAATTAAAGGTATTACTAAGTATTAATAGCAAAAGAACTTTCAGAATGATTGCTTTTGAGAGCAAGAATTTTTATGCACTCATACAACTAAGTTTCATTTTTGGGTTCAAAGGTGGAAAGTAAGAAAGTAAATGTGAAAATAACTATTTAAAAGACTCATAAGTTTTTGTTTATATCAGTGCATACCATATGCCTAATATATTCTATATGTCTATACTATTCTTAGCCACAAACCGGGGAGTAGATAACAATTCCCGAAACGTCGGCAATTGACAAATATAATGGTTGTATACGTGGAGATCGATTGGGTGTCTTTTTTAATACTGCATTTACCTATGAACGATAGTTTGACCTGTAATAAAGTTAAAGTAACTATTTAAAATTAAGTTATATACATAGTAATTGGTTTCCGAGTTTATTATGAAAATATTGGCATAGCGCGTTTCTTACACATAAGAATTATACACGTAATTATTGTACACAACTTAGCATTGGTCAAATTATATATAGATATATTTGACCAATGCTAAATTGTGCACAATAATCACGTGTACAATTCTTATGTGTAAGAAACGCACTATGCCAAAATATTTATTTAGAAATAAGAACTACGCAACAATCCTCAGGTGTTAGTTAGCGATTTATTTCACTGACTGTGTATATTCTTACAAGTGTTCATTTGCATATCTGATTTACTGCGGCAGATAATAAATTTAACGTAATAAGGAAAATAGGAATAACTGATTAATACGAAAAATAATAAGCTTAGATTATATGTTAAAATAGAAGTTGTTCTAAATATACATACTAAGGAAAAGATTAATTTCAACGTGTATTTTGAATGAAAAACAAATGTATTAAGAATGCTAACAATGGTATACTCGTTTGATAAGCTTATTTTTTCAAGTAATATCACGCCTATAAATAATAATTTGGTATATTATAATAATAATGCTTTAATGTTGTTTTAAAATATAAAACTTTCGATATATTATTGCTTCCTCACAGAGTAAGTTTTGTGATAGTAAAAAAAAAGTTTTGCTAAAAACATGTTAGAAATATGTTTTGAGACTTAAGAAATCAAAATACACTATTTTTAGAAAATGTGTGTATGTGTGTGTGTATGGATGTTTACCAGCATAACTCTGCATACATACGGTGAAACTTAATGCTTCAGGGCTCATTATTTATGTTTTTCTTAAAGGAAGGCGGCACAATAATGTTATTTTGTTTTTTGATACTTTTTTGTCTTTTTAGCGGTTTTTCGATTTTTGAGTATTAGTTTTTCGGGATTTGTAATACTTTATAAATAACATCATCAATGCAATGAAGATGCATTTGAAAAAGCATAAAATTACCTATCTTTCCCTTGATTTTTTATACACGAAACCGTCATTTTTTTCAAACGATTATATCTGTGAAATATAAGATGGACAATCTTTGAAAAAAATTGAGATGATAAGGAATATTTAGAGTAATATCCTGTAAAATTTTTGAAGCTTCATATTTTTCTTTTGTCGAGAAAAAAATAATTTTGTTATAAAAATCGCTTTTTTTCCTGACGCGATAACTTAAGTAAATCGACGGCATTTTATCTGAAACTTTACAAAAAGTTAGTTTTTTACTATCTCATGACCTGAATGTTTTTTCAGATCATGAAATCTTTTACTTTAAGAGATATTGAGGTTATGTTGTTCTTTAATTTATTTTGATTTCTTATATCTCGAGAACAGCGTGGTCATTGTTTATAAAAAAGGGCTAATTTTTTTACATTTTAAATGAAGATTCAAAATTTAATGAAATTTTAAGATTCATCGACTTGTTTTTGTTTTATAGTGATTATTTTATTTTTTGATTTTTGAGTTTTAGTTTTTCGGATTTTTTGGAATGTTAGAAATTTTATGATCAATTTAGTGTAAATGCATTTAAAAAAGTATAAAAAAACCTATCTTCTTTTTTTTTTTTTTTAAATGGCATTTCGAACTCGAAAGTTCATCGCTTCATCTACGCAAGCCTTCCACGTTTCCCTATTTTGTGCCAACCCCATCCATTTCGCGCCTTCCCGCCCAATTTCAGTTACGTCTGATTTTACGTTATCCTCCCATCTGCGTCTAGGTCTACCAAGAGGTCGCGTTGCTTTCGGTTTTCCTTTCATTATGCGCGCTGCTGTACGATCATCGCCCATTCTTGCCACGTGCCCTGCCCATCTTAGTCTCCGTGATTTTATTATTCTGTTAATATTTGGTGACGCGTACAAATTATGTAGCTCGTCATTGTGCAGTTTCCTCCACTCCCCAGTTTCCTCATCTTTCTTTGGCCCGTATATTTTCCGTAGAACCTTATTTTCAAATACCCTAAAACGATTTTCTTCCCCTTTAGTGAGCGCCCAGGTTTCGCACCCATACAAGATTACCGGCATTATTATAGTCCTATATATCCTTATTTTGACATTTTTCGACAGTAGCTTTGACTTAAGTAATCTGTTCACAGCGTAGAAGCAGGCATTACCCGAATGAAGTCTCTTATTAATCTCGGCTTTAATTTCGTTTCGATCATTTATAGTTGTACCTAAATATCTGAATTCGCTAACCTTTTCAAAAGTGAATTTTCCGACTCTGAGATCCCCCTCTGCTTCGCGAATGCCCAGTTTCTCCATGATCATATATTTCGTTTTCGATTCGCTCACTTCTAATCCCGTGTTTTAGCCGCATTTATAAGGATTTCCGCATTTTTCGCCACCGTTTCACCATTATCTCCCACTATATCCAAGTCATCCGCATAGCCTAAAATTTGCGTTGTTCCGTTGAGTGTTGCGCCTAGCTCGCTAGCCTGCATTTTTCTAACAACATGCTCTAGCGTCAGGTTAAAGAGTACCGTTGAAAGCCCGTCACCTTGCTTCAAACCGTCGCGTATCATGAACGATTCGGATACATTACCGCCTACTCGGACCTTTCCAGTGCTTCCGTTGAGACATATTTGAATTAATTTTACGAGTTTTTTTGGTACGCCAAGGAGCACTAGGATTTCATACATTTTGCTTCGTTTGACAGAGTCGTACGCTTTCTTAAAGTCCACAAATAGCTGGTGTATAGTTTCGCAATATTCCCACTTTTTCTCTAATAATTGTCTTATGGTAAACATTTGATCGCTCGTTGACCTGTTGCGCCGGAATCCACACTGATAATCTCCTATTATATCTTCCGCGAATGGTGTGAGTCTGGCCTGTATTACGTTTGACAGAACTTTGTAGCAGGTAGCTAAAAGTGAGATTCCCCGGTAGTTATTGCAGTCTGTTTTATCTCCCGTTTTAAAGATCGGTATGATGATGGATTCTTTCCAATTTTCTGGTATTGTTTCATTTCTCCAAATAGCACATACTAGATAAAAAATTTTAGATGTAAGCGCGGTGCCTCCATATTTAAGTACTTCAGCTGGTATAGAATCGTTTCCTGCGGCCTTATTGTTTTTTAGCTTTTTGATCGCGGCCTCTACTTCTTTGTAGGTCGTTTCGTCCATATGGAGTTCAGCAGTGTGGATTTCGTCTCCCATTTCCTCGGAGTTTTCATGCACGTTTAATAACTTATCGAAATAATCTTTCCATAATTTCAATAGTTCATTTTCGCTTGTCACGAGGTTCCCGTCCTTATCTTTCATTAACTGCGATCTACTCTGAAAACCCTTCCTAATAGCGTTTATTCCTTTGTACATCTCGCGCGGGTTATTTTCCCTACTATTAGTTTCTATTTTTCTAATTTCATTTTTCTGATACTCGCGCTTCTTGTTTCTGTAAATCACACGCACTTGCTTTCTTATTTCATGGTATTCTTCTACGGCCCTACCGCTTTCATTGTGTACACTATCTAATTTAGCCTTCTTGCGCCTTTCAAACCAGAGTTCGCACTCTTCGTCAAACCATGGTTTGCTCTTCGGCCTTTTTTTCTTACCCAGTACTTTGTTCGCGGCCCCTTTTATAGTTTTTTCGATAGCCCCCCACAACCTGTTCGGATCGTCATCTACTCCCGTCTGTTCATCCGTTTCCTCGAGCGCCTGAAATCGGTTGCTAACTTCTACTTGGTACTTGATTCGCTCTATCCCGCTTCGTAGTTTTCCAATATCAAAGGTTTCTACTTTGTTCGCTCGCTTACTATTTTGACCGGCTACTAATCTGGCTCTTAATTTGGCCACTACTAGATAATGATCTGCGTCGCAATCCGCCCCCCTATAGGTCCTTACGTCGAGTACATTCGTGTGGCGCCTCTTATCAATAAGAAAATGATCGATTTGATTGTGCGTGGCCCCATCCGGCGATGTCGACGTTACCTTATGTATATCCTTGTGCTTGAAGCACGTGGTCTTGACTATAAGATCTTTTGCGGCTGCGAAATTTATGACCATAATACCGTTATCATTGCTGGTTTCGTGCAGACTTTCTTTGCCTATGATGGGCCTAAACATTTCCTCTCTCCCTATTTTAGCATTGAAATCCCCCACTACTATTTTGGTGTCGTAAGACGCGAATTGGTCGATTAAATGCTCTAAAGTTTCATAATAAAGATTTTTTACTTCTTCCTCTTTGTCCTCCGTGGGACAGTGGACGTTAATAACCACGTAATTATACCACGCTCCTTCGATGATGATATACGAGAGTCGGTCATTCACGAAATTGCAACTTTTAACGGAATGTATGATGTTTTTGTTAACAAGAAATCCGGTGCCTAGAGAATGCCCGCTCGCGCCCCCATATAAAAAGGTGAAGTTACCGGATCCTAGCATCGCGTTATCTTTCCATCGGGTTTCTTGTATTGCTACCAAATCTAAATTGTACCTCTCAGTTTCATTTATGATTTCCCGGAACGCGCCTGCTCTGTGTAGACTGCGTACATTCCAGGTTCCCACCCTTAAGTTTCTTTTCGTTTTGGTTTGGTTTTGTTTTCTTTGAGCCATGATAGTAAGTTAAACCCGCGCGTTTTGGATCCTGTTCCGATCGCAGGTGAGTCCATCCGTCTAGGGGTGATAACCCTCATACCTCCCTAGAACTAAGTATGAGAGCTTTCCGACTTTGGCGAGGACATAGTCAACTCGTCGTCAGACACACTCGGTTTCATTCTCATATCCTAACGCCCCCCTGCAAGGCAGCGCGCCTTCGCTGGCTTCGTTGCCATGTAAGACCAGGTGGCGAATCATTCTACACATCCCCTCTCAGGGCAGTTGTCATCGCTCCCGCATCCTCCACGACAGCAGGATTTTTGGCCCATTTTTTGTTTGAAATGTGTGGTAAAAGAGATAGATTACAGAGTAAGGTAGAAGAAGAAAGTAAGATAGGAGATTTTGTATAGTGTTTGTAGTTGTTGCGGTGCTTGCGTAGTGTTTCTAGATGAATGCGTTCGCCAGTGCGGGCTCATCACACCCACGCCTGGGCCTATCGGCTGTCCGCGACTGCTTATTCGCTTTATTCGCAGCTAACCTCTTTCTCAGGGGTCGTTCCTCTATCCGCAACCTGAGGACGTGCTGTGTAGTGGTGATAGACACCCACCCGTCCGCTCTGGACGACTACGCCCAGGACCCGCTTAGGGTAACGGCGTTGCAACAGAAAACCTATCTTCTACAACAGAAAAATTTAAAAAAGTTAAATGTTAAGAAACCAATATTTTATAATATTCTATTAATATTTTTTTGTAATATTTTATTTATTAATTTATATACTGAGGGTTGGCAAGTGATGCGAGCAGGAGGATTACATTTTTTATTTTCCATTGATATTTTGAAATATAGATTGAAAAAGTATTTTAAGATAAATGAAATAATGTAAATGGCATAGTGCGTTTCTTACACATAAGAATTGTACACTTAATTATTGTTCGCAATTTAGCATTGGTCAAATATATCTATATATAATTTGACCAATGATAATTCAGCACACATTTTTGAAAACCGAATCAAAAAGAGATATGGCAATTTAAAATTAATTTATTAGAACAAACATTTTCATATTAGAACAATTAATTTAGTTTGAGGAAGCTAAATGCCAATGAATTGGCAGTGTTCTTTTTACATTGACATTCTTAAGAAAATATCAAAATTTACTTATATTAATGCAAATTTTAACTTTTCTATATTATAGACAATCACCGTATTTCATTTTTTTATATCTAATAATTTAAGTATTCATGAAAATTAGAAAACAATCCCAGACGATTTTACCGTAGAGACGTAATATGAATTGTTTTTAAAAAGTAGCTACAGAATACATTACTATCATGAAAAAAAAGGATTAATTTTGAAGACACTTGGAAGAAATTTCAATCAATAAAATAGTTAAATAACTTGAAAACTTAAATTCGTATATATTTTATCATCTGTATAATCGTTTTTCAATCTAGTTTTTGAAAAATGATCGTCTATTTTTCATAGAATGTTCCATCAAGGTAAAAATGGCCAGAATTG
Source organism: Gastracanthus pulcherrimus (assembly GCA_949152435.1). Lineage (NCBI taxonomy): Eukaryota > Metazoa > Arthropoda > Insecta > Hymenoptera > Pteromalidae > Gastracanthus > Gastracanthus pulcherrimus. Next base: position 149,449,140 of record OX424573.1, read on the forward strand.
GACATCAAATTTTGTTGGAAAAACAGTCCCGCTACAATGGACTGTCCCCGAAAATTTTTGTCACCATTCACTCAACAGTAAAAAAGGCTATTATATCGCCTTTATCGTCACGTCATGAACGCGTGCTGTTTACGCGTCAGCCGAAGGCCCGTAGGTATCAGCCGGTGGTCCGTAACAATCTACTGGAGGTCCGTATGTAGTCGGATAATACGTATAGTTCTGCTGCGGCTTCTCGACGATGGACAGAGGTACATCGTTGACTAGGACTTTGCCGATGACGGGGCCTCATCGCTCACGTAGGTGTGCAGCTTGTACGGCTGCTACTTGAGCAGAAACAGGTTGGCTGTGGACGCGGCGGGCGCCTTGACCGCCAAGAAATGCGGCTTCTTCTTCGCGATCGCATCCTGGACCTTGCTTACAGTACCGCTGAATAGGGACACCGCCGTTCTTATCGGGGAGATATAAATAATGTTGAGAGGTAATACTACTCTAAGTACACCGATTTTTGACGATCATTTGTGGGTAAATAATAAGCGAAATGAAAAAATTGATTAAAGATCTTTATTGTACAATTAATAAAATGTAAAAAAAGTTTTTTTTTCTAAATGACGGCCACGGGAGCCCGTAGTAGGCCGTTACTTTTCTGTTGACGCTCAAATGGGCGGACAGTTTTCTCGTATATGATGAACCCTAGAATAAAAAACAAAGTTTTTCTTAAAGTATTAGTGGTAGTACGTAGAAATTTTTTTAATTTAATAAAAATCCCTACGTACTACCACGCCTACTAATATGTACTTAAAGAAAAACTTTTTTTTTGTTCTAGGGTTTATCGTGTACGAGAAAACTATCCGCCCGTTTGAGCGTCAACAAAAAAGTAACGACCTACTACGGGCTCCCATAGCCGCCATTTTGAGAAAAAGAAATTTTTTCTTACACTTCATTAATTGTACGATAAAGTTCTTTAAACGAATTTTTCATTTCGCTTATTATTTACCCACAAAAAATCGTCAAAAATAGGTGTACCTAGAGTGGTGTTACCCCTAATAAGAGAAAAGTATAAAATATATATTTCTGTTTATATTTTAGAAAGAAAACTTACTGTACAAAAGTTATAACTTATTAGAGGTGCATAGAGTAATGTTATATTGTTTTAAAAAATGTGCCTATATTTTCAGCTGTTATATAATATGCGCTAGCATAATTTGTTTATGCTTATCTAGAATTCCGTATATCTATATATTCTATTGTATATCATACCATTGTATTGTTATTTATTGTATATTTTATTATACATATTTTTTTGCTGGTCAAAAAATAAAGTGCTTTTGCGGGAATAAAGTGCCATTTTCGACCCGCTTTTCAGGTCAATGAAGAGGCCATTATAGTTAAGACCTGAATAAATAGTATATTGTGTACCTAGGGCGCAAAGTGGGCTTTTTTAGACCGAGTGTGGAGATTGCAGTACAAGTCGAAAGCGAGCTAACACGAGCCGAAGGCGAGTGCGTTTGCAAGCCGAAGACGAGTATTGCAACCACACGAGGTCAAAAAGCCCACTTTGCTCTTGGTGCACACCATATTTTTTGTAACGCATGTATTGATTTTTGCATTTTTCTAGCATCTTAAACGGGGTTAAACATATATATTGTCCTTTAGGCCCGCTTAATAGGTACAGAAAAACGCGAAAATCGTGCTTGTGTTACAAAAACTATTTTATATAATAGAAATCTTAAATACCTAGATTAAACCGATAGAATAATATTGTAATAAACGTATATGAACAGTTTTTATTATTATATACTTATATATATTTTTTTTAATTGACAATTATTAAAACCTATTTTTAACCAATAAATAAAACATCAATTTTCAGCTCTTACACATTATGTCAATAAGCAATGTATGTAGTTTACGTAATAACATGACATGAAGTTATTGAACAGATATTATATGTTATTGGAAGCTAGTTTTTAACTTCTCTTGAATTTACTCTTGAGATTATTAGTTTAAATTTATGTATCAAACTATGACCTACTACACTTTAATTCAATATAAATTATAATTTCGGTTATTATTAAGTACATAACGTAAATTTATAAATTTTCAAGGTTATTGTAGAAAAATTCATTTTTTCCTGATATGTTCTGATATGTTTAAGGCTTTTTTATAATTATTGTGTATTTTATTTTCTAGTTATTACGTAGCTAAAAAATTTGTTCATTACTAATACAAAATTGCATCTATCGTATTTAACAAGTTAGATAAATAAATTTCGTATTGAGATATTTTGGTGTGCATTTAGAAAATTAAGGAATTTTTCAAAGTTATAAATGCATAATTTATTTTTATAAATAATTTAATGTGTCATAATTATCTATTGAAATTATGAGATTTTCATTATTATTTTGTTCGATAATACTTATTATACAATCATGCATACAACAGAAAACGTATTACCAATATAAAACATCGAAAACTAAATATACAATTATAAAACTAATGTGTCTTTATAAAGTTCAAGGAAAGTTAAAAAATCACACAATTTTTCATATGCGTACAGGTTATAAAGAACAGGAATTATAGGCTCGCCTATATATATATATCGATATTCATAACCCTTCTCCAGTCGTACTTTTGAGTACAATTAACTTAAAAGGATTTTTCACATAATAGATTACATTAAAAATTTGTAGATTTGTGTAGAAAAATACACAGAATGTATTTCTAAAAGATTTAGCTGGATCAAGATATTACTTAATATAATATTGAAGATTTCGTTAGTTTTTAAACCGGTTTTGATATTAAAAATCAGTTTCCGCGGTATAAAATTAGATGAAAGAAAATCAAGTACATCTATTAGATTATGTGACATCGATTATATAAAGTATTAGCAGGTTCAGTGTTTTAGATTTTGCAATAAAAATTAAAATCACGAAAATTTTAGGCTTTTTGAATCTTTAAATACCTTCCACGTGATAAATACTGATCAAACTTGGCTAATATATGAATTAAAATATTGCCGATGTAATGCATAATACTTTTACAGGATCAGGGCTTAACTTTAGAAGCAATCGAAATTATTCGACTATTTTAGGTTATTTTTATACTATCCACATGATAAATCTCGTTAAAACTGCGCAACATAGATTCTTTAAACATTTGGAGTCTATCGGGACCAGAATTGGTGGGACTGCACTTATAAAGCGCCTACAATACAAATTTGGTACTTAGTTGCAAGAACGTTTCAAACTTCAACGACATTATTTTATTAGTTATATATATTTAGATAGATGCATTAATACAATACGGTTACAATACGGTTGTTATGTATTTTGAACGTATATGTAAATAATTAATTTAAAGTATGTGCTACTCACGTAACCTACGCGATCTTAACTTGCGCGTACGCTCGCGGCTTGAAAAATTACGATGCCGAGATGCCAAACATCAACAGCAATTATTGTTAAATTTTCACTAATATGTCATCACAGTATGTTGATAAACTGACAATAGTCACTATAGAGAGTCTTATTACACGAAGCAAAATATGTTTTATGCGAATATTTATTTATATAATAATGTGATTCATATAGCTGGCCAGGTATCGGGCAAATACGGTTTTTCAAGTATGAGTACATGGCCACGTATTTATTAGCGTAAAAACTATTTTTTTGCACACATTAGCATTTTATTTTTACTTAAATAATAAATACTAATAAATAACCTTAGAAAACTTTTAAATGCATGAAATGATTAAAAAACAATTAATAACTTTTAAACTCGTAGTAGGATTTCTTAACAGTTGGTCTTAAGAAGACGTGAATGTTGTCATGCGAGCACCAGTTTCATTATTTAATATATTTAAAAAAATATAATTTAAATAAATATTTGCCCGAAAATTTTAATATTTTACGCTTGATAGTTATACAATGTAATGTCACAAGATTATTTTGATTAGGAGGAAACTAATAATCTATAGAAACTAATATGTGAGCGTTTGACCACGTACTGGGACGTGGCCAGGTACTGGTACTAATATGTGAGCGTTTGACCACGTACTGGGACGTGGCCAGAATAATATCACCATCATAACAAAAAGGATTTGGAAGGAATTTCAATCAATAAAATAGTTAAATAACTTAAAAACTTAAATTAGTATTTATTTTATCATCTCTATAAAATTTTCTCAATCCAGTCTTTAAAATATTATGTCTACACTTCATAGAATATTACATCAAAGTAAAAATTGACACACCTGGACGTCAGTAGTAAAAACAATCCCGATAATATGGGCAGTCCCCAACAATCATCGTCACCATTCACTCCGCAGTAAAAAAAAACTATCATCTCTCCTTTATCGTCACGTCATAAGCGTCGCGTTGTTTACGCGTCAACCGGAGGCCCATAGGTATCAGCCGGAGGTCCGTATGTATTAGCCGGAGGTCCGTAGGTGTTAGCCGGATATACGTAGCCCTGCTGCGGCTTTTCGACGACGGGCCAAGATACTTCCTTGACTAAGATTTTGCCGATGACGGGAGCCTCGTCGCTGCTGTAGGTGTACAGCTTGTAAGGCTGCTGCTTGAGCAGGAACAGATTGGCTGTGGATGCGGCGGGCGCCTTGACCGACAAGAAATGTGCCTTCTTTTTCGCGATCACATCCTGGACCTTGCTTACAGCACCGTTGAATATGGACGCCATCGTTTCTATCGGGGAGATATAAATAATGTTAATAGGGGAAAATGTAACATATATATTTTGTCCAGCATTTGTGTAAATGTTAGAGCCTAAGCCGACATATGTTTCTGTTTGCATTTTCAAAAGAAAACTCAATCTACAAAAGTTGTAACGTATTAAAGGTTTTTTTGAGTAACGTTACATTGTTTTAAAAAATTTGCCGAAATTTTGTTCAATTTGGAAGATATAGTAAAAATTCTAAAAGTTTATAAAGATACTAAATCTTGATCTATACAAAAATATACTGTTAAGTAAAAAAACGGAATTATTCCCTATTAATCAGCGAAGTCCTTTATGAATTATTGAAAACGATTTTAATTACGTGAAATTTTAAATACCTATAATTTTTAATCGATAAAATAATATTGTAATAAACGTACATTTCAATAAGTAATGTATGTAGTTTACGTAATATCATGACTAAAGTTGTTGAACTCGAAACGGTAAACATTACCTCGTATATAAGATAAAAAAAATCAACTTATATACTGCTGTAGAAGTTATAAACAGATTTTAATTAAAAATGTTTAAACATAGAAACAGACAATAGCAGGATTTGTCATCTGTGGAGGAAACTTTTGTACTCTCATAATCTAGAAGCGTATTCCAGTATTATCTTGAAAACATTCCTTAAACAATAATAATAATTCAAATTATGTGATTAAAATATTCTTTGAATACATAGCTTGCAATTAAAACAAAAAAGTAGGCTATCAAAGAACTACTTTCATTAATTCGAAGTAATAAAACTTTTTGTTTTATAATAAATAACCTTTAATTTATTAAAAATCATACCTACATATACTCGGATAGACGTAGTAAAAAATAATTTTTTAACACACCCCAGCGTAAAGTTAATACTGTATCTTCTTCCCCGCCGAGTCGGGAAACCAGTGCTACATTAGTTCCCTGCCCCCACTCTAGTCCCCCAGAGCTACGCGTATATGTCCTCGCCTTCGTAGTCCAGTAAACGAAGGTCTAAAATACACTTTTCACCTCCAGTTCTGCAATGTAGATATTTAGTATCTTTAGTCAATTAGCAACTTTTTATTCCTACACAAAAAAGTTCAAAAATGTGTCGTAGTGGGGGAAATCAGTAAATAAACCTTTTTTGGCTCTTTTCTCCGAAATGGTGAACGTTATGCAAAAACGGTTTACAGCACGTTATTCAGGAGATACTACTGCATAAGAAAGCACGATTAATTAATTTTCGATGAGTGAGAAATAAATAACTAGAGTGATTTTTATATTTACGCAACGCCAGTATATCTATATACATGAGCAGCAACTGTAGCATCTGAGAGAGTCGTTGCCATAGCCTACCACGTGACTGTGCACCGACGCGTCTGCGGTGCGCGTACATGCACGTACGTAAATGCGAGGGAGAGATCAGATTCCCGCGTCTTTTTCAAACGTATTCATCGCGTTATTTGCATTGAAAAGTCGTTTTGAAATATCAATATATGTATTTTCTTTAATGGGACATTACACCTTTAAATTTTCAATTAATTGATAATACATATAAGGTAAAAATGACTCACTTGTCATATAATACCTGCTCTTTTTCGGTAAATTCGAATATTATATAAAAATATAAAGCAAAATATTTTAAAAATTTTGTTGGTCATGTGTGAATTTGTACATAAAATATATTCACCATAGATATAGTCTTTTTATGCCAAAGCTATTCGATTTTAAAAAAAAAATTATTACGAAATATGAATTAAAAAGAGAAGCTGAATAAAGTTATATACTAATTCCCACGTTCATATCATAAGTACATATTTTTTAAATATAATAAAACCTTGAAATCGCCAATTCGATCATGTTGGCTCTCAAAACCTTGTGGAGCCAAGGAAATATAGAGATTTATATTATGGCCAATCAAAGAGACCTAAGGATTATAGAGAATATTTTTTTGATTTGTCCGTCATATTTTGATAAAATGTGCATTACCGAAAAAAAGTAATATATAGTGACTCATTTTTACGATTAAATTTATTACATTTATTTCGGTCATTTTTACCTTATATGTATTATCAATTAATTGAAAATTTAAAGGTGTAATGTCCCATTAAAGAAAATACATATATTGATATTTCAAAACGACTTTTCAATGCAAATAACGCGATGAATGCGTTTGAAAAAGACGCGGGAATCTGATCTCTCCCTCGCATTTACGTACGTGCATGTACGCGCACCGCAGACGCGTCGGTGCACAGTCACGTGGTAGGCTATGGCAACGACTCTCTCAGATGCTACAGTTGCTGCTTATGTATATAGATATACTGGCGTTGCGTAAATATAAAAATCACTCTAGTTATTTATTTCTCACTCATCGAAAATTAATTAATCGTGCTTTCTTATGCAGTAGTATCTCCTGAATAACGTGATGTAAACCGTTTTTGCATAACGTTCACCATTTCGGAGAAAAGAGCCAAAAAAGGTTTATTTACTGATTTCCCCCACTACGACACATTTTTGAACTTTTTTGTGTAGGAATAAAAAGTTGCTAATTGACTAAAGATACTAAATATCTACATTGCAGAACTGGAGGTGAAAAGTGTATTTCAGATCTTCGTTTACTGGACTATTTGGCTCGGGCACAAAATTTAACACTCCGGTGTGATCGCACAACATGAGGGTCGGCTTTGTCGACCCATCTGTTGTGCGATTACATACTGGGAGCGCAATATTCAACGCCCGAGTTGCGAACATTATTTTTGTATGATTAAGTAAAATTGCATTTCACGCCCTCAAATCGGTCGAAACCCCCAATTATTGTATGCACACTGTATCGATAAATAATCGTGCGGGTTGATCACAACTCTTTGCGGAAAGTTCAACTTTATGCGCTAGTGACTTTTATTTGTATTTTATAAAACTTGTTATAAAGATATTAAAATCTCTGAAACACCATTCAAAGTCTATATTTGCCCTCTTAATTTGAAATAGTGAAAATTCACTGTTTCGCAGTGAAAACTCAGCTACTGCATGAATTAGTTGCTGAGTTCTCTCTGCGAAACAGTGAGAAATTTCCGAGGTTTCAGTATTTCAAATTAAGAGAGTACATTATAAGGAAGACTACTTACTTATACAATCTATATTTCAGATACACATTACTAATCGCATTAATTCTTGTAAATCTTCAATGTCCACGAATATTAAAGATAGCATACACATACTATCCATACAATATCGAAACTGTTTTCATTGTCAAGTGGCGTTTCTCATTGCTCTAATCCCTTATGAATTATCAATATTTTTAAATTAATTATATGAACTGACCATGGAATGTTAGTTAATTGCTTATTTCCTCGTCTCTTATAACCCTTTTACGTGAACAACGGGAGAAACCATATAGTTGAGACCTTTGTTGGTATTAATAAATCAAAGTTTCTACTTCATTTTTTTAAACGCTTTATTAATATATTAATATTTTTGCTTTTCATGTATACTCAGTAAGTTATGATCAATTATTTTTCAGCTTAGAGCAAGTGCTTTTTCAGCTTAGAAAGTAAAAGATTATAGGTACGGGCAGTCAATCAAAATACATTTTAAGTTGTTACGACTACTAATGTACGGTTCACGTTAAAGGGTTAAATAGAATAGAATACAATACAATAGAATCATTCAAGATTCTTTTACCAAAGAACTTCAAATAAAATATATAAAGTATTGATAAGTATATATAAGTATCATTCAAGATTCTTTTACTAAAGAACTTCAAATAAAATATATAAAATATTATATAATAAGTATATAATAAAATTTACCGATAGAGTCAAGATAAATGCAATAAATATATAATATTGGTATATTTAAATAGTGTAAATTGTATTTTCAATCTGCACAATATTATAAATGGAAGCAATGATTTCGAGCATAATTTTCTACGAGATTTATACTTCGGACAATGATGAATGAGAAGATTAAAGTACCATTACGAAATATAGCATTGTGAAAAAAGCTTATATATCATTAATCTCAACAACTTGAAAAGACTTTCAAGGGATTATTTGAAAACTCTTTGACAAGGGGATATGAAATAGTCCCATACGAATTATTTATCATGGAAAATTTTCAAAATAGTTTGTCGGCTGCAAATAACAACCGAATATTTTGTAATTATGTAATTTGAACAAGATCGTGCTTATACAAATTCAATCTGGAGTAATTGTTTAAAATAAAGAAGTCGATTATACAGATCACTGTAAAAAATGTTCTATTTTTTAAGAAAAAGGCTTACTACGGTGTAAATCATATGCCCTTTGCATTTATATAAACATTACCTGGTTCAATTTTCAAACGATTCTGTTATAATCTGGATTCAGAAAACGCGTTTGAAAAGTACCTTTTCAGTTCCGTTTAAGAAATCATATGAAAGTGAAAAGTGAATTTTTAATTGTATTGGGTAGATCAATAAAAAATGGTTAAAATAAGCCGCGAAAATCTAATTCTATTGTTATAGGCATATTGCACCAAGTCACGAAAATATATTTACGTGTCGTCTCAGGATAATCAACGGCATTTACTTTAATTTTCTTTTTTCACATAAGCGCTAACTATTCAAAACAAGATGTTAAAAAGAATCATGCAACATCCCCTTTAAAAAACATCAACCTTTCCGCTCACCTTTGATGGGTAGCTTGTGCTTGAAGAGTCGCTTGGTCTTGGCGGCGACGGTGGCGATGGCGTTGCTGAACTGGGCCTTTTTAGTCTCGAGGAAGGTGTTGGCGAAGGCCTCCTTTGCGTGCTTGACGCTGGCGAACTTGGAGTACTTGGCTTGTGCCACGCCCTTGAGTAGCGCCACCTTGGCATCCTTGATGTGCTTAGCGAAGTTGAGTTTGAACTTGGCTGCCGCGGTTACACTGCTCACAAGAGCCTGCTTCTTCAGTTGAGCCGACTGCTTCAGATTGCCGATGACGCCCTGCGCATCGCTCAGCAGCCCGTTCTTCGTCTCGATTATCGTCGCCAGGGGACGGCTATGGCTGCTGCTGCTGTTGCTGTCTTTCAGGACGAAGCCTTGGCCACTTGCCAACAAGCACGACGCCTAGAATATTTGTATTATACGATGATATCATAGTCAGACAATGCGGTGTAAATCATTACTTTCTTTAATATCAAATGTTTACTGATGTTTACTTCGATACGTAACTGTGATGCGTATTCATTGATATTTAAAAAATAAAGATATTGATTTATTTGCACATAAAAATTAATTTCAAAGAAATCTTGATCGATGTACGATCTGAAAGATGAACCATTAAATTATCTATTCTTGCAGATGAAAGCCCGTAATGTAAAATAAATATGAAATAAATTTAGTACAACCAATGAAAAGTTTCACTTTTAAGTTAAATTTTTAAACAACACTATAATTAACAATTTATTAAGCACTATTATGCACAACCAAAGTAACAATTAAGCAAGACACTGATTCTCATAAGCTAATGTTTTTTACTCACCACAAAAGCCAATACAACGAAAATTCTCATTTTGGAAAGATCTGACGTTAACGTTCACTTCGAGGAACAAGACTAGTTTGACTTGAAAAACCTATTGTGCTCGCTTTTATACTATAGGAAAGGTGAGTCCTTTGGGAGAATTTACTTTCCCGAATTTCCTGCCTTTAGGCGCTTTTCATGACTGCAATAACCTGAGCTCATTTTGGAGTTCGCCGATAGTTATCGAAATTGGACATTCCTATGTCGCTTTCTCTATATTTCCTGGTGATAAGAGAAGTGAATGATAGAAATTTAATAATACATACAACTTTATGTATAATATCATTTCTGCATACAATATTTTTTTTTAATTTACAACGAATACTTACCTTATCCAACATACATGGGATAACGTAGGTGCATAACATCAAGTCTTAACAGCTTTTAAAAATATATTTTTGCATGTAAAGATCTAGGTATTTTTGACAAATCTGAAATGTGCTAGTCTTCGTAAGGGCCATCAACATAATCGTAAATAAAGATTTTGTGCATCTTTGAAGGAAATAATATCACATTAAATTATTTTAATTTATCTATATATCATTTTTTTAATGGAAATTTTTTCTTAAAACATAAGTAACGGTATTACTAAGATTTAAATAGTTATCCCCTGACTACCGTGATTATAATCAGCAACTAGGTATTTACATAAATTACTTATTTTACTGATTAGAAATCTATAAACTTTTAGTTGTGTATCTTGAGTGTATATAAAACACATAATAATAGGTATAAGGAAGCTTACAGTACTATATTTATCTCAATTCAAGGGAATAGAATTAATATTATGTAATTAAAAATTGTATATGTTTTAAGATGTTTTTAGTCTTAAATCTATACAAATCTTTTGTTCTTTACTACAATTTTACAAAAAGAAATTTCTCAGTGATTTTTTAAAAATTGTTTTTTTTTGGTCAAAAAGTAATAACAAAAATTTATAACGAAATAATTATATTGTTGCAAAATTTACTATTGTCAATTGAAAAAACCGATGCTAATTCATTGGCACTTAGCTTCCTCAAACTAATTTAATTGTTCCAATATGAAATTCTTTGTTCTAATAAATTAATTTTAAATTGCTATATCTCTTTCTAAATAATACATCAAAAAAGGTATACTTTTTTACCATTAATAGTTTGACAAAAGATAATTTTTTACTATAATTACAGAACGATAGGTAATAATCCTAATCACAGTAATTTTTGCTCTGTACGTAATTTATTAAAATTATTTATATTAATTTTAATCCGATGTTAGTACGTAGATACATAGATTCGCTGAATTCCTGATCATCTAAAATTTTGTAAACGATTTGCTATCATAGATTTCCGAGATATAACGGTTTAAATTAAATATGACTTTTTTCGTGTATAACAAAAGAAGGAAAAGAGCCTATCTAAAATTTGCGGTTGTAAAAAATATGTAATTTTATGCTCTGTTTAATGCATTTAAACTAAATTGATCATAATATTTCTAACATACCAAAAAACTCGAACAACTTAAACTCAAAAATCCAAAAATCCAAAAATTGCTATAAAATAAAACGAGTCGATGAATCTTTACTTTTGTTTTCAATTTCGAATCTTCATTAAAAACGTTACTTTTACGGTAACACAAAATGTAAAAAATGGCTCACGCAGCACCGAACCTGTTTTAGTTCGGCGTACGATTTTGATTACTTTGCACAATATTACTTGATACCTTCAATAACCCAATAACGCAATAAATAATAAATTAAAATATAATAAAAACCGTTGCCAATTCATTGGCACTTTTAGCATCCTCAAATTAAAGAACCGTTCCTAAAATCGTAAAATAGAAAAATTGTTATAATATAAAAACGAGTCGATAAATCTTAAGATTTATTTTTAATCTCGAATCATCATTAAAAAACAAAAAAAATTAGTCCTGTTTGGTAAAAAATGACCGTACCACTCGAAATATAAGCATCAAACAAATATTTCAAAAAATACAGAATCTCAAATATCTCGAAATATAAAGGTCGTTGTGATCTGGGCAAAGAACACATTCAAGAGATAGTAAAGAGCTACCGTTTTGGAAAGTTTCAGATCAAATACTGCCGATATACTCCAGTATTGGCAGCTGAATAAAAATGGATTTTCTTTACAAAATTATTTTTTTCCCTTCAAAAGAAAAATATAAAGCCTAAAGAAATATACAGAATATTCTTATCCATATTCCTAATCATCTCAATTTTTTAAAAAAATTTTCATTCTTATATTTCACAGATATAATCGTATAGAAAAACAAATGACGATTTCGTGAATAATAAAATAAGGAAACTAGCTTATTCAAAATTTCGGGTGGGCAAAGATAGGTAATATCTTTATGCTCTTTCAAATGCATTATCATTCAAACGATAATATTATTTCTATGGTATCAAAAAAACCCAAAAAACTAAAAGTCAAAAATCAAAAGCCGCTAAAAAACAAAAACGCATTGAAAAACAAAAAATATATTTTGAGTCACCGTCCTTAAAGAGAAACAAAAAAAATGAGCCCAAAACATTAATTTTCACCGTGTATATTAAGAGTAATGTTGATCCACATCCATACAAACACGCACGCACGCACGCACGCACTCACACACACACACACATCCATGTAGACATTTTCTAAAAAGTAGTGTATTTTTATTCCCAGTATCTCAAAACATGTTTCTAACATGTTTTTAGCAAAACTCTTTGAGACAGCAAAAATTCCACTTGAAATATATGCAAAAACTGTTTAAGATTTTATAGAATTTAAATATCTTTTCATAATCTATACTATTTTTTTGGATATGTTTAAAAATCTCTAATTTCAAAATTTAAATCTATATATGACGACATTTAGAAAAATTTGAGTTCTTACCACATAATTCAGTAGAACAAAAAATTTCATATTGAAACAATTAATAAGGTTTGAGGACGCTAAGAGCCAATGAATTAGCAGCGGTTCTTTTATTACAAATGTTCCAAATTATGTATCTATCGTATTTTTTTGAAAACTTGTTTTACTATCATAAAGATCCTCTTTGAGGAAGCTAATAGTACATTGTGCAACTGGGGGGAAAATTGGCTTTTTCATCACCCGAGTCTGAAAAAGTCTTTTCATCCCTGTTACACACCGTATTTTCTGTAATTAGTGCATGAATTGGCACTTTTTTATGCATGTAAGTCGGATATGGAATTGGAAATTTTGAGTCGTCCACCATACCAATAAAATAACAAGAATAAATTGTATGTAATTTCAACATTTTTTATATTTTCAAAATTTTGAAAAAATTTGTTTTTTACTTTTCCTCCCGCTATTTGAAGAAGCTCGAAATTCTTAATTTTCCATTCGCTTTACAGGGCCTTTTCCATACACATGTTATACAATTTATTTTTAGATTTTCACTCAAGCTGGCCCCCTTAATTTAAGTGAGCAAATATATTTAGCGTTAAATTTTTTCTATTTTACAATAATTTTTTAAAAATGCATATTATATTTAAAGAACGAAAAGAACATTGTTTTTCAATATTCGAATTGTGGTACGTGCATGTAAGTTAATTCATGAATTTTATTGAAATTTCTGGAGAAGTTGTTTAAAAATATTGTTTCAATAAAACTTACGAGGAGACTTCACGGGAAGCGAATTTCAATGAGGCTTTGGAAAGTAGTTTCATGTTACCCAAAAATGACGCTCAGCACATGTAGTTTAGTTTCATAGGCCCTTGTCTCTAAGATACGGCCTACTGTTAATGGAATGAGTTTTAATGTAAGATTTATTTCATATAAAAATATGATTTTATGATCACGTTATGAAGTTATGAATTAATTGTTGAGCAATCGAATGTCGATTGAATAATTATTATAAACTTATGATCAATAGAAAATGGCGATGAAAATGTATGAGAATTTGAGGATTTTTTACTTTAATTGGTTTTCGGTGTATTTTTTATCGCCATTCTCAATTATTCATAAATTTATTACAAAATAATATTTTTTTATAAAACAAAACTACACTAAAGCTTGTTCCATCAATATATTGTCCTTTTGCATCATTTATCTACCATTTATCTGTCTTCGTCGGCGATATAACAAGCTGCATGTGTAATAATTAGTACAGAATAAAAAATCGTTTTTTAGTTAAACCGCATATTTAAGAACGAGTAGGTTGTAATTCATCTAAAAGTTACCTGAAAACAAACATTTTTCATTGAATAGGTATTGTAGTAGTTTTTTTAAAACATTGACCGTCGACATAACGAGGCTCCACTGTATTATCTTACTGGTTAAATATACCATAATTCATGATGTAAGCCAAAAACTAATCGATAAAAATGATTCAAGTCTAGTATAAGTGAAGCAGACAGCCTAAGTTTAGGGTTGCTGCAAGACGAGACATGACAAGACACTTAATTTAAAATTTTATTTCTCGTCATGGCCTAGATTCGATTTTCTGTTGGTCTTGTTCAAGACATCATATTTTCGTCTTGACTTGATCTTGTCTTGGTTATGTCTTGATGTACAATAGAATTGGTTTATCACTAGTTTATATCGAACAAAGGAGGATGTCTACTAATGCGTAGTAAGTAAGGAAGCGCGGGAGGCGTACAAAACTCACTCTATTGTTTAGAGTTTGTGAAAATATAAACATTAAACAAATACATAATCTGGGGAAATGAATAAAAACTTTAAAAAAAAGTTAAATCGTATATAATAAGTGACAAAATTAATATTTTATCTTACATTAAGTAGTAAAAATTAAGAGAATTAATTTTTATATTTCTTTATGTTCATATCAGTTTCATGTTTTACCTAGCGCCAGCATACGCCATCCATGGGCATCCTCCTTTCGAATGATTGTTTGATATCACGAGCAAATCGGTTATTGCGAGCAAAAAGCCTAAACACACAGCTACAAATTCGCATGCTTGTTACGAGCAGCTTAGATTTTTTGAAGTTACATATTTCACTTTTAGAAGTTACACCCTTTGTAGAGGCTCACATCATGCTCGCTTATAACGAACATTGATACAACGCAAAAATATTCCTGGTTCCTTGACTCTCGTTCTAAGGGTGCATTCACATGCACCGGAACTTTCTGTCTGGAACTTATCTCTCGCAATGAGAACAAGAAATTAGATACCTGCATTCCGTCGGAATCGTCTGTCTCTGTCACACTCATTACGACGTTACGAGAGATCGAAGATATAGATTCCGGACTTATTGTATAAGACTTAAAATGTACGAAAAAATTTCCAACATGCGAAAAGACTTTGTGACACAGTTTTATATGTATATCAAATTTTCTTAGGGGAATTTAATATGAGAATTATGGACTAAAAACGGTCATCATATTGATATAACAATCACTTGGCTCCAAAAGGTACAAGAACTTTGTTCATATAATAGAATATAAAGTAAAAAAAAGAGCTTTAATGTGAAACGTGCTGCACTAAAAAAGCATAACAATATCAAAAGTTATGAACGATCAAAGATAGTGAATAAACACGAAAATAATATAATCATATGTATATGCCTATATAGGGATGCATACTAAATTACAAATCAAATTCCTTACATAACCATATATGGCTATATATATATGGCCATGTACGACCAAAATTAATATATAGCACATATGGATATATATGATCATATATGCCCATGTATGTTTTCTATATATGACCATATATGTCTATATGTGAAAAAAAATTCCGGCAAAAGTAAAAATACGTAATTAAATGTAAGAAAACTTTAAATTAAAACGTAAAAAGCATCCAAAGTCCAACAGAATCCTATACGTTTTCTTATGTTTTCTTACATTCCCTTACGTTTTCTTACTTATTAGTACGTTTTCTTACTTTTTATTACGTTTTATTAGATTTTATTTATTCACTAGGGAATTCAACAACTAAATCTTAATAAAGTGTATAAATTAATACAACAACAAGATTTTTTATCGGGACCAAGATAGTCTTCATCTTGGTGCTAATACTAACTTATGTTTATTGTATTAATAGTTTTCAGGCAATTTTAGAAAAAGTACATACGCAATCCTTTTATTTGAAAATATAAAAAGAAAAATGTCAAATATATGTTGTGTTTAGACCTACTGTAAGTGCAAAATAAGTTATTATGATAGTTTTAATATAACATCAAAACCTCATTATAACTGAAGATGTTTTTCCACCACTGTCCTTCATTAATTTTAATTAATTAGGTTTAGGTGACATGATCTTCTTGTTTGTTTCATATTTCGGTAGCTTATATAAAAAATTAAGTTATTTATTTATTTTTTTAATTAAATGAAAATTTGCAAACTTTAAGCGTCATAACTTTAAAAATTTTCGCTTTTTCAAAGAAAATATGATCTAATTATTTTACGTTTCTTACCTCATACACATTAAAAATAAAGTTACTATTTGTATGTTATATCTATGCTATCGTCATTCCTGTTATTAATTGACATACATAAATGGAAAAATTGTTTCTACTAAATAATTATTTGATATTAAGTACTTTATGCAATTATTTTTTTTAACTTGATTTAATTATTATTACAACGAATGTATCTGCATTACAATATATTGGTTTAGAAAAATCATTATGGTGTTTTTAAATTACGTTACTCAGACAGAATAACCACGGAATAACATATTATTATATAATATTATTATTGTGGCTAGCCATTAATGGTTAGCAGTGATAGGCTTGAATGACAGCAGATATTATATATCCGCTGTAATCATATTCGCATCATCACTGTAGCTACCAATGCATTCAATTTTACTTCTACAAAAATTCAGATGAAAAAAACCGTGATTGATATCGATTCAATATTACTGAGAATATAGTAAACAAATCGATAACCCATTGATCTTCTTGCTGAATTGCGATTACATAATTTAAATTACATTGAATGTCTCAATGTAATCATTCTTAAAAGAGAAACAAATAATCGGCTAGAAAAGATACGTATACTTCGTGTTAGGAATCCCCACGTTTCATGATACAATTAATTGACTACACGAAAATTCATAATATTTACATCAAATAACTTGGAATGCAGCAGAAATATTATTTCGACGACGTTGAAAAGCGGCGTCTGGAGTTAATCGGTTTTTCCTGGACTTTTCCCTCGTTTTCGTCAGTGGAATGTGGATCTGATATGGGTTTTGTGGAATGCGTTGTTTCGTTGTACACGTCTTCGAAGATCAAGGCCGCGGCAGTTAAGATTGATACTCCGGCGAAGACGATCAACATTATTAATTCTAAAACGACCTATAGAAATATCAAATTACAAATAATATTACGTGTTTACAGTTTTATATCAAATAATGTCAATATAAATCATTAAAAAATCAGTAGCATTCTTTTAATTTCAGTTAATGTTTTACACACATTATTAGTACCGTAAATAAAAAGTTAATAACGTATACTATTTCTTCACTTATCTTAAAGTTATTCATTCAAGTATAAAACGTTAGATTCATGACATCATAACAATGAAAGTAGTTTATTTGAATTTGTTTTTGAATTATTAATCCACTTACAAATAAAGTATAATTTAATCACCTAACACTGAACGTATATTTTCGTATAAGCTTGTATTCTAAAAGTTTTATTATTAAGATTGCAAAAGTAATTTGCATATTTTAAATATCAAATGATTTAATAAACATATGTTGGTGATAATACTCTAAGCACAGAGTATTTTAAAATGATATCAGAGACAAACAATTTAAATAACATTCCAAAGTAATTAAAGAAATTTATAATACAAGACCAATGAAAGTGTTAATCATAATAAAAACGAATATACTAAAAAAAATGTATTTAGAAAGACTATATATTATAGTATAGTATACAAGATAATATATGTAAACGTAGTGTTTTAGTTTAAGCTTGTAAAACATAAAATCTACAATGAAGATGAATAATTTTTTCAGACCTTGTCATTTTTAACATTATTGTAATTATTATAATATATTTTTTTATTACTGTCTTTTACGAAAAGTGGGAGCATAATAAATTATTCTGTATTCTTTATTTTATATAGAAGCTGTATCTTATAGTCTAGATATAAGAAATAATAATATTACTTGTTATTTTTTGTTCGTTATTACTTTTATGCTACTTATATTTGAAAATAAAATTAAAGATAAATACTAATTAGTTTTTATTGAGAGGATTGTAAATAACTTTATTTAATTTTTTTAATTACATTTACATAATTATCTTAACCTATTTCGTTATAACATTTTCTCATACAGATAATTTCGAATAAGATAAATTATATGCGTTTATAAGCATTAAACCTTTTTTACTAATATTTCTAGGTATTTTTATATAATCTTATCGATTTATTTAATAAGCTAATAGACAATTTATTAAGTCGTACTACATTACTGAAACTCTTTTTTTTTTAGTTCACATTTGTTGTAAAAGTGCATGTAAATCATAAACATTAGCATATTTCTCTTCAAAAGGCAGATTTTAGATTATAACTTTTAAAAATGTGGGTTTTGTAAGAATATATCTGTGGGTACCCGGAAAAACGACTTAAGTCCACTTTTTTGAAAAGTGAGTTTCAAGTGATTTTAGTACCCTTACATAAAATATTTTCAGATCAAAATGCAAATAATCAGAAAAGTGTGAAAATAAGTGACCATATCTAATATTTATGATTTTTTAACATTAGTTTAAATGGAAAATAAAAACTTCAAACTTTTATATCTTAAAAACATAAAAAGTGAGCTTAAGTCGTTTTTCCGGGAACCCACACACACATATATATATATATCAATTTGCATAACCGATTCATTTATTTTAAATGACTTGATGCACCAGAACATAAACTTCTTTTATAGTTAAGAATTTGCACTACACGCTCATCAAATTATGCTTTATTACCTCGAAAACGACTCTCAGAATGATCATGAAATGATCATGTTTCGATAGCCATTGCCACATCATGATAGGTGATAAGAGAGCCGTTAACAATGCCTCTAATGCGTGAATGACGGCATTCGACACCAATTTTGAGAGGCCGCTGTCCTCGTGTTCCCTATAAATACATGAAAGGTGAACAAGCTTTTCTATAAGATTTTCTCTTATTTGTATTTGAAAGGAATCACATTTGTTTATTAATGCGAACAATGTAAATATCTTAATTTGCATAGTGGATAGTGACCGCATTGTATATCAGATTTTTCCTCAAGTATGTCGTATTGTGTTACGTAATTATTTACTTATTTATGTAAATCATTTTTTATATCTATAAATAGCTCGGAACAATATTATTGAAGAAATCTAATAATACGTTAAATTTTATCAGGCATATAAACATTTTGCGCAAGTTTTTGAGTTCTTTTAATGTCGTATACTAACCTAGTTGGTGATCGACGAAACTCGATTTCTTCATAGGCATAATCACCGGCATTTTCTCGTGGACCAGAACGAATTACTCTCCAATTTGTCATTTTCACATAATATCACTATTAATTTTAAAGTTTCATCGTTTTTAGAAATTTATAATAAGCAGTTTGCTTTCAATACGAAAATAATAAAAACGCACATATTTGTTTATGTCACCATTTTTTCTTTACCAGACGATTGTTTTTTGTGCTTATATGTGCATATATTGTGTTTATGACATCAATGTCAATTCTGATCGATAATTATTTATTCTTTTTTACTAAATTAAAAATATTATAGATCAATTATAAAGTTTTAAATTAAAATCTGTATATATATATATAAATATTACATTATATATACCACAATGTTCTATTTAATTATGATAATTTTAACATACATAATTACACACTTTATTATATTTAAAATAAACAGTTCTTATTTAGATAATTTTAATAACACGCTGTTTTACGTCAAAGGGACAGTCATTCTTAGCGAACGTATTTGAATTTAACTTTCTAAGTATATGTATATATACGGCAATATGGCATGTATAGATGGACTTTGTAGGTTAAACTCAAACTCGTTCGCAAAGATCACTGTCCCTCGGATTTACAAGCTATACAAAATAAATTGCTGTGGTTTAACATCGGTTTTTAAAAAATTCTTTGGTAACTAAAACTTTGAACCCGGGTAAAAACGGATTACATGTAATTATATGTTATTACAATTGCAATTTTATACCGACGTATATATAATAATATGTGCATGTGCTAACTAAGCGAAATTTGTTGAAACGTGTCTTGATATGTACTTATATGTAATTGTGTATCTTCCAAATTCATATACAGTAGTATGCAATCATATTTGCATACATGTAATATGAAGAACTTGAAGACAAGCTAAAATTTTACATATAATAACATTTTATTACATATGTTTATATATACAAATATATATATTTAAATATTATTAGACACGTTTTTATGTAAACGTATGTAATTAATAGTACATTATAGAAAATCGACTTTTTTCTCGAGATACATATAGTACTTTATGCCCATCTCAACTGTGGCCACTTTTTGACTTGGAAAGCGGGACTAATGGACTGTTAAAAGACAATCGAAAATCAGGGTTATTGGTAGAACTTGATGAAATAAAGGAATTTTGACTATTTTCTATTGAAGTCACTTTTTTCCCTAGGAAAAAAAGTGATTTGCGGGAAAAAGTTACTTTTTTCCCGCTAATCATTTTTGCGGGCAAAAAGTGTAATTTTGGACTCGCTTTTCAGGGAAAAAAGTGGCCATTTTCGTACAGATGGGTATAAACACAATTATATGTTCATTTTACGTTATTTTCAAGCTTTTAGTTGGCATGTGCTCTAATGTGTTTACGTATTATCACATATAAATATATTCGAAGATACTTAACTACATATAATTACATGTCAAGACACGTATACACAACTTTCGTTTAGTATTGTGACTACATGTAGGGGAGAGTGGAGCCAAATAGTCACTTTTCGGGGTAAAATGGATATTTTGGATCTAAAAATATATAAATCCTTTTTAAAGTAAAATGTATTCTTCTAACGTATCTTTTAATATCTTATTTACAATTACCAATAGATAAAAACCATAATATTAAATGTATAAAATATCCCAAATTCTTAATATGAGAAGAGTAATATCTGAAACGCTGCAAGACTATTTTGCCGCTGCTGGGGCAAAATAGACATTGATAACAAAACAAGTAGTACAACAAGATGGTGCATATTTATCAGTTTGCTGGGTGAAATTATTATTTTGCGGGTAAAATTAAGCACTTTAGTACTCATTAGATTATGGTTATTTAATTTTAATTTTAACTTAATGTAAAACAAATAAGGTGGGGCAAAATAGGCACTTGTAGTGAGGCAAAATAGTCACATTACTTTTTATTCGATTCTCGTTTATTCCTACCTTATTTTCACTTTACCAGCATTAACTGTATACATACATAATAAAAAAATTGGACTTTCAACAAAGCCTGCTTTTTATAAATAATTCAAATGTCAGTTTTGCCCCGAGTATATTTTACCCCTCTCTCGCTATAGTCACATATAAATATAATATGCAAGTGTAATTAAATACAGTTAATACGTTTAAAACATTTTTTGCCGGAAAGGTGAAAGGCATAAACTCGTGTTTTGTAAATAAAAATTAAAATCAAAATCAATAAATTTCATATTATTTTATTCCATAAAAATATAAAAATATTTAAACAATAAATACAAAAGATAATATCTTTGTTTACATATAGAACGTAATATTAGCAGTTTTGGTGAGTTATTTTATACATTCATTAGAAATGACTTACAATATAATACTTATCGCATAATACTTTTTTGAGATTCATATGAATTTGTATTAAGTCTTCTACAAGTCTTCTGAAGCCTCACTGTAGATTCCCTATAATTACAAACATTTTAAAAATATTTTACTTATCGCATAATACTTTTTTGAGATTCATATGAATTTGTATTAAGTCTTCTGCAAGTCTTCTGAAGCCTCACTGTAGATTCCCTATAATTACAAACATTTTAAAAATATTGTTATTACAAGGGTTCTTCTACTTTTCAAAAATGTTATAAATCATTATTGCATAAATCTATACAATTATAATTTTTTATAAACTTAATTATATAATTTTTCATTAACAAAATGCTAAAGTATTATTGAAAAAATTTCTACAGTTTCATTATAAATAGGAACATTTAAACAGATGTCTCATATAGTCTTTAAGGAAATGATAAATTATTTTGCCAGTACACTTAATTTTCTAATTTATAAATTATCATGCATAAAAATATTGTCAATAAACATAAATCAACTGGGAACGCATAAGAAGATTTGAAAAAAATATTAGTAAAAACCAACACGATAAGGTTGATAATTATACGGCACATAACGATAAGGTGGATAATCATAAGGATAATAATAACCATTAGTGTTAGTATTAGGACGCGTCCTCTGAATTCTAGAACGGACGCTGCCGGGTCTTCTTTCGTTTTTCAGTTTAAGACGTCTGGCCACCTGTTGTCTATGTACGAACAGCGGTCGGAAAACCTTAGCCTCTTCGGCCTGAAGATCGTCGAGTGCGTTTTCGGATGATTGTTTTCTTATAGACCTTGTCGTTCTTAAAGATCTTGCAATGGTTGGCGATACTTGTTCAAAATGATCGTCTACAATATGCAGTTTTTGCAACATCTCGTAAGCTCCAGACATTCTCGTGTTTCTTGACGAAGACGTAGAATCCTAATTATTCAAAGGTTAAGTTACACATTAATACATTTTAATCGCTTTTTTAAAATTATCCGATTTCTGTCACCGAAAAATCCAGAAAAACATTTTTCTCAAAATATTCCCAAATAATTCGGACTGACGAGGATTCGAACTTATGCCCCTTGAATGGCCGTTGTCTTAAGGAGGTTCATGCGTTATATAGTATGTACGTTTTTTAAAAGACCTCCTATTATAATTAGCTACAATCTGATTATGTGATTGACAATATATCTAAAAGATGGGCACTTCAAGCGACGAAAAGAAAATATTTCAACAACCATTGCATATTACAAAAATAGATATCGTCAGTTAGAGAAAAATTCGATAAAACATTGAAATCTTTTTTATTTTTTAACCGATTTTAATTTACAAGGTCTCATTTTGTTCCTTGAAAAATTTCAGAAGGACATCCGACCCTGAAAACATCTTTTCGAATGTGCTGTGAAAGAAGTTAGCGAAACCTGGAGCTGTCTAACCTAACGAGGTTCACGTTCCGAAGGGAGTTGCAGATCAGAAATGCATCTCCCTTCGAAACGTGAACCTCGTTAGGTTAGCCAGAGCCAGGTGTCACGAGCTTCCTCCAAGGCACATTTGAAAAGTTGTTTTCGAGGTGGGGTGGACATATTGATACAAAATTTAAAAAATAATCATAACCCAAAAAGTTACATTCAATTATTTATACTTACTCATCATATACTATATCATGTACATTCGACGTGGGAAATTTCTGGTCGATTGTGTTTGAAATCCTCCAATGAGCTTAGCTAAAGCGTACGTTCGATTCAATGCGACCCAATGAAATGGAAGTATTTCAAAAAAATTCAAACGCATTCGACCAGAAATTTCCTACGTCGAGTGTACGAATACGCTTCAGAAATAATGTGATATAACTTTTCAAGTCGTGATTATTCTTTAATTTTTGTGCCAGTATGTCACCCGGAAATTGTTCAAGGAACAAAATGAAATCTTGTAAATTTCTCTCTAACTGGCGATATCTATTTTTGCAACATACAATTATTGTTGAAATAATCTTTTTTCGTTGCTTGAAGTGCCCATCTTTTATATATCGCACGAACCTCCTTAGCGTTTACCACTTGAGCCATCGACCGCTCTTTTTTAAAGGATGATAATAATATGATACTTTTTCTTTATTATTAAATAAAAATTTAATTAATCTTAATACTTTAATAGTATTGGCATATGTTGCATTATAAATTATACTAAATTTCAAATGCTTTAGATATTGATATGATTTTAGAAGAACATTTTATATTACATAATTAATTGAGCATGTAAAATTTTATAGATCATAAAAGAGTAAAACTATTAATTTAACCCTTTGTGGCCCACATTTTTCTGTTCAATATATTAAGCTGAAAATTGTTACTCGGAGGTTTTTGGGGTCGCTGATTACGAATATCAATTTTTGTTAATTATAGAGAAACCTCTTAGCTAATAGAAGAATGTAAAATCATTTATATACACCTATAAATAAAATTTTTACACATAAAAATCTTAGACGAAAGAGGTGGCTAGTATAATACCCACTAAGCCACAAAGGGTTAAGATACGTATAGAGTCATTAATAAAAATCAATTATTTATATTACTCTAGTCGAGACTCTAGTGAAAAATAATGTGAATAAAG
Organism: Gastracanthus pulcherrimus; assembly: GCA_949152435.1. Taxonomy (NCBI): domain Eukaryota; kingdom Metazoa; phylum Arthropoda; class Insecta; order Hymenoptera; family Pteromalidae; genus Gastracanthus; species Gastracanthus pulcherrimus. Next base: position 149,473,758 of record OX424573.1, read on the forward strand.
TATGCATAAATGTAAAAAAATGTAAAATGATGTTGAATTTATAGCATTATAATTTTAATAGATTTACACAATTTCTTTATATTAAAATTTCCTACATTTTTTACATTCCCGAGAGAAAATGATTTTATACGTTATTTTATATAACAATATATAACATTATACATGACTATATATGGCTATATACGATTATATATATTCAAAACTCAAATATAACTATATATATCATATATACTTATATATAAAATCATATACCACTTTATATAGAGGAGACTTGCCTAGTATACCGCCCCATATATATTTTGGCTGTAACTTTTGACCTTGATGGCGAAATTTAAAAATAAGAATTAGAACTTGTTTGTTGAATGGACTTTTTTTAAAGAACAAACCATTTTTTCCAAAAATAATAATCTGAATTAATTATAAATCAAAGTTTAAAATTTGCGTTTTTACGATTTATAAAATGGTTGGCCTAATACCGCCCATTAATGGTTTTCGTAGTTTTAATGGTGTAAATGGCCAATAAATAATAGTTAAAAAGTATTTAAGGTAAGAAAATAGTATTTTTATTAAGAATATATACTTTAGCATTTGTTAGAAACAAAAGAATGACTATTCTTACTCTCTTTGTGATATTTCATTCATCAGTCGTTATTTTGTAGCTTTTTTATATTCTTCCCCGTTGGTTTTACCTTGTATTCAATTTTAGACATTTTGCTGCTCAAAAAAATAAAAAGGAAAACTGAAGAGTATCTTACAATATAATTTAAGTTCTAATAGGTTAAAAAAACTTTAATTACGAAAAATATATATTTTAATATATGGGCGGTCCAGGGCATAAGTTGTGCGGGCGGTACTAGGCAAGAAATTCATTTTACCAATTTAGATAATATTGCGCGAGGGTAAGGAATTATCGGGGCACCGAGGATCTTTTAGCAGATGAAGGTTTATATAACATGCATAAATTGCTACAAAGACACTAACTTATTTGCACAATAAGTACTGAGCTGTTAAAATTAGCTTTTGACGTTGGCAAAATTAGCCTAACGACTATTTGTCCAAACATCTTTTGCAGCTTTGAATTTATAGCAATGATATCGGAGCATATTTAATTACACTATAATATGCAACAGATTACCGTACCTTAAAGCTTCCATCTAGTAGTGGAAGAGAGAAACGTCTGGGGCGGTACTAGGCAAAGAGCGGTACTATAGGCAAGTCTCTCTTAAATATATATAATTATATATGATTTTATATAATAATTTCATAATAGTATATTGTGTACCAAGGGCGAAAAGTAGGTCTTTTTTGACTGAGTATGAAGTTTGCAGTACGAGTCGTGGGCGAGCGAGCACGAGATGAAGGCGAGTGCGTATCGTAGTCGTGTACATCCAACAATACAACCATTTTTCCAAATGTGCCCCTAAATAACAACTTTTTCATAAGCGTAAGAAACAAAATCGCATCTGAAGTCGTCTTTTTGTTGACTTTTTGGTGACTTGACGCTCTTACGCATATGCAAAAGTTGTTATTTAAAGGCATGTTCGGAAAAGTGGTTTTACCGTTGGGTGTACGTCTCGAGCGCCTTCAGTTCCCTCGACTTCCACTCGTGCTGAATCATCATCCTCGCTTAGGAAAAGCCAATTTCCCCCCCCCCCCCCCCACCCCTAGTTGCACAATGTACTATTTTAATCGTGTTTACTCGCATATTTTTACACATTTATCAATTGGAGTATATATTAAGTATGATTGAATAAATTAAGTGTATAGTATAACTGAATCCTTAAAGGGGAAATCTCATGTAAATGTTCCAAAAAATCAATTTTCTTTTGCTTAAGGTGATGCTAAACCCTATTGATACCGTAAAATACGGGGAACCACTTTTTTCATTCAATATTTAATTTTGCGAAAATATCTCTCTGAAAAGTTGTTGTTTTTGAGTAGGGCAATAACGTTTCATAGAGATATTTGCTAAAATGAAAAATAAAATAAGAAAAGTGGTTCCTCATATTTGTCGGTGACTGATGGCTTTAGCGTCACTTTAAAAAGGTTCCTATACATCTGGAGAATATAATTCTAGAGTTATAGCGCAATATTCAACCTCGAAAACTAGTTAAGAGCGCTGTACGTCGAGCAGCTAACACGGAGCGCGCCGTACAATCGAAAACTTTAAATGCTATTTTCTGGAAACCACTTTTTTCAGACGGGTGGGAAAGATAACTCATCGAATTTTTGACCAATTGACTAGATCCGGGGCTTAAATTAAGGATAATCGCATTCTCCAGCGAATGAACATTTATTAATTATAACAATTCGAAATTGGTATTGCAAAATAAAGGCAAATTTTTTTTAAAACGTAAAATTTGGTTCTAAGTCCCACCACTTATTCATTTTAAACTTCTTTTATTTTAACTGTTGGTTCATTTGCATGATATTTTCATACTAAAGAGAATTTTGTTGGTTTGTATGTTTCAGGATGCCAGTTTTTCCCGATGTTTTTAGCGGAGCCTTTAAAAAATGACTACAACTTTTTCTACTTTTGCAAATATACCTTTTTTATGAGAAAAGTTTTGTAAATGATAATAAATAATTTCTTTATAAAAAAACACTTAAAAATAATCTCTTTTACATAAGACTCCCCCAACCTACCAATTTGTAATATTTTATAAGAAGATAAAACAAGTATCTTACCAAAGTGCTGAAACTGCTTTTACGATCGGATTTTGATTTTGATGGGAAGGAAGAATTAACATCCTCGGTAATCTTAGTATCCGCGGGCTTCGATTTTGAACGATTATAGGTTTGAACTTCTAACTGTTTCTCGCTAATCTGTTCATCTTTTTCGGGCTCGAGACTAAAGCGAATTGAGCGAACTTTACCATCAAAGCCAGTTTCTTGTTTTACATGAACATGCTCTAAACGACTGTCTTGAAAAACACTGGATGGCAGATCAGAATTTTTGAGCATAGTTGGAGTTGACTTCATTTCATCGACAAGTAGTAATATTGCTGTGAAGAAAAGTAATATCTGAAAATTACAAATACATTTTGTGTTAATTTATTAGAAGTCGTTATAATATAATTTACACAATTATAATAGTTATTAATAGATAAGTGAAAGAAGCGTTAGGAAATACGTATCAATGTCTTAAAATCTGCTATGTATATTACAAAAAAATAATTATGCATTTAATTGATTCAATTATATTCCAATCATTATATATACTATGCGAACTAAATATTTACTATTATTGCTTAAATCATTAAACTAATAAAGATTTAAATATAACAAATCGTACCCGCTTATCTTGCTATATTAATATTCAGTAATCACTATTTATGTTTATCACTATTAGCACTGTTATCACTTTTTATCAGAATTATATTATACAATTACTGACCAAATTAATTGTACAAAGTCATTGCAAGTATTTTATTTTACGCTAGTATATTATATTATCAATGTATATTATTTTATAGATCATTCTGATCAGTGTAGATATTAATAGTTAATTTACTGTTCCATCGATGAATTCAATATATCAAATTAGTAAATATAATTTTTCATCTCGATTTCATTAATTACAGCATCAACGTATATACACTGAATAGAGTATTTACTATAATATTGGATTAATCAGACAAGATATAAGCAAAATAAATTAAAAAAATATTCTTACCTTCGTCGAATTCCCCATGTTGATGTTGACTTATAAAGCCAGAACTTTCGATAATTGCAATTCGCCGAAAAAAGCCGCACACCAAGCAGTCCACACTTCACACAGAGTGTAGTCGCGTTAAGCGCACTTCCGTTCTCGCGCGTAAAAAAGCGACGGCACGATCGATACACATCCGCTGGTGAGCTATGAATAACCGGTCCGTGTCTGAAGGCTCAGCTGCCAGCAACAATGCTTATATACACGTCAGTAGTCTTGGCCGTCGGGAGTGGCGATCTCGTCACCTGCAAGTGTTCGCCCTGCATGCGCGTGCACACAGAGCTGCTTGCACATCAGCGATATTACATATGCACGCAAGTACGTATGCACGTATGTTCGTATATACATGCGTATATACGCGCGTACGCGAGCTCGCGTGACGGCGATGCTCGAGATGAGACGATGCTGTTGCAAGGAGATGGAAGGACTCGCGTGCTGCAGGAGAGATAAAAAAGTGTCCCGGTGGATGATGCGCTCGAAAGAGCATCGTCCCGACAGTTCCTACAAAACCGGAATGCTCGCGCGATATAGGTATTTGCCTCCGTGTGCGCGCGCGCGCTCATGTATTATGCGTTTCTTACCACCTTGCGAGCATCATACGGCATTCTGATGGATGGCATGCAAATGCAGTCGTCCCGATAAAACGTTGATGTAGATCGATTCCCGTGAACTGGCCGTATGCAACTGGACATTGTATGCTTGGAACTGAATCAATTTAATTTTAAAATATACTTTGCAGGGGAACGTGAAAATTTTATGGTTTTAACAGATTTAATAGCTAAGAAATGTTACATTTATTGATTAATAATATTTTAAATATTTTAATTTTTACTGGTATCGGTGTCTTGAAATTAATCTGACTCATCTCAACTACTGCATATTTAAAAAATGTTCTAAATGTATGTACGGGTAAAACGAAATTATTTTATTAGTTCTTATAAATGTGCTTACATAATATATGATGAGCAAAACCTCAGAATCTGCGTTCCTCAAACATACAAAATTTTGATAATGTTTGAACCTATTGTACTCGCTTATTTGTTAAGACACATACTTGACCTTTACAGGTCTATTCTATACCAATATCTATAACAGTATCCACAAAAAATATGAGCCAAACTGGATGTGCGCATTTTTTACAGATTTAAAGAGACGGTCCTGGCATTAATATTGTTAAAAAATCATTATTTCTTTTATTACTTATCAATATTCAAATCTATCGTACTCAACTGCCATAAAAGGCACCGTTTGTCCTTTAGATGAGTCCTATACAATACCAAGATCACACGATGGCGATAAAAAATTAGAGCCAATCTGATTACGGGTACTTGTTATAATTTCCAATGACGGTAGTGGACATTTAGTCTTATAATTCGTGGAACGATAATTTTACTCGGTTTCTTGCTACATTATAAGTTGTATATATAATAATTACTTTCGAAGAAATCTCTTCTAACAAATTTATTTTCATAAAGTACAATTCCATACAATCCAGCGCAATCCATTCAGATATGAATTTTTTCAGAATATTTTTTTTAATGTCATAGGCAAGGTTTACAAGCAATATAAGATCGCAGTAATCACGATTTGAGATTTTGCCCACATATATTGTGTACAACTTAGGTTATTTAATTTAAATTTTAATTTACATACTTATTCTTATTAATTTCCTTTTAATATTTATCATCATGTTTAACTTTCTTCAATTAAATACACAGTCAAAAGAATTAGGTTGTTTTAATCTGATAATGATTTAATGATTTACACCTATTTCTTGTAAAAACTGTCAATGAAGTCAATTTACTATATGTTTGTATTTTGATAAATTAGTCTTTACGCCAATAAAAATATTTTTCTATGTTTAATTTGGTTTGTCTTAGTCGTTGCAAAAACTAAATTAGAAACTTTCTTTTAATTCCCATAAAATAAGAAATATAAAAAGACGATAAAGAAGAAATGTAATTTACCTTTTATTTACAAACGTGCTGCACAGGAAAACATACAACAGTTGTGTAATGTAGAAGCTTCTTGTACAGAGTTTACAAAGCTATTCAATATATCAACCCAAATAATGCTTTTATAAATTAAGTGTTACTTTACGAAATAAAGCAAAAGCTTTCCGCAAGCTAATTTCTTTAATCAGTGGAAAAGACGCCAAGGCGGTAGTGCGCCATGCGAAGCTCATGACGCAACCACTGCGTTGAAAAAATTCCAATTCTCTGATCGATCATTTTGAGGCCCTTGGTGTTAAACACCGAATCACAGTACGTTACGAATACACCTAATTGCTTGCGGAATATTACTTACCAGTTGCTTCCGGAAAATCGCCCGATGAGTAATGTTCGTTGTTCCTACTAACTGACTTTTACTGGTTTTGCTGGCACTAACTGCATCATAATTTTTCGACATAAATGAAGCAGAATTTTTTGATAAATCAGGGCAAAAATAAGGCAAACTCTACGATTTTTACTCAAGATTACGATACAATGTAGAGTAATCAAAGCGTTTGCACCTTATTGTAGTACTTTTGAAGTGTAAAATAAAAATTATTGCATATAAATTTTATTTATATTGCATATAAAATATAATATAATATAATATAAAATTTTGTTTTTATCTCGATTTCCCAGATAATCACCCATATATATAAGTATATATATGTATATATATATATATATATATATATATATATATATATATATATATATATATATATGGGTGATTATCTGGGAAATCGAGATAAAAACAAATTTTTTTTATTTCTTAGGTAAAATGTTCCTCTTGGTATGTAGAATATATGTGAATTTTTATTAATTTTTTGAAACCCTTAGGTTCAAAGTTGATCAAGGCTAAATATGAGCATGTAGTCATTTTTTAGCAAATTTCAACCTCCATTTATTCAACAAAATTAAATCTTTTAAAAAAATAGCAACAAAGGATTTTTTAGTAAATTGTCGGAATTTTTCATAAAAAATAGTTCTAAAGCCTTTTAATGCCCCTTTCGACTAATTAAACTCATTTTAATATTTAAAATCCTGAAAAAAGTGGGTTGGATCACTCGAACCATTACACCAAAAATCATGAAGATAGCTTTTTACAGTACAAAAGTGACTGCCTCAGTCGCAAAATGGCAATATTTATATAAAATAATCAAATTAAATGAAATATTGTCAAAAAAATTATAATATGCACATTTTAGCAATAAAGTCATATTTAACTTTAAACAACTTTAAATATATGCGCTTAAAAAATCTAATAAAATTCTCGACTATTTTACATACGGAAGAGTATTTTTCCAAAATAAATTTTTCTTCTTTTTTGTCCTCGATTTCCCAGAGAATCATCCATACATATATATATATATATATATATATATATATATATATATATATATATATATATATATGGGAATATGGTCATATGTAGCTTCGAATAACTTTAAACATATGGGTTAAAAAAAATATGAAAAAATTTAGAACCATTCTACATACTAAAAGAAACATTTCATCTGAAATTAAAAAAAAATTTCTTGTTTCTATTTTCCAAAGATTTATCCATTTATATATAAAAATATACAAAATATATATATATATATATATATATATATATATATATATATATATATATATATATATATATATATATATATACGTGATTCACTGGGAAATCGAAAAAAAAAATTTCTTTTTAATTTCAGAAAAAATGTTCTCCGTAGTATTTACAATGCATGTAAATTTTTTTATTTTCTATACTTAAGAAAAAAATCATTTTGTTACGATCCGACCAATAGGAGCCGAGATAATTTTTTTTGCATCAGTGATTACAGACTATTTAATGAATATTTTTACTTGAAATTTGGAATAACAGTAGTAGATTGTCAGAATAAATGGTCGTGGATTCGTGCAAAGTCGTGCGAAGCGGCCAAAAAGCAGTCAGCCGAGCCGCCGGCCTGCTGCGGCGTGATGTCGCGGAGGTGGTGGGGGGCATCTTTTGCGAGTTCGCGTGGCGCGAATTCATAATACTTGCATAATGGATATCTCTGCTTTAAAATAACATATCAGGATGATTCTTTTTTAAATTAAAGTATCTTTTCACGTATCTTCAATGGATACCATAGTAATTAACGTGTTTTCCACTAAATACTAGTTTTTCGGTTTCTTTTATTATTACCTAGGCAAAAAGGAGTCACATATAATTATATATAAGTACTTTATACGTATACATAACTTTTGTCTCTATATAATAATGCATATTTATGTATGATTATACATAATCACGTATTATTATATATGATTGTATAATTATAACTACATTAATTATTAATAAATATAACACATAATAATTATTTGTTATATGAAGCTACACGGGTGTATACATGTTGATTGATGTGCGTATGCCAGTGTATATGGATGAGTCAATGAGTGTGTTGCTGAGTTTTAATGTGTACAAATGTTTGGTTGGTTTTTTGATCGTGAGTGTGCAGTTGGATACGTTTATTCGTGTGCTCATATTATTATAAAAATGTATGTTTTCATAAATATTACTTATGCACAAAATAATTAACGTGTTTTACACTAAATACTAGTCATTCGGTTTCTTTCATTATTGCCCCGGCAAAGAGAGTCACATATAATTATATATAAGTACTTTATAAGTATGCATAACTTTTGTCTCTATATAATAATGCATATTTATGTATAATTATATAACTTTGCAATCACATAACTAGGGAGAGGGGAAGCAGGCCGGCGGCTGGGCTGACTGCTTTTTGGCCGCTACGCGCGACTTTGCACGGATCCACGGCCATTTATTCCGAACCGGTTGGCTAGAATGATGGGAAAGAAATTCAGCTATTAGAGTATACAATCTACTACTGTCATTCCACGTTTCAAGTAAAAATATTCATTAGATAGCCTGTAATCACTGATGCAAAAAAAATTATTATCTCGGCTTCTATTGGTCGGATCGTAACGATTTTATTTTAAATTTCTTGTTTTTTTTAAGTATATTCGAATGCACTTACTTTCAATACTTAAATATTAGAAACTACGAAGATAACGCCCCTTACGAAAATCCATTTTCGCGTTTTTCCTTAAAGAAAGGGGGAAATTTACATACAACATTTTTAATTTTGCATGGCTAAAGTACACGTTAAAACCTTTAATTTGAGGCAGTTACATGAAAAAATTCGCAGAGGGACAGACGTGACGGCAAATTCAAAGTGTTGCATATGAAACGTTGCAATAGGGCGCCATTTTGAAATTTGGAAATCGGACGAGAGGCATATTTTTACGCATACCTAGAGGCATCCCTAAATAAATTATTAGCAGTATTCAACACTTTCTAACATATTTTTTTTATCCTCAAACATTTTTCAAATTTTACCTTTCGACGACCATTTTGAACTATTAAAATTATTTTATTTACTTTGAAAAAGTACTAATTCTATACAAAATTTAATTCTAAACATCTTTATTAGTGACTTTTTTTCATAAATATCAAATTTAGCAAGTTATTTCAATAAATGTAAGAAAAAGCTATTTTGAAGTTACGTTTGGCTTAAATAAACATACTTCCGGTCCAAAGTCATGTACAAGAAATCAGGGTTGTATTCTAGAGGTCAGAAGCTATCTTTTGACGTTTCTAAGAAAAATGAAAATTGATGACTAGTTCCAAAAATTCTTTGAAATCACTTCTGATTAAATCCTTTTTTTAATACTCCGAACAAAAGTCTATAATTTCTTCTTTTGCATCTTGTAGGGATTCATTTACACAACAATCACTAATTCCTGGTTCGCATTTTTCTTTATCAACAGATTCCCAAAAATCTCCAAAATTTTTAAACAATTGTATCTACGGGCCAGTAGTTTTACCAAATTTTATTTCAAAAGTATATCTCAGTAAAGTTCGTAAATATGATGCCTACACATAAAATAGAGAAGATATAATATCACACAAGCTCCGTTCATTCGACCAGTATTGCTAGCTGTTGAATCACAACAAAGAGCTCCAATGTTGTGTAATAAAGACCAGTCATTCAAAGTATTGAATACTGCTTGAGCTTAATTTATTCCACTACTAGAAGAGATCTTTCGAACACCCAAGAGTTGATCCATTCTACCACTTGTAATAATAATAGCTAGTCTATCTGTAGTTTCTCTTCGTAAATATCCTGGGAGCAATTTTCCATCCCAATGGATGGTGCTCGGTAAACCAGAAAAAAGTGATGGAGCAAGTTTTTTAATGGCCTCATATCGTCCTTTGCGAAATTTTTGACGAGCCTCGTAAATAGATGTAGTATTTAATACTAAATTGCGCGTATCAATGCCAAATGCTTCCGTAGCGGGCATCAACAAATGCATTACGTCTCTTTTACTAATTTTACATTGATCTAATACTGTTGCCAATTTCGCAGTATTAATTGGTTCAGTAGCTCGCCTTTTCAGAGGTGTACTTTCAAAATATGGAGATTCAGATTCAGATTCAAGCAATTCATGTAATTGTTCTGTAAATAAAATTAAAGAAGATTTTAAATTAAAGGTTAATAAAATAAAATTATGCTATTAATACATTTTTTCTCCATTAGTAAAAACTGATATCAACTGGTTATTAAAAAATGCAAACCTTTTGTGGCCATTTTAAAAGGATCGTCCGTTTGCAATTTTGATGAAGCATCGACTACCTTGTCCTGCTCGATGGTAACTGAAATTTTTTTCTTTTCAATATTGAAATTTTCACAGATCACTTCCATTGGCAATGGCTTACTTGTGTCTGTACAAGTTGTTAAGGTACTGGAGCTAAGAGTTTCAGTTCTTTGCAGAGCTAAAAAAAATGAATTCAGTAACTTAAAGAAACAATATTTTATTATCTACAAAAGAGTTATAATTAAATGTATGTACTGGTAGACCGTGATTTTCAGATTTTCTTGCGATAAAATACTGTGAAACAGTTATGCGAGATAAAAAAACCACCTTCGAAGCATTAGTGTCATAATTAAGTATTCAAAAACTAAACAAAATTTCCTCTCTGATCAAGTAAAAACTGTTTATCAGATTCGTCTTCGATCTTGTTTAGTGCATCTGCGCCAGTAATGTCTTCATATGCTTGCTCATTTTTTTTGAGTGTCTGATCTACGTGAAGCCTTTTTTTGTATTTTTCTTCATCTTTCATATTCAGCTTCTAGTTTAATACGAGGGTAGTTCAATAAGTCTTTAGAATGATCAACAGATGGCGCGCGAATCGCTCCAAATCATCTGTTTTCAGTCAGCACCACTCCCGACTAGATATATGGTGCAGTCACAGTCCACATCTTCTGAGTTTACGTGTTTTTATAACCAATTGAAAAAAAAAAATTGCTTGTTAAGAAAAATGGAAAAAAACGAGTTCAGAGCGTTAATTAAACATTTTCATTTAAAGGGTTTAACTCCATATGAGATAAAAAATGAATTGGACTCAGTTCATGGCACACCTGCCCCTGCCTTAGCAACGGTTTATAACTGGGTAAATGAATTTAAGCGTGGTCGTACATCAATAAGTGACGAACCACGTTCAGAAAGGCCCGTAGAAGCAACTACTCCCGAAATCATCAATAAAATCCACGATATGGTGTTGAAGGATAGAAGATGAAAAGTGCGTGAGTTAGCTGAGGCCACAAGGATATCTATAGGTGCAGTTGTTTCAATTCTACATGAAAAATTAGGCATGAAAAAGCTATCGGCAAGATGGGTGCCGCGTTTGCTCTCAGCTGAGAATAAACGCAATAGAGTGGTCGCCTCTGAGGCTCTTTTGGCGCGCATAAGTCGGAATCCTGAGGAATTTTTTCGTCGATTTGTGACTGTGGATGAAACATGGATACACCACTATACTCCTGAGACAAAGGAACAATCCAAACAGTGGATTTCCACAGGCGAACCAGCTCCAAAGAAGGCAAAGACCGTAAAGTCAGCTGGTAAGGTTATGGCTACAGTTTTTTGGGATGCACGTGGAATTATACTTATTGACTACTTGGAAAAGGGTAAAACAATTACTGGTGAGTATTATGCATCATTATTAGAGCAGCTGAAAGAAGAAATTAAAAAAAAACGACCACATTTGGCGAGAAAAAAAATTCTCTTTCATCACGACAACGCCCGAGTTCACACATGCTTCGTATCAATGGCTAAAATTGAAGAACTAAAATTCGAATTGGTCGAACACCCACCGTATTCACCAGATTTAGCCCCCAGTAACTTTTTCTTATTTCCAAACTTGAAAAAATGGCTCGGTGGACAGAGATTTACGGACAACGAAGACGTCATTGCCTCTGTAAGTGCTTATTTTGAGGAACTTCCGAAAACGCACTTTTCTGAAGGATTAAAAAAACTTAAAAAGCGATTGACCAAGTGTATAGAGCTCCAAGGAGATTATGTTGAAAAATAAAAAAAAATTGTTTTTATACTTTATTCTAAAGACTTATTGAACTACCCTCGTAACACATTTTTTATCTTGTTGCGTAGGAATTCGAGCTTTTTTCCAAATAATGAGACACTTTTCAATGGTTAAGTTTGCACTTTCACGTAAAGACTTTGAAACTCTTCGTAGGTTATAGAATAAAACAGCTAGTACTTGTTTTATCGATGGTAGATTATTAGTTGCAACTATTTGATTAGTGCAATATCCAATGTGATTGACTCTTTCACGTAAATTATAAACCATTATTGAAAAACTAAATAAAATTGTTGATGAACAGATATCTCGAAGATGAAAACTAACATATTGTATTGTCACATTATTTTGTATCAGCTGATCCGAGAATACTTTAAAGTCGTTTATACTACATTAGCGCCTTCTATCGGAGTTTTTGAATAGTCAAAGAGCATGCAGCGTTGGCCATGAAGACTACACGGAAAGACCCGCGGGAGCGCCGCTGCGCCAACTGGCGCTGCTGCTGCGCTAAACATTGGAAGAGAAGCGTAACCTCTAAGGTGGAAACTCTGTTCGCTCTCTTTGGGCGCTCAGCGACCCCACAGCAGTGCGATCGCAGTTCCAAGGGCTACACGAGTCGCACGTTCGCGCGCGTTTCGATGCGCTCTACACCCAAAACAATACGGCCGTGCATTTAAAGCGCGGTGGCGTTGCGATACTACCGTTGACGCTACCGCGCATCCGAGGGTTTTTCCGTGTAGAGTAAAGGAGTACAATCGAGATAGAAATATCCCTAGATTTATAAGATTAAAATTTGTATAGATCGTTTGGCACTTTATACTGTAGAGTGCGCTGTCGTAGATAGTGTTTGACTGAGATATTAGGCTATGATGATTTGTTTACTTTTTTGAATTCGTTAGTTATGAATATTACGAGTTAACTGCTTACTATTGCTAACATAACAATAATTTTATAAATAAAGTTATTTTGGTGTGGGACGAAAATGTGCTATTAAAACGTGTGAAATGGTAGTTATGCAGACAAAAAACCAAAGACGAAAGCTGGTGCTCTGCGAAAAATGACAAATATGTAAAAAATTTATAATGTTAATTTTTTCATATATGTTATAACGTTTATTAAGGTATTAACATATATCAAATATGCCTATTGAATCTATATGCACTTACAATAATATTTGACAAAAATGGTCAACAAAACATTTATAATAAACTGTTTTTAAACAAAAAACCAGTGCTAATATCGATACAGAGCTAAGTAAATTTATAATATTTCATAATATACTATGCATTAAATTCAACATATTTCTTTTTTGTTACATTATATGATATTTTTTGAGTTTAATACTAGATATTTGTATTTTCGAACATAATTATATCGGTATTCAATTAGTATATCTATATTTATAGGAAACCGGCGATTTCAGCGCTCCCTGCTGCTTGAAGTTCTACCTAGGCATATTAAAAAATAGAATATTCCTTAAACATTACGTTCGTACTCCTTTAGTCTAGTCTTCACGGTGTTGGCGTTCAAATATCACTCCACGTCACGAAGCCAACTTCAGAGCGAATAGAGCGAATATATTTGCTTGTTAACTAGGGATAGGCGATACCTACAAAATTATGGATACCAAAGTATTGATACCGGTATTGATGAAAGTTATAATTATTTTGTTATTATTAAAGATTTCTTCGATTGACTGTACTCAAGTAATTTTTCAAAATGAGAATTAATTTTATTATGATTAAAAACAAATTATTAAAAATTAATTGTTAAAAATGTAAGTGACTATTATCAGACAAAAGTACAAAGAATTTTGAAATGGGAAATACTTTTAATATATATTAAAAATAATAAATATATAGAATTGGTTCAACCAGAAAAAATAATAAACTTTTAATAATCTTTAGTGGATTAAAAACATTACCTAGGAAATAAAATGTGACAGTTTTTTTCTCGATCTCTGAAAAATTATCATTATTTAGACATCAACCGTTATAAAATTAATTTTCTTTATTTTAAAATGTAGATACTCACTTAAAACAGAAAATAACTATACAACTATAATTTTTATGTTAAAAAAATGACTCAGTATCAGTAACATTTAACTTTTTCATGTAAAATGCATAGCTGTAAAGTTATATGGTAAAAAGCTGTTTTTTCGATGTTAAAATTCGTTTTTGGCCTTTTAACTCGAGTTAAAAGTATTTTCATAAATAGATGTCCATGGGAAAAAGTTGTATTTTTCAATGATCTACAACTTTTCTATTTAGCTTTTTTTCGTAGAATGCTTAGTTTTCAAGTTATAGCCCAAAAACAGTTTTTAGGGATTTTTTATAGTCGCCTCATTCAGGGTATATTTGCAGGATCAATCTCAAAATAGGACCATCAAGTTGTTATACTTAGGAGAGTTCCCAAAAAAAAATTTGAGCCTGATTCGCTAAGATTTCGCGGAGATAATCGTGTAACATGACTTTTAAAAAAAATCACGTAAAAACACGTAAAAATATGCAAAAAGTGCTCGCAATTTAAAAACTACGTAAAGGATCGGGATAAAAAAATAGAATTTCATATTGTGCTGGAGGAGATCTCTCCTAAAATTTCATCCCAATTGGTCAAAAATTGCGTGAGATATCCTATCGAACACATTTTTCGCTAAATCGCTGCCAATTCATTGGCACTTAGCTTCCTCAAACTTTCTAATTGTTCCAATATGAAATTATTTATTCTATTGAATACTGTGGTGAAAAATAAAAATGACAAGTCTATTGCATTTTAATATATCGAGATATATGTACATATATATTTAAATTTAGTAATTTAAGCTTATGCAAAAGTATAGCATACGATTATGAAACAATATTATTGATTAAAATAGTTTTGAATGTACACAATGTATACCATTTTTACAAATAAATTTAAGATAAAATGATGATACATAACTAAGAAAATCTTAAAATAGTTCATCAATTGTAATTATTCGAGTTAGTTATTCAAAATAGTTTATTCAAACTCATTTTAACCGTGAACCCAAATTTTAACTCAATTAAATTTTATTCCTTACAAATTGTATTGTAAAGGAAAGCATAAACATTTTTAAGAATTTTTGTTAATTTAGCCGTGCAATTTTTGATCATAAGCTTATAATTTTTTGTAATTTATTTATGGATAACAATCAATCATAAGAGAAAACATCTTTTTTGAGATATTAAGAAGAAAGAAACACAGCAATTTAAACAAAACATGTAGTCGGGGTGTCGTGGAGACCGAAGGTAGTCAAATCCAGAAATCCGGTTAACAGAAACGTCAAAAGATAGCTTTTGACCTCTAGAATACAACCCTGATTTCTTGTACATGACTTTGGACCGGAAGTATGTTTATTTAAGCCAAACGTAACTTCAAAATAGCTTTTTTTTACATTTCTTGAAATAACTTGCTAAATTTGATATTTATGAAAAAAAGTCACTAATAAAGATGTTTAGAATTAAATTTTGTATAGAATTAGTACTTTTTCAAAGTAAATAAAATAATTTTAATAGTTCAAAATGGTCGTCGAAAGGTAAAATTTGAAAAATGTTTGAGGATAAAAAAAATATGTTAGAAAGTGTTGAATACTGCTAATAATTTATTTAGGGATGCCTCTAGGTATGCGTAAAAATATGCCTCTCGTCCGATTTCCAAATTTCAAAATGGCGCCCTATTGCAACGTTTCATATGCAACACTTTGAATTTGCCGTCACGTCTGTCCCTCTGCGAATTTTTTCATGTAACTGCCTCAAATTAAAGGTTTTAACGTGTACTTTAGCCATGCAAAATTAAAAATGTTGTATGTAAATTTCCCCCTTTCTTTAAGGAAAAACGCGAAAATGGATTTTCGTAAGGGGCGTTATCTTCGTAGTTTCTAATATTTAAGTATTGAAAGTAAGTGCATTCGAATATACTTAAAAAAAACAAGAAATTTAAAATAAAATTGTTACGATCCGACCAATAGAAGCCGAGAAATAATTTTTTTTGCATCAGTGATTACAGGCTATCTAATGAATATTTTTACTTGAAACGTGGAATGACAGTAGTAGATTGTATACTCTAATAGCTGAATTTCTTTCCCATCATTCTAGCCAACCGGTTCGGAATAAATGGCCGTGGATCCGTGCAAAGTCGCGCGTAGCGGCCAAAAAGCAGTCAGCCCAGCCGCCGGCCTGCTTCCCCTCTCCCTAGTTATGTGATTGCAAAGTTATATAATTATACATAAATATGCATTATTATATAGAGACAAAAGTTATGCATACTTATAAAGTACTTATATATAATTATATGTGACTCTCTTTGCCGGGGCAATAATGAAAGAAACCGAATGACTAGTATTTAGTGTAAAACACGTTAATTATTTTGTGCATAAGTAATATTTATGAAAACATACATTTTTATAATAATATGAGCACACGAATAAACGTATCCAACTGCACACTCACGATCAAAAAACCAACCAAACATTTGTACACATTAAAACTCAGCAACACACTCATTGACTCATCCATATACACTGGCATACGCACATCAATCAACATGTATACACCCGTGTAGCTTCATATAACAAATAATTATTATGTGTTATATTTATTAATAATTAATGTAGTTATAATTATACAATCATATATAATAATACGTGATTATGTATAATCATACATAAATATGCATTATTATATAGAGACAAAAGTTATGTATACGTATAAAGTACTTATATATAATTATATGTGACTCCTTTTTGCCTAGGTAATAATAAAAGAAACCGAAAAACTAGTATTTAGTGGAAAACACGTTAATTACTATGGTATCCATTGAAGATACGTGAAAAGATACTTTAATTTAAAAAAGAATCATCCTGATATGTTATTTTAAAGCAGAGATATCCATTATGCAAGTATTATGAATTCGCGCCACGCGAACTCGCAAAAGATGCCCCCCACCACCTCCGCGACATCACGCCGCAGCAGGCCGGCGGCTCGGCTGACTGCTTTTTGGCCGCTTCGCACGACTTTGCACGAATCCACGACCATTTATTCTGACAATCTACTACTGTTATTCCAAATTTCAAGTAAAAATATTCATTAAATAGTCTGTAATCACTGATGCAAAAAAAATTATCTCGGCTCCTATTGGTCGGATCGTAACAAAATGATTTTTTTCTTAAGTATAGAAAATAAAAAAATTTACATGCATTGTAAATACTACGGAGAACATTTTTTCTGAAATTAAAAAGAAATTTTTTTTTTCGATTTCCCAGTGAATCACGTATATATATATATATATATATATATATATATATATATATATATATATATATATATATATATATATATATATATATTTGTATATTTTTATATATAAATGGATAAATCTTTGGAAAATAGAAACAAGAAATTTTTTTTTAATTTCAGATGAAATGTTTCTTTTAGTATGTAGAATGGTTCTAAATTTTTTCATATTTTTTTTAACCCATATGTTTAAAGTTATTCGAAGCTACATATGACCATATTCCCATATATATATATATATATATATATATATATATATATATATATATATATATATATATATATATATATATATATATATATATATATATATATATATATATATATATATATATATATATATATATATATATATATATATGTATGGATGATTCTCTGGGAAATCGAGGACAAAAAAGAAGAAAAATTTATTTTGGAAAAATACTCTTCCGTATGTAAAATAGTCGAGAATTTTATTAGATTTTTTAAGCGCATATATTTAAAGTTGTTTAAAGTTAAATATGACTTTATTGCTAAAATGTGCATATTATAATTTTTTTGACAATATTTCATTTAATTTGATTATTTTATATAAATATTGCCATTTTGCGACTGAGGCAGTCACTTTTGTACTGTAAAAAGCTATCTTCATGATTTTTGGTGTAATGGTTCGAGTGATCCAACCCACTTTTTTCAGGATTTTAAATATTAAAATGAGTTTAATTAGTCGAAAGGGGCATTAAAAGGCTTTAGAACTATTTTTTATGAAAAATTCCGACAATTTACTAAAAAATCCTTTGTTGCTATTTTTTTAAAAGATTTAATTTTGTTGAATAAATGGAGGTTGAAATTTGCTAAAAAATGACTACATGCTCATATTTAGCCTTGATCAACTTTGAACCTAAGGGTTTCAAAAAATTAATAAAAATTCACATATATTCTACATACCAAGAGGAACATTTTACCTAAGAAATAAAAAAAATTTGTTTTTATCTCGATTTCCCAGATAATCACCCATATATATATATATATATATATATATATATATATATATATATATATATATATATATATACATATATATACTTATATATATGGGTGATTATCTGGGAAATCGAGATAAAAACAAAATTTTATATTATATTATATTTTATATGCAATATAAATAAAATTTATATGCAATAATTTTTATTTTACACTTCAAAAGTACTACAATAAGGTGCAAACGCTTTGATTACTCTA
Organism: Gastracanthus pulcherrimus; assembly: GCA_949152435.1. NCBI lineage: Eukaryota > Metazoa > Arthropoda > Insecta > Hymenoptera > Pteromalidae > Gastracanthus > Gastracanthus pulcherrimus. The sequence goes on from OX424573.1 coordinate 149,492,427, forward strand.
CATTGTATCGTAATCTTGAGTAAAAATCGTAGAGTTTGCCTTATTTTTGCCCTGATTTATCAAAAAATTCTGCTTCATTTATGTCGAAAAATTATGATGCAGTTAGTGCCAGCAAAACCAGTAAAAGTCAGTTAGTAGGAACAACGAACATTACTCATCGGGCGATTTTCCGGAAGCAACTGGTAAGTAATATTCCGCAAGCAATTAGGTGTATTCGTAACGTACTGTGATTCGGTGTTTAACACCAAGGGCCTCAAAATGATCGATCAGAGAATTGGAATTTTTTCAACGCAGTGGTTGCGTCATGAGCTTCGCATGGCGCACTACCGCCTTGGCGTCTTTTCCACTGATTAAAGAAATTAGCTTGCGGAAAGCTTTTGCTTTATTTCGTAAAGTAACACTTAATTTATAAAAGCATTATTTGGGTTGATATATTGAATAGCTTTGTAAACTCTGTACAAGAAGCTTCTACATTACACAACTGTTGTATGTTTTCCTGTGCAGCACGTTTGTAAATAAAAGGTAAATTACATTTCTTCTTTATCGTCTTTTTATATTTCTTATTTTATGGGAATTAAAAGAAAGTTTCTAATTTAGTTTTTGCAACGACTAAGACAAACCAAATTAAACATAGAAAAATATTTTTATTGGCGTAAAGACTAATTTATCAAAATACAAACATATAGTAAATTGACTTCATTGACAGTTTTTACAAGAAATAGGTGTAAATCATTAAATCATTATCAGATTAAAACAACCTAATTCTTTTGACTGTGTATTTAATTGAAGAAAGTTAAACATGATGATAAATATTAAAAGGAAATTAATAAGAATAAGTATGTAAATTAAAATTTAAATTAAATAACCTAAGTTGTACACAATATATGTGGGCAAAATCTCAAATCGTGATTACTGCGATCTTATATTGCTTGTAAACCTTGCCTATGACATTAAAAAAAATATTCTGAAAAAATTCATATCTGAATGGATTGCGCTGGATTGTATGGAATTGTACTTTATGAAAATAAATTTGTTAGAAGAGATTTCTTCGAAAGTAATTATTATATATACAACTTATAATGTAGCAAGAAACCGAGTAAAATTATCGTTCCACGAATTATAAGACTAAATGTCCACTACCGTCATTGGAAATTATAACAAGTACCCGTAATCAGATTGGCTCTAATTTTTTATCGCCATCGTGTGATCTTGGTATTGTATAGGACTCATCTAAAGGACAAACGGTGCCTTTTATGGCAGTTGAGTACGATAGATTTGAATATTGATAAGTAATAAAAGAAATAATGATTTTTTAACAATATTAATGCCAGGACCGTCTCTTTAAATCTGTAAAAAATGCGCCTGGAATGACCCTGGATACGATGAATACGCGCTTCTTCTTTGATAAGAAATATAGAATCAGCCTATCATCCAAGCATGACTGGGCGACAGGAAAAAGTAGCCTACCAAGCGGGAGTAATCTGTACTATACAGATGGATCTAAAAGCGCGGCTAGCACTGGAGCGGGCATATACTGTAGGCGGAACGGTAAGTAGGCCGGGAGGGTTACAGATTGGCATGGCTCTAACGTGACGTACGAGGGTAGTTCAATAAGTCTTTAGAATGACCAACAGATGGCGCGCGAATCGCTCCAAATCATCTGTTTTCAGTCAGCACCACTCCCGACTAGATATATGGTGCAGTCACAGTCCACATCTTCTGAGTTTACGTGTTTTTATAACCAATTGAAAAAAAAAAATTGCTTGTTAAGAAAAATGGAAAAAAACGAGTTCAGAGCGGTAATTAAACATTTTCATTTAAAGGGTTTAACTCCATATGAGATAAAAAATGAATTGGACTCAGTTCATGGCACATCTGCCCCTGCCTTAGCAACGGTTTATAACTGGGTAAATGAATTTAAGCGTGGTCGTACATCAATAAGTGACGAACCACGTTCAGGAAGGCCCGTAGAAGCAACTACTCCCGAAATCATCAATAAAATCCACGATATGGTGTTGAAGGATAGAAGATTAAAAGTGCGGGAGTTAGCTGAGGCCACAAGGATATCTATAGGTGCAGTTGTTTCAATTCTACATGAAAAATTAGGCATGAAAAAGCTATCGGTAAGATGGGTGCCGCGTTTGCTCTCAGCTGAGAATAAACGCAATAGAGTGGTCGCCTCTGAGGCTCTTTTGGCGCGCATAAGTCGGAATCCTGAGGAATTTTTTCGTCGATTTGTGACTGTGGATGAAATATGGATACACCACTACACTCCTGAGACAAAGGAACAATCCAAACAGTGGATTTCCACAGGCGAACCAGCTCCAAAGAAGGCAAAGACCGTAAAGTCAGCTGATAAGGTTATGGCTACAGTTTTTTGGGATGCACGTGGAATTATACTTATTGACTACTTGGAAAAGGGTAAAGCAATTACTGGTGAGTATTATGCATAATTATTAGAGCAGCTGAAAGAAGAAATTAAAAAAAAACGACCACATTTGGCGAGAAAAAAAATTCTCTTTCATCACGACAACGCCCGAGTTCACACATGCTTCGTTTCAATGGCTAAAATTGAAGAACTAAAATTCGAATTGGTCGAACACCCACCGTATTCACCAGATTTAGCCCCCAGTGACTTTTTCTTATTTCCAAACTTGAAAAAATGGCTCGGTGGACAGAGATTTACGGACAACGAAGACGTCATTGCCTCTGTAAGTGCTTATTTTGAGGAACTTCCGAAAACGCACTTTTCTGAAGGATTAAAAAAACTTAAAAAGTGATTGACCAAGTGTATAGAGCTCCAAGGAGATTATGTTGAAAAATAAAAAAAAATTTACCCAAAAAAAATTGTTTTTATACTTTATTCTAAAGACTGATTGAACTACCCTCGTAACTTAGATAACTATTGGAATCGCTCGGGAATGGTATACCTATTGAAAATATCGAGGTGCGCCAGCTTGAAAAGGTGTGCTATTTGCATAAACAACGAAAAAGTGAAAAAAAATGCGATTTTCGGAAACAATCGCATATAACTCGGTAAGTATGCATTTTAGAGAAAAAATGTATACTTATAAATTTGTTCGTTATGAAATTTTCTACAAGATAGGGTTAGTCCGATATATGTAGATTTGAAATGTTCGCTGCAAAGTGCTCGAAAGTGCAAAAAAAGTAGGTAGAAAACAAGGTAATTTTAAATTATTTGTTTAACAATGAAAAAATAACCCAATCACGCCATAAATTTAGAGTAAAATACTTGATTGCAATACAAAACGAGAACCGCAAGACCGATTAAGATCGGACTGACAGTTTTTGCATAATGCAATTGTTAAGTAACCTACCTGGAAAAAAATACCTTTTTTTAATTTTGTGCCAGGCTCAAAGTTATGAATATTTTTTTGTGCCCTCGCTTTTACACCTTTTTGGACCGTTAAACTATCATATACAATTGCTATCTCAACCATTTTTCACTTTTTAATAACTTTTTGAGCGGTTTTAAAAAGTTTGAAAATGTTGGCTTTTAAACAAATAAGCCTGTGAAGCGGGATTTGCGAGTGGGAAAAAACTGGAAAGTATAGAAAAATAGTACTCGGAAAGACGCTTCTTTTAAAAAAAATCATCGAATTCGGTCCAGTAGATGCTGAGATATTAACTTCCAAAGTCGGGAAGGGTATGCGGCGTAACGGTTGATGATGTAACAATAAATTATATACTAATCGATAGGTTTTTCGGAGATGTTTTCGTATCTGCTTTCAAAAATTACATTGCACGTGTGCATCACGCACAAAAATTTGCATAAACATTGTGTAGTGCGCGCTCGGAGCCGAAATTCGGAGGGGTGGGGATAGGTTGCGAAACTGGAAATCGTCGCTTCAAAATCGGCGCGCTCGCTTCAGGATCTCGGCTTCTACTGCACCGCTTTTGACGATTTTTTTTTAATTGGGGTAGAAAAACGAGAGGATTTCAATTTTCATAGTTACATTTATCAATTTTAATAAATAAACAATCGGTAGTCGATTTTCATAATCAAGCATTTTTAAATGTTGCTAAAAATTAGTGCTAATCATAATATCCTTATTGGGCATATATTATTCATTGTAAATTAGTATTAAATTGAAGAATTAATGGGTAATAATGTTATAAATTAATTTAATTGTTATTTAATGCATATAGTACATTGAATAACAGGAGATAAGGTATAAATAATCGTAAAATATTGACAATTTCATTTAATTTACATAATTTACAGAATTTATTTATAATACATGTTCATTTATTACATTAATTGGAATATTTTTTTTTTACACGGAATTTCGTCGTCGCTGTCTTCGTTGTCGGAAACGCATTCGTTAGCTGTTAATATGTCTGTATTTACATGGAATTGTACATCATTGTCGCTATCAATATCAAGTTCGCTACTATCTTCTACATCTATATTACTGTCTAATACATTTTCTTCGTAATTTTTACAAGTTTGACCGTGGCATTTGTGCAGCCCTTTGTACATTTTTAACTGATGTCTCGTAATATATTGTCAGGAACTAGTAAATCAGTTGTATATGTTGGTTGTAATTTATTATCCCTAACACTCCAACCCCATTGCGTCGGGTCCAACGAATTACCGAGCCATTGTTGCACTTGATAATATGCTCTAAACGTATGCTGTTTTGCAGCTAATTCAGTTGGCGGAAGTATAGCTAAATTAAAAGCTTTCTTCGTAGAGCTCCCCATTGAAAAGATCCAAAGGAATTCCGAACTGAAATCAGAAGGAATTCCATGCAGATTTCTCTTTGAATCCGTTCGGATTCCTCGTGGATTCCACGCGGATTCATAGTGGAATCCGTCCAAAAACACAGTCTGAAATTAAAATGAAATTCAATATGAAATCCGTGCGAAATCAATGTGATTTCCTTTAAATTAAAAATTCATCAGGTCACTGAATTCCGACAGAAATCCTAATGAAATCAATGCGATTTTCTTCATATTATAAATTCATTAGGTCATGGAATTCCGAAAGAAATCCGTATGAAATCAACATGATATCCTTTAAATTATAAATTCATCAGGCTACGGAATTCCGAGGGAAATCCTTTTGAATTAAATTTGATTTCCTTCATATTACGAATTCAGCGGGGCCACAGAATTCAGAGTGAAATCGTTCTGGAATCAGATCAAAATCGCAGTCTCTTGGAAATCTGTCGGAAATCTCCAGGAAAATATTGTTGGAAAGCGAGGAAATCACAGGAATATCCATTTCTAGGAGCAAATTCAAAATCATGGTTCAGGTTATTAGACTTTATTACAGCTAACGAATCACTATATACATATCATGAACTAAAGTAAGTTATTGATATTGACCACATGAACAGTTTTATAAAAGCTTCCACGTACAATGCATTTTTAAATTAGTCTCATGCCGGTTCTGTAGTGAATATTTTACTCTTTTATATCCTATATCATTAAATAAATTTATCGTTAATGTAACCCTAGTAGAAAATTATCTAGTTTTATCGAGGCCCTCGATTATTCCCATGGTAAACTAGATAGATCTACATAGTTCTAGATTAATTTTCCACCAGGGAATCTAATGACTTTTCCAGCGTTTTTGTAATACTGATTAAATCGCCATTCGGACAAATCGATGGTATATTCGTAAGAATTGTGGAGTTTATGGTTGATATCGCTCACAACAGAGAATCAACCGTTTGTCATAAATTTAAAATTGCTGATGGAGATGAAGACGAATCAACAAAAATATAATGATCAATAATGATACATATTCGGTACGGAAGTAATATATTTTTTCGATCCTATTTCTATAAAAACAGCGATGCTATCAATACTATCACTTTGAATCACAATTTCTTCTTCAATAATATTAACAACAGTTTTTATAGCGTCATAAGCATCTTCATTAATAATGTTAAGTTTCTGACAGACGGTCAATTCTTTGTTAGTCATGCAGTAACATAAAAATTCTATAATTTTCACGAAAGAACCATCTGAAGTTTTCGCATAATAATTTGAAGATCGTGGCTACGTTTTATGACATGACGAAAATATACAATTATTTTTCGATATTCGAGTGTAGGATTCGGCAAAATCTGAAAGTTCTAAGTCTCTCATAACGTTATATTTAACCGCAGATGGCTTGCCAAAATATCGGATATTATTCAATTTCTCTGTTTTTTGAGTATTTCTATTCTGCAATTTATCGCAGTATTCTAATACAGGAGATTCATGATTCTTCGATAATACATGATTTTGTAATATTTCAGAGCGTTGTTGATAATCTAATCGTCTGCATATTTGATACAGAACACCTTTTGAGGCTTTGATGAAATCTACAATTTTTCCATTACCAGACCCTGGAAGAAAATCACTGGTGGGCGCGTAATTGCGTATAGTTGCGACCGTTGCCTGCTTCTGCTTTATATCTTTGTGCTAGGTTAGTTTTGATTTTTGATTTATAATGGAGCAAAATCGAAAAAAAAGTTTATTCGAAAAAAGTGAAGCGTCAAAAATTAGATAAACTTGTTCAGGAGTGTAGTGAATTTCAAGATTCGAGAAATGTTCCAATAAATAGCAGTTTAAGTGACGATAATAATTTAGATGATTTGCAGATTTCTGACTCCAATACTATTTCAAGTGACAATAATAGTGATAATTAGTTTTATAAATTTTTTAATAAAAGTGATAATAATTCAAGCAGTGACAGTACATGTAGGGAAGAATATTTTATGCTTCAAAATGAAGAATTTAGAGAGATAGAAGAGTTACAAGAATGGTTATTGGGTATACCATTGAGCATAATCTACAGCATTTTATGGTCATAATTATGTCGCCAGGTAGCGGGATTTATTAGCATAATATGCAGCATAAAATGATAATCTAGCATAAAATTCAGCATATTATGATCATTTTATGCCCAACAGTTCTACCAGGGGATTCGAACCCGTAACCGAAATGGGACCATAGTTGACTCCAATCAATAACGCTCTGACTTAAATGAACTAATTGGTGGATATTATAAGTCATGGGTTTTTACGTATACAAAATCTGAGTTTTACCTACGAATTCTTTCAAAAGACTATTGGCATGCAATACAGCTTGATTAGTGATATTGGAACTCATTAGAATGTGCATGGCATTTACGATTAATTTAAAATGGTTACGATAAACTTCAAAGTTTTCTACTTCTTCCAAAATAGGCAAAATGAAAAAGAGCTATAATTTCTCCCATTCTCTACTCTTCCAATCTTTTTTTTCTTCGAGTGAACGAGGCAATCTAGAGATTTGTTTAGTTACTTTCAAAGATTTCAGAATATTCACAATACTCACAGCCACAGCCACACCCACACCCACACCCAAACCCACACCCACACCCAAACCCAAACCCACACTAACACCCACACCCACACGCACAGGGACACGCATACGCACACGCACTCGCACACGCACCGGCACACCTACACAACCCGATATACAATAGCTATGCATAATATATCACTGAAAACCTTTCCTCGCCAAATCAATGAAAAATGTGAGATTTAGGTATAAATCGATCAATACCTTGAATTTGAAAAATGAGTATGCTCAAGTATAATATGAATATATTATCAATGAATAATGCAACCTGATATACTATAGCTATGGTAATATGCCATTATCAAAGAAAGCGCCTGTCATAGGCTTACAAACCAACTTTTTCTTGCTTTCCTAAAATAAATGAAACTTTCAGAACAAATTTTACGACTCTAACTCTTATAGCTTATGAGCTATGAGATTAGAAGAACACACATATTGCAGATGAAATATGATTTCTATAGTTTTACATGAGTACGCTCAAGTATAATATATCGTATTTGAGTAGAATATACAATTAATATCAATTATTACAATAAATATCACAACCTGATATACTATATTTATGGTAATATGTCATTGTAAGCCTCTACACTCAAAATCAAAGAAAGAGCCTGTCGAAGGCTTAGAAACAAACTTTTTCACAACAAATTTTAGGACTCCAGCTCTTTTATTTTCTGAGTTGTATTATTATTATTGACTATATTTTCTTTTTAATTACAAAAAGTAATTGCAATATTTTAATTATTATTAAAACATAACCCTACATTTAACTTATATTTTATTAATATGTATGAATTTAGGTTTAACAAAAGTTCATGGTGTAATTATAAAATAAGAAGATGTAAGTAAACATAATTAAGTACTGTAATATAGTTATGGTGTGTAATAAAAAATATTTCTCGGTGGAAACAAGACACTTAAAAGTATTCTACCAACACTCATTCCATGCATAAAAATGAGAGAGATTTTAATTTTCTTAGAAAAAAATTCGAATAACAGTGGTTTATATAGTAGTGCGTAGTTCTGGGTGAGGGTAAAGTAACCTAAAAAGCTGCGTGCGTATTGAGTCAGAAAAATCTGGCCCGATACGCGCTCACAGCTAGCAATCGTCCGGAGAGGAGGTACGCCGGTATTCGAATAATAGTGGTTTATATAGTAGTGCGTAATTCTGGGGAGGGTAAATTAACCTGAAAAGCTGCGTGCGTATTGAGTCAGAAAAATCTGGCCCAATACGCGCTCGCAGCTAGCAATCGTCCGGAGAGGGAGTGATCTATGCTGACGGCCTACCGAAGTAGCCGATATAGGTGGCTAACAAATGTTCACAGTGCTGTTGGCCTAGTATACCTATATAGGTGGCCGTGAACCCGTCTAGCTTATCTACCAAATAACTTTTTAATTAAGGCTTTAAATTTTATTTATATTTTATTTACAAATATTTCTGTGATAATGTCGCTTTTTGTTAGTATTTTGTCGGGAATTTCAACTAACTAGTTTTATTCTTCATATCAATTATAACGCTTTCCGTCGCCTACATCTAATAGCCATTGTTTCTAATCGCCCATTCTAATAGCCATTGTTTAAAACTATCGTCATTTTCAGACACACGCAAATTTGTATTTAATGACATTCGTTCAATTTGGCCATAAATAGCTGCATTTTACAGAATTTTCAATAATTTGTATATGATTGCCACGTCAAATAACAGATAATGTTTATCTAAAATCTCCTGAAACAAGCATTACTTTACCATCAAATATTTAATTTTCTTCACATATATCTTTAAAAGGTTAAGAAGACGATCAACTGCTTCAAAAGCAAATTTTCATGTCATCGATATTTCATCCCATATAATGATTGGTACATTTTTTAATTTTTTATCTCCTTTTGAATTACTTTTTATATTACATGTAGTACACTCAGTTATATTGAGTGGTAATTTAAATGTAGTATACACTGTTTTTCCATTATTTAATAAATTTGCTGCAAATCCAGTTCATGCCACATATAAAAATGGAATGTTGCAGAATTGTATATAATCTATTAAAACATTCAATAAATAACTTTTGCCACTTCCTACGGGACCATCAATAAAAATGCTATATTTCTGTTATTTCTTTCTTTAACATTCCAAAATAACATCAAGTATATTTTTTTGATTGTCTTTTAACGATTCTATTTTTATTTGTATTGTAAATTGAAATCAAACAAATTTAGGATGATAAAGGTTATTCTTGTACTTTTCATATAATAGGGAAAATTACCGATTTTTTGTAAACAGTGTATTTTTGTAGAGCATAGTATAGTTTCTTTGTAAACTTTTGGAATTTTCACGATATCTTCTAAATTAAAGAAGTTATAGTTAAATCTTTAAAAACGTTATGACGTCAATCTCGCCGGCATCTTTTGATGTTTTAACGGTGTGACGTCATTTAAAGGACCTTTAACAAGCTGCAACTTTTAAAAATTAAGTTTACTTTTTTAATTTCAAAAACCAGTACATGTCGGCCTACATCCTCTACCATTTGCACAAGTGCCAATAAAAAGATAAATTTCTTATTCTTCCTTATTCTTTAGCATTCATTGGATTGTGAAAAATACAAATAAAAGCAAATAATTCACAAAGAGTAATTGGAAACTGTACTTGTGTTGCTTCTTGTAAACATCTATCCCATTCTTCATCTTTACTGACCAATTGTTTAGTTTTAGCAGTTTCATAAAATGTATGTATGTATAGTATATTATGACACTGTTGTGGGAGATGGTTTTCTACCTTGCTCGAGGGTTTTCGCACGAGCGAAGCGAGTGAGAAAATCGAGCAAGGTAGAAAAACACCTCCCACAACAGTCTCATACGATATTTTATAGCACAACAACCTCAAAATCGACAATAAAGTTGGCATTTTGAGGTTAGTGTGCTATAAAAATGTATTAAACACTATGCCATTAATAGTCCGTAAGTCTTCGAATGTAGTTGCTCCTGGAGTATGTAAAAGCATTAATCTAAGAAAATAAGGTTCGCTATCTTTTGAAATTACTAAATATATTCTGCTCAATATAGGTATTTTTATTCTTCTTTTTTTCATTTTTTCAAAGTTTATAAACCAAAAGAATATAAATAATTTAGTGCTTCAGTATCTACTTTATCTAATTCAAGATAAACTGTTAACGTTGTTGCTACATTCTTACTAATAATTTTTTCTTCACTTGCTTCTTTAAAATATACGTCCATATTATGAACAGCTAATCGAATTATAGTATGCGATGTTTCATGTAAAGAATATCCAAATACTCTGTTTATAGCTTTTGAAGGGCATAAATATCTTGTATTATTATACTGTTTAATCTCATCGTATTCAGAATCAACTTCGTTATTTGCATTTTCGTTTAATATATTGCTATTTTCTTTAAAATTGACATCCAAATTACGTATTTCAATAAATGCATAGTCATGACCATTATAACAATTTATAAACAAGTATTTAATACATCGTACATTTGAGCACATTTACACATTAATATGACAATTAAATTTTAATAATAAATAAGGATTGTATGGAACAACAAATCGATTATTAGCTACCTTATCACAATTTTTGCCTTTGCATTTGATTATTACACCATCATTTTTTCGTCTGTACAATTGATATCCTGTTTTTAAATATGGATTGAACCCATTTCTTACACTGTACCTATAATTGTAAAATTGCAAACTAGAAATGTTATGGGATCAGTGTGTTGACTTATAGGAGGGATACTAATCGGTTTATCGTGTCTTGAATATATGACAATATCACGATCTATTGGTGGCGAGGGGGTAATCACTCGTGTAATCCGGTGTATAATGTCCTACAAAATCTTTTGTAATCTTTGCAATCTTCATGTAATCTTTGCAATCTTCATGTAATCTTTGCAATCTTCATGTACTCTTTGCAATCTTCATGTAATCTTTGCAATCTTCATGTAATCTTTGCAATCTTCATGTAATCTTTGCAATCTTCATGTAATCTTTGCAATCTTCATGTAATTTTTGCAATCTCAGAAATCCCTATGCAATTCTTGTATCGGCAAAAAATCTGTGTAATCTTTGTAATCCCTATCAAAAATATTGATGTCAAATTTTATGTACAATTTGACATGTTATTTTACGTCCCTTTCTTGGACTACGTTTATTGATATTAATATTATTTTCATTTTTTACGTCTATTTTGAAGTTAATTATTAATGTATAATTTCTATATTTATTTCCCAATGAATCAATTAATTAATTTCCCAGTAATCTAAAAAATGTTTACTTATATACACACGTAAGGCGTTTTGTTTTATAACATAATTTGATATTGTTGTAATATATCTGTGGGTTTACGGAAAAACGACTTAAGTCCATTTTTTTAAATTAATTTTTGAGCGATTTTGGTATCCTTATAAGGATGTATACATAGTATTTTTTCAGATCAACATGCAAAAAATCAAAAAAAGTGTGAAAATAAGTAACCATATCTACTGTTTATGAATTTCTTTAACATTAGTTTAAATGGAAAATAAAAACTTTAAACTATAATATTTTTATATCACGGCGTGACCTAAGTCCGCACTTATATCACGCCTATCCGTGACATAACTAGTCCATTAATACACCGTGCTTATCGCCCGCACTACGCTCGGGCGCTAACCGCACGGTGCGCCAATGGACTGCTTAGGTCGCTACGCTCGGGCGCTAATAAACGCCATGCTGTAAAGGACTACTTAGGTTACACGTATCGTAATGTACTATAAAATATAATTAGTGGACTTAAGTCGTTTTTCCGTGAAACCACAGATATGAGCAAATCCGCCAAACTTTTAACTTTTTGCATACAAATTTTTTTAAAATAACAATTGAAGGCACATAATTGAAAATTTGCGGGTTCACTTTAAATCCATTTATGATAAGAATTGATACACATACCTTATTTTTACGGAACGGCATTGTTCCCCATAAGAATAGCATTGAGTTTCTACATATACTAAGTTGGTTATTTTTGGGCGATAGTACATGTTTAAATCAGCTAAATATTTAAAATTTATAAATTACACAAACGCCGTTTAGTTTATATGTTTATGTAGGATAATAAAATATGATCACACATGGAACCAAACCATTTTAGATCAAATTGTAGATGTGCCATAATGAAAGTTTAATTTTTTTAATGAATCGCGTTTTTAATAATTGTGTATTGCGCGTTCTAATTTTAATATATCAAAGGGCACATAAATGCGACACGGGTCATTTTCTCTGCTTTTTAGTGAACATTAAATATTGAATTTCAAATCGATGATTTATAACACTGCGTAACTGCCAAATTAATAACTTTGCTTTAATTAGAAGATTTTTAGAATTCCGGGACACATACTTAAAGTTCCATAACTTTTTTCAGAACGAGGCGCACAGATGAGGTTTAACTCTAAACTGTAGTTTATGCCGAATTTACTTAAACAATTAGAATCAGAATGATATTTTAACGCTATTTATGTTTTGTTAGTAAGAATAAAAAAATTCTCTTCGGATATAACAATTTAAGCAGTTTTTCATCTATGTTCGACTTGAATCATTGGCCAAAATCCAAATATTAGGTCTATACTGTGCTAACATAATACTAAATTGTAGAAATAAAAAATGATTACTTCGGATATATTAATAAATAATATTAAAATGCTCAAAAGTTGTACAGCTCAGACAGTAAAGGTGAAAAGTTCGGTGAATTTGTCCATATAAAGATTCAGAGGCCTACATATTTAGTGAAAATTCGATCGAGAATTAAATTGGTCTCCTAACTGGCAAAAATAATAAACTTTTTTTATTAATTAATTTTTTTATATAGGAGTTTAGTCAGAAATGAAAGCTTGATTGCAAAACATTCGTGTGAAAGAAATTGTTTTAATATCGCCTTTGTTTACACTATAATTAACTTGTAGCATATCCAAAAGTTAAACTTCAAATTACGCTAAATTAATTTTTTAAATATGCACTACATTGCATGCTTTGTATAATATACCGTTATTTAATTTTTATTTGCTTTGCGAATATATAAAGCCGAGCAAGAAGGTATATTGAAAATATGTTTTGGATCATAGCTTCACAGTGAAAAATGTTCAGAAGACCAATTATTATATAATAGCTTATCAGACCAATCACCGGCACTTTAACGGTCAATTAAACTACTATATAAGAGATCTCGTCCGTATATTTCACATAATACCTTTCTATATTCGAGCTTTTGCACTGCGCTTATTGATTTAAAGTATACGTTAGATATATCACTATAGATGTACGGATATAATAAATAATAGGTATAATATTATATTATCTTCTGTTATTATTTGTGAAAATTATAAATAAAAATAGTGTAATATATTCTCACAGAAACATTACTATAACATGATTTATTTTTATGCTGTATTCTACTCTTTTGGATAAATAAGTTAATGCATTTTAAACATTAAATCGCTTAATTTCTCCTTATCAAACTTCCTGAACTTATGAACCATCATTGATGTGAATAAAGCTACATCATCCGACTCTGTTACTGGTGGCACGTTAATAATTGGCTGTGGTCGATTCGTTACAGCTTTAGCCAGAGCTGAGATAGCTGCACCAGTACTGTTATAATTAGTTTCGGCGCTTCTCTTTCTACCCCTACTCCTGTTAAAATCATGTCCTAAAAATATATTCAACAGTTGATACCTTTGTAAATTAATAGTGCATTGTGCAACTAGTGCACAAACTAGGTGATTCCCGCGCGAATCGAGATTGTCGCCCGAGCATAGCGAGGACGATAAACTCGTCTCAAGCGATATACGCACGTGTTGTGTATACTATTTTTCCTAACTGAGTGCGCAAAATTGCGCAGTTAGGAGAAGATTATTAATATGTACATCACGAATTTTATCTTCATCATCTAATTCATTCTCTTCGTCATAATTGGAACAAGATCAGTAATTAAATATTAGTACAAACGCGCACTAGGGCGAAAAACTGCACTTGTACGAGATTACTTACTGCGCGCACGCGTTGTGAAATGTACTATTTCCTAAAGGTTTTGGTATACTCCTGTGCGCAGCGCAATGCAATGCGGGCGCCAATGTAAAAAGATCGGGAGCATAAAACGCGCGTACACTGCTTTCAAACTTTTTACGTGGGCGTCCGAATTGCGTCGCGCTGAGCTCACGAGTATACCAAAACCTAAAGGTCTGCGCTGCGCAAAGCAACGTGGGCGCCAAGGTTGAGTTTGATACGTGGTTTGGAGGATTCATACGGCATGATGTATGATACAGGTATCATACGTATAAAACGTATAAAAGCCAGGTTTCATACGTCGTAACCTGTCAAGTAAAATACAGTTACTCGAGTTGTTATCCTTTTAAATAATAATTCACCTGATTAAGACCTACGGGTGGCGCGACTCTGGCGGCTACTTTCGGAAGCTTACGTAGTGGATCAGCAGTATGAGATACATAGTAAAAATTGAGCATAATACCAAAAACAAGGTTTTAGACACAAAATTAACCTACTGAACTATTATTTAAGTTATTTAAGGATGTAAATGCACAAATAATAAAAAAAAAACAAATTTTAATAAGTATTTTTTGGTAATTTATGTAAAAAACTCTTAAATACATTAAATAATAGTATTATATATGTATAGTTCTACTTGCCTTAAATCTATATTTTTGCGTTATTTTTCTCTTTCACTATGTATTCATACGCTCCTGACCTACTACCTAAGCTTCCCGAACTGGCCGCATGAGCGGCGCCACCAGTAGGTCTTTACCAAGTGCATATAGTTAATGATTAGTTAAGAAATTAATGTTTTGTTATGGAATTTCAGTGTTGAAGAGTAACTGTAATAGTTGAAAGGTAAAAATTCAATTTTTACTAGTTAATGGCGGGGTCTTTCGCTAGAATAGGGCATAAAATAAAAATTTATATGAGAGTTTATAAAGATCCTATGATAAAACTAATGAAATATACTTAATAATAGTCCATAACTACATGAAAAAAAAATTGTTCCAAAAACATCGTGACGTCACAAGTGCACATATTGTCAATATAAAAAATTGGTTGAGATTTTGGGACAACTTTTTTTCACGACCAGTAATGTAGGATTTGATCAACAGGATAACAACTCCTGGAGAACCCTATTTTGAGAAATTTCCGAAGCAATTTCGTTGGTGAGATGGTATCGAAGGCTTTACTAAAGTCAAATACAAGGAGGATGATTACTAGTTTCTTAATTATTTTTGCTTTTATCATTTTATATGCACTCAATGCCATTTATACTAAAGCGTATGTCAAATACACAGTTTTTTTGAATGGTGTATATGAGAGATTCTACAGAACTTTTAACATTCAAAAGTCAACGTCTAATAATGCAATTACTTCTACATATTGGTTATCTGGGGCTTGAATTATTTATTTGATTTTGCCCCTCCGATCTTTCAACTTCTACGTAAGGAAGATGATACTCCTTTTCCATAATATTCAAAACCCGTCTTAAAAAGAACCATTTCAGTGGGGTAATGTCTATTCTAGTAACTTATTAAACTCGATTTAGAGAATAAAAGTTTCACTCGATCTTTACCAAAATTTCCAATATTTTCTTTAAACCAAAAACAACAATTTTAGCTCATATTGAATTAGGGTGCCATGCTCCATTAAACAGGAGTACAATTTTTAACTTTTCAAATTTGCCAAGAAATTATCACCCAAAGGTTTATTGCAATTTACAAAATTAAAAGTTGTACTACTAGCCGACGGGGCGTAGCATCTTCAGGAAGCCGAGTAACAGTATTTAGAAATTCAATTATGCCGGTTTCCTAAAAGTCAAAATTTTTGTTGAATCTCTCATATATGTCCTACCAAATATGAAACGGTTAAATACAACGTATTCCAGTGAAGAGCAGATTAAAATTACTTTTTGTATAATGATACGTACAACGGATCACTTCGGTATTTTATTAATATAGTTATTTAATAACGTTAAATTTTAATTTTAAATGCATTAAACGGAATTAAATTTTGAAGAAAAGTATCGTCCTCCTAGAACACTATCAAAAGTTTTAACGTTATACCCTTATTTAATCCCAATTTTTCAAGTAAAGTTCCGAAGTTCCGTGGAACTTCCAAGATATTTAAGGTTATGTAGTTTTTACAATTTTTGTTCACGCTGTAGTTTTTTTTTTATGAATACGTTACTTATAAGAAAACAAAAAGTAATTTTAATCTGCTCTTCACTGGAATACGTTGTATTTAACCGTTTCGTATTTGGTAGGACATATATGACAGATTCAACAAAAATTTTGACTTTTAGGAAACCGGCATAATCGAATTTCTTCATTAAGCAGTTCAATCGCACGATGTCGGTATTCCATGATTTATATCCCTATTATGAAACGTAATAAATATGTAAATATTATAATATAAACATGAGAGGAATAACGTAAACATAATATTGACATCCCCTTTCCATAGTTACAGAACTTTGTCTTGATAAGTTCTGTAACGATGAATATATATATATATATATATATATATAGTTTAAATTACAAAATTTAAATATACATTAATCTCGACATATTGAAAAGCAATAGACTTGTAATTTTTATTTTTCACTACAGTATTAAATAGAATAAATAATTTCATATTGGAACAATTTATAAAGATTGAGGAAGCTAAGTGCCAATGAATTGACAGCGGATTTTTTTAAATAATATATATATATATATATATATATTAAGATAATATATATATATATATATATATATATATATATATTATTTAAAAAAATCCGTTGTCAATTCATTGGCACTTAGCTTCCTCAATCTTTATAAATTGTTCCAATATGAAATTATTTATTCTATTTAATACTGTAGTGAAAAATAAAAATTACAAGTCTATTGCTTTTGAATATGTCGAGATTAATGTATATTTAAATTTTGTAATTTAAACTTATGCAAAAGAATAGCATAAATTATGAAACAATATTGTTGATTAATAGTACATTGTGCAGCTACTGGAGAAAATGAGCTATTTCTAGCGAAGGTGAAGGCACCTAAAAGAAGACCGCACCCGAGTCTGAAATAGCTTTTCTTCCCGTGTTACACACCCTATTTTTTTCAACAAAGGCATGATAGGACCTTTTTTATCCAGAAAGTTAAGTTGGTAATAGCATATTTCGAGTCGTGCACATCGCAGTTGAAAATTGTTGTATTTTTAATTTTCACTTTTAATTGTACACTTAAATTATTTACACCCTTTCTTATTTCGATATTAATTGAAACTCGCGCATGAGCAGTTACGCACTTGTGACTAGCAGCAAATTTCACACTTACGCGCATGAACAAAGGTTAAACCTAAGAAAATGTCCTGAGCTTATTTCCTACATTTTTTCGTAAATTTTGAGAAGCGGGGAAAAGTGTAGTCATTCTTCCCCGCCTCACTTTTTTCCCCGCTAAATGAATATTTTTTGACACCTTTTACAAACACGCTCGCATTATACATATAATGCATACCATTGTTACAAATAAATTTAAGATAATATGATAATACATAACTAAGAAAATCTTAAAATAGTTCATTAATTGTAATTATTCTAGTTAGTTATTCAAAATAGTTTGTTCAAACTCAGTTTAACTGTGAACGCAAATTTTAACTCGGTTAAATTTTATTCCTTACAAATTGTATTGGAAAAGAAAA
This sequence comes from Gastracanthus pulcherrimus, assembly GCA_949152435.1. NCBI lineage: Eukaryota > Metazoa > Arthropoda > Insecta > Hymenoptera > Pteromalidae > Gastracanthus > Gastracanthus pulcherrimus. The sequence goes on from OX424573.1 coordinate 149,510,523, forward strand.
CATACAAATCGATTAACTATAAAGTGCTCTACAAACTTTTTCTTTATTTCATATCTTCATAAAAAAATAAAAAGAAAGAGCTTTGAATGGCCAAAAAATAGAGCTTAATACACAAGAAATACGATCAACAATTTATGAAAGGAAATATCATATAAATGAAAAAAAGTTATAAAACAAAAACGAATCGATAAATCTTGAAAATTTTTTTTGATTTAAAATCTTCATAAAAGACGAAGAAAATTAGCGTTCATTGGTAAAAAATTACCGTGTAATACCCAAGGAATAAGCAATCAAAAAATTTTATTAAAAAATATAATCTCGTATATCTAAAAAATAAAAATCCTCGTGATCTGGGCAAAGAACTTAGCCAAGAGATAGTAAAAAGCTACCCTTTCGAAATTTTTTAGAAGGAATAATGCCGTTTTACTCAAGTTATCGTTTGCCATAGAAAATCGATTTTATTTAAATGATTTTTTTCTCAAGAGTAGAAAAATAAAATACCTCAAAAATTTACAGAATAATCTTTTCCATTATCCTAATCAGCCCATTTTTTTTCATCAATTTTCCACTATATATTTCAGAGAAATCACCGTTCAAACAAAAAATGACGTTTCCGTGTATAATAAAAGAAAGCAAACACCTTATCCAAAATTCATTTCTAACATACTAAAAATCCCCAAAACTATAATCCAAAAGTCGAAAAACTGCTAAACAACAAAAACTAATCCGAAAAACTAAAAATTATTCTCGTGCCCCCTTCGTATAAAGTAAACAAAAAAAAGAGTCTTGGAACATTAAATTTTACCGTGGATTACTCGAGATATCGTTGCCCCCACACACACACACACACACACACACATACACATACGTACACACATACACACACGCACACCCACACACGTACACATGCACGCACGCACGCCCGCACACGCACACGCGCAAGCACACGCACACACACACTCACACACACATCCATACGGACATTTTCTAAAAATAGTGTATTTTGATTCCTTATGTCACAAAACATGTTTCTAACATGTTTTTAGGAAAACTTTTTCTTTTACTATTAAAGAACTTCCTCTTCAATGAAGAAATGTGTTTTTTACAATAATAGGTAAGTTATATTCTTTTATGAAAAGAATACTACAATTTAATTTTTTTTATAAAATACTCGGGAAAGTCGAATTTATTTATTCTATTCCTCTCAATATTCAAACATAGTATAACATATTATTTAATACAACACAAGGCGCATATAACTGCGATCACTATGAGATTCTCATATCTTTTGCACATTAAAAAATATTCAATGCAGTACATGAAGTCATCAGTCACTGTAACTTCGTAGACTTTAACTTCAGACCGAATTTAACGTATGCAGGAAAAAAATCGTCTTTCTGGTCCTAATGATGGTGACCACCGAAACCTCCATGTCCTCCGTGGCCGCCTTGACCGTGGTTACCACCGAAACCTCCCTGTCCTCCGTGGCCGCCTTGACCGTGGTTACCACCGAAACCTCCCTGTCCTCCGTGGCCACCTTGTCCGTGGTTACCACCTACACCTCCATGTCCTCCGTGGCTACCACCTTGTCCGTGGTTACCACCGAAACCTCCCTGTCCTCCGTGACCGCCTTGTCCATGGTTACCACCGAAACCACCCTGTCCTCCGTGACCGCCTTGTCCATGGTTACCACCGAAACCACCCTGTCCTCCGTGGCCGCCTTGTCCGTGACCACCTCCATGTCCACCGTGGCCACCTTGTCCGTGACTACCACCCTGTCCACCGTGGCCACCTCCAAAGCCTCCTTTATTATTGTGACCATCATGAGCCATCGCCGAAGCGACTACGGCTGCCAGAGCCAAGATTATCTGTAAATATTAATTTGTTTTAATTTGGTGAATTTCTAGGAAACTTCTTATCAAAGTGTGTTACGTTAAATAATAATTTTACAATAGTACAATCCAACAGGAACTTTAAAAGTTATCATTATTAAATATGTATTTAATTATACAAAATTATAAACTTCTACAAAAATTGAATTATTTAAATAATATACGCAAATTACGTCGGGGCTATTTTCCGTAATTTTAACTCTTCCCCACCTCCACATAATTAACAATAAGTTTTCTTATAACCCCCCTCCCCCTCATACGTAAGATTTTCTTGTTCAAAGAGGGGTTTATTAGATCATAAAGGAGTAAACATTTTTCGTGAACGATTGTTATTTCAAGATTTTATAGAAATTTAATTATATTGTTTAACGTTTAAATGTTGACTGTACATTTTTACTTCAAAGTTGTCTTAACATTATCTCGGCGGCTAATATATAAAACTATTTTCTCAATTTTTCAATAATGAAAAAAATAGGAAATTCTTGTCATGACACTGTTATAATAACATTATTATAATTTTAAAATTGTCTAAGAAAATTATTTAGGAAAATTTTGTTTCTGTAATGATAAATATAAAACGCAATAAAATGTTCATAAGTTCACGCCATATATGGGTAGTGCCCCCGCGAAAATTTTAATATGATATTATAGAATAGAATAGAATAAAATACATTCTATTTTTTCTATTTTCTAATATGATATTATAATGTCATTAATGAAGAAATTAAACTAATAATAATTGTGATGAAATATACAATAAGATGTATGTAACATGTTTGCATCTGTTGAAAAAGGATTAATTAGGCATTCATGTATCGAATTTATTACGGTCTGTAAGTTTTGTCGCGCTTCTTTTTATTAGAAAAATCTTTAGAGTTAGCATCAACTTTAACTTATTCTGATTCAATCCATTCTAAATCCATTTTCATTTTTTTTTAAATCTACCATTAACAAAAAATTCAAATTCGACTTATAGTATGCATTTTAAGTAATCTATTAAACTTGGTTAGGTGGAGTTGTCAGGTACTCTCAAGACAAAAAAATGTTTTAAATTAGAACTTTTGACTTAGGGCCTTATGGCAAGATTATAATGTATGCCTGTAACTACATGAAAAACCATGATTGTTTCATAAAACCGCCAGCAGATTGTAGTTTTTTAATAAATTACAGATTTCGATTGTTTAACTAAAACATCTGATTGCCAGTTAAATACGAAAAATAACTAAATGACTATTAAATAAATAAAATGAGTGCATTTGTGTACGCATGTAGATATGCGTATTTCATATATTAACACATATATGTAGGTCAATAAGTATGACAATTGATACTGAATCAGTTTCATTGGAATTGCGTGGGTTATTAGAAAGAAAAATTGGGTGCACCCCATGGGGCCTCGCGTAAATTCGGGATTACGCGACAGAACCACCTTAATTTAGAGTAATAAATATACTAATAATATAAGAAGATTGAATAAATTTACTATTAATGAAAAATAAAAATAATAATAAGAGTCAATGGTTCTAGAACTCACCAGTTTGCTTGCCATGTTACTTGTAACGAACCGTTGAGTTGTCTGTTGTAGCTTGCCAAAAATTTCTGTCTTATATATTCGCAAAAGTAACTTCCACGCGTCCAAAGCTTATCTATAACGTCCGTAATTCGTATAATCACTATATAGACAATATTTATACAATACCATCTGTGGAATCAAGCTTTTTGCGAGAGCGCTTGTTTACTATGAATAATATAACTTTTTTCATTAGATTTGCACGTAGTCCTATCGCATGAGGAAAAGTCCCAGCCCCCTTTTGGACAAAGGCCTTCCCGCGAAGCGACTTGTTTTCTTGAAGAGGAACATGTCACGCTGAATTTCTCCGGCTCTCTTATTTTTTTCAAAAGAAAGCTCATCACAACTCATTGATTCACATAAGATTTCGTGTCGGTCTTGTATATCTGATATATCTGATAATTATTATTTGTAACTATATTTTATATTTCTATTTTCTCTACTATAAAACAATAATTGTTACAGAAAAAAACTATCTTGTAGTATTCACATGACAGCAATTAGAGTACAACACTTCAATAGTTGAGTGGAAAAAGAGGCTATCTCAGTTTTGCTTGACGAAAGTTTTATCTCAGTTTTGCTTGACGAAAGTTTTATCTCAACGTACTAACCTTAAATATCTTGCACATATATAGATCGAATCGGCTGAATAATAAGTTTTTATTCCATATAAATTATCACAGAAAATTTCAATGCTAAACATAGAAAATTACTCCAATTATCATTGTCCAAATAAACACACCTTTTCAAATTTTATTTGTTTTTCTCAAGAAGCAATAAATCTTATGTTATATATTTGTTCTTTAAGGGAAGAGGATACTGATTTTCGGGAAATATTTTCTCTTTTCTACATGTTTTAAACAGTTCTACATGATGGTAAGTACTTAAAACATGTGTTTTTAAGACTCATTCAAATTCTTATTCACGTTACAGCTTATTTTCAAATGAAACAAACGAGGAAAAGTACATAAGAAAGACAGTGAGAAATGGGGAACTATCCAGACAAAATGGGACTATGCTTAAGGTGAACATTAATTTTATATTATACGTTGCAAGCTCAAATACTAATAATTACAGATACGTAATTTTAAAATTTTGTAAATCTTTTTAAAACAATTTATTTTAAGAAAAACGTAAATTCTTACATTAGTTATTACGAATTTTTAAAATGCATTTTACTCAAAACTACAAATTTGAAACTTCAAAATAGTTCATGCACATCAATTTTTAATGAATCGGTCTGAAAATTTTGTACACATCTATTTTGACACATTTTGAACAAAACTACAGAGAGATATTTCACTAAAACAAATATATAAGGGTTAATTTATGACATTACTAACTAAAATTTGAGCTAATTTATTGCAAAAATTATTTAATAAATCTTAAACATCAATAATAATAAATATAATTTGAAAGTAAAAAAATTTCTTTGTACATTTTTCAATATTGTGTAATATATCATATGTCATTCATTTTTTTTTGCATTTCACAAAAAATTGTAGCGCAGGAAGATTTTATAATATTCGTGTTTTATCACTGGTTTATTAGCTATAAATGACGATCAAGGCAATTAATTATATTGGGTAGGGCTTAAAACATCGTTCTTTTATGTATGTAATCATATAATCATAAAAAAAATTTGCCCGATTTAAGAAAATTGGCTTTAAACGTATACTCTTCCCTTAAATTTATTTGCTGATGTTGATATAGTACATTATTATTTATAATACTTATCAAGACAAAGTTCTGAACGAACTAATTTGTACGCGGCCAGATGGAAAATATTAATCAAGGTGAGTGTTAATGTAGTATACAAAGCCTTTGTTGCAACGCATTTCGTATTTATACCAAAAACGGACAAAATAACCGCCATATTTAACTGTTTCGTATTTTACAGTATTTTAAAGGTTTTAAGATGCCTTTTTAGTTTTATTATTATCTAAATTAACAATTATATCTTTTCTTGTACAAAAACTAGTAAAATATTTTCAAAATTTTTAATTCTATCTTCAAGTTTACTTTACCCAGCACTGAATGGCTGTTTAAAAGTTAGAGTTAAAATGGTTCAGATACACAAGTTTTAGGGGTGCCAACCTGATGATTTTCGAGAAAGTATCTTTATTATACGAGCTGTATTTTTGGTTATCCGTAAGGGATTTGAATATACCAAAAAAGGAATTAAAGGTCGTTTTAAGACGAAGAATTTGAGCTATGCTAGATCTACACTCAAAACCTGAAAGAATATAAATTGACGTTAGGAAGAATAAAAATAGCATTTTATTCTTTTAGCAAAGTATAAAATTCTGATTTTATTCTTTGGAGAATATGACAATAACTTTATAAGATTAAATTGTTGAATTTATTCTTTTCTAAAGAATAAACTTCAGCTTTTAATATTTTAAAAAAGTAAATTATGAATTTTATTCTTTACAAAGGAATATACTCCAGAAATTATGCTTTGTAAAAGAATAAAATAACCCCGGCTATTTTAAAAGAATAAATAACAGGTTTTATTCTTTACGAAAAGAATAAACTCAAGATATTATTCTTTATAAAAGAAATATAAATATATACAAATAGAAAGATTTTTGTATATACGATTTTTGTATATTATACATCCCCCCGATATCTAAGAAAGTATTTGACTAATAGTGCAGATATTTTAAACATGTTCTAATTATGGACACTATGTATATGTCCTAATTACCAATACCCGGTATATGTCCCAATTAACGACAGCCTGTATACGTGCTAACTAACGAGACCCTGTACAGGTTCTAATCATAGACACCATGCATATGTACCTATTAACGAAATCGTGCATATGTCCTAAAAAACGACATCTCTGAATGCTCCAATTATCGACATCCTGTATACGTCCTAATTACCGAGATCCGTATATCTCATAATTACTGACATCATGTATATGCCTTAATTACCGACAAATTGTATGTGTACGAATTACCGACATCTTGTATGTATATCGATATTCGACACGTTGTATGTGTACCAATTACCGACATCTTGTATGTACATCGATATTCGACACATTGTATGTATACCAATTACCGACATCTTGTATGTATACCGATATTCGACACATTGTATGTGTACCAATTACCGACATCTTGTATGTATACTGATATTCCCTTGTATGACCCCATTATCCTTACCCTGTATATGCCATAATTACCTACACCACGTATGATCTAATTACCGACACTATGTATATGCCCCAATTACCGACAGTCTGTATGTCCTAATTACCAAGACCCTGAATATTATGTAAGCGCCATTATAACGCTTTTTATACTTCCGTCTCAATATCAAGCCTGATACTGGTTGTGAAAACGTGCGTTTATCCCACGTACGGAAATCTGACGCGAATCTGACCAATTCTCTGTGTGCAGTAATATCCGTACATACGTATTCGCCATGTGCAGCACTATGGCCACCACCTATTTTACATAATTAAGTCGCGAATTTCTGAACTATTGAGCTCGAAAAATGATTTAAATTAACACCGCACAAAAAGGTTTGGTAATTTATACACATACAATGTGTCGGTAATTAGGAAATATACATTAAGTCAGGAATTAGGACATATTCAGGTTATCGGTAATTGGTACACTTACAATATGTCAGTAATTGGTACACATACAATGTGTCGGTAATTAGAGCATATACATGATGTCATTAATTAGGACATATATGGATGTCGGTAATTAGGACATATACCGGATGTCGATAATTGGGACATATAGAGGTGTCGGTTTTTAGGACATATGCGCGATTTCGATAATGGGTACGTATACAAGGTGTCGATTATTAGAATCTGTACAGGGTCTCGGTAATTAGCATATATACAGGCTGTCATTAAGTTTGACATATACAGGGTATTGGTAGTTAAACGAATACATGGTGTCCATAATTAGGACATGTTTAAAATGTCAGCTAAATTAGTCAAATACTTTCTTAGATATCGGGGGGTCATACGTACATACATACAAAAATCTTTCTGTATATATATATATATATATATATATATATATATATATATATATATATATATATATATATATATATATATATATATATATATATATATATATATATATATATATATATATATATATATATATATATATATATATATATATATATATATATATATATATATATATATATATATATATATATATATATATATATATATATATATATATATATATATATATATATATATATATATATATATCTTTTATAAAGAATAATATCTTGAGTTTATTCTTTTCATGAAGAATAAAATCGATTATCTATTCTTTTAAAATAGCGGAGGGGTATTTTATTCTTTACAAAAGAATAAATTGTAGAATTTAATCTTTTAAGTCATTGTCAAATTCACTAAAGAATATAATCAGAATTTTATACTTTGCTAAATGAATAAAATGCTATTTTTATTCTTTTAGGTTTAATCATTTATTCGCAATATCCCCCATAATCCGACAGGGAAAAGCGAGATTTATAAATAATTGAAAATAAAAATCTTGAACTATAGACAGGGCTATTTAAATGACATCCGCAAATTATTATAATTTTAAAGATTAACTTTAGATAGGGAAAGCGAGTTTTAAAAATGATTGAATCTAAAAAGCTTAAACTTCAGAGTAGTAGGGAAAACCCAGTATTATAAATAGTTTGAGCTGAAATATTTACATTTCAGAAAGGTAATTCATTAAAACTTAAATGTTTAAACCATTGAAAGGCGCCAGATAGCAAAAAATTAGAACAATACACTTAAACGTTAACCATATGATAAAATTATAAATCTTGTTAATAAAGTATACGCCACTTTCTATAAACCTTTTTAAAGGTGTGATGGAAACATTAAATCGGGGTTAATTGTATTGTAACATTATTTTCAATAACTTGATAATAATCCATACTATATTAATACAAAATACGTAACCCAAACTCCGTGGTCCGTCCTTGTAAAATAGCTCATATCTGGAATATAAGGGTTCATTGGCACAAATTGCAGGTCCTAGACTTCATTTCTATGTACCAGGAAATATCTCCCAAACCTCATTAAAATTCGTTTCCCAAAAGTATGACACTCTTCTTGTAAGTTTTTTGTCCAGATCATGAGATCCATATATTTCTTTTTTAATATTCGATTACTTATTTCTTGGATATCACGTGGTTACTGTTGACCAATCAAAACTCATTTTTTCCGCTTTTTTATAAATAGCAAAAACGGGTGTTTTTTATCATCGATTGTTGTAAAAAAATAAATTATAAAAAATTATAAGTTTGTGGTCATAAATTGCATTAATATCGATTTCAAAATATCGTAAAATAAAAAAAACGTTATAAAACAAAAACGAATCGAGGAATCTCTAATTTTTTTTGTTCTGATTTCGTATGTTTATAAAAAAATGATATAAATAATTACCTTTTTTTTAAAGATTTTCCATCATATGTTCCGAGATATCGCCGTTTAAACGAAAAATGACGTTTTCGTGCATAACAAAAGAAAATATAGCTTATAGACAATTTCGCGTGGGAGAAAATAGGTAATTTTATACTCTTTCAAATGCATTTACACTGAAGCGATCATATTATTTCTAAAATACCAAAATAGTTTACTTTATCGATTTCAGAATGTCCTAAAATAGAGAAATCATTGTAAAACAAGAAACGTTGCTTACTGCCTTAGCAGAATGCTTTCTCAAATAATGGTCTTGATTAATCGACTTTTATAGACTCTTATAATGGAAATTCGCATTAAATTAATTAATACTAATATTAATTTATGATTTCAGGGTTCAGAATAGCCTTAAAAGAATTAGTTCGAAATAGCTATTTTAGAAAAAAAATGGATACATCCTTCAAATCACGTTTGAAGATCGTTATTCGCGTTTTATTCTTGAAAATAGCTTAAATATAATTTTAATAGACAAATCAAAAGAAAATCACGCGTTATTTAAGAAATTATGTCTGTCTTTTATATATCTTGAATACAAACTGCCGAAAAAATTATTATTGATTTGTTAAAATAGCTACTTTTCAAAAATTCTTTAAATTCTAGTTTCTTATTAAAAATAGCTTAAGAACAGTTTTAAAATACATAAATAAAAAGGCAATTTTACGCGCTTTCAGAATTTATATCTATTTTTTTACATATCTTCAATACAAACTGCTTAAGAAAATCATTTTTAATTTGATAAAATAGCTACTTTTTGGAAAATCTTTAAATTCTCATGCGGCGAAATAGCCCCCCTTTCGTCGCGTGTTATTTCAAATCCGCGCACTTGAAGCAACACGTGCATACGCGCACGTAGTCTAGCTGTGACGCCGAGAATTCTGAAGGCATGGATCGAAAAGTAGGGAGAGAGAGAGAACGAGAAACGTACGCGTACAGGCCTGCATCTCTGCCTTGCAGCGCCGAGCGTGCGGGCTTACCGGATTCCTGACTCGGGGCGCACCCCGGACAGTAACCTGACGTTGCCGACGCCGGTACGCATACATGCAGTGTAGTGGGATATCCAGCGAGGCGCACCTCGCGCGAGGTATAACTATATAGGAGTTCGTATCATTTATGTATATACTTTGTTACCCTGACTCGTAGTTCTTTCGACCCTATTAGACCAGGAACCGCTGTGTATCTGGTAACGATCTCGACGCGCTCCTCGATCGGTAACGCACATACCTGCAGTATGTACTGACAGTAAACCGGGCGCTCACGGGTTACTATAATAGGATAGGCGCGGCCGCGATTCGAGGCGCTCTTCGATCACGTGCATTAGTATTTAAGCTATTTTTAAGTAGATTAGGGAATTCACCAGTCAGACTTACCGGCGCCCCCGTGTCTGGTGAACTGTAGAGACACCCTCGTGGCGCTCCTCGAGTGGTACTCAAGTGCAGACAGTGTTAACTCGCTAGTAAGACGGATGCACCCGGATTACTAGTGCACTATAGGTTACGACCTCGTGGAGACGCGCCTTCACGAGAGCATTAGGTTTAATAGTTTAACGAATAATATAAATTTTCATTAAAAATACTTTAGATAATAGCTCAAGTGAGAAAATGTGTTAAAATTTCATTTTTTACTTTATTTTACAAATCATTATAATTTTTTAAGTGATTATTGTTTTTCTAGTGGGGAAGTTTGATTCACATATTTGGCTATGAAATCATCATTTAATCTTTTCCTCAAGCATATTTAAGTTAACACTACATAACATGATTAGCACTCATGTGCTTTATATTATAAGAAATGCGTAAAAATATTGTGTACAAAAAATATATTAATATCTATTTCCTGTAATTCATATGGACAACTGGAGTACTGACATAAAATTGTACCGCGCCTGACATGCCTAGTAAATAAAATGTTTTGCTATTTGTCTGTAATTTTAGTTGTACACTTATACCAATCACCTCAGGTTGTGGATCCTCCAGTTTATACAAATAAAAATACATTTGAATTAAATAATACAAATAAATCTAAACTAAAAAAAAAATTATTTTAGTTTCTTAATCTTTGTAACTGTGACCTGTCAGGTAAAAAAACTCGATGATATGAAAAAGTTACATGTGGTTCAAGTAAAATAATTCACATTAGGTAGCATACAAAATTAAAACTTTAAACGCGATTTTCTCAACACTTATTTTTCTAACTATAAAAAGTGGTTGGCGCAAGTGGTTTTTATGCATATTTTTTAAACTTTTAAGATAAGTTGTTAAAGTTCTTCGTAACAAGAGTTAGAATTTTTTATAACAATATTGTAAAACAATTTATTATGTTACTATCAAACGATATAAATAAAGTTACGTTTTAAAAAAATTTATTTTGTTATAATTTTATTTTGAATATAAAAAATTTTTTAGTTAAAAATTATGCCATGTTTTGTTTGTTACATTGAAGTAAATACGTACACATTTTTTCAGACCATATTATAAAAACTGTATGCGCCACTCACGTTTTGAAAATAGTATCAAATAAATGTGATAATGGCACACTGTAAGGGTCAAATAAGTTAAAACGTGCTTAAAATTTGTATATAGCATCATATAATAATAGTAAATATATCATCAAAACCCCATTATGTTAATATGACAGAAAATGATATATTATTAATTAATTCTAGAATAACAATAATGATATATATTATTAATTAATGATGAAAAAACCGCTGCCAATTCATTGGCACTTAGCTTCCTCAAACTAAATTAATTGTTCCAAAATTAAATTCTATGTTCTAATAAATTAATTTTAAATTACTATATCTCTTTCTAATTAATAGCTCAAAAAAAGCATGCTTTTTTATCATTCATAGTTTGACAAAAGATAATTTTTTACTAAAATTACAAAACGATATGTAATAATCCTTATCACAGCAATTTTTTCTCTGTACGTAATTTATTAAAATTATTTTAATATTTAAATTAAATGTAATAAATTTTAGTGCGTAGATTAACTAAATTTCTAATCATCTAATATTTTTTGAACGATTTTCCATCATGGATTTCCGACATATAACCGTTTAATCTAAATATGTCTTTTTTAGTGTATAACAAAAGAAGAGAAAGAGCCTATTCAAAATTTGTTGTTCTAAGAGATAGATAATTTTATACTATTTTAATGCATTTACACTAAATTGATCATAATATTTCTAACATACCAAAAAACTCGAAAAACTAAAACTCAAAAATTCAAAAATCGTAAAACGGTTATAAAAAAAAGCAAGTCGATGAATTTTTAAATTTCTTTTTAATTTTGATTATTCATTAAAAAACGAAAGAAATGAGCCTTGTTTAAACCAAAATGACCGTCCCATTCTTGAAATATAAGCGATCAAAACAAATTTTCAAGAAATACATATAATAACCTTAAATATCTTGGAATGTAAAGGTCGTTATGGTCTGAGCAAAGAACTTAACCAATAGATAGTAAAAAGCTAACTTTTTGTAAAGTTTCAAAACTAATGCTGCCGTTTCACTCCAGTTATTGCAGATGACAAAAAATCGATTTTTATCACAAGAAGATTTCTTTCTCTTCAAAATAAAAAGATAAAGCATAAAAATTTTTATTGAATATTCTTCTTTATGTTCCTAATCATTCCATTTTTTTCAACATTTTTCTTCTTATATTTCAGAGATATAACCATTTGAATTATATATTTTTACATAATTTGAATAATTTTAAGCGTGGAAATAAGAAACGGGCCAGGAGATATATCTCCTAATAAATTAATAATTAATAATTAATAATTATTAATTATTTATTATAATAAATAATTTTTTAATTTTTTTTTAATTCAAAATTTACTTTAGTATAGTTATTACCAATAAAATACTTAATTAGAAAAGGACAAAGATGTTTCGAATAACAGGGCGAAATCGAACGCTTCATTAAGAGCAGGATCTAAATGAAAAACGGCTTTCCTAACTAAACGAGTTCTCTGCTATTTATAAATATTAGTAATCTCAGACGCGCTATGCGAGTCACAATTTCGATTGTTGACGATATCGATATCAAATATAAGTTCCAGAAAATAGATATTAATATCCATTTTGTGTATAAAAAAGATGATTGTTAATATTATTAGAGAGTTTTTAACTAATGTATTAAATATATGTTTACATAAAAGTAATTAGGTAATGATATCCTGATAAAATATGTGGATAAAGAAATGAAGAGTCCGTAATATACAAACGTCAGAGAGAGAGAGAGAGGGAGAGGGAGAGAGAGAGACCGAGACCGAGAGAGAGGGGAGAGAGAGGGGAGGGAGTGAGAGAGAGAGAGAGAGAGAGAGAGGGAGTATCAGTCCTCGGTGTTCGGAAGGCTGTTCTGTTCCTGTAAGCCAGGAGTACTACATATTGGTATTGCTGTAACGTACAGGAAACTAGTTATTAGTGGAATTCGCTCACAAATAATATATATATAATGAAAATAAAATGTTCCTCCGGCTTAAAAAGGTGTGCTAGCTTCAGGAAAAATCGAGAAGTGAAAAAATACGCAAAAATCGCACTTATTTTTGCATATTTTCCTATATAACTTTGTAAATATGCAATTTAGGGAAAAAAATAATACTAATAAATTTGTTTGTTATAAAATTCTATACAAGATAGAAGTGGTTTAAAATGCGTACATATGAAATTTTCGTTGCAAAATAGTCATCAAAGTCGAAAAAAATAGGTAAAAAGCAAGGTAATTTTCAAGCGTTCGTTTCACAGGTAAGAAATTATCCAAATCTACTGTCATTGCGGATTTTAGTACTTTAAAATAGTACAAAATGAAATCCCGAAACCCGATCCAAATCGGTCTGATAGTTTTAACATGAGACATTTGTTAAGTAATTATCGTGTAAAATATCATAATTTGTAATATCATCATTCTTTGAACCTGTTTTCTAACTTTCTACCCCTCTAGCTCTAGTTTTCAAGTCTACACTGCGATTTTCACGCGACTGCTTTAAAATAAAATAAAAGTTAAGTGAAGTGAAGTACCTAAACACTCTTCGGGTATCTTTCCGAAAATTTTCTTTACGCCCTCTATAGCGGGCGTAAAGTGAATTTTAGAAATTGAACCCTATATGGGTTTAGGCGACCCTAAGTATGAGGTATCATCCGGATGATACCCCATATTTAGGGTACCTAAACACTCTTAGGGCTTATTTTCAAAATAGTATTTTTTGTCATACATGCCCGATTTTCTGACTGGCTAGCAAAAATAGTACATTGTGTACCAAGGGCGAGAAATGGGCCTTTATTGACCGAGTATGAGTACTGCAAACACACGAGGTCAAAAATGCCTTCTCGTCCGCTGGTCATAAAACGGTCACTTTAAGCCCGGTTTTCAGGGCAAAAGAACGTGAAAATCGAGCATGTTGGCAAAGATAGTTTGCTGAGCGGGCGAAAATGCCACCATTTTCAAAGGGTACCTTTTTCGCCCGTTACTCAAAGACTCAATGTACATTTATGTGCAAATGTGTTTGCACGCGTGCGTGCATGAGTGCGTGAGTGTGTGCGTAAAATTTTTTGTAAAAACAAAAATTTTTTGTAAAAACTAAATTTTTTTGAAAAATTTGAAAATTTTTGACCCGCTTAGAGCTGTTTACGGCAAACTTTAGTTCCGCTCTATAGGCATAAGAAAAATGCGCTATCCAGACACGTGTTACAAAAAATATGATGTCCACCACGGGCGAGTGGGTCTTTCTTAACCTCGTATGTTTGCATTACTCGTCTCCGGCTCGACGTACGAACTTACTTTCGGCTCATGCTCGCTCGCCTACGATTCGTACGGCAAACTCACACTCGGTCAAAAAAGATCCACGTTTCGATCTCTGTACACAATATGCTATTTTGTAGAGCATGCACGATTTTCGTGTTTTTTCGCCCTCAACACCGGGCCTAAAGTGACCATTTTCTGACCGGCGACTGTAAAATATTAACTAGGGCGCCATGTGAGTACTTTATGCCCGCTGCTCATTTTACTTTACGCCCGCTCGTTCAGAGGCCAATAGAGATGAGAATAAAATTGGCCTAAACTTGGGTTATGAAAATCAATAATGCGTTACGAAACATATAGTGTGTACCACGGGCGATATGGCTTTTTTGACCTCGTATGGCTACTTCTCGCCCTTTGTACACAATATACGATTACGGCCTCTATATCGGTGGTAAAGTGAATTTTCGAAAATAAGCCCTATAAAGGTATAGACACCCTTAAACATGGGGTACCATTCGGATGATATCACATGTTTAGATGTGTCTAATCTCTCTTAGGGCTTATTTTAGAAAATTTACTTTACGCCCGCCAATCGGAAAACGACCAGTATAGTTCCCTATATAGGCAAGAAAAAAAGACGTCCAAGTGTGATAAAGTAGTACGTTGCGTATGAAAGTAGGCGATTACCGCAAGGGCGTTACAGGCCTAGCTGAGGCAACTCGTGCAGCCCGAGACGAGCCGAGAGATGTCCAGGGCTGTCAAGGCAAGGACTGTAATCAGCACGAGCGTTAATTGTCTTCTGCTCTGGGCGAAAGGAACAAGCCCTAATTTTAACATTATAGTGATCAACCTTGTTCTCGAACAAAAAAAGTCAAATTTGTTTCAATTTGACCGAAACTCGTTTTTTTATGAGTTTTCGAGTTTGCTGATTACTTACAGGACTGGTGTTCTCCTTGTCAGTCAAATTCAACCAAATTTCAATTTTTCGTTAGCCATATTGAATCCATCATTTTGAGTGTTGAAATTTGTACTGCAAATTTGTAATTAGCTACCTCAAGAACCCCTAAACAATGAGTTTCGATAAAATTGGATAAAATGTCACTTTTTTGTCCGCCATATTTGATCCGTCATTTTGAATTTTGAAATTTTGGCCATGGATTCGTAATCACCAATCCCAAAATCTTATAGAAAAATTATTAATAATTGGTTATTTTAGCGAATGAAAAAAAAATAATTTCTCTAACCCTTTCAGGGTTTGTTTAGTTTCGTTCTTTTTTTTTTTCGTCATTGCTGATCGATGTTGGCATCGATTTTGGTGCAATAAAGTCTTTTATATTCATAATTACCTAAGTTATACAATCAAGGACGAATATTACAAAAATTTTCATAACTTTCTAATTGTTAATAAACGAAGTATCTGTAAAAAGCAGAATTTTTTAACCTTAAATTTGGCTGTACAGGTATCTTACAATGAAATTGAATGAAACTTCCATCTTAAGGGGTCTTCGAGGTCGGTGATTACGAATCAGAGGTCAGAATATAAAAATTTTGAATGGCTGATTCAATATGGCGAATGGATATTATGAAAACTTATGATATTTACTACATTTGCTGAAAAAATACCGTCATATCATCGTACAGCATCAGACATTTATGTTTTATATGTCGCTAATTACAAATCCTGGTTTAAGATTGAAAAAAGTAAAAGGGTGGATCCAAACTAATAAATGTAGAAAAATTTATTATTTTTGCTTCATTTCCCCAAAAATATTAAATTTAAGTTTTTGTGATCGCTGATATCATATTTAAAATCCGAATTAAAAAATTCAAAATGATGGATCCAGTATGGTGACCATGTGTCGGAAAATAAGACAATTATCTTTTTGAGCTTGTTATTTATTTTTCGAATAACGTACACACAAAGGTAAAAATAACTTTGAATATATGGCGGGGTTATTTCACTACGTTATACCTGGGATTACGATAGATTTATATACCTCCTATTTATCGTTACGTGTACTTATTTAGGTAATGTCAGCTATTATCATAAGTTTTCGTACTTAATAGTCGCCATATTGGATCCGGCATATTGAATTTTTCGATTCTAACATCAAATTCGAAATCACAAACCTCAAAAACTTAAGTGTACTCATTTTTATACAAATACAAGCAAAAATAATAGGTTTTCCTTATAGTAGTCGCCGTATTGGATCCGCCATTTTGAATTTTTTAATTCAAACCTTGAAATCTTTATCAGCGACCTCAATAGCCTATATTTATCCTAAAATGGTGATCAACAGTTTAACAGAAAAATGTGCCCCTGAAAGGATTAAACATATAAAAATCTAGCGACGTAGTTATTCATTATAATATTTTTTGATAAATTTAGGTAAATTTTTATACTAATATTACTACTAATGAAATATATTATTTCTGCAATATGAATTGTATTTCGTAAGATTTCTTAACTTAAACTTCGTATTATGCATTTTCTGTGAAATCGAGATTTGCGAATCTTTAATTTTGTGGCCATTTTTTCATGGTTACCATAGTTTAATCGAAAAGAATTTTACTGATTCGAATTCAGCATACTCAAAAACATAAAAGATTATTAAAATTAGTGCAAGAACGAGGTTGGTCACTTTTTCGTTTTCTAAATCTCTTTTTCGAGATATTCCGCTCGCCTACTCGTGATGCACATGATACTTTTTGCTCTACTTGGACTGAAAGGATGATTTTTCGTGCATATATGAAGCGGGCAGAAAGTTGGTCTTTATCGCCCTCGGGTGGTAAATCAAACCCTCGGGCGGAAAGTGCGGTACTTGTCCGCCAGCTTCATATGTGCAGCAAAAATCAACCTTTTAGTCCAGGTAGCATAAAAAGTATCGTGTGCACCACGGGCGGAAGGTGATTAACGCTCGTAGGGGAGACCGGGGTAAAGTGAGCCTCGGGGTAAAGTGAGCTTTCTCTATATTTCGACATTAAGAAAACATTTGTATTAATTTCACTTATATAATGAAATAATCTAACTAGGGAAGGTCCCCAGGTGATAAGCGCCCGGAGAGGTCTTATTAGGTGGAAAGTGTTCTATGTGGTACCCACATTGAAGATTTGCCTATCCTAACCCCTACCTTTTCGATATTGTTTAGTGCTGATTGTTGAAAGTTTCTAATTTTAGCGATTTTTACGCTATTTTTCACACGTAAATCAAGCAAATTTTGGAAACTTTCAACTATCAGCACTAAAAAATATCGAAAATGTAGGGGTTAGAATAGGCAAATCTTTAATGTGGGTACCACGTAGAACACTTTCCGCCTAATAAGACCTCTCCGGGCGCTTATCACCTGGGGACCTTCCCTTGTAAGTAAACAATGATTCTTAAATGCTTCTTGGTACATATAATCGGTTATTTAATGAAAAATTTAACAATGAATTTTTCAGCCACTCGAAATGATAATTTTGCAGGTTTAGGTTTTTGGATAAAAAAGTGGTATATATGTTATTTTAATACAGAACATTTTTGTTTTATACTGAGTATACTATATTTTCAATAGAGAGTTTTTTAATACATTAAGACAACACGTAAATCTCTTAATAAATATTCTTACGTCGCACATGCATTCGGGGCAAACTGCAGACCGGGGTAAAGAGAGCTTACGTAAACAATGTTAAAAATAAAGATCAACCTCCAACTGGCTCTGCCGTTATGTGTGATAAATACATTTTGTGAAGCTTTAAACTTATATGTCTGTTAATAAATCGATTAAGTTACGTTTAAAAAGTTAATAAAAATATTTAATTTATCGTAATTTAAACTTGTATCCGCATATTTATTGAAGCTCACTTTGCCACGTGCAAAGGCTCACTTTACCCCAAGCTCGTGACAAACTGAACCTTCTCATTTTTTTCTTGTAAATGACTTTTAAAATACTTTTAATTACTTTACAGTCTTGGTGCTCGAGATTTATATTAAATAAATTCTATATTACCTTTTCAATATATTTAGAAGTATAAATAGTTGAAATATATTTATGTATTCGTCTTCAAACTTTTTTAGGCTCACTTTGCCCCAGTCTCCCCTACTCATTGATGCAGCCCTCACACACACACACGCACGCACGCACGCACGCACGCATACACGCACGCATGCACGCACACACACACACACATACACACAAAGTGTATTTTGATTCCTAATCTCTCTAAACATGCTTCTATAATGATTTTAGCATAACTCTATTTTACCATCACAAAGCTTTATGTATGAGAAAACAAAAGCGATAGACTTGTCCTTTTTATTCTGCACCACAGTATTAAATAGAATAAATAATTTCATATTGGAACAATTTCTAAAGTTTGAGAAAGCTAAGTGCCAATGAATTGGCAGTGGTTTTGTATAAGTGTATAACATCGATTCCAGTCTTGAAATGGTGGATTTAAGTAGTAATGGACTATATAAACTAATACTTCGCGCTAGAATGTTGTTACACCTCGCTATATTTACACATATAGCGAAGTACCTACTAGTACCTATTAGTTGACCATGAAAACAGAACAAACGTTTTTATTTCTCAAGGATGCGCTGCCGTTTACCCGAAAAATCGTCAAATAACGGGGGTGCAGGTAATGTGACTACCTTAAGGAACTTTCCATTTCCAGTAGATATATATCAGGTTTTGGGGCTTCGAAAACTATTGAGACATGTTATTCGAACCTTTAACTTTAATACCTCATGAGTTTCTTTGCAAAAAGATTTACTCTCTGAGTTTTAATTAAAGAAATACTAAGTAGTTAAAAAATGGCCACTTTACCAACACTGTTGGTAAAGTGGCCACTTATCAGTTCTTGTTGTAAAGTCGTATAGTAAGTGTTTCAAAAAGCAAGACTAGTCTAGCAGAGACTTCCTTCATGTGTTATTTAACTACACAGTGCTGTAGCGTACGCTTTGGTGTCGATATTTTGGGATTAGTAGGCCTATAAGGAATTTTGAAGAACCAATCGCCGTTTTTATCGGCGTCGATTGCTTTTTGCCTTGCAATGCATTCATATGGACACTTTATCAAACGATAAACGTCAACGAAAGTTGCATAAAAAATAAACGCTACAGCAAAAACTGGCTCATTTTTTTTTGACGTATTAACTTGAAATTCTGTATAAAGTTTCCTCATTGTATAAGCAAGAAAAATACGTAAGCTTTTTAAAAATTACAAAAGTCTTCAAAGTCAATCCTACGATTATTTTAAAAAAGCACTAAAAAATTGATTTTTTAAGGTCTTATTTGGTCCAACAGGTGTAGTTTTTCTATTTTGAGTTTAAAATTTTTTATTATTTCTATTTTTCTTCATTATGTACCTCCGAACATATATACCTCAGGACTGTTTACGAAAATCAGTATTTTATCGCCAATCACATTTTCAAAATGGCTAATTTTTAAGCAATTATTGAATTTTCTCACGCATATAGCGGTATTTTTAGTCCCATAACGTCATTTTTAACTACATTTTACATACGTCATCTAATAAAAAAATTGAAGGTAAGTTGGTAAAATAAAGAAAGTAGATTTGAGGGTAAACGGTACCCTTAAATCATAAGTTTAATCCTTTACTCAAATGTAAAAAATACTTTTATCATCATTTAATGTTTTAAAAGTAAAAAATACGATGATGAAATTTAACAGCTGCTTCTAATTTAATGTAAATTTATTCATTTTTATGTAAAAAATTTTTATTTTTTGAGGAAATTTATAGTAGTCTATAACTTAATTTTAGAAGGTAAATAGTATTATACTATTCAAATGTATTTACTATACATTTTATTTTATATAAATAATATATTAATAGTAAATAGTATTATCATGCAATTTCAGTAAGTTTATTAAATAAAAATACTTTTTTACAAAAACTTTGTTTTCTCACTATTGTTTTTTTAATCTTCAAATTCATCCTGACGCAAACCAGATTTCTGGATTTGAATGAAATTTTCCGGGAATATTCGTTGGAGCAATTTTTTAAGAATTCAAAGAATTAAAGAGTTTACAAGAGTTCACAAAGAGTGCATAAGAAGAATTCTTCTTTTTATCTGAGTAACAGTATTAGGTTGCATCAATATTTCTTTTTAATAATGTTTACGTTTCTAAAAGTGTACTATTAGTCTGAAGAGTTCCAATCCAAAGTTAAGTCATTTCTCAATATATCTCCGATCGATATTTATGTGAAAAAAGCTACTTAAAAATTCTACAAAACAGGTGGATTGAGTCTGTATCTATGCTATATCATACGTATTGTATTTAAACTACTTAGCTAATGTAGGAAATTTTTAATGAAATCGAATTAAAATAATTTGTCGCTAATTTTAATGGAATTAAGAACAACGAGTAATTAATAAATCCATAACTCATTCATGGATGATTAAGTCGGAAGAGATCCAGACTATAGAGCTCCGTACATGGACCCGGAGCTTAAAAAAAATACTACTTAAGGTCAGACGGATTTTTCATATTTTATCCTCATCCCCATGTATGGAGAGTGCATAAAACAAAAAAATGCATCCTCGCAAACGCTTCCTCGGGAATCCCCTTGCGTCCAAGTATACAGCCGTTGTAGCTATAAAACTAATTCTTTCACTGGATGTTTCCAATGTGGAGGGAGACGGTTCGAGTACAGTCGAGCCAGAGACGTATATAAGGCTCATCCACATATCCTGTGCGACATAGTCTCTCAACATGTTGCGACAATTGGTGAGTAAAGGAGTCGTAGATATAAATAATAATAATTAAATAAGCAAATTTAATTATTAAATGGCTTCACTTGTACTAATTGCCATCGTAACATGACAGTATTTAAATATTTTCCCACTTGTAGTAATTCAAATTTTTGTCGATGCATTATTACACTATATAGATTAAAATTCTAAGAAATTATAATTAAAAACGAATAGGTGATTCATGTTTTCAGTGCTATTTCGTTACTTTAGCTTTTTTGAAAAAACAGATAATTAAAAATGTAATTGCAATATAATTGTACTGATCTACATATGTATATAAAATGAGTAATTTACTATTTTTAATTAATTTGCATAGATAACTCAAATGTATACATGAACTATTCTTAAAAAAGGTTAAATATTTTAAAATTACTTAAAATTATGTTATAAATAATCCTAAAGCTATGTTTTTGAATTGCCATTGATAATTTTTATCACTCAGATTTTTGGCTATGCACAGTTTACTTATAGTATATTATTCAATTAGATTAATTTATATATCATGTATTAATATTAAAATGAAGTTCTCATTCCATTTATTTTATTTATTTACCCGGTAAAGGTGTATTTAATAAACTTAACTTTTTAGATGCTCGTAGTTCTCGCTGCACTATGTATGAACTTAGTTTTTGCTCTACCTGCAAATGTAGAACCCGCCAAAGTTACGAATGTAGAACCTGAGAAAGGTGCAGATGCACAAGAACCTGATGACTTAGAAACTGATGCTTCTTTCTGGGGGTAAGTTAAATTTTAATTAATGATTTCAAACTCATATTTCACTGAAATCCTTTAAATAACTCAAAGGATGTTATGACATATTATTACCATGGAAGAATCAATATAATGCGGAGAAAAATAGTATAATTGCTTAAAGTAAAATTACATTTATATTTACAGAGGCTGGGGTAAACGTTACTATGGCGGCTGGGGGGGTCCATCCTACTACGGCGGCTGGGGCGGACGAGGTTACAGTGGATGGGGAGGAGGTTATTGGGGAGGAGGCTGGGGACGCGGCTACGGCTGGGGTGGATATCGAGGCGGATACTACGGGTGGTAATTGCTTACGGAGACTGAAGTGGATATAATTAAGGATACTATCAAGAAGGATACTGGATGTAATTATACATGTGCATATCGCAAAGTGTATACTACAAAATTTCGTACATATAATGCACGACGAATAGCAACCCGTGTAAAAAAAAAAGTCTGGGACAAGTCTGGCAAAAGTCTGGCTACAGAGACAATCCTAGACTATAAGTCGGACTGTATGCCAGACTTTTGTTGAATTATGTCGCGAATGTCGACCGGAATCATAAAAATAATAGTTTTCAATTAAACCGTGGAAACATTTTTTTAAATATTGCAATCTTCTAGAAAATTTACTATTTGTAAAAGAAGAGGCAAAAATTTAGATTACTGAAGAAATGACGGAACGTTGTGCTTTTGCTTTGCGTTTTGCCAAAAGTCTGGGATCGTCTCCATTGCCAGACTTTTGCAAGACTTTCTGAGTCAGACTTTTACTAGACTTGTTTCGACTTATTTTTTTACACGGGAAACCACGATGCATTAATTTAATTGAAATATTTTACTTGTATTTCTATATCTTATACACAGATTAAGAAAAAAATATTAATTAATGCCAATCGTAGACTTTAAAATATATAATAACATTCTAGTGATATTATAGAAAAAGACTGCAAATGTATGTGTATAACTTAGATGGTATAATAAAAACGATATTTCTCGTGGAAACAAGAAAAATATATAAATTTCTTACAATTTACCTTTTCATATGAATATTGAGAAATTAGAACGCGAAGAATATGTATATAAAACATATTTGAGCTTAATGTTCATCAAAAGATTTTCAAAAACATTGTAGATAGTATATAGTACATATAGCTTATTAAAATCTGCAACGACCTTGAAAAGCATTTGGGGTGTATTATCACTCGAGCGTGAATTTAAATGTTTTGTATACTGTGAACTCGTGACAAAATGTTGCGTGATGCATCATAATGTTTGACTATTGAAAATGACGGTATGCGCTACAAGATCTTTAAATTTTACTGGCGCATACTTGCAAAAAGTAATACGATGCTGTTTTATTTACGCTATTCTTAAACCATTAAACTATAATTTAAATTATTATCATTATATTATTATTATATAGGCCAGCTATAATACGTAGTCATAATAATACGTATATATCACCACAGCTACTGTAACTTGCACGTCAACGGCAATCATATTTGTATAATCACCGTAACCAATATTCATAGTTGTTAACTGAGTAAAAATGACATATATAATTATATATAGTTATATATAATTATATATAGTTATATATAATTATATATAGTTATATATAATTATATATAGTTATATATAATTATATATAGTTATATATAATTATATATAGTTATATATAATTATATATAGTTATATATAATTATATATAATTTTATATACTTAAAATTTTATTTTTAATGTTCATTTTGAATAATTAACAATAAATAACAATAAATAATAATTAATAAATAATTAAAATACAGATTATGCCAATAAATCACATAATTTTATTCAGAAAATTTGGAGATTTACAAATGTAATTACCAACCAGAACTTACAGTTGCACATATTCTTATGTCCGGAAAGTTAATAACTGATAACGTTACTCATTGATTAGTAAAATATTCGAAAGTCTTGCCATGGTTTCGTGCTGAAAAATAATCCGGTTTTGTTCAATTCCAAATGACTGAAGGTACATGTATAAACTTTGATTTTATATAAAATAAAATTTTACTTCGCCGTATAGTGTATTATGGTTTTTTAATACTACATGTACAGTGTCGAATTAGTTTTCGTTTGTTTTATAATTTATATGTATATGTTGTATCAGCTCTTATTATAACTCACGCATATACTTTTATAAAATAGAGATCGAATGCTAATTTTCTAGCTTTTTTTTATTTAAATCGTGTAACTTATTGAACTTGATTTGTACTCCTGTCATCTTAAAATTATAATTTTTCTCAAAAACGGAATTGTAACGTAACTATATACAACTATATATGAGTATATATAACTATATATAAGCATATATCTGTAGGCTCCCAGGAAAACGACTTAAGTCCACTTTTTATGTTATTAAGATATTAAGGTTTAAAGTTTTTATTTTTCATTTAAACATGTTAAAAAAAATCATAAGTAGTAAATATGGTCATTCGTTTTCGTTTACATGTACACCCAACGGTAAAAATAACTTTCAATAT
The DNA here is from genome assembly GCA_949152435.1 of Gastracanthus pulcherrimus. NCBI lineage: Eukaryota > Metazoa > Arthropoda > Insecta > Hymenoptera > Pteromalidae > Gastracanthus > Gastracanthus pulcherrimus. The sequence goes on from OX424573.1 coordinate 149,535,261, forward strand.
GGCGGGGTTATTTCACTATGTGTTACCTGGGATTACAATTGATTTATATATCCTCCGTATATCTATGTTATGGAAACCCCAGTTAACATGAAGCAAAATTACCCGACAAATTCAAAGATATTTTTACTGTTGGGTGTACATAGTGTTCAAGGAAGGCGTCTAGGTGGTTATGGTGGCCGATGACGAGTTCCAGGTGATATGCTCCATAGTTTTTTATGTCTAGATGCACATAGTTTGTAAGGAAGGCATCTAGGTGGTTATAGTGGCCAATGACGAGGTCCAGGTAGTGCGCCCCATATTTTTTAGTATCTAGAGGTACGTGATGGTCACAAAAAGTATCTAGGTGGTTATGTTGGTCGATGATGAGGTTTTGATAGAGCGCTCCGTAGGTTTTGGTATCTAGAGGTACGTATTAATCGTAGAAGGCATCTAGGTAGTTATGATGGCCGATGACGAGATCCAGATCGTGTGCTCATGCAGCTTATATCAGTTTATATATAGTATGTAGATTTTTCTCATGTATACATATATATGTACATACAAAAGTAAAAAGAACAAAACGTATAAACATTCTACAAAAATTATACGCATTATTCTACATAATAGTATCATAAACTCAAATTTTTTTATTACCTTACTTCATAACGTTTTTATTTTAATATTTTATTAAAATCTTTAATTTATTAATGAATCTAAACAATACTTTTAAAATAATAATTCGAAGACCATTGATAATATGACTCGACCACGTGATATCATGAAAATGGCGGCTCAGTATAGGAAAATAATGCAGTCTGCATAGGGAGATTCACGGTTTTTGTTATGTGATAACTAAATAAATAATAAATAAATAACAAAATGGATAAAAAAACATTAAGTTATTGTGCAATTTTTTCACACCACACGATGTATAAAAACATACTAAGTAAATAAGGAAATCAAAAATATATGACATTTAACCTATATACCTTTTGACTTTATTTTTAATTTATAGCATCATAGAAGGACAGGGTACATAAAAATTCTTTGTAATACATTTTTCTAACTAATCACCTTCCTTACCGTAAATCAAACACACGCAAAGTTTGTCTGTTAGTTATAATGATATTGTTGTATGTATAATAAATCATACTACTATACTAACTGTACTACAACTACAGACAAATAAATTTTATCTGATTTATAGTGTATAAATCAGATAAAATTTGGATATAATTGGTAAAATATACCTAATTTTTTAGATTTTTACGACGATACAAAGAAAAAAAACTCTTTCTCTATATACAATAGTAAAATTGTGTTTTACATTATCTTAAGCTTCTTCCATCGTCGATAACTCATAAATACATTTTGTTAACATCAATATTTTATTTTATTTTATTTATTATCAATCGATAAAACCACCCTTTTTATACGTTAAAAATATGTTAAAAACATGTTCTATTTTTTTTTCTCTATTTATATTATGAAAAGTAAAAAATAGAATTTCTGAAAAACATCAGAACTTCTGAAAACATTTTTTTATAATCATTCACTAGGCTGAAATCTAGCCGGTCCCTCCCTTAAATGTCTTTAAAAATAAAAGGCGTGGCATCGGCAATGAACTTACTAGGAGGGTGTCCAAGGTTTGGAAACCGATATTTGCTGAAACTTTCGGAGGTGTTTTCTGGCACCTAAAAATAAAGTGCAGCATTCTTGGTTTTTTCCAATGGACGCTTATTCTCAAGATAGCAACCAATTGATCTCAATGTAACGTTATTTTAGTAAGAAATGGTACTTCTACTTCAGATCATAGCTTTGTAAATTTTTACTCTAGAAAAATTACACAAACGTGAATAGAAATAGATGGAAAGAGCTTTAATTTCAGCTATGTTTTGTACAAAAATATCAGTCCAGACCAAAGTTATTAACTTTTAAATAAGTGATGAAAAACGCATCTCAATTCGAGGATTTTAACTCTTTTAAATACAGTGATTTTTCGTGTAATTTTCATCGCTTTCTTTGAAAGTCAGTATCTTTGACCTACATTAATATTTTTGTACGAAACAAAGCTGAAATTAAAGCACTTTTCGTTTATCTTTATTTACGCTTTGGTCATTATTTCTAACATAAAAACTTGCAGAGTTATAAACAGAAGTAGATGCACCATTTTTTACTAAAACAACGTACAATTGAGGTCAATTGATTGATATCTCGAGATTAAGGGCACATTGGAAAAAACTAAGGGTGCTCTATTTTATTTCTAGTTGTCACAAAACACCTCTCAAACTTTCAGTAAATATCAGTTTCCAAACCTCTGACACTCTCTTAGCTAGCTGAGAGATAGTGAAAAGCTACATTTCTGGAAAGTTTCAGATAAAATTCTGTTAATTGAGGGTCTGGATCAGATATTAAGATAACTCGTCGAGCGCTTGAACACGAGTAAAAGTATTGTCCAAGCAATGGAACTGAAATTCAAACAGAAAATTTTATTGTTAAAATGTTCTTGATGTAAATCAGCTCGATCTATGAGAATGTACTTTTCATTTTTTAGTTGAACGAATTATTATTTACACCTTAGTTTATTTTACTCGTTTTTAGCACTAGGCGAGTTATCCTATCCGAGCCCTTAATTTATTCTAGTAATCGTTAGAAAAAGAAAATGGATTTTTTTCACTAAATTATTTATTCTCGGAAACTAATAAGGCTAACATTAAGTAATAAAAAAATTAATTTTCACATTTATATATCAGTAAGGATTGTCTGTAATCTTTATGCGTGAGTAAGAACCGCGGTGGCTTAGGCGGTAAAGGCTTTTCTGGACTTTTGGTCCGAGGACCTTGGTGCCTCGGCACCTCTGCACTGAATTATTCAGATAGTATGTGTAACTGTAACAGATTCTCTGTTAACTTTGTCTGTTACTCGGTGATGGAACAGCGAGGACATTCTCTAAGGCAGCATACTATTACACCTAATACCTTGCTTCTAAAATGGAAAGTAGGGCGTTTACTCATCAAGAAACCTTCGCCACGCCCGATATGAGTTGAAGCATAATAGTAATACCGACAGCTCAAAAAACGGAGCGGGCATCTAATCTGTTGATACATCAGTGTGACTATAGCAAAACTTTGAAAAATCCAAAATCTGCAGTGGCTACAATGAGAAAACCATATCGTAAAATATTACGATATCGATATCGTAAAATTTTCCTAATAACTTTTTTTTTAAATTAATTAAATTTGCATTACACATTGAAATTTGACTTTTTATAAATTTTTAATTGCACGTTTTTTAATATCGTAAATTTTACGATACATTCGTAAAGATACAGTTTTAAAACCAGTATTTTTAGGATAGCTATTGATAAGTACAAGTTCCGTTTGCATACGATTAGGCAACTGAAATCTTGACTTTTTATCATTTGTACCTTATTTCAATTTTTTATCAATAATTCGCCTATATCTAGCCTATATTTAAAAGTAAAAGCAGAACACAAATAAAAATTAATCTTTTCTGATGCAACCGGAAGGCATACGTTTATAATTCTAGTATACATTTATATATACATTAGGATAATTGTTACATTAGATAGTATTATGAGATTTTTAAAATCATGCATAGCCCAGGCTATCCGCTGGCCCAGGCTACCCGACTCTCTCCTGTATATAAGATATTGAAATTAAATAATAGAAATTATATGAGGCTATACTTCTTTCTCGAACTAACAGTTGTATACAATATTGTTTTCATGGTGGAAGATAATAACAAAATAGAATTTTATATTATTTTATTATCAGAATAATAATTTATTATACAATAATAATTTACGAGTAAACTTAATTGAAACTATTTAATATAATAATGACTGTTTGATTTTCCATTATTACACAAATATTCATTGATCTGAAATCATTTATTATTATGATTAATTTACATAATTTATTTTGATATACACTGATAGAATAACAGATCATTTATGAAGCTATCGTAAATTATTGTTATCGAATACTTGAAAATTTGGTACAAAATATAATACATAGTGATAATTTTCTACACTAACTTAGTCACTTGGAAATTGCAGAAATTGAACTAATAGTTTAAATTAACAAAAGGTACGTTATTTTTAGCATTAAAAATATTTTTTAAACAGAATAGAAATACAAGCACTAAAAATGGTTTAATATATTTGTATGTAAACCCGTTTATATGCACAATAATAATAAATAAGGATTTGACGAAACTGTTTCTGTAATAAATATGTTTTTAAGAACATTACTCTTCAAACTTTAAACATACAGATCTAAATTTTGCTAAGACAATAGCTGAAAATTCTATACAATATAAACAATAAATAATACTATAATATATTAAATTTTTAATTGCAATAAAATTCAATATAAAACTGTAATAAATTAATCATAGTCTGAACTATATGTCTTATAACGATATTGATTTCCATAATCAGAATCATAAGAGTTATAAATGGGTTTCGTATAACCTGATCTTCTGTAAGGGGAATAATGTTGTCTCAGCCGCGTTTCTTGACGATATCTGAAAAGTGGTCTGAAGACTATGTCTTCCGCGACATCCATGTCATTCCCCGAATCTTCTCTCAAACTTTCCTTTTCATTACTAATCTCTTTTAGAATTTCGTTTTCACTTGACTCTTTCTGGTTTTGATACTTTAAGTTGCTGACTGCCGAGCTGATGACGTGAGTGTTTTTAGAGGAGTTTTTAACCTAGAAGGTAGGTGACAGTTCTGAACGTCTGGAGTCATTCCTACAAATGGGTTGAGGTTCACTTATCAATTTTGATTTCAATATTATAAATTTAATTAATTTTCCCATGTTTCTTAATGAAGAAATAAAATCTTTTATATTACATATTAGTAGATAAAAGAAGAGAAATATTATTATCCATAATTCAATTAAAACGATTACATCTATACAAGCCTTATTAACCATAACCATTTTTTAGAAAGAAACTGAATCTATTTCAAAGTCATTTCCATATATTGATTCTGATAATTTATTACACCACGAACACGCGTGAGGTCACCTCCGAGGCGCCCACCATATTTTAAGCGATTTTTCCTTGGTGAAAATAAACTATTTCTATCATAAATCCTTTATGTTTTCTTTAGAAATGTCTTTAAGCTTCAAACAGGAAGAGAAAAAATATTAAAAAATTACCTTTCAGTTATTAAAACATACTGAAAACAATCTTTGAAAAGTGCGTAAAATAAGGACAGAAAAGTGCGCCCACTGTCGGGTTAAATAATTACCCATTTTTTGTAAAATGCTTCATATAAAAATAAAGTTTTAATCAATCATACCACATGATCATAATATTCCGTACTATTAGAAGTACTATCGTCATCATTATCTTCTTCCGAATCAGCAGACCTTTTGACAACTTTTGTGCTGTTGGAACTGCTACCTCCCACTGTAGTACTATTGGAGCTGCTTCCGTTATCTTCATTACTATTAGATTTGCTACTGTCGTCATCGTCTTCGTCAGAATCAATGGATCTTTTTACAGCTTCTGCACTGTTAGAATTGCTACCATCATCTGACGTACTTTTAGAGCTGCTATCGTCCGCTTCCGTACTGTTGGAATCAGTACTGTCAGTATCTTCCGTGATCTTGGAATCACTAATGTCGACGTCGTCATCTTTCGAATTGATGGATCTTTTTGCAACATAGAAGGTCGAAGCCATTGTCATCGGTGTGTCTGGCTGCGGCAGCGATTTCGATAAGAGGTCAGCGATAGACTGTTTAGGAAGGCTAAAGTTCTGTACTTCGTTCGGAAGTGTAACGTTTTCGGTAGCCAGTCCATTCGAGAAATTGAAGCCCGAAACGATTTCCAGGAGCTTTCCGGGCTCCAGTACTGAATTATTTTCCGAGCCGTTAGGAAATGACGAGGCTGGGATCGAGATACTTTTGCCTTCCTGAAAATTCACTATTTAAGCACCTTGGTATAATAAAGCGAATTTTTTATTTTTTAATAGAAGCTCACTTGATTACTACGCATTTCACTGTATGTAGGTATTTCATTGTGATTATATAATTTAAAACAAAAAATAATTATATAACTATTAGAAACATTATGTTTAGAAACAATAAGTTTTTATTCGATTGCATGTAAGGCGTTGGGTTTCGAACTCCTTTAATCCTCCTGCGCTTTGCTCGCAAATGATCATGTTATAACCACTCAAATGAAAGCTTAATAAGACATTTTCAATTTAAGAAATTGCAGATAATTGCAGCACACATGGATGCATTTACATTAGATCAAATCGAAATATCAGAAAATAAATTACTACGCAGGAGGGTTAAGTCAATTTTGTTATAAGGGCTATAATTGTATGATCAACCATACAATTGTAATCCTTATGAAAAAATAAAGTTGGCAAGTCTTGGAACTCATATTTAAAAATTTTGTATTTATCAAAGAAAACTATTTTATTTTATAGAAATAGTTTATATGAAATATATCTTTATGTGATTACGAAATTTTATATTTTTTAAATATTTTAAAATATGCTTTGACTTACTGTGCCATTGTTATTGTCAGTATTATTTGTTGAAACTAATTGCGATAGACTGTATTCGTTAACTTCTGCTACTTCAGCCGCCGTTGGTTTTCCATCTGTTGTACCAGGACCAATCTTTTGTGGTACAGCATGAATTTCTTGAGTATGAGCGATAACCTTTAATAAAAAACATAATTAAGTCACACAAGTATTATTTATACGTTATCTTATAGAATATTTCAATTAATTCTAAATTATATAAATATTAAAACAGACAATGAACGAACCAAGTTTGGCGCATTCACAGGAAATAATAGCAAATCTTTTCTGACGACAACCTCGGAAACAGATCCATTTTCCAATGCTGCCTTCACAGTAGCATCAACATTCGGATCCCGAAGAGCTACTGTTTTGGTGTTATTTTGCTCTAGCTGGTCATCGCAACTTACAAAAGCTACGGAAATAGCACACAGAAGTAAAAATGTGCGTTTCACCTGCAATCCACGAGAAACGTTGAAAATTAACCTCGAAGTATGGAAAACTGTAACATTGGAAAATATTCCAAAAATCACTATAGTTATGCTATTTACTGCAATTAAATTTGATCTATTTCAGATTGTTTATATTTTAAAACAATCATAAAAAGTAAAATGTTATTAAAAATTTTAAAATCATTATTTCATAATTACGAAGTGTTTGCATTTTTTTAAATATATATCAGTCAACAGAAGTTTACATTTCTAAAACAGTAAATTTTAAATTTACTTTGTCGACAGACTGTTAACCCTCCTTACGTTTATGGTAAGTGGATATTTTCTGTTTTATTACAATGTGTACATATTTTTCGGCAATCACGGTAAATGCATACAAAGTTTGTTATTCCCTGTTGGTTCAATTTTGGTATGTATACTCACTTGTTCGAAATTCCTCATTTCTTCGCCGTACCAAGGGCTTTTTCCAGTCGGTCAAGGTGTGAACGTTCAGTAATATATCTCTTATAGCTTGCTATACACCCGTGGAAAAGGTGTAAGTCTCTGGTCGGTGATAACGGTGAGCCGTGAGTTTTTATATTGGCTGAGCGTCGTATTAGCACTTTGCCGCTAAGAGACAAGCACATTGTATATGTAGCGCGAGGTGCCTATTGCTTCGCTCAGTACGAAAGAATGGAAAATCTGCGTGTGCTTTGGAATGCCGAAATCTTACCGTGACACATGTTTTTGATCTGCTATTGTTTCTGTCCCATTGCTAAAAAATTTGGAAACTTTTGGAAGACAAAAGACTTAAAACTTTTACTTTTAAGGACGTTGTTTCGTTTATAATTGACTATCAGAAAAAATAATTAAATAAAAGTTTGTAAAGAATCTATTGTATTTATAAATAAAAAATTATATTAAGTTAGTTGTATCGCCAGAAACAAGCAATATCGAAAAAAATGATTGTATAATATCCAAGAGTCTATAAGTACCGGTATTGTTAAGTTATAAAAGGCACGTACTTCGCTACGTAAAAATCTCCTTTTTAGATTTAATTTTAATTATTCAAGAATTATTTCTTGTTTGGCATATATCTTCACGTGAACCGTTGAAAAATGATAAAATGCTTATATATAAAATGCTATATGCTGAATAATTATTTCTTGTTTAGCATATATATCTTCACATCAATCGTTGAGAAATGATAAAATGCTTTATGTATAAGGCAGAGCAGTTAATTGTCTATACAAATTTGAAAATAATTTCCTCAAAAACCATTTATGTATTTGTTCAAGCATATTTTATAGGAGCATAGTAACCCTGGTAGAAAATAGACCAACCGAGATGGCCTGTTCGTCAACGGTTCGCCAATGACGTTAGCCAATACTTATTGCTCTAATTCACCAACGGTTCGCCAACGAGTGCTCTATTTGTAATTCTAAAATTTAATTTTTTAATTATAAATTGAATCATTAAATGTACGTCATTAAATGTATATTTTATAATAAGCCACTGAATGATAAAAATAATAGCGCATATGCTGTCATGAAGTTGTAAAATATAATTAGATTTTTATTTAAAGTAGGGTTATGGTTACGAATAGTTCAATGTATATGTGTATATTATGCCTACCCGCGCTTCTCGCGCAAACTAAGAGCGAGTTTTGAGTTGCGGAGCATGCAAATATCTCTCGCAACTACTGGTTTTGGTATAATTTTTTACTATTCATCCAACATCCCATGTTTTCATATTATACTATAGAATTGATAAAAAGCATTTTTTATTTTATACTTAATTATAATGTATTACCCTAGTGGAAATGGTTTTAATGTCAAAAGTTTGCCAAAGATTGCCAAAGTTTATTAGAGTTTGACAAACTTTCTCAGAGTACGCCAAATGTCTTCCAATTGGCCGTTTTGGCTCACATATGACAAATTTTGTAGTAAACTAAATCATCAATTTACTACACCTAACCTCAAATTTGAATTAAGTGTAAATATATTTAAATGTGAATTTTTGAAGTAAACTATATAATTATGCTCATATAATGACTTTTTATTGATTGCATAATATACCATAACACTTTACATAGCTTGCTTAAGCAGTATTTAGTGCTTTTCGGCGTGTCCAAATTTTCAGCATTTGTTGGCCAACGACGGGTGGAAAAGCGTTTCAAAATAAGTGGGTTCGTTGGCGAATGGTTGGTGAAACTACTGGCCAACCTTAGTAAAATTGGCCAACGATTGGTGAATCGTTGGTGAACGTTTCTATCAGGGAAAAAAAGATCAGATTTTTCGTCGGTTGATGTGAAGATATATGTGTTAAAAGAGAAATATAAGCCGTGAAAAATTAAAATTAAATCTAAATTTGAGATTTTTACAGTAGCGAAATACGTGCCTTTTATAACTTAACAATATCTAAGCTCAACAAACATAAATAAATATGAAATGCTTTTTTATAGTTCGTAATATACATATTTACCTCATATATTTTCACCGGTACTTATAGACTCTTGGATACTATACAATAATTTTATTCGATATTGCTCGTTTCTGGCGATACAACTACTTAAAGAAAGGTGCTAACGAAATTAAAAAAACTCTGCCAATTCATTGGCACTTGCTTACTCAAACTTAGTGTTAGTTAATCATTACTATATGAAATTATTTGTTCTATTATATTAATGTTAACCGTTATTTCCTATTAATAACCTAATTATAGATAAACTGTATCATACAAATCTAATTTAAATTTCCATGGTTAGTTTACGAGATATAACCTATTTAAAAAAATATTGTTTTCTTGTATAACAAAATAATATAATGAGATCTACCTACTAAAAAAATTATTGTGCTAAAAACTAGCTTATTTCAAGTTTTTTCAAAAATATTTGTACTCAATTACGAATACTACACTGTAACTACGAAAAAATGATAAGCTCATATTCATAGTTTGCCTTATCGATTTCAGAATATCGTAAAATAGAAAAATCGGTATAAAACAGAAAGTAATTGAAGCATCTTTAAATTTCTTTTTGATTTCCAATCACCATCAAAAATCGGAAATGAGTCTTCTTTAATAAAATAAATGATAACGCCGTTATCGAGATATATTCATTTCAGGTCATTTTATGCTCTTTCAAATGCATTTGCACTCAATGGATGATATTATTTATAACATACCGAAAAAGATCTAACATACTCAAAAATCGAAAAATCTCTAAAACAACAAAAACGAACTCACCGATAAAAATAAATACGAACATTCTAAAAATTGAGTATTTTTATTCATCGTGTCCTGAAATATGCTTCTAACATTTTTTTTCGAAATTTGAGGAAGTAGAAATTACAAGCTTATACATATTACAAAATTGTAATATCAATAATACATTTCTAAATATAATCATATAAAAGCATGCATCATTGCTAAAATTGAAGAAACTATAACGGTTTATTATAAATAATAAATAATATAAATAATCATAAATTGTAGATAAAAAAATATTAAATTATTAATAAAAAAATAAATTAATAATTAATTAATAAATTAATTTAATTAATTATTAAATTATTAATTTATTTAATAATCATTTTTCATCATCATCGGTTATTTATAAATAATGATTCCAAGGAAATGCGTCAAACGTAAGATACACGAAATAATTTATATTCTAATCTTACAAATAAGATATTTTTATATTCGGTAAAGTTCATCAGTTCTATTCTTATTTCTACGTAACAAACTCATTTACACCTGAGGACGCGGAAAAAAATACAAACAGCAAAAGACACAAAACTCCAAGGAACCTGCCGCTTGTTAAATGATTAGCACTCAATTTGTTGGTGATTACGAGCACTTCGCAGTCCTTGCGCAGTTCAACCACAAAACCTATATAAATCATTCTACCTTACAACTTCCTCGTTGCAGTTCTCAACTTTTCAGTTTTAAGAATATACGCAGCCCGACGAGTCTCGCAGTGCATTCAAAGTGCCTTATAAATACGAAATTTATCCATCACTAGTATAGCACCACAAAGCAAAAGAGAAGTTTTTTTACATTAAAAATTCAATCGCCAAATCAATTATGAAGCACCTGACGATAGTGCTTCTGATCTGTTTTTGTCTCGTCTCGTCGTCAAGTCCATCGGAGGACGTGACATTGACCCTGAAAACTGAGATTTCGTCGATACCTACGACTACGCCAACGTCTACGTCATCCTCGACTAACACTTCCGCGACAACGAAGACCACGATAAATGATAACGCACCTACAGCGACGAGTGCCGAGGAGCACAAACCCAGGCAGCTTCCGGTAGATCTGCTGTCGCCTGACAAAATCTTCCTGGACCCGAATGTCGTTCTGGCGCGAGTCGCGAGGGATACCTACGGCGGCTGGGGCCAGGATAGACAGAGTTTTGGCAAACCTTATGAGAGACGTCCGTTTGGTATAGAAGGATATTACAGGCCCAACGGATTTGACCGACCTGAGAGACCAAGAAGGAGAAACAGCGAGGTCAGAAGGATCATGCAAGCTACTCCGAGACCGTTCAGAGTGTACCCTGTGTTTCCCGGATAATACAGTGTAATGCTTAATGGGAGCCATTTTATTTAATATGACTGTTTAATATTTATTTATTTAATAAAGAATTGGTTTTTAAAAATTTGAGTTGTGTCAATTGCGTTCTATTATTTGCATTATTTAACATAAAAGCTAGATTGGTAATGATCTAATTTTGCTTCCTTATAGATGTGCAGTATAAACATTATTATTTTTATAGAATGCAGATGGAAAAAAGTTTTTAGATTGTGATTGTTTTTATATAGGATAAGAAAAGTGTAGAATATGTGAGAAGTGTCTTATTGTTGATATTATTTAAAATTTCTTCTAGTCTATCATATTGTAAATCAACATAAACAATATTCTAAATAGAATTAAAATAATTGAAATATGTTTTTAGATTTTGATTGTATTTAGCATAAAAATGCCATAAGAACTACCCTGCATTTAACTTAGAATATTGCATATAATATATTTATTGGAAATTAGGAAACTGCAATAAATTCTGCTTTCTGTGCAAACAATATTATAAGTAAAATTTAGAAGTTTAATAATAGCCAATATACTGTCATTTATTCCATACTCTTCTTTTCCTAAAAGCAGTCAAAATCTGTAAAAACTCATTTCAATCTTCATTTTTAAAAGTAAAATTAACCATATATTCTACCTGAAGGTAGTATAGACTATACATACTTTCCACATGACGCTGGCGTCATTTGAATATTAAATATCTGAATTTAACTTAGAATATTATTTAGGAATATTGACAATATGATAAACTGAAATAAATCCTAAGTAAGGTTAGATTAAACAATATTTCTGAGTAAAATACAGATGTTTGATTGCAGTCAACGGATTGTTATTTTAGCACTTCTTACATATTCTACACTTGCATTAAAAACAATCACAATCTAAAAACTTATTTCAATATGCAGTCTACAAAATAAACCGAAAACTATTTATATTGCATTATTTTATCCATTTTAATAATGCTAATTCATTTTTATCATCACAAGTCACAACATTCCCGTTAGTTATAGAAGGAGCTTATATACACGAACGACAAGCGATAGACCGTTGATATGAGTAATTGTTGATTGATCGAACGTGACGCTTCTCATCAATTCATACATGTAGAAAAACATGTTTTCTACGTGAGGTATACTACCTACCTTATGCAATAGTAATGGTAAAGCTACCAGTCATTCTATACTTTGTCCTTATAGAGGAAGCTTTTTGATGGTAAAAAAAGGTTCTGTTAAATCGTTATAGAAACATATTTTGAGATATTACTAATCTAAATACATGTATGGATGATTGTGCGACTGTGTGTCTATATGTGTGTGCAAGCGTGTGTGTGTGCGTGTCTGTGTGTATGCGCGCGCGTGTGTGTGTATGTGTGTGTATTTCAAGGCTTATTTTGTTTGTTTCTTTAAACGAAGGAGTCACAATAATAATTTGTTTAGTTTTTCAGATTAGTTTTTGCTTTTAGCGGATTTTCGATTTTTGGCTTTTAATTTTTCGGCTTTTTTGGTACGTTAGAAATAATATCATCGATTCAGTGAAAATGCATTTGAAAGAGCATGAAATTACCTATCTTTTACCACCCGAAATTTTACATAAGCTGTTTCCTTTTTTTTGTTATACACGGAATGGGTCATTTTTTGTTTGAGCGGTGATTTCTCTGAAATGTATAGTGGAACATTTATGAAAAATATGAGCTGAGTAGGATAATGGAAAATATTATTCTGTAAATTTTTGAGTCATTTTATTGTTTTACTCTTGAAAAAAAAATCATTTTGTAAGAAGAATCGATTTTCTATGGCAAAGAGTAAAACGGCATTATTCCTTCTGAAAGTTTCAAAAAAGATATTCGAGGTTATCTCTTTTTTCAATAAATGTTTGATTGCTTATTTCTTGGGTGTTACACGGTAATTATTTACCAATGAACGCTTTTTTTTCATCTTTGAAGGAAGATTTTAAATTAAAAAGAATTTTCAAGATTCATCGAATCGTTTTTGTTTTATAACGTTTTTTAATTTTCTATGATAATTTTTATTTTAAAAATTTTTATTGCAGATTTCTGCGTATTACGCGGTAATGTTTGACCAAACAAAGCTCATTTTATACGCATTTTGATGAAGATTTTAAATCAAGAAGAATTTTTAAGATTTACAATTCGTTTTTGTTTTATAACTTTTTTCTTTTTTATGCTATTCAGTATCTTTGCTTAAAAAATTATTAATAGCTTTTATCTTGAGTATTATGTCGTAATTTTTGGTTACTAAGATCATTGTTTACGTTTTTTTATGAAGATTTTAAATGAAGAAGAATTTTTAAGATTTATCGATTTATTTTTTTATGGTTTTTTCATTCTGATGATAGACACTTTTTTCAGAAAATATTTAATGGTCTTTTTATTGGGTATTATGTGATCATTTTTGGCCATTCAAAGCTCTATTATTATTTTTTTTATGAAGATTTGAAATAGAAAAGAATTAAGATTGATCGATTTGTTTTTGTTTTGTACCGTTTTTTCATGTTTATGATATGTTTGTAATAAATGAACCCGTTGTTCATAAACTCGAACAAATTTACGAAAACGTACAGATACTATAATCACTCATTTAAACACAGAATACCATTAAATTTGTATTGTTAATACACATTAACATTGTATAGAGCACTAGAAAAGTGTCTTAGAACCTGAATTTCTTTAAGACTTTAATAGTGACTATTGCCAGTGTTAAATAAAATGTAAAAATAAAAAATTGACATCCGTTTACAGGAAGAAGCTATAGTTTACGACAACTGGACTATATCAGTGAACTTTTTATGAAAAGATACATGCTCGGCTTCTGAACCTGTAATGAATATTTGTGCCGTTTTCTCCGCTAAAAGAGTACATTATATGCGTAGGAAAAGGCTAAATTTTTAACATGAGTCTTTAAAAATTTAACTTTTGCTGAAATATTACGTATTTCAAATATTAGATTTGAAGGGGAGGGAGTGGGGTAAAAGAAATCTTACGATTTCTTATATAGCGGAAGGGAAGGGGCAACAATCTGAAGAAAAGAAACCTTATGTAATTTATGGACGGACCCTTATTAGCTTATTATAAAAATTGTACATTTAGTGTCACAGACACACACGTCTGCAACGTTTGCAGCGCGAGCATATGAGACGAGTCAGCGATAAGTGGAGTCGGACTACGATGCACTTGGCCTGCATCGTAGACGTTAGCTCCGTGGTGTGAGCACGAGACCCGCAGACTGGGGACCCGCACTATATAAATATATAATATTTAATTTTGCTGTTATTACAAATTTCTTAAATTATCGCTGTCACCCAGATTTAATTAATTGAAATTCTTGTACATTCTATGCCCTGATATTATTTATAATAGTACATTACGATACGTGTGGCTTAAATAGCTCTTTTATATACGGCGCATAGTTAGCTAAGCGCCGTGTAAAACTGATCCATTTAAGTCACGAGTATCGTATATTATTTTATAGCACTGCTTGCCTAAATCTGCTGTCACGCCTAGCCGTGCCTTAAGCAGTCCAGTGTTGCACCGGGAGGTTAGCGCCCGTGCGTAGCGAGGGCGATAAAGACGGTGCAATAATGGACTACTTAAGTCACAGATAGGTATGACTTAAGTGCGGATTTAGGTCACACAGTGCTATAAAGAATCTTAGCTATGCTATTGATAAATAAAAATGAAACTCTATACTTATCCGTAAGGTATAACATGTTGTATTCCAAAAATGCGTTATTTTATTAAAAAATTATACCTTTACTTCTAATCATAATTGCTGTATGTTTGCTAGAGAAATTCACACAATATAAAAAGCCGCTGCCAATTC
Organism: Gastracanthus pulcherrimus; assembly: GCA_949152435.1. Classification (NCBI taxonomy): domain Eukaryota; kingdom Metazoa; phylum Arthropoda; class Insecta; order Hymenoptera; family Pteromalidae; genus Gastracanthus; species Gastracanthus pulcherrimus. Next base: position 149,550,674 of record OX424573.1, read on the forward strand.
ATTGGCACTTGGCGCCCTCAAACTTTATAAATTGTTCCAATATGATATTATTTATTCTATTTAATTCTGTGGTTAAAAATCAATATTATGTTTAAAAAATTACACTAAATTGATCATAACATTTCAACATAAAAAAAAACAGAAAAACTAAAACTCAAAAATCGAAAAATGGAAAGATAGCTAAAACAACACTATATCATACACTATATTTACTATGCTTATTTAGCAGATTATCCAACACTCGCTGGTACATTTTAATAGATAAATAGCAGTAGATAAGCTATGGCGGTTCTGACACACCTGGTCTATGCTATGGCGGTTGTGTCACACCATGGTTTATACTGTGGCGGTTCTGTCACACTAGCTGCTATACCGTGGCGCTTCTGAATCAATGGTGATTCTAGATCACAGAATTTCTAGATCGCTGCGATTATAAATGTCGACATCCGACAGTCGACAGACAACAGCCGACAGCCGACAGCGTGCGACCTCGAGGCTTCAATCGAACAGCTGACAGTCGACAGCGCAGGGGTTCGAGGCTTTCATATTGCATCCTCTTAGATAAAGGCAGTTGCAGTTCTTATTTTAGAATAAATTCACGTCTGCCCCATGTAACACATACATATGTTATGTAAGTCCGATACTTCGCGCTCTTATATAGTGATCAAGAGGAAATTTAACCACTTTCAGTTTAGATGTTACGACACCTAGTAGTAGCATTAAGAAACTTGATATATGCTACAATTATTTCGCAACCACTTTTAATTGAATTTTTCTACCTTGAATTTTTCAAATTGGAATATTTTATTGAAGAATTTTATAAAATATTTTTTTTAATTTAATTAAATAAATTTAACTGAAAAATATGACTTGACGAAGATTTGACGGGCGGTCTTCTAGTCGTGAAGAAGACGTCTTACCGACTGCGTCATCCCGACATCTCAAATGCGATACTTCGAAATGTCCTTATAAGTTACACTAGTGATCCTCCAGATCACTAACTTAGACTAGACTAATTTTTATAATTTCACTGAGCAGTTTGTTACTGTTAAACACATGCGTATGATGTAGCAATTATTCTGTAGCAATTCTCTGAGAAATCGAGATCAAAGAAATTTGTATATATATATATATATATATATATATATATATATATATATATATATATATATATATATATATATATATATATATCTACCTATATATAGTTAATTCGCTAACTCTACCACCCAGCCCCCCTCGCCCCTCCTCTTACGATATCTCCTCAAAATAGTGTTAAATTTTACTTTTTTTACGTTATTTTTCACTTTTGTAGAGTTCCACATGGACCCCCCTCATCCCCTCATTTGACCCCCTCACCCCCTCTTCCCCGCTCTTTCCCCTCCGCCCCCCTCTTCCCCCTCATTGTATTTAGTTTTATATAAAGTTTTTAAAAAATCGCTCATAATGATTAAAAGGAAAATAGAGAAATTGATAAATAGATAGCTGCGTTTTTTTGTGTTATATGGAGTGGTTACATTATTTGAAAAACATTTAAAAACTTAAATTAAATTCAGTTAAATGGTTTTAGGATTTCAAGACAATTTTTTATTGATAAAGTTTTTAATTATCAATCCAATTTTTTTGTAAAATAACATTTAAATAAAAGTTTCTTCTATTTTTTCCACACAACCCAGGAGGTAAATAGATGTGTGCGTTGATTTTTTTGTTTTGTTTAATTTAATATGTTGATTAGAAATTTAAGTATTACTGATGGTTTATGTAACGGTACAAGATTAAAAATAATAAAATTATTTAAATATAATATTGAAGCAGAAATAATAACAGGAAAAAAAGTGGAGATAGGGTATTCATTCCACGAATAACCTTAAAAACTGGAGAATCATCATCATTACCGTTTATTCTTTATAGAAAACAATTTCCTATTGTATTAGCATTCGCAATGACTATAAATAAATCCCAAGGTCAAAGTTTTGATGAGATAGGAATATTTATAAAAAGACCTTTGTTTTCTCATGGCCAATTATATGTTCTTTTATCTAGATGTAAAGACCCAGAAAAAGTATGTATTCAAAATGAGTCTGAAAATTTAACAGAAATTGCTAATGTAGTATGGCAAGAAATTTTTGAAAATTAACATCATCTTTTAAAATATAATTAAAATATATCTATAAATAAATACAAATAAAATAAACTATTGGAAAAACAGTTCTCATTACATTTTTAATATATATTCGAAAATTATAAAGATGGATAACATGGAACGGAAATTAAATCAAGATCATAACGAAGGAATGGAAAATTTACGAAACTTAGAATCTTTAGAGGCTTTAGATGAACAAATTGACGATAGTATGGAGTGGGATCCAATTCAAAATTGTTACGTTAAGTTAGAGGATTTACGAAATGCCGAAGATTTGCAAAATTTACAAGATTTAAACGAACAAATTGATGACTATTTAGAACAGGAAGAAGAATATGAAAATTATTTACATTCTGTAGATAAAAATTTATATTGCACTAAATTAAATAATGAAATAGACAATTTTGTTGGGAAAGATGGTGATTTAGAAATTTTCAAAAATTGGGAAAACGTACCATGTTATATACGGTTGCAGGTCTCTCAAATTTTAATGTTAAAGGTAGAAAACAATGATCCAATTTTAAATTATTATCTTTCAGAAAGTTTGGAAAAGTATTATAAATACGTTACAAATATTGCGTGTATTGTATGGGTTATAAAATTTGGTTAATCATTTATTTATTTCGAATACGCCATATTTCCACTTCAAATTTTTAATGTTTCATATATTCACATATTATAACTAATTATTAAAATAAAGAAAAATTAATAAAATATTCGAAGCACATTAGTCAATCATAAAAGTAATCATATAATTAATAACGTGATTATTTAATATTATTTCAAGACATGGTGTAGTAATATTTTATAAGCACAACCTTATTAGGTAAGAAAGCATTTCATTTTATTTTATTATATGTTTTTGTAATTGTAATATTTTTCAATTCAACAAATTCTTTTCCTTTTATGAGTATATTTATATGATTACTTTTTTTATACCCATTAGAAAAAATTAAGTAGAACATATTAATTTTAAATTGATAAATAGATATAAATATACACAAGTGGTATATATAGATGTATTTTAATAGTTAAATAGTGTTCTATAAAATTTTATTTTATTGTGTATACACACCGGAGATAGGACAGAGACAGATGGGTAATCTCTATTGCAAATGAATAAATTAAAAATTATAACAAATACTTGAATGGTAAATATAATATAGAATTATCTACGTTAATTATTATACAGGTTATCGTAATGATTTTTAAGTTAAACATTTTCAATAGAGGTGAGAAAGGGATTCTGAGAATTAAATGATAATCATGAAAAATATATGTGAGTTTATCATGTCAATAAATCACATTTATTTATCAGTACATTATTAAATATGATTATTAGTAAATTAAACAAAACAAAAAATCAACGCACCTTTCTATTTACCTGATAGGTGGTGTGGAAAAAATAGAAAAAATAATTATATTATTTCCTTATAAGAATTAATAATGTCAAGCAAACAAATAATTTTAACTATTGTTGTAAGATGTGGGGGTTGGTGAGCGGAGCGAGCAGGGGGCGCAGCCCTCCTAGTATATATATATATATACAAATTTCTTTGATCTCGATTTCCCAGAGAATCGTCCATATATATATATGGACAATTTCTATATATATATATATATATATATATATATATATATATATATATATATATATATATATATATATACAAATTTCTTTGATCTCGATTTCCCAGAGAATCGTCCATATATATATGGACAATTCTCTGGAAAATCAAGATCAAAGAAATTTATTTTTGTTTCTTTGGTAAAAATTGTTCCTCTTGGTATGTAGAATGTACGTCAATTTTTTCAGATTTTTTGAAACCCTTAGGTTTAAAGTTGATCAAGGCTAATATGAGCATGTAGCCATTTTTTACATTTCATAACAAGTTTTAACCTCCATTTATTCAATAAAATTAAATCTCTTAAGAAAATAACAACAAAGGGTTTTTTAGCAAATTTTCTGAATTTTTCATAAAAAGTGGTTTCAAAACCTTCTAATGTCCCTTTCGATTAATTAAACTCATTTTAAAACTAATTATCTTGAAAAAGTGGGTTTGATCACTAGAACAATTACACCAAATATCATGAAGGTAGCTTTTTTGAGTAGAAAAGTGACTGTCACAGTCAGAAAATGGCAGAAGTACAATATTTATATAAAAAAAATCAAAATAACATCAAATATTGTTAAAAACTTATTAAAATACTCATTTTATCAATAAAGTCATATTTAGCTTCAAACAACTTTAAATATAAGGGCATACAACAGGAACATAACAGGAACATTGTTATCGAAAACAATTTCTATATATATACTCGTATAATAATTAGACAGGAAAATATCGATCTATTTTCATTTAGTATTTTGTGCTCTACTGAAAAATGAATATTTTTCAAGAAACATAGTATCGTGTATATTGTATATCCGGGTGTCTTTGGTCAGCGATGTGTCATTGATTCTCAAATCTATTTTTATCTATAAAATCAAATGAAATCTATACCTATGAAAGAGTAAATTATTATGTTTTTTTTTCTTTCAGTGCAAAAAAAATGCATAAGACACAAAAACGCATCATTTCTTAAAGTCACTCATTTAAAAATTTTACTACTATAAATATAAAAAGTTAAAACATATACCAGTTTAAAAATTCCACCATCAATATAGTATAAAAAATTTAACTTTTTTATGCTATATTATAGATAGATACAGATTCAATATTGCAAAAATAAATTATGTCATTATTAAATAATTTTTAAAAAATAACAAAATAATAATATTTTTAATATAACATTATCTTTGAATTTTTTCGTGCAATATAATGCGTAAATTTGGCTAGAAGTGTAGAATACTAAATCTCATATACAATAATACTTAATATATACAAGAAAAAGTACAACGATAAAATTATTAACATCGTACAAACATTTCAATAATACAACGATAAAGCTTAGAGATGTCGTGATATACAGGGTGAAACAATAATGTTTAAATTGAATAATCTCTAATATCTCAAAAGATTATGAACCAAATCGGCTCAAAAATATGCAGCCAATAACCTGATACCTAAAAAATATTCTCTGACATTTTCAACGCATTACATCAAATATTACTCAAGTTATCGTTGTCAAAAAAATGCATTTTTTTTACATTTTTTTTTTCAGAAAACAAACAGAAAAAATTTTCTGACTTTCATCGTATACTTTTCGAGTAATAAATGTTGAAAAGAAATGTTGTCACACAGTATAGCAACTGAAAAGCGACTCATATAAAATCGTTTACGATCCTAAAATGAAGGATTTTATGAGTTCTTTATTGCATAAAAATTTCGCTTCTCAAAAACCATTCCTGTATTGTAAAAAATTCAAAAAACCGAAATTTGAAGATTCTTAAATAAAATTTATTTGACCATTTTTGCTGAAACTTTGCGAGTACATACCGGGTATTGATGGTAAACATCTGTGTAATGTTTGGGAAAGTTACACCGCAGATTGAACGAATGGTGATATGCCACATACTAAAACACACACACACACACTCATACATACAGACATTTTTTAAGACTAGTCTATTCGGCCCCCCCCCCCCCCCCGAGACATAAAACATGTTTATAAATTAAAAAAACACAAAAAAAATTTCACCCTCACAAAGTTTTCTCTTTGAGAAAGCAATATGACACTCGCTGATCACCTCAGTCGGAGTAATTCCATCAAGAAGTCATATCTAGAAAACTAAAAGACATAGACTCTCCAAATTTTGTGTCGTAGATTTTTAGACCCAAAGAAGAAGGAAAAAAATATTTCAAAGGTCTTAGATAATCTTTCTTCAATTTTGTAAAAAAAATCATATACACAAAATAGCACATATGTATCTATATGTCAAATAGTTCAATCAGCTTTAAACTTAAAAGAGCTTGAATAATCAATAGAAGTATTTAATTTTACACTTTATTCAACTTAAATAAGCCATATTAACTCAATAGTTCTAATTAAAACTGTAGAAATTTATTTAACCCAAATAAGAAATGAATTGCTAAAATTGAGGTTTAATTTAGTTTATTACGGAAACTAAAATTTTTCTTTAAAGTAGCATTTTTCTTGAGCCAACATAATTTGAGACTTCAAAATTTATATAATCAAGACACTTGAATATTCCAGCGAGTGAGCAAAGTATACATCTAATTTCAAAATCCAACTGTCGGTTCAACTAGAATTTACATAAAACGACTTTTTTCATATAGTATAAGATTTAAAGACTTCAAATTTTGTATGTAAGTTTTCACCTTAACATACAATAAGAACTTGCTTCGAACTAAATTTCAAGTATCAACACCCTTGGTTACTCCAGCGAGTGAGAAAAGTATACATGTAATTTCAAAATCCATGTGTCGGTGGCACTAAAATAACAATAAAATGACTTTACTCATAAACCTTGAGCTGTAAGGACTTGTAACTTGATATGTAACTTTGTTTATAGTCAATGTATAAAATAGTATATTGTGTACCTAGGGCGAAAAGTGGGCTTTTTTAGACCGAGTGTGGAGATTGCAGTACGAGTCGAAGGCGAGTGCGTATGCGAGCCGAAGACGAGATTTCTATCAGTGGTAAGATTTCTATCAGGTTCTTTTCTAAAGAGAAATTCAAGCAACCCTATAATTATAGGATATCTCACATTTTTCAAGTGATTCTTTTCAAATTGTATGGATGAGTTAACTAACATAAGCTCATTTCCGTACTTATAAATTCCATATACATTGTTGAGGTACCTCTACAATTATTGTCGAGTCTCCAGACATACTTATCAACCAGAGTAAGGGTCTTCTCATTGCTGAACGAAGTATCTCAAATAAAATTATCTATATGTTGAGTTATATTCAACTCATTAGTTTTGTCAGACTCGTAATTAGTATCCTCACACATCATGCATTAGATCCCTCTGTTTCTCGACTCGATAGTGAGGTTTTCAAGTGGGTAAACGATTGGTTTCAAGGTTTCAGTCTCATCACTTACTCTACTGTTCTTTAGTGATTTGCATTTACTAATGATTCCCTCTCACGATTTTCGAAGAATATGTTCTCGTATGTTTTCCATCTGGATGAATTTGTCGACTCTATAAAGTATTGGTCGAGTCTGTGACGTATTTGTTGACTCTCTAACGTATTTGTTGACTCTGTGGCGTACTAATCGGCTCTGTAACGTATTTGTCGACTCTGTGATATAACTGTCGAATCTGTGACATAATTGTCGACTCTGTGACGTACTTGTCGACTCATATTTGTCAACTGTGTAACTTATTTCTTGAATCCGAAACGTAGTTGTCCAGTCTGTGACGTATCTGTCGACTCTGTAACGTACTTGTCGACGCTATAGCGTACTTGTCGACTCTGTAGCGTATGTGTCGACTCTGTAACGTATTTGTCAACTCTGTAACGTTTTTGTTGACACGTTGACATATTCAGCAATTCTGTGACGTATTTATTTAATCAATAACATATTTTTCGACTCTATGACGTATTTGTCAACTCTGTGACGTATTCGTCCTCTGTAACGTATTTGTCGAGTCTGTGGCGTATTTGTCGACTATGTGACATAACTGTCTACTCTGTGACGTAATTGTCGACTCTGTGACATAATTGTCGACTCTGTTACATAATTGTCGACTATGTGACATAATTGTGGACTCTGTGGCATAATTGTGGACTATGTGGCATAATTGTCGACTCTGTAATGTATTTATCGACTCTGTAATGTATTTATCGACTCTGTAATGTATTTATCGACTCTGTAATGTATTTATCGACTCTGTAATGTATTTATCGACTCTGTAATGTATTTATCGACTATGTGACATATTTGTAGACTCTGTAACGTATTTGTAGAGTCTATGACGTATATGTCGATTCTGTTACGCATTTGCCGAAACAATACCGCATTTATCGACTATGTGACACAACTGTCGACTCTGTGACGTATTTGTCCTCTGTAACGTATTTGTCGAGTCTGTGACGTATTTGTCGACAATGTGACATAACTGTCTACTCTGTGCAGTAATTGTCGACTCTGTGACATAATTGTCGACTATATGACATAATTGTGGACTATGTGGCATAATTGTCGTCTATATGACATAATTGTGGCCTATGTGGCATAATTATCGTCTATATGACATAATTGTGGACTATGTGGCATAATTGTCGACTCTGTAATGTATTTATCGAGTCTGCGACGTATTTGTCCTCTGTAACGTATTTGTCGAGTCTGCGACGTATTTGATGACACTGTGACATAATTGTCGACTATGTGGCATTATTGTGGACTATGTGGCATAATTGTCGACTCTGTAATGTATTTATCGACTTTGTAATGTATTTATCGACTCTGTAATGTATTTATCGACTATGTGACATATTTGTAGACTCTGTAACGTATTTGTAGAGTCTATGACGTATATGTCGATTCTGTTACGCATTTGCCGAAACAATACCGCATTTATCGACTATGTGACACAACTGTCGACTCTGTGACGTATTTGTCCTCTGTAACGTATTTGTCCTCTGTAACGTATTTGTCGAGTCTGTGACGTATTTGTCGACAATGTGACATAACTGTCTACTCTGTGCAGTAATTGTCGACTCTGTGACATAATTGTCGACTATATGACATAATTGTGGACTATGTGACATAACTGTCTACTCTGTGACGTAATTCTGGACTCTGTGACATAACTGTCGACTATATGACATACTTGTGGAGTATGTGGCATAATTGTCGTCTCTGTAATGTATTTATCGAGTCTGTGACGTATTTGTCCTCTGTAACGCATTTGTCGAGTCTGTGACGTATTTGATGACACTGTGACATAACTGTCGACTATATGACATATTTGTGGACTATGTGGCATAATTGTCGACTCTGTAATGTATTTATCGAGTCTGTGACGTATTTGTCGACTGTATGAGGTGTTTATCGACTATGTGACGTATTTGTAGACTCTGTAACGTATTTGTCGACTCCGGCATAATTGATGACTCTGGCACGCATTTGTCGAGTCTATGACGTATATATTGAATCTGTGACGTATTTATCTACTCAGTGACATTTTTTTTCGACTCTATAACGTATTTATCTACTCTGTGACGTATTTGTCCTCTGTAACGTATTTGTCGAGTCTGTGACGTATTTGTCGACACTGTGACATAACTGTCTACTCTGTGACGTAATATATGGCATAATTGTCGACTCTGTAATGTATTTATCGACTTTGTAATGTATTTATCGACTCTGTAATGTATTTATCGACTATGTGACATATTTGTAGACTCTGTAACGTATTTGTAGAGTCTATGACGTATATGTCGATTCTGTTACGCATTTGCCGAAACAATACCGCATTTATCGACTATGTGACACAACTGTCGACTCTGTGACGTATTTGTCCTCTGTAACGTATTTGTCCTCTGTAACGTATTTGTCGAGTCTGTGACGTATTTGTCGACAATGTGACATAACTGTCTACTCTGTGCAGTAATTGTCGACTCTGTGACATAATTGTCGACTATATGACATAATTGTGGACTATGTGACATAACTGTCTACTCTGTGACGTAATTCTGGACTCTGTGACATAACTGTCGACTATATGACATACTTGTGGAGTATGTGGCATAATTGTCGTCTCTGTAATGTATTTATCGAGTCTGTGACGTATTTGTCCTCTGTAACGCATTTGTCGAGTCTGTGACGTATTTGATGACACTGTGACATAACTGTCGACTATATGACATATTTGTGGACTATGTGGCATAATTGTCGACTCTGTAATGTATTTATCGAGTCTGTGACGTATTTGTCGACTGTATGAGGTGTTTATCGACTATGTGACGTATTTGTAGACTCTGTAACGTATTTGTCGACTCCGGCATAATTGATGACTCTGGCACGCATTTGTCGAGTCTATGACGTATATATTGAATCTGTGACGTATTTATCTACTCAGTGACATTTTTTTTCGACTCTATAACGTATTTATCGACTCTGTGACGTATTTGTCCTCTGTAACGTATTTGTCGAGTCTGTGACGTATTTGTCCACACTGTGACATAACTGTCTACTCTGTGACGTAATATATGGCATAATTGTCGACTCTGTAATGTATTTATCGAGTCTGTGACGTATTTGTCCTCTGTAACGTATTTGTCGAGTCTGCGACGTATTTGAAGACACTGTGACATAACTGTCGACTATATGACATATTTGTGAACTATGTGGCATAATTGTCGACTCTGTAATGTATTTATCGAGTCTGCGACGTATTTGTCGACTCTATGAGGTTTTTGGCGAGTCTGTCACGTATTTGTCGACTCCGTAACGTATTTGTCGAGTCTATGACGTGTATGTCGATTCTGTGACGTATATGCCGAATCAACACCGCATTTGTCGACTATATGACACAACTGTCGACTCTGTGGTGTACTTGTCAACTCTGTAACATACTTGTCGACTGAGTAACGTATTTGACGACTCTGTAACGTAATTTGTCTACTCTATGACGTTTAGGTCGACTCTGTAGCATATTTGTCGATTCTATGGCGTATTCGTCGACTTCGTGACGTATTTGTCGACGCTGTTACATATCTGTCTACTCTGGGACGTAATTGTCGACGCTGTTACATATCTGTCTACTCTGGGACGTAATTGTCGATCCTGTGACATAATTGTCGACTCTGTTACATAATGGTCGACTATGTGACTTATTTGTCCTCTGTAAGGTATTTGTCGAGTCTGTGACGTATTTGACGACACTGTGATATAACTTTCGACTATATGACATAATTGTGGACTATGTGGCATATTTATCGAATCTGTGACGTAGTTGACGAGTCTGTGTCGTAGTTGACGAGTCTGTGACGTGTTTGACGAGTCTGTGACGCATTTGTCGACACTGTGACATAACTGTCTACTCTGTGACGTAATTGTCGACTCTGTGACATAACTGTCGACTATATGACATAATTGTGGACTATGTGGCATAATTGTCGACTCTGTAATGTATTTATCGAGTCTGTGACGTATTTGTCCTCTGTAACGTATTTGTCGAGTCTGTGACGTATTTAACGAGTCTGTGACATAACTGTCGACTATATGACATAATTGTAGACTATGTGGCATAATTGTCGACTCTGTAATGTATTTATCGAGTCTGTGACGTATTTGTCCTCTGTATCGTATTTGTCGAGTCTGTGACGTATTTGACGACACTGTGACATAACTGTCGACTATATGACATAATTGTGGACTATGTGGCATATTTATCGAATCTGTGGCGTATTTGTCGACACTGTGACATAACTGTCTACTCTGTGACGTAATTGTCGACTCTGTGACATAATGGTCGTCTATATGACATAATTGTGGACTAAGTGGCATAATTGTCGACTCTGTAATGTATTTGTCGAGTCTGTGACGTATTTGACGAGTCTGTGACGTATTTGACAAGTCTGTGACGTATTTGACGAGTCTGTGACGTATTTGACAAGTCTGTGACGTATTTGACGAGTCTATGACGCATTTGACGACACTGTGACATAACTGTCTACTCTGTGACGTATTTGTCAACACTGTGACATAACTGTCTACTCTGTGACGCAATTGTCGACTCTGTTACATAATTGTCGACTATGTGACATAATTGTGGACTCTGTGGCATAATTGTGGACTATGTGGCATAATTGTCGACTCTGTAATGTATTTATCGACTCTGTAATGTATTTATCGACTCTGTAATGTATTTATCGACTCTGTAATGTATTTATCGACTCTGTAATGTATTTATCGACTCTGTAATGTATTTATCGACTATGTGACATATTTGTAGACTCTGTAACGTATTTGTAGAGTCTATGACGTATATGTCGATTCTGTTACGCATTTGCCGAAACAATACCGCATTTATCGACTATGTGACACAACTGTCGACTCTGTGACGTATTTGTCCTCTGTAACGTATTTGTCGAGTCTGTGACGTATTTGTCGACAATGTGACATAACTGTCTACTCTGTGCAGTAATTGTCGACTCTGTGACATAATTGTCGTCTATATGACATAATTGCGGACTATATGGCATAATTGTCGTCTATATGACATAATTGTGGACTATCTGGAATAATTGTCGTCTATATGATATAATTGTGGACTATGTGACATAATTGTCGACTCTTTAACGTATTTATCGAGTCTGTGAAATATTTATCCTCTGTAACGTATTTTTCGAGTCTGTGACGTATTTGACGATTCTGTGACATAACTGTCGACTATATGACATAATTGTGGACTATGTGGGATAATTGTCGACTCTGTGACGTAGTTGACGAGTCTGTGTCGTAGTTGATGATTCTGTGACGTATATGCCGAATCAACACCGCATTTGTCGACTATATGACATAATTGTGGACTATGTGGGATAATTGTCGACTCTGTGACGTAGTTGACGAGTCTGTGTCGTAGTTGACGAGTCTGTGACGTATTTGACGAGACTGTGACGCATTTGTCGACACTGTGACATAACTGTCTACTCTGTAACGTAATTCTGGACTCTGTGACATAACTGTCGACTATATGACATACTTGTGGAGTATGTGGCATAATTGTCGACTCTGTAATGTATTTATCGAGTCTGTGACGTATTTGTCCTCTGTAACGTATTTGTCGAGTCTGTGACGTATTTGACGACACTGTGACATAACTGTCGACTATATGACATAATTGTGGACTATGTGGCATATTTATCGAGTCTGTGGCGTATTTGTCGACACTGTGACATAACTGTCTACTCTATGAAGTAATTGTCGACTCTGTGACATAATTGTCGACTATATGACATAATTGTGGACTATGTGGCATAATTGTCGACTCGGTAATGTATTTATCGAGTCTGTGACGTATTTGTCGATTCTGTGACGTATATGCCGAATCAACACCGCATTTGTCGACTATATGACACAACTGTCGACTCTGTGATGTACTTATCAACTCTGTAACGTACTTGTCGACTCAGTAACGTATTTGTCGACTCTGTGGCGTTTTTGTTGACTTTGTAACGTATTTGTCGACTCTGTAACGTAATTTGTCTACTCTATGACGTTTAGGTTGACTCTGTAGCATATTTGTCGACTCTATGGCGTATTCGTCGACTCCGTGACGTATTTGTCGACGCTGTTACATATCTGTCTACTCTGGGACGTAATTGTCGACGCTGTTACATATCTGTCTACTCTGGGACGTAATTGTCGATTCTGTGACATAATTGTCGACTCTGTTACATAATGGTCGACTATGTGACATACTTGTAGACTCTGTGGCATAATTGTCGACTTTGTGACATAATTGTCGACTCTGTGACGTATAGCTATCTACGTTGACGAATAATGGGAGTATTATTATATGAGTAAATATTTTTAGGAATATATACAAGAAGTTAATAGTTATACATAAATAACATATAATTTTACAAGTTTTTAGAATTCTTTTTTCTTTTTTACATATCTGTTTTATTAATCAAATTATTATGAGAGTTATCAAAACCAAGCTATTTGACAAATACTTGATTTCCTTGTCTTTTGAGAACGTTTTCTACAGGATATACATCTGGATACTTAGCCGTCTGCTTGTAGAAACCAGCGTAGATGAGCTGATCTCGATAGTCCTTCAGACTTTGAAAATCTCCGTCGACCAATTAGATGTATATCCTTTCTCGAATATTTGCTTTGCAATACTCACTCGTACTTTGTCGCCGATCGTGAATTTAGACTTTTTCTTCTGCACTCCCTTAAGATAGAATCGCTTTGGAACTTGAGCGTGATTCGTAGCAGCGACTTCGTTAGATTTCATACCTATAATAGTTCGATGCTGATTATCGTTATACTTTTCCAGCAAAGCAGACAATATATCAAGCCATTTATAGCTCTCTGCAAACTGAACTTTATCCACATATTGTTTTTGAAAGTGCGATTGAATCAGTCGTATATTACTGCTTTTAGATTCCTGTACGTTGAGTAGAGATGGATCTTATATTTTTTCGTAAAATTCAGGAATGTTGTATTATAGAACTCTTTTCCTCTATCAACATGCAAATTTTTCGGTACTCGATCTTGATGTAGTACATACTTCATCGCTGTTGTAACTTCTTCTCCAGTTTCTGGTTTAATTAGTACGACCTAATCATACTTGGAAAATCCATCTATGAGTATCAGCAAGTATCTATAACCTTTGTTTTCTCGAGCAGAAGGTTGTATTTCAACCAAACCGGCTTGCCCAGTCTCATCCAAACCTCGTATATTGAACTTTCGTTGTGGATAATTGCGACGAGCAGGTTTATGAAGCTCCTCAACTACTCTCTGATGCATCATCTTTTTGTCTCACTATCTTCTTTAATATTTGACTGTAAGATTTGAAATAACATATCATACAACGTTTGAATAGCTGAATGATTTATTTTCATTTTCTCTATAAGTATGTTAGCGTTTGACCAGGTACTGGGACGTTGTCAAAGTACCGGTATATTTACGTTACCTTTGGGCCGAACAAAGCTCTTATGGATCCTCCGCTTTTTCGATACCTACAAAATATATATGCAACACCTCAATGAGGTGTATATTTGAAAACAGATGGTTAATCGTAATAAATTATATAATTGTAAATTTTCATGATTTTCTCTAAAAACAAATTGTATGTACATAATATATCTTGTAACGGTTCTTGAAGTCCGTCGAACCGTACCCCAACTGTTTCCATTGAATCATTTGAACTCAGCGTACGTTACGCGCCGTACGAGCTCCGTCAGACAATTATCCGAATCAGGTGTCGCTAAAATCGAGGACCTCTCATTACAATAGCGCCGCTCGGCCTCGCGCAGAGAAATCGCGAGTGCTCAGCCTCTTTCGCTCGGGAACCGGCAACGACGACACACCTCCAACACAACTTCTCCGCACCGTCCCCGCATATCCCAACGAAAACGGGGTTTCACGTTGAGAGGCAAATCGTGATTCAGCAAATCCGAAATTGCGGGTCAGGGAGGCGAGATCCGGTCGTCGAAGTTCGCTCTGCAAGGGGAAACCTCATCTCGACTACACAGCCGTGGAATCGACTGATCATCCTGAGCGAAAGGAGCCACCGTTTGACTCAGCTACATACAATAAGCTAAGTGATTTCGTCCTCAGATATTTTCGGAAAGAATTTTGTAACGCCTGCGCCGTTTGTTCTTTACTTATTAAAGCTACATTTCGTTAAAATCAGGGTAAAATAATCCTTGCGGTTTCGACATTTATTGTTTATTAAGAGAATCGGAAACATTAATCCTTTGGATAAGTAATTTGAATGCCAGCCGTGAATTTGTATTGATGATGAAATGCGTATTACGTTAGCCGTCGTTTATAAAGTAATGTAAAATAGCGAACGATTAGTAATATAAAAGGAAGCTAAATAAAATTATAAGTCTGCGGAATTGAAATATAATTTTTAACGTATATTGATTTAATTGAATAAGATCCCGCACCCTGCCATCTCGTAAATCGGACTAATAATTTAGTTAATATATAATTTCTGATGACTTTTTTAATTTAATAATTATTGTATTAATTATTCTGCTATTTTCTTGCATATACCCTAATATTTCCAATCGTTGTTTAAATTTTATAATCTATATTTATTATAAAGATAAGTAAGATATAAAATTTTACATTGGCGCCTAACTACGGGTAAAAGTTAATTTTTAACTTTTGAATCTATCACACGATTTGGAGGTATTCATAAATATGCATGGAAAAAAATAATTCGATTTACCTTACACGGTCAGGTAGACAGTCAAAGCGAATAGTTTATAATTATAAGGGAAAATTTTGCGCAAGGTCAAATAAACGGAAGATGGTAGTAACGATAAAACCAACAATCCGAGCTCGAGAGACAGCGTGCCGAGCTCGAAAACATGCGGACAGCGCTCGAAGCCGAGTGACAGCAAATCGAGAATGCAAGACGAAACAACGAACAAGCTGCGCAAAGAAACACACCTCCAGCCATAAACGGCACGGACCAGCCAATTCGTCAATCAACTGCAACGAACAACAAGAATAATGCAAGTACTTCCGAAATTTGCAATTTTATAGGCGGTATGAGTTTTATGAATTTAGAGATAAAAATTCCAAAATTTTCCGATGAAAATCAAAGTAATCCTGTCGAATTTCTCGAAGTCCTAGAAAAATTTTTTAGAATAAAAAACATTAAAGATGACGTAAAGAAAAGGCCAGAGGTGGAAATTGCACTAGACGGAAAAGCTCGATTGTGGTTGAACCTTCAGAATCAATTTATTACCTTCAATGATTTCAAAAGTGCGTTTTTAATGGAATTTTACTCAATCCCAATTCAGGTAAAAGTAAAAAGCCAATGGTCTAATAAAAAATATCGTGAACTAGATGGGAACTTGTAGACTTATTATTATAAGCAGTTAAACCAAGCAAATTACATTTTATAGGGCAAACACTCGCACATTTAGATGCGGTTCGCGCCGATAGACAACAAGAGCGCGATCGCAAACAATTTTCACAGCCTAGCAACAATTTTCAAAATAACTACCGACAAAACGTTAAAGTAAGACAAATGAACGCATATAGGGGACGCGGATACAATCATAATTTTAACGGTCGTCGAAATAATTTCCATAATAGTAATTATAAATATAATTCAAGGCCACATAACGCGAATTTTCCGCACATTATAATCAGCAAAATCAGACGCAGTCCTCGTCAACACATACACCGAATGTAAACAGTCAAAATCATCAAATACCCGATACGCGCTATCCCCCGCCAGGATACTCGCAAAACTATCAACAGAGTTCGGGAAATAATAATCAGTCGACAAGCAGGGGAAATAACCAAAATTTAAACTCGGAATCGACGCGTTGAGTATAGGTCCGCCAACGTGTCGACAATTTTATGATTTCGTTAACGAACTAGAACATGGAATTGAGAAAAACAAGGACCAAGTCATTGATAATTATTTAAATAAAACAACGCCGTCTCCTCATTTATTATTAAATATAATTAACACAAAAATTTGGTGTTTAGTAGATTCAGGAAGTCAAATCACCGCTATATCAGAATCATTTTATGAAAAAATAAAACAAAATAATAAAATACTAGAATTACCGGTTTCAAATATTTTCGTTTCAACTGCTATTGGGAAAAAGAATACTACTGTTAAAAAACAAATTTTATTGGAATTTAAAATTAATGATTATCAAAGTTTTCACATCTTTTTGGTTATCCCATTCTTGTCGAGTGACATTGTATTAGGAAATGATTGGAATTTTAAAAACGGTGTTGTAATAAACTACAATGATAGAACGTTACAAATAAAAAATAAACCTATTCCGCGTGAGTTAATGATGTTTGAACCGAGCACTTCAGACAAAATCGTAATGTCTCACAAAGATCAAAAAACTTTTATTTATTTAATTAAAATTAAGGAACTTGAAAATGCAATGAAAAATGTAAATTTAAATAAAATAAGTGAAAAAGAGAATGAAATGAATAATGCGCCGGAGAGCGAAAATAATGATATAATGATTCATCCAAAAATGAATGAAATTGAAATTATTTATGATAAAAATAAAGATGAACAAATAAGTTATAATAATATGAAAGAAAAAGATGAAATTTTGAACAATGATCAAAACAAGAGAAGAATGAAATTTTAAGTGGCGCGAAAGCTAATGAAAATAATTCGAGTAATAATACATTGAAAATAAATGAAATTCACTGTAATAGAAACAGTAATTCATTCATTGAAAAAAATGAGACTAATAGTAATATAGAGAATTTATCTGAAGCGCTCCGTTCAATTGCGTGTAAACTAACGTCACTTAGCGGCGCGCAAAAGGAAAATTTTTTTAATTTATTAATAAGAAAACAAAAACTTTTCTCTGACAAACCTGGTTGTGCGAGGGGATATGTGCATGAAATTAAGTTAACAAAACGCAACCCAATTATAAGAAAAACTTACTCAGTACCTTTAGCGTTGAGAGATAAAGTTAGATTAAAAATCGCCGAAATGTTAGAAGCTAACGTAATAGAACCTTCGATTAGTCCGCACAGTAACCCTTTGCGCGTAGTACAAAAAAGCGATGGGGATGTTAGAATCTGTTTAGACGCGCGATATTTGAACGAGGTAATTGAGGACGACCATGAGTCGCCGCCCATTATTAGTGAACTTTTACAAGAACATACGGGCGCGACATTTTTTACGAAAATGGATTTGACGAACGGATATTGGCAGGTACCCCTACACGAAAATTCGAAACAGCTTACGGCCTTTTTATTTGATTCATCTATGTACCATTTTGCGCGTGTTCCGTTCGGTATAAAGAATGCAGGAAGCGCATTCATAAGGGCACTTAAAAAAGCATTGATAAAGGGATCGAAAAAATTACAAAAAGCCTTGCGAAATTACATAGATGATCTTTTGTTGGGAACCGTGTCTTTTGAAGAACATTTAACCGTTTTAGAAGAATTATTTTCGATTTTAATTGAGTTTAACTTCACTATTAAATTATCAAAATGTGAGTTTTTTAAAAATGAAATTACGTTTCTGGGATTTGTTATTTCGCCAAGAGGGGTGACCCCAGATCCGGAAAAATTAGCTAATATCAGGGATTTTGAAGAGCCTAAAAACAAAAAACAGCTACAGCAATTTTTAGGAGTTTTTAACTACTATAGGAGATTCTGTTTAAAATACAGCGGGTTAATCACACCCTTTCGGGAATTACTGAAAAAAGATTCGGTTTGGGAATGGGAGCCAAAACATTCACAAGCTTTCCTAGAACTTAAAGAAGGCTTTATTCGTGTTGTATGTTTGTCGCATATAATACCGAATAAGACTTTTAAAGTTCAAACTGATAGATCTGACCTCGGAATCGGGGGAGTGATCTATCAGGAGGATGATAATGGCGACCACCGTATAATCTCCGTAGCAAGTAGATGTTTAACGAGCGCAGAATCGAACTACACGACGACTGAAAAAGAGCTGCTGGATATAATTTACACGGTATACAAACTTCAATACTATTTAATCGGAGTGACCTTCGAAATAATTACTGACCATAAGGGTTTGACGTTTTTGATGAATTTTGTTTACCTGAAAATCCGGTTAAAAATAACGTAGTATCTTCATTGGTAATTATGTTAATGCATAATGAAAATGCCTCGTTAAAAACTATTTTAAAAAATCTGAGCGAAAATCAATCACAAGATCCTATTTTACGTAATATTATTTATAACATAAATAATAAAAGACAAATAAAAGAAAACTATCAAAAGTATGAAAATATTTTATTCCATAAAAATAAAGGCGGTGAAAACTGGTGTATCATGGTCCCTGTATGCGCTATCAGTAAGAACACTTGAATAAACAATAACAATCACTATGTTTATTTCTAACAGTTGAACAATAACTATAAATAAAATCTGCGTTAAATACTAATGACTTGTGTCGTAATAATTAAAATGCGCGTGAAAAGGTCGAACGCGTCGCGCGTGCTGGAGAACGCTTGGTGTGATCAACTTTCTTCTCCGGCGGTTCGTGTACATCTCAATACGCAGAAACGCGGAAGAAAATCGGAGAAACGCCGGGAACCGAGGAAGAATACATCGCTTGATTTTGGGGGGCGTTAACCGCGAAACACCACAATTAATACGCGCGTTATAACTAGTCCGGCCCGAACATACCGCCCGCCACGAACTAATTGACAAATTTGATCGTAAACCGATAAGACAAGGAAAAATGCTAGAGTACAAAAATTCGGCCGTAACAATAAGTTTCGAAAACTATATATCTCACGAAAAGCAACTTATTGAAAAACTGTCTTAACTTTTATCTTATGCAAACGTATCGTACGCGCAATTCGTTAATAAATAGAATAAAATGACTATACATCAAAGAAATAAAAATTTGCAAACATTAATCGTGACTAATACAATAAAATAATACAAAATTCAATTCGAAAATTTGACGGAAATACAAATTGAAAATCTAAATCTTCACTCTTCAGTCTTCTCTCTTCATACTTCTCTCTTCATGAAGAGTCAGTGTGTAGGTCAGCCATTGAAAGGTCATGACTGCCCGCCATGACGAGATGCACCTGAGAGAGGTGAGCCGCAGCCTCCTGATTGGTGGGTAACAAGATTAACTTGTTGATGGGTCGCTTGTACTGCGTAGAGGCTGACTTGATCGTGGCAACTCGAGCCAATCCGTTGGAGCCCAGATGCAGACAGGTTATCCTCGTCAATGGCCACTTTGTTGGTGGCAACAATCCGTCCTTGAATAAGACGACGTCTCCCACCTTGAAGTCTCGATTGGGATGAAGCCATTTACACCGTTGCTGAGCCTGGGAAAGAAACTCCCCATGCCATCTCTTCCAGAAGTGGTTCCGCATGAGTGTGACCAAATGCCATCTACAAGATGCAGAACAATTTTCATTATTTTCAATAAAAGGTTCAGCAGGTGAGGTGAGAGGGGCCCCTATCAGAAAATGTCCAGGAGTCAAAGCAGCGACATCCTGTTCACTAGAGCTAAGCAGAGAGAGTGGGCGAAAGTTTAGACAAGCTTCAATCATAGCCGCGACAGTAGAAAACTCTTCGAAAGTCAACTTTGACTCTCCTACAATCCGTTTAAGATGACTCTTAAAGGATTTAACATTCGCCTCCCACAAACCTCCAAAATTAGGTGCTCTAGGTGGAATAAAAGACCACTCCACACCGTCACGAGCAATAGCAGCAGCCACTTCCTGACTGATAGCAGATGTCTCTGCAAACAAAGCCCGCAATTCAGCCTCAGCCCCTTGGAAATTGGTACCATTATCACTGAAGATAGATTTACACAGACCTCTACGTGCTACAAATCGACGGAAGGCAGCTAGAAAGGCTGCAGATGTGAGGTCGGATACGACCTCGAGATGAACGGCTCGAACCACCATGCAAACAAAAATTGCGACGTATCCTTTGAAGGACTTCTGACCTCTTCCTCCAGATGCTCTAATGAAAAATGGACCTGCAAAATCGACGCCTGTGAAAGTAAAAGGTCGGGCAGGTCTGGTCCTAACAGCAGGCAAGGGTCCCATCTGCTGCTCAAGCGTAGCTGCATTGAATCGAGCACATCTCACACACCTGCGAACAATACCTCGACAGACATTACGCCCTTGAAACAACCAGAATTGACGTGCGAGGTGACTCTGAACCACATTAGGTCCACCATGCAGAGTAGTTAAGTGGGCCTGATGAATAAGCAATTTTGATACATGATGTTTTGCCAAGAGAATTATCTGATGTTTCTCATTCTCCGACAAATAAGCATTCTGTAATCTACCTCCCACTCTCAACAAACCTTCAGAGTCCAAAAAGGGTGATAAACGCCTAATCGAGCTGGAGGCTGACACAGATACAGCAGATTACAAAGCCTTAATTTCAGCACTAAACATCTCTCGCTGAACCAACAACAGTAATGACCTACGACCCTTGGCTATTTCTGACGCTGATAACCAGGTGACTCTTCTCTCAGACTTGGGAGACACATTGGAACACCAACGATGGACATAAGCCAAGATATGGATGATCTTGTCGACCGAAGAAAAACGCCCTAACCACTCCGACCAATCGTCAGGTAAATGTGCTACAAATGCACTGACCTGATTTGACTTACGTACCTCCAAATCCGTACTGAATTCCTCAGATGAAGACTCAGGCCACTCAGAACGTGGACGACGCAACCATTCCGGACCGTGCCACCAAAGTGCGGTGTCTTTCAAAACAGTCGGCGAAATGCCTCGAATCGCTAAATCAGCTGGGTTGTCAGCGGAACGCACGTGCCTCCATGTTGCAGAAGGTAGCAACGTCAAAATCTGGCTTGCTCTATTGTCAATAAACGGCTTCCATCGAGATGGATAATCATGAAGCCAAGCTAAAACTACTCGAGAGTCCGACCAACAATGAATATGTACAGGCTGTTTATCTAGTTTTGGTAAAATGTATGAAGCTAAACGAACCAACAAATGAGCGCCACAAAGCTCTAGCTTGGGAAGGCTGATAACTTTTATTGGAGCGACCTTGGATTTTGCAGTGATCAGCTTTGAACAGCTTCCCTTTTCAGAATGCAAAACAACGTAAAGAGCAGCAACGTATGCTCTCTCGGAAGCGTCACTGAAACAGTGCAATTCCCAATCAGATGATCTAAACGAGCCTAACCACCTCGGTACTCGAATCGACTCTAACTGCACCAACTGATCTCTAAACTCAATCCAAGCCTGTCTCAGCCCTTCAGGAACCGGATCATCCCAATTCACCCCTTGCATCCAGAGCTTTTGGAGCATGATCTTTGCGCAGACGATAACAGGTGCAAGCCAACCTATAGGATCAAATAGCTTAGCAATTTCCGATAGGATGGATCTTTTTGATACTTTGGCATTCAATTCCAAGTGAGCTACTTTGAAACAAAAGGCGTCCTCTGACGAAATCCAACGTAAACCCAACGTTGATACAGCTTCCTGCTCATTAATCGAAGCGCCATCAGAGTTGTCCTGAGAAGACCCTAACTTTTTCAACAATCGCGGATCACTAGCTGCCCATTTCCCGACTGACATACCGGCTGAAGCCAAGATTTTTACAAGTTGCTCTCTGACTGCAACAGCTTCCTCCAGAGTATCTCCCCTGCGAAGAAATCATCGGCATATCGATTTTTTTTAAGAACTTCAGCGGCTTTCGGAAAATTGCCCTGCTCACACTCTGCAAGTCGAAGCATACATGCATTGGACAAAAAAGGGGCACAGGCTGTACCATATGTGACCGTAGTCAATCTAAAAGTTTCAATCGGTAAATCAGCTGCTCTGCGCCACAGGATTCTCTGCCAATCTACATCCCGTTTATTCACCAAGAATCGCCTAAACATTTTGACAACGTCGCAAGAAAAGACAAAAGGCAGAAAAGACCACCGAACTATCAGAATAAGAATGTCCTCTTGGAGTTTAGGACCAATGTGCAGAACCGAGTTCAGAGACACGCCCTCAGAATTCCGTTGTGATGCATTAAAGACTACACGGATTTTGTTGCTATCATCTCTTTTGAAAACAGCGTGATGTGGAAAGTAGTAGGAATCTGAATTGGTTACCTGATTCGACGGTACTACTTCTATGTGTCTCAACTCACGATACTCCTCCATGAAGGCCTCATACGCCTTGGCAAGGTCCGGTTGTTTGCAGAAACTACGCTCTAGACGTCTGAAGTTGGCCTCAGCGATACCTCAAGTACCGATGCCAGAAGGTTGCTGAAGGAAGGGTAAACGCACGACAAAGCGTCCCTCATCGTTGCGTATACAAGTCCTCCGGAAGTGCTCCCAGCATGCCTCCTCCTCAGGCGTCAAACGTGTTGAAGACGGAACCTCTTCGATCTCCCAGAACTTGGCGACAATGTTCGTCAGTTCATGGTCCACTGACACCAAGTGTGAAGCCGCATAGCCAGACGAATTTCCCGGCTTCCTAGAGGCACCCATCAGCACCCAGCCAAAAACAGTAGACAAGGCAGCAGGCGTGCCTGGTTGGCCCTTTATGAGCCCGGGTAGCAAAGCCTCAGCATAGACTTCGCTGTTCAGAATACAGTCCACTCGTCCTTGGGTTCCAATGTACGGATCTGCCAGGTCGAGTCCCTGAAGATGAGTCCACTCCTCCACCCTCGTCTCAGAATGCGGGATGAAGGCAGACACCCTTTTGACGACCAAGGCTGTAAAATTTAAACAAAAATCAGATACTCGGTCAGACTTGAGTATGAGATTAACCTGACTTCGAGCGACCACAGTATCCGCGTCTCCGACTCCGAACACAACGACAGTTCTCGGACATCGGGGTAACGAAAGAGCACACGCTACATGCTCGGACAGAAATGATTCCTCAGCGCCGGAATCCAGTAGTGCTCTGACAGTCATCGACTGTCCACCTGGCGATTGCAACAACCTCCGACAAGTACTTGCTGCGTAAGTCGTGGTCTTCAGAATATCAGAGCTTCCAGTGACAGCATGTGCCATCGTAACCTTTGAAGCTGACCCTTGATTCATAGTGGCGCTACCCAATGTAGAACCATGTTGTTCCACGTGCAGCTTGGTGTGATGTTTGTGGCCACATACAAAACACCTGCCTTTTGAGTTGTAATTTTCCACCGAATGACTAGCATTTAAACAGTTGTAGCAGAGCTTCGCTGCGACTGCGTGAGCTCTCCTTTCATCCTGTGAACATGAAGAAAACCTTTCACAATAACCGACAAAATGCTCCCCTCCACAAAATGAACATTTTACACGAGAGGCTTTAGTCTGTTTGCGAGTGGCTATATTAACAGAAGTGCCCTTTGGCTTCTTAAAATGATGGTTTTTCTTTAGATCCCTTGAGAGAGAGCCACTCTCATAGCCACCTCCACTCAAATCAGTTGATCGTACGGTAAAGATTTAATTTCAGCGTATTTTGGGAAACCCGATTTATATTTCCTCTCGACCTCTCTGGCCCAGTCTAGTCGAGTCTCTGACGGCAGTTTGCTCTCCACAAAATAAACGAGGATGTCGTCCCACTGGTCAACCGGTCGGTCCAGTGATTTGAAAGTGTTGATACTTTCGTTGACCGTATTCAATAGCTGATTAAGGTGCTTTCCTGACTCCTTGGTAGCAGACGGAAGATTGACCAGAGACTGCATTTGCAACGAAAAGCGAAGAGATTTATTATCATATCGACTGCAGAGCGTGTCCCAAGCTGTTTGAAAGTTTGCGCCAGTCAAACTAATACCGCTCAATTTCTCAGCTGCTTCTCCTCCTAGACAATTAGATAAGCGTTGAAATTTAACGATAGGAGTCATAGTATTATCGGAGATAACCAGCGATGTAAACTTCTCCTTGAACGTCTCCCAGCCATGCTGGTTTCCATCAAAATGAGGCAGCTTCAGTTTCTCCAACGAAGCCTGTGTTGACATCATGTTGGGCGACGGGTTGACAGAGCCGACCGTAGACTGATTAGTAAACGACCCTCGCAAACTCTGAATTTGGGTTCTCATCCATGTTTTAGTACGCAGATATGAATCCAGAACCGTATCATGTGTGTTCTCCTTGAAGTACGTCCGCTCCTTAAGGCTGTCAGATGACCGCTGAATCGTGAAATCTCGCTGGCTAAACTCCGTCCAGTAAGACTCCAATAAATCCAGACGCACCTCTAGGTTAACTACAGAAAAATGTGCACTGCCTGCAGTGCTCTGAATAGCTGCCAATTTTGCAATTAAATTTGCAGTTTGCTTTTGATCCGCCAACAAATTATTGATTTCAGTCATTTTCATCGGTATAGAGGACAGAGAATTATTCTTCATGAATGTAGCAAATGCTGTGGAGAAACGCTATAGCGTGCGCAAATTCAGCGCGAAGAAAAAATGAACAGAAAAGCCATTGCGTTACCATTTAAATGTCGCTGTACTCTAGAGCGACTGCTACTATAACAAACTATAAAATAACAGAACACTTGAATAAACAATAACAATCACTATGTTTATTCCTAACAGTTGAACAATAACTATAAATAAAATCTGCGTTAAATACTAATGACTTGTGTCGTACTAATTAAAATGCGCGTGAAAAGGTCGAACGCGTCGCGCGTGCTGGAGAACGCTTGGTGTGATCAACTTTCTTCTCCGGCGGTTCGTGTACATCTCAATACGCAGAAACGCGGAAGAAAATCGGAGAAAAGCCGCGAACCACGGAAGAATACATCGCTTGATTTTGGGGGGCGTTAACCGCGGAACACCACAATTAATACGCGCGTTATAACTAGTCCGGCCCGAACAGTCCCTAATTCTATAAAAAAAAGACCTAATTCTAGCAACACATGAAAAACTTGGGCACCCGGGAGTATATAAAACATCGAGTTATTTAAAAAATTATTATTATTGGAGATCTCTTTATAAAGACGTTAAAAGATATGTTTTATCTTGCGATTTGTGTCAACGCGTCAAACACCTTTCGATCGCGATGGAGGGAGCATATCAACTAGTAGATTCTCAAAATCCGGGTGACCTAGTCACCGTAGATTTTTATGGACCCCTCCCTCGCGCTCGAGGGGGAGTACAGTACATATTAGTTGTACTGGACGCGTTCTCTAAGTTAGTACGCTTATATACCATGCAACATGCGACAACTTACATGTCTTTGAAAAGAATTTTTGAACAATATATACCAGAATGCGGGAAACCCAAACGAATTCTCTCAGACAATGGCACGCAATTTACATTACCCAAATGGAGAAATAAGCTAGAAAGTGAGGGTATAAAGGTTGTGTTTAGCTCGATTCGTCACCCCCAATCTAACCCTACCGAGAGGGTAATGCGCGAGATAGGGCGAATGTTCCGTACTTTTTGCAAAAACAAGCACACGGCTTGGGCAAATTACGTAAAAGAAATGGAAGACATGCTGAATATAACCACGCATTATAGTACGGAATGTACGCCCTACGAGTTACACTTCGGCACTCCAATAAAAAACGAAATAGAAAAGTTAGTTAAATTCCCCGAAAATAGAAATATCAATCATAAATATATTATTACTATAGCTAGACAAAACATTAAAAAACACTTTGAAGGTCGTAGAAGAAATCAGAGGGTTTCCACAGTAGAGCTGAACGTGGGTGATCGTGTACTCTTACGAGTAAGGCATTTGTCAAATGCACTCGATAGAGTCACGAAAAAATTCTTCCACCTATACGAAGGGCCTTACATAATATCTAAAATCGTCGGAGAAAATGCTTTCGTGTTAATCGACCCGGAGAAAAATAATGACGTTTTGGGTACCTATAATCGTGCAAATTTAAGGAAGTACTATACTATAGAAAACGAATAAGTAACTTGCGATCTTAGAGAAATAAAGTAGGATGGTATATAATATAAATAAGTAGGTTGAGATGATATAACCGAATATCTATCAATTGCGTTATATAATCTCACTCGATTTAAGCGAATACGATGTAAAATATTTCCGAAGAGTATGCTGATGTGTGAGCGATTTATGGAAAATGTATATGAATGAGCGGTGTGTTCGTTAAAATATCGTTTTAATCGTATAGACATAGATTGACAGACGTAAAGCGAGTATACGTGACGAATTTATTGTGATATAGGTTAAGATTGTAAATAAATTGCGTAAATGGCCATCTTAGTATTAAGAATAAAATGTGAGTACGCAAGAAAGAAGCATCGATGCGAAATATTTTGATTGTATAACAGCGATTTTGCACATAGTTTGATTTATTGTAATCAATCAAGCAGACGAATAATAAGTAGTATAGTGAGTTTATATAGATATTATTTATCTAGATCAGTTAATGCGTACATAGTTAGATAATCTAGTCATCGAGCGTAAACGAATAATACGCGTTTCCGTAATTTATATAAATTCGACAGTATTCCATTTTTTTTTAGAATGATATCGATTTAAATGAACGATTCTCGCAAGGATTTGTTTATGTTTTTGTTTATCTTATTTCTTAATCTATCTGAGATTATTATGTCTACATTGGCGTTACAAAATCAATGATATCAGTCCTGAGTTCTTCCCGTTATTATGAACGGTAAGAAGAAGGGAGAATGTAACGGTTCTTGAAGTCCGTCGAACCGTACCCCAACTGTTTCCACTGAATCATTTGAACTCAGCGTACGTTACGCGCCGTACGAGCTCCGTTGGACAATTATCCGAATCAGGTGTCGCTAAAATCGAGGACCTCTCATTACAATAGCGCCGCTCGGCCTCGCGCAGAGAAATGGCGAGTGCTCAGCCTCTTGCGCTCGGGAACCGGCAACGACGACACACCTCCAACACAACTTCTCCGCACCGTTCCCGCATATCCCAACGAAAACAGGGTTTCACGTTGAGAGGCAAACCGTGATTCAGCAAATCCGAAATTGCGGGTCAGGGAGGCGAGATCCGGTCGTCGAAGTTCGCTCTGCAAGGGGAAACCTCATCTCGACTACACAGCCGTGGAATCGACTGATCATCCTGAGCGAAAGGAGCCACCGTTTGACTCAGCTACATACAATAAGCTAAGTGATTTCGTCCTCAGATATTTTCGGAAAGAATTTTGTAACGCCTGCGCCGTTTGTTCTTTACTTATTAAAGCTACATTTCGTTAAAATCAGGGTAAAATAATCCTTGAGGTTTTGACATTTATTGTTTATTAAGAGAATCGGAAACATTAAAAGCTCTTATGGATCCTCCGCTTTTTCGATACCTACAAAATATATATGCAATACCTCAATGAGGTGTATATTTGAAAATAGATGGTTAATCGTAATAAATTATATAATTGTAAATTTTCATGATTTTCACTAAAAACAAATTGTATTTACATAATATACCTTAATAATTTTACTAACTACATTACATTTATTTAATACTGTTTGATCCTGCTTCTTATTTACTTTTGTTCCCATCTTCCATAGTCATCTAACAAGGTTTGTTCTTTAAAAAAAATTGTATTTAAATATAGACGTAAATTAACTCTTACATTAAAATGAAAATATGCTAAAAATGTTGAGCGCAAATGTAAGACGTGTACAAATCATATAAAAGACAAACTTTAACCAATAGGTTTCAGAAGTACCTGTAATGTTGCAATATTATTATTCCGCGCACAGAATTAAATGTGTACAGTAAAAAATGAAGTTGGTTTAAAAAAAAAAGAATTCGTGCACAATAAATGGGCACTGCTTTGCGAATATCCAAAGTGGGAACGAAAAAGTTGTGCTCGGTTTCAGAATAAATTGTGATATAAGGTGCACAATAATCTTGGGTACAATCTTGAAATTTTATTATTTTTTTCATTTTATAAAGTGCACTATCAGTGGTGTACGATTTAAAAGGTTGGCAAATTATTATTAATGTTATGTGCATAAAAAGATTGTACATAATAATTCTTTCACTTTGATTTTAAATAATGTACAAATCTAAAAATATCCTGTGAATAAAATTCAAGACATAATTTTTTGTGCATAATAAGTGATGTGTACAATTATTATTATCTAAAATTTTACAGAATGTGTTTTTAAAAAATTTTTTTTTGATCGATTATATCTCGAGAACGACGCAGTCATTTATTACCAATCAGGTCTCATTTTTTCATTTTGAAATGAAGATTCAAAATTTAAAAGATATTTCAAGATTCATTGATTTGTTTTTGTTTTATAACTACTTTTTGATTTTTCGATTTTTGAGATTTAGATTTTTGTTTTTTATTCCATATATTAGAAATATTATGATAAATCTTTTGTAAATTCATTAAAAAGACCATCAAATTACCTATCTTTTCAGTAAATTTTGGATAGGCTGTTTTTTTCTCCTAAATAATTTTTAAAATAAAAAACGTGACTACACGGAGGGAAATGGTCTAGTGAAAGTTACTATTTCGTATGGTAATGTCGGAACTTAGTTGCAGAATAATAGTGGAATTTTTAATTAGGGTCAAGCTTTTTCTTATAATGTTTTGAAAAATAATGTATTAATATCACAAAATTGGATAAACTAGTTTTTAAGAAATATTTTCATAGTACTTTGATGGTTTTACATTATAATATTAAAATATGTTTTTATGATATTTCCCAAATTCAAACACTTTTCATTACTTTATTTTTATTGCATTGATCTACTATTAATTTATTTATTCATTAAAACAAATTAATTACAAATAATTAAAAGAATATTCACAAATCTTAATTAAAATAAAAAGTGCGTGAGACAGTTAATTAATGTTTCCCTGTCTACTTTATGCGTTAAGATCATTTATGCCCTATTAAATTAAAGTGTTGCCAACTAAGGTCTCATTTTTAATTAATGAAATCTAAATCATAATTAAATTTCTTATTTAATCATGTATAAAATACAGTATTTATAATGAAAGTACACTATAAATGTTTTTTTCAATTTCAAAAAATTAGAAAGCTAACTTATCAAAAAAACAATTAGTGGTCTAACATACCCCACTTTACGGGATCTTTTGGGCCACAATGATTTAGTATTGTAACTTAATGCCTTATTGACAATCGGGTAATGTAGTAATGACAATGTATGCGTTAGAACTATATACGTATATTCCCGTAGCCGAAACTACCCAATTTTTCGCTTCCAGCGTGATATAACACGTCAAAGTTGAAAAGTGGCACAAGAGACCCCACTTTACGGCACTATGATAAGTTAGGCATTTCTTTACTAACATCACTATTTTGAATTTTGCGGCAATCAATTCGATTTTTTTTAATCTGACAGTACCAGTGATTTGCTCTCCAAACAATAGAATTACTTATTTTAAAACCTTATTTATTGACTGGAAAAATTGCGCACGAGCTTAAAAGGGATGGACGTGTACGTAACTCTGATAGACTATAAAGGGTTAATGCTTTCATTATTATTTTAAAGGCTATCTTCACTCTAGTGACGAGGCATACTTCGACGTAAATGATGAACTCGTTATCGTGGGCAGGTTAATGGAGATCATTAAGTATCGCTATTACGACGTTCATCTGGCGCACATTGAGGAGCTATTGGTGTCCCATCCGTATGTGACTGATGCTGCAGTTGTACCGATCCCTCATCCCGTAGATCTAGAAAGATGGCTTTCGTGAGAGTAGTCCCAGTCTCACAGGTATAATCAATATTAAAACCTCAATGGAGAATAATTAGGTATGTAATATATTCAATTTGAAATACTATGATATTATTTTTTTTTTCAATAGTGAAAAAATGTGAAAATACACATACTTTTGGAACAACAAAACAAATATGCACAGTTTTTCACAGTTCTTCACACTTTCTTCACAGTTTCTCACACTTATAAAAAACACGTATTTTATCTAATAAAACTTGCACAATTTTTCACATTTTTTCACCGTTTTTTACAGTTTTTCACATTTTCTCACTTTTTTTTTCATTACATTATCTTATATAAAGGAAATTATAACTGTGATAAATTGTGATAAAACGTGAGAAACTGTGAAAAAATGTGAAAAATTATGAGAAACTGTGATAAAATTTATGAAATATTCTATAATTATTTTTTAAAATCCTGTTCCAAATTTAAGCCCAATTTCACAGTTTCTCACGAAATTCTTATGGTTTTACACTGTTTTTCACACTTTTGCCATTGTTTTTCATATTTTGAAATTTCCACTAGGGTAGGTAACAGAAAAGGAACTTATAAAACTAACCTCTCGGCTTGAATACAATGGTCTTTTAGAAGGCTGTGTCAGGTTTGTCGATGAACTACCGCGTACTACAAATGGGAAAGTCAATAAAAATATACTTAAGGAGCTAGGAAAATATTTTCAGAATGATGTCTATAGTAAAAACCAAATTTTAGATTTAGAGATGAAATATATTGTAAATTCTTTTATAAATTAAATTGAATGTTAACTTAATGCAATATAATAAGAATTTAATGTATAAAATGTCGAATAAATTTTAATGCATTAAATAATCCTCTTTACTACCTAAATCGTTCGTAGTTAATAAATTGCCTTTAATTTCCAACATTTAAATCTGTGTGTGTGTGTGTGCGCGTGCATGCGTGCGTGCGTGTGTGTGTCTGTGTGTGCGTGTGCGTGTGTGTGCGTGTGTATGTGTGTCTGGATGTGAATGAGTATTACTCTGAATAATCACCGTCAAAATTAAGGTTTCAGGGCTCATTTTTTTGTTTTCTTTTTAAAGGAAGAGGGATGAAATTTTTTTTTCTGTTTATCGATGTGTTTTTGTTTTTTTTAGCGGCTTTTTGATATTTGAGTTTTAGTTTTTCGGGTTTTTGGTATGTTTGAAATAATACCATCGATTCAGTAATTAAATAATCTGTTTCCTTTTTTTCTGTTATATACGGAAACGTCGGTTTTTGTTTAATCGGCGATACCTGGGAAATAAAAAACAACAAATTTTTTTTAAAATTTGAGGTGTCTAAGAATATGAAAAAGTATATTCTGTAAAATTTTCAAGCATTTATCGTTTCATTTTTTAAAGGAAAAAATCAATTTGTGAACATAATCGATTTATTTGGCCCACGATAACTTGAATAAAACGGCACTATTCCTTTTATAAATTTTCAGAAAGTAGCTTTTCACTATCTCTTGAGATTTTCCTTTGCCCAGATTTGTTTTGATCATTCATATCTGGAGAACAGTTTTTCAATGAAGATTCGAAATTCAAAAGAAATTTTGTGATTCATTGACTCGTTTTTGTTTTTTAACAGCTTTTATATTTTACGACATTCTAAAATCGACAAGGTAAATTATTTTAGTATTTTAGAAATAATATGTTCGTTTTAGTGTAAATGCACTTGTAAGAGCATTAAATTACCTATCTTCTTCGACGCGAAATTTTCTAATAGCTATCTCTCTTCTGTTTTAAACTCTAAAATGTAATTTTTTGTTTAATTAGTGGTATCTCGAAAACATATTATGGAAAATTAAAAAAAAATTGTGCCTATTATTGAAGAAGGTAGTTTTTCACTATCTCTTGAGTTATTTGCCCAGACTATAAGGTCTTTTATCATTCAAGATATTTGAGGTTATTTTTAGGCACGACCACTCCATCAGAGAGCCTTATATTTTCGTCATTGCATAAAGTATAATAACTTAAAAACTAACCAATTATTGCATAAAAACATATTTTAACACTATAATAACAGATTTCAAGCATCCCCGTATAGATGTATGCATGAATGTATGTGTGCATGTAATTAAGTTTATGCAATAACTCAGCGAAACTGCAGTTAAACCGGCTGAAACTTAGAGAGGTTACTTGTCTCATTATAGGAAGCTGACATATCTATTTTCAGCCACATCCGATGAGTATATTTATATATATATCACAACTTTCAAAGACATTGAAAAGTCGAATTTTAACTGTATCTTAAATAAATTTAATATTTTTATCAAATTTTCGACGGTAAAGTTGTAGATCGCAAAAAGAATATAACTTTTTCGTATTCAACATTTTTTACGAAAATGTCAGTTAAACAAAGTTTGTAGAGAAAAACGAAAAAAAACGCAAAAAGGGCATCAAAAATCGATTTTTAGGCCATAATTGGATTATAACAATATACGCAAAAATTTTCTACGGTACAGTTGTAGATTGCAAAAAATACACTTTTTTGTATTGAATATTTTTTACGACAACGTCATTTCAACAAAGTTTGTTGACATAAACGAGAAATAACGCGCAAAAAAGGTATAAAAAATTTATTTTTAGGTCACAATTGGATTATATAAGATTATACACACAAATTTTTCTGGGTAAAATTGTAGATCTTGAAAGAACACAACTTTTTTGTATGTAACATTTTTTACGAAATCGTTTTTTAAACAATGTTTATCGAGAAAGATGAAAAATTAAGTGTAAAAGAGGCATAAAAATCGATATTTAGGCCGTAATTAGATTATAACAGATTGTACGCAAAACTTTTCGTGGATAAAATTATAGATTTCGAAAAAGAAACTTTTTTGTATTTAACATTTTTTATGAAAACGTTATTTGAACCAAATTTATTGAGAAAATAAAAAATAAAGCGCAAAAGGTATAAAAGTCGGTTTTTGGGTAAGAATTAAATTTAATAAGTTATAAAAATCCCTATTCTTCTTTACTAAATATATACAATATCAATTCTTATCATAAAAACAAAGAAATAATATTATTATACTGTAAACTAATTTTATTTTTAATTTTAATATGATGATGTGAAAGCCGTAGTGATCAATAAATATTAAAGGCGAGCGCGAAGCGCAAGTATCTGCGGTTGTGCCTTAAGTGCAAAAAGCTAGGCTATCAATACAATCTGCCGAAAAAAATTAGTTTTAATTTGATAAAATGGCTATGTTTAAAAAATTCTTTAAATTCCGCTTTTCTTCTTAGAAATAGGTTAAGGGGGTGCCTCATACCGACATAACAGTTTTTCGTTTTATTTAATGCATAAATGAGATTTTCCAAATTTCGCGAACGTACAATCTAATTATAACTAAGAATGTGCGAACGTTTGTAAAATTTTCTTAAACTAATAATTGACTGTGTAAAACGAAAAATCAATAATACCATACATACCACACCAATATCATACATACATACATATACATACACACACACATACATACATACATACAGACAAACATTTTTTTTAAACTCATCGAAATTCAAAATCATCGATATTTATCAAAATCTTTAATCCAAAAATTATCATCGTTACAAAGCTTTCTCTTGGAGAAATCAATAGAAGTGTTTCGTCCGGATAAGTCTGGCGCTAGACGTTTAGATGCGGATATCGATAAAAATGGAATAAAATATGGATCCGACACAAAAGAGCAAGATAGGGGTCTATATACAAATCCAAAAAATATTCGCTGGATATTTGAGTTGATATATCCGTTACAAAGGTGGTGCTCAGCATTTAATAGTTTAGAAAAGAGTTTATTATTGTTTTATTATTATTTTATATTTATTAATTGCATTAATAAAAAATTAGTACAGGGAAATTATAATGAATACAATAAAAAAATTATTTATTGTAAAACATTTATTTAAATATTAGCTTATGTATCACATATTCAATTTAATAAAATAAATATACATGAGGAAAAAAGTTCATAATTTTCACTTTAAGAAATCATATTACTATCCGTATGATTATTATTATTTGTAGTATTCGATTGTTATTAACAAGACTAATACAAAATAAACGCAATTTCAATTATCCAATCACTTTGGTAAGTAGCTATCTCCTTACTTTATTTTTATTACTAGTAATTTACGGAATTAATTCTACTTTATGTAATATACATAGTTTCCATTGAATAATGAGATCAAATACGATATGATCCGAATAAAATGTTGTGCATTAAAAACGTAAGAACATGAAAAAGCACATGCGACGCACAATAATAGACACTCTTCATTTTGTAACTTTGTAGTTTGTAATTGTTTCTAACAATTTTACTGGGCATTCAATTTCCTTTTCCAGATTTTATAAATATAGTAATAGAATAACCCTATTTCAAATAAAATATTAATAATATTTATTTTAAAAAATCAGTCTTAATCTGTTTTAAAAAAACCTTTGCACACAGCGTCACAATATACATTCATAATCTGTAATGAAAGTGAGAACATAGTAATACCTATCGATTATAATTAAATTTGTTCGCGTATCAAAATCTTACACGCAATTTTGTTGCTACATAAGTATATATATTACAAATAGAATTAAAAGATTAATATTAATCACGTCGTTTTAACTTTGAAAATCATTGAAGTCAACGAGTGACAATATATGTTCGATAAAGTACATAATAAACTTTGAATGAATCTCGTTCTAATCGTCGAGATCATAAAATTTTTTTAACATTGTGCAGAATATTTTACGATAGTACATCTAGAAACTTGTTTATCTTAGCATCTAATTAAATTTAACTCATACTCTAATTTTTTCAATATTTGAAGAAATCTCAATATCTTAATAAATTAATTATCATCCGTCAAATAATTATTATTGTCTTCTTTTGAAATATCAAAAAGAAATAGAAAGAAAAGAGAAATGGAAGTATCGGTAAAGCCGGATTCGTGTCAATCGTACTTCGCGAATTCGCAGCATCATCTAGGCACTCGCGCTCGAAGCTCGTCTCGCATTTTACCGTTGTGTCTCGTGGCTCGAGGATTCGCTGAGAAGTTCTCGCGTATAGCGCTTAGAACCTGGGTCTGATACCGGCCCGCCTGAATGCGCCCTTCTTCACGCGCTCGCGGTAGGCGAGCTGCTGCCTGTACACGAACAGCGGCCGCAGGACGTTGGTGCCGGCCGCTGTCTCCAGATCGTCGACCTCCTCGGCGCTGCGCTTCTCGACCTCCTCGTTCTCGCCGACGAGGGGAGACACGCGCGGTTCGGTATCGTTCTCGTCGTCGTCCACCACCTCGGCGATGATCAGGTAGACCTGCGGATTATCCGCCGCAACCTCGAGGTTTGACAGGGGATAGCCGTCGTCGTCGTCCAGGTTGTGATCAGAGGGGGGTCCGAATTGGTTGGCTTGGCTGACGAAATCGGCCGGCCTGGCGTTGACAACCGACAGCAGCAGCAAGACAGCGACGAGGACTTTGTATAATGTAGTCTGGAATGAGTAATAATTATGCGTCATTTTCCGTTGGCGGAGAGAAAATGAAAAGTGAAAATTGCTAAGTTATAAGTAGGTAACATGAGACGGTGTGATTTTTTTTTAAGTATTCGTATCGATATTATATAATAGATTTGAAATTGCGTTCACAAATTCTCTTCTTTAAATGATGTTTGTGTATAAATATTTTATTCTAAAGACTTATCGTATCAAAAACTGAAATATCTACATATATTAATATTGTACGTATTATATATATATATATATATATATATATATATATATATATATATATATATATATATATATATATATATATATATATATATATATATATATATATATATATATATATATATATATATATATATATATATATATATATATATATATATATATATATTAACAAAGCCTTGATATGACATTTATAAGAGTCCAATTGTACACTGTACTGTTATGGTACCTATATTTTTTATTTTTATCGAAATAAAGCATCAATTTAATCTAATCTAATCTTTTGTTCATCAGATATTATTGATAATGTGGATGGATATAATTTATAATTATGGAGTGCTTTTATAAAATGATATAATATATATAAAGTATTAAGATATAGTACAAATATGCTTTTATAAAATTGTGAAATATATGTTAAAATATGTTTTTATGAAAATTTCATTTGAAAGCACCTTTGACGGACCGTACATATAACAAGTATAGATCTTAAAACTTAAATTTTAATTTAAAATTATTTCAGTAATTTATTGTTATTGTTAAACTCACCATTTTATAATTAGAAAGTGAAATTCTGTTTGATACACAAAACTTGATATAATACTTTTATTTCCAAATAGTCACACACTGGAAACAATGCGATGTGCTTCTTGGGGTTGCTCTTTCGCAAGTGCATACTCGGGTGTCGCTACAAGAAGCATTTATACAGGACACTGACGTCAAATGAGAGCATGCTAAACGTTCAATGACGCTCTACGCGAAGCGATAACTGACCCGGTAAACTCGAATTATACAAACTTTTATACAACGCGAACGTTTTCTTCAGGTGGTTAATTACTTATGTCGACAAGATCACGTTTCTAGAGCATTATCAGCTATGTTTGTTTCCGGTTATGGTAAAGGCATAAACAATTATTTAGTTAAAATTTTGTATTTATACAAATAGAAACAAATAGATGTTTATAAAATACACACTGCAAATCAATAATTTAAAATAAAATCAATTCCTTCTAGATCAATGACGTGTACCTAATATCTAAAACGAAACTATTAATACTTGTATGATACGCAGCAAACACATAATAAGTAATTTCAATAAAATATTTTACATCGCGTATCACTAAGCCTTTAAGCCCCAGACGTCCATATATGGGCGACTATGTTTGAGGCTCAACCAATAATCATTATCGATAAAAAAAAGGTTTCTTAAACATGTGAATTCTTTGTTGGATGATGAGTAACCCGTTGATATTGGTAGAATACAAAAAGAACTCAAGCAATGCGTATGGGAAAAAAGCAATGCGTATGACTCTACAGATTTTTCAATAATCATACATAAAAATAGTATATTATGCATCTAGGGAGGAAAAGTATTGTGAAAACATATTTTCACCATACCCTGGCCGAAAGTACCGCATTTCCTCCCAGCTTCAAAACTGAAATATGTCATTTTCGGTCCGGGTATGGTGAAGAATAGTATACGCACCACGGGAGGAAAAATGGCTACCCCATAGCACGTGTTATGGACTAGCCAATACTTTTCTTCCCTAGATGCGTAATATACTATTTTCTGTCATTCTTTGGGGAATACTTGTATAAGAACTGTAGGAATCTAAGTTTAAGGCCATTCTGATCATAACTAAATGTAAAAAAAGAAAAAGCCATGTCGAATTGAGAACCTCCTCCTTTTTCGAAGTCGGTTAAAAAGAACTTTTGCGTTTCAAAGAGAAAGCATTGTGATCGTATAAAAAAAGTTCTCTTAAAAGCATGTTAGAAATATGTTTTGGGTTATTTGGAATCAAAATACACTATTTTTAGAAAATGTCCGTATGGACGTGTGTGTGTGCATGAGTGTTTGTGTGCGTGTGCGTATGTGTATGTGTGCGTGTGCGTGTGCGTGTGCGTGTGCATGTGCGTGCGTGCGTGTGCATGTGCGTGCGTGCGTGCGTGTGTGTGTGTGTGTGTGTGTGTGTGTGTGTGTGTGTGTGTGCCACAATATCTCGAGTAATCCTCGGTTAAATTTAATGTTTCAGAGCTCATTTTTTAATTTGTTTTAAACGAAGGCGGCTCAAAAATATTTATTATTGTTTTTTTATCGGTATTTAAAATTTATGTTTTAGATTTTCGGTTTTTCTAATACCTTAGAAATAATATCATCGACTTAGTGATAACGCATTTGAGAGAGCTTAAAATTACCTATCATTTCCGATCTAAAATTTTTTATAAGCTATTTCCCTTTTTCTGATATACACGGAAACGTAATTTTTTTTTTAAATTGCGATATTTTGCAACATATGATGGACAATCTTTATAAATAAATTAAGACAGAAAAGGTTTCCACTATGTCTTGACAGACTTGACTCAGCTCTTTGACCAGAATATGAAATTTTTTATTTTTGAAGATATTTGGGGTTATATTCTTTTATTAATTTTTTATTTAACGGCTGCAGGCGAAAGAAAGGAGAGATAATTAAGTTACCTTATAAGAACAAAGAATTTCATATTAGAACAATTAATTTAGTTTGAGGAAGCTAAGTGCCAATGAATTGGCAGCGATTTTATTTGTACATGAATTCGACATATACAGTGCGTCTCATAACTATAGAAACACCAAAAATTTTTACATTTAAATCTGTGTATTATACCTTTTCTTAAAAAACCTGTAACTTTCGAAGCAAAAACCCAAGGAAATTTTAAAAATAGCAAATAAAAGGCAATTTTATTCTCTTTAAGACGTTACCAAAATATTGTGTCTACATTAACTTATGAAAAATTCACGGACGGTTTAAACAAAACTTGAATACTAGATAAAAAATTTACATTGATTTAAATGGGTCTAAAAATTTAAAGTGTTTCTATAGTTATGAAACAACGATAACTTCTTTAATGTTGATGCGAAAGAAATATTCTAGTAATGTTTTAAAGAGAATATATTTTCCATTCATTGGCTTTTTGCAAAATTATTCTCGGATTTTTGCTTCCAAAGTTACAGGTTCTTTAAAAAAAGGTATAATATACACATTTAAACGTGAAAATTTGTGGTGTTTTTATAGTTATGAGACGCACTGTATTACCTATATACCGACGTCCCTTAAGAAGACTAGCACATTTCAGATATCTCAAAAACACATAGTTCTTTCCAGAGGCCTCTTAAAAAAATTAACACTTTTTAGATTTTCTAATTAATACTAACACTTTCTTAGTTTTTCTAAGAAAATTATAGTCTTTGTCTAAAATTCTGAAAATTGCTTCGTACTAAATTCCTGACAAGAACTAGTATTTTTCAAGAAATCTGAAATGTGTTAATCTTCGTAAGGGACGTCGATACACTTACAAAACCTATAAAACACATCCATAAATTGCCCTAATATTTTGAAAAATGATCAATTTTCATTGAAAATTGCTGGTTTTTCCTACATAACTAAGGGTATACTGCCTAAAAATTTATGAAAAATTTACAAAAAAACTTTCTTTTTAGATAACAAATACAACTACCAATCTTTAAAAAATCGTATTATAACCAGCTAATTTTTCAAAATTGACTACAAGACCACCTTAAACTGACCTATTGGTAGAATTTTTTAAAAATTAAAAATTTTCAGGCATATTATCATTGTACACTGGACGGAAAAGATAACTTTAAATTTCGCATCGAATTTTAGTATCCAAATTTCATGTTTGACCTAACCTAACCATATGAAATCGCACTACATACGCACGGGATTTCAAAAGAGTGCGACGCAAAATTCAAAGTTATTTTTTCCGTCCAGTGTACAACATATCAATAATGATCTGGAAAATTTTCAGAATCATTTTCCTTACGATATAGGTTATACACCCTGTTAAAAAAAGTTACGTAACTTTGTGATATAACTTTATTACATTACTTTGTTACATCATTTATTTATCTTTTTTATGTACTTTGTGATGTATCGATTTGGCACTCTATGATTTTTGACACTTTTAAGTCGTTGGGAGACAGAAAAGCGGCAATCCCCATAGGTCTAGGACCTTTTTTGTAAGTATCATTCAGATAATAACACTCAAACTGAGGGATTAAGTTTTGATATTTTCATTTTAACAAAAAGATACATAAATGATGTAACAAAGTGATGTAATAAAGTTACATCACAAAGTTACGTAACATTTTTAACAGGACAGCCATGTAAGCAATCAAAGATCCGAGCACGCTGCAGAGAGAAAAAAACTTTAAATTGACGTTTATCTCAAAATACTTTTGTGCACATTTAAACACTTAATATTCTTACGGGCGTTTTTAATCACTTTTCATTAAATGTATCCCGTACGAATAAACCCTACAGTGCGCACTATACCGTGTACTATAGTGTACATTATAGTGTGTACTGTAGTGCGTAATATAATAATTCCGCGAAATACTATAGTGCAGTATAGTGCACACTATAGTGTTTCGAGGTGTAATAAAAAAAGATGTAAATACACGAAAGAACCTGATTACCAGTAGGTTGGATCGCTCATTTGGGAAGCAGTATCTGGATGATATCACCCAACTGGGAGGTCCGACCTAGTGGGAATGCGGTTTTCTTATCTATTTTTATGACACCTCGAAACACTATAGTGTGCACTATAGCACATACTATAATGCACACTATAATGCACACTATAGTGCACACTATAGTGCGCACTATACGGTTTTTTCGTACGGGATGTCATTCGTCGGCTAATTACTTTTTACCAACAAATTTTTACCGCATTTAAAAAGAATAACAATATCCAAATTAATGAGGAATTGAATATAGTGAATAAGCGCGAAAAACCGCGGAGAAATGATCACAAATAGAAAACATGAAATTTAGCGATTGTTTCGTGTTTATTTACTACCTTTAATCGTTTATAACTTTTGATATTGTTAATCTTTTTAAAAACTGTACGTGTCAAATTAAAGCTTTGTTCTCTACTTTATATTCTATTGCGCGAAAAAAATTGTTTGACCCCTCAAAAACCAAGTAATTGTTATATCAATGATGACCGTTTTTAGTCCATAATTGCCATGTTAAATTCCCATAGGAGAAATTGATATACATTTTAAAAAAATGACATAGTCTGTTTAGTGTATTGGACATTTTTTACATATATTATATGACCCACAGAACGAGAAAAAAATGATTGCAGAGGTGTACCTCAACTTTTTTATATTATTTTTTTAACCGCCTAAGTGCAGGTTTCTTGTGAAAGTCCTCATATATGACTTGCATGAATTTCCTATTTGAGTTTTTGAAGTAAGGCTTGAAAAACTACACTGTAGATAGCACTAGTGACCAATGTTGAATGTATCATGCAGATGATAATACTCAAACCAACGTGCTAATTTTGATATGTTTATTTTAAAAATATCTTTTTAATAAATATTACTCTAAAAAAATTTATTTCGTGCATCCATATATGGGCATACCTGGATTCACATTAGGGTATAATAAATAAAATTCGGTATATAATCATATATGTCGATATATGAAAAATATACATTTGCATGTATGGTCATATATGATCATATACAGCCATATATGGCCATATATCAATTTTGCGTCTGCATGGCCATATATGCTCATATATGATCTTACATAGCCATATATGGCCATGCAGACGCAAAATTGATATATGGCCATATATGGCTGTATATGATCATATATGACCATACATGCAAATGTATATTTTTCATATATGGCCTATGTCTACATGTCAGTATCTAAAAAAATGCACTTTTTGGACTCCAGAAATCGAAAAAAAAATGTGTATGCTCAGGTTTGTAAACCTTTTCTATTTTATTCTATGGGTCAAGTATTGAAGAAAGACGCGTTTGAACAATGAAAATTAGACATGTAACTATGTTTTTCAGACAAATAAGGTGTTTTTTACGGTTTTTTAAATATAGCTAAAAA
This sequence comes from Gastracanthus pulcherrimus, assembly GCA_949152435.1. Classification (NCBI taxonomy): domain Eukaryota; kingdom Metazoa; phylum Arthropoda; class Insecta; order Hymenoptera; family Pteromalidae; genus Gastracanthus; species Gastracanthus pulcherrimus. The sequence goes on from OX424573.1 coordinate 149,593,199, forward strand.
CGGATTTTACTGCGCCGTTAATAACTGTGCACACAAAGGTGAACAATTTTTCCCCCAATAAGTATATAAAAGTAGAAGTTAATTTGAGTTTTTGTTCGTTGAAAATGGATGTGCAAAGTTATGACCAATTGGAAATAGGGTAAAACGGACGCATTTTCAATTTTTGCAGAGATTTTCGACGCATTATTACCCTATTTTCAATTGGTCATAACTTTTCACCGAAACATCCATTTTCAACGAACAAAAACTCAAATTAAAGGTCTTTTCTTCTACTTTTATATATTTTTTGGGGGAAAAATTGTTCACCTTTGTGTGCACAGTTATTAACTGAGCAGTAAAACCCTTATTTTTACTATATTTAAAAAACTGTAGAAAACACCTAATTTGCCTGAAAGACATAGTCACATGCCTAATTTTCATTGTTCTAACGCGCTTTTCTTCAGAATTTTACCCCTAAAACAAGATAGAAAAGGTTTGAAAAACAAAACATTCAAATTTTTTTTTTCGATTTCTGGACCTTTTAAAGTGTCTTTTTTTTGATTTTGTCATATATAAAAGATTTTTTCCCGGATATATAATTATACGATTTTATATAAAATCATACATAATTATATATAATTATGAATGATTATATATAGTTATATATACGTTTTGTCTCTATATAACTCTCTATATAAGTATATATAACTATATATGATTTTATATATAATGATATATAAATAATTTTTACTTGGTACAGGTGACGGTCTCCAATTTGTATGTTTTTTATAAATAATGAAGTTATGGCACAAAAACGTAATTATTTGTTATAATATAATAATCTTGAAAATACTTACCATTGGGATGTATACGAAGGCTTATTTTACTATAACGTGGTCTTCAAGCCCACCATTCAATAAATTTTCAATTTTCGACTCATTTCCATAGCCTATTCATAATAATAAATTTTAACTTTATATTACGAATAGCAAATAAGTATTACTTAATTATCATTTCAATTACGAATATTAATTACATTTTGCATTGAGGGCTTTCATTGCATTTGTCCAATATATCGGACATTTTTTAAATGTTACTTGTGAATTTTCTAATCACATAAACTGCAACTGTAGGTGTAAAAATGTGTTCAATATGATACTAAAATATGAAATGAACGTTTCGTATCTTGTAAAATATAAAACTAAACTCATATAACTACGAATTGCAAAGAAGAATCCAGAGTAAAAAAAAATTATATATAACTCATTTTTTGATGACACCTTCAATGTACTCTAGCCACGTAACTGCCTGGCTAGTCAAAAGTGTACGGTTCGAGCCCACGCTGGATTTTTTTTTAATTAATTCCTTCAGAATTATATACAATTATATATAAGTATATATAAGTTTTGTTTCTATATAATTAGATATAACTATGTACAAGTTTTTTTTTACTCAGGATCTAAGAAAAAGTTTTTCACGAAAAACAACATGGAAAGAACACAAAGTTAGTATTTTAATCTAAGCCACATTATTGTGATTTATCGTTTGATTAGACATCATTCAAATGGTTGATGTGATTGCAGTCAATAAAATACGCAAATATTATTATTTAAACACTATAAATCGGCGTCCAATATATTGGACAAATGCAATCAGGAGGGCAACCTTCAAATAATAAGTAAAGCATATGAATCAATGTATTCCATAAGGGTAACTATAGGTATTTATAAAAAATCAAATGTCACACCCATCCGTTTCCGCGTGTCAATCTAAAACTTGTTATATTACGTTTGACTATATTTATAAGTACATAAGTTCGAAACATGAATCATGAGACATACCAACTACATGAGTAACAATGCCGAACAGTCACATGAATAATAAAAAAATTAAGATTATTAAAAATGTTTACAATAACACTGAAAAAGTCTCGTGAAAATTGGCGACGTAAGAATGACGCGCATAGACTGTTGTTTTCAAAAACAGGGATACGTATGCTTCGAGAAAAGTCTGACTAAACTAGGTAAAATACAGTAGCTACAGCATAATACATAATCATACCTGAGATTTAACCGGGGATACTTGGGCATGAGCATGCATGTTCAAGAGTGATCAGGCATTATTTTGCATGTAAGTTTAAATAATAATTTTAAAATAGCATAAAACATGATAATTATAGTTTATTTAAAAAAATCTATAGTCGTTAAGTTACTATAATATTATTATTGCAAACAAAGTAAGAAATAAAAATAAACTATACGCTTGTTGTATGTTACGAATTAATTTTAACCTATAAGATCTAATAGCGTAGGTTCGATTTAAACTCGATAAATGGTTAAGTTCACGCAAATACTAAACAGAGCAGTGAAAACTAAAATCAAATACATATGGTGTCTGCGTAAGTCTTTATAATTACAATTTTTTATGTTGTGCTATATTTTAAATTAACATGAACATGCATGATCGTGTTTACACATTCATATAAGCGAATGTATGTGCTGGAATGTATATTTCCATGTATGTTAATACGAGAAAGCTAATTGAAAGAGATATCAATTCTTTTCTAAAACATTTTGGAAATCGTATATACAAACGACTAAAAGTGAATGTAAGTTTATGAAAGTGCGTAAATACGTATAGACGCAAAACGTATTAATTACTGACTCATAAAACACGAACATTCAAGCTTGTACAAAATTATAATCAGATATAGGATATCAGGCCGTATTAATATGCCTGTCTCGATCAGTGTACCCTTACACTTAACACGGAGAGAAAGAGATAGTAATTACTACTAAATGAGGTTAGGACGGAGTACTATGCGAGGTGGATAAATCGAAACCGATAAAACCTATTTGAACTGATTCCTAATATAGTATATTAATCAATCTTCCGTGGATAATTGAATAATATTAATTAATTATTTAATATTTGGCTTTTTCTATATGTTATACATGTATTATTCAAGAAAAATGTCTTAGTATTTAAATAATTAAATTTATTTAAATTTTACTCATTCCTATACAGGTTACTGCTCTCCGTGAAATAAACAGTCAATTAGTAAACTCTAACAGATAAATAGAAAAAGTATTTTTCTAATCAAATTAAGCGATTACTTTATACATTATAAAAATTAATATTGCATTTTGAAAGCTTTAAAGTATCGTAAAGATTTTTACAAAAATACACGTTACGATTTCGATAGATTTCTTGCGATAGCAGACGCGTCAGCGTACCTGACCTCTGTCAACCTTGTCTCGGTTTCTGAAAATCTCTTTTAATATGATTTCAGCAATGTATTATAAGTTAATATATACCAATATTTACTAACATTATTAGTTAAGAAGTATCACAGACATCAGTAATTACTTTAAAATGAGTAAAATCTGTGTTTATAGAGGGCACATTAACTGGGGGTACACAAATACGGTCAAAGTCTATTGGAAGGGCACACGAATTCGGACATAAAATCTTTTTCTTATTTTAATTAAATAACTATTAAATATTAATATTTTTTACTTTAAAAAAATATTATTATAAAGAGGAAAGGACAAAAAACTAATATAAATTTTTATCGCGGAAAATTCAAGCGGAATTATTCTATAATTGATACTTTAACGCGCCAATTTGCTTCATGGCACATTAATACGGCTCGGTACCCTACATGACCGTGCTTAAGGAAGTCTGACCGATAGGTAGCTAGTCCAAATAAGTGCACTTTTTAGTTCTTGTTTATTCACGAGATATAGTTAAGAACATAAGTTACATAAATCAAATTTCACCAAAAAATGATTATATATTCTCATTAAGCAATTCTATTTATCATAATTATCAATGTATAGTTTCATATGGAAGCTGATTTGACTCTTATTATAGGTTAAATGTACCTTTGTTTATTTTCATGTATTTATTACTGCGCTCACAGGCTCCAAATCCTTATTTACAAGCACTCAAAGTATTCTTTAGTTTTATAACTATTAATCTTCCAAATTTGGGCGAATTCTGAACCGTCAGTGTTTTACAATCAAGAGATGAAGAGAAATATGTACAATTTATAAAAATTGAAATGCTTATAACTTTTTTAACACGCTCCAAAATTCACCAAAATTTAACTGAGTCATTTTTTAACAAAAATCAATTTATACGCCAAATTTCTGAACCTTCAATCTCTTACCGGTAGTACTCCCTTAATTACTCATGAACTTTCATAAATACACGTGATTGACTATGATCATGCGTGTGCAACACCGGTCAAGTTTCGGGCATAACAATTAAACAATGCATGATCACACACAAAAACATCAAAAATCAAACATTTTTAAGCGTGATCTTGTACGATCACGCATGCATGTTTATGGCGATTCACGATAATTCATGAACTCGTTTAAAATTCAAATTTACCTGGAAAATATGGCCCGCCATTATTAATCAGTTTTTAATTAGTAATAAAAAGTAAATGTATGTTTCGAAACGTGTTAAACATAATGAAGTAATATTGATAAATGTTAAAAGTAATATATTTCATTAATTTAAATATGGTTTAGGCATTTTGGACAAGTAAAAAAAATGCATACATTTTTTAAACATGTATTATTTATATTTTTTTCACAAAATATTGAATCGTGTAAGTACCTTTTGTAATAAATATATATTGCTTGTTTTTAAAAGGTATTAGAAAATTATCAAATGAACAAAAATTGATTGATTTTTCTAAAAGACTTGGAAGAAAAATAACAGTTTTGCAAGTTCATCGAAAGAAAATGAAGATGTTATAATATTGTAATGTACATTGTTGACGATTATTTTGATAATAAATTAAAAATAAATGAAAATGAAACGTGTATTGTTTATGACTATATTCGCCATTGTAAATCGTTTATGAGATAAATTATACAGCTACTTTCATTAAAGATTATGCTAAGAAATTCTATAAAACCACCCAACAGTTAGCAGAAGCTTAGCAATAAGAACAACAGAAATATATAATGAGACAAAGTTTAAAAGAAAAAGCTGAACTAAATAAACAACAAAGAGAAAAGGTACCTAAAATGAACAAAATTTAAGTGTTGAAGAAATAATAGCAAATAGTCAAAAAGAGGCACAGAGAAAAAAAACTAAAATGTAATGAGAAGAGGGTGGAGAAAATGCTAAAAGAAATAGAAAAAGGCGTCATAAAAATGCCCCGAACTTGGAAGCAATTGATACAGAAAAAATTATAGATAGTGGTCAAACAAAAGCACTGAAAAAAAGATTTAAATTTAATGAGAAAATAGTGGTGGCAAAAGCTGAAATAAATAAAATAATGCGTAACAAAAATGCCATGAAAGTAGAAGCAATCGATAATGAAGACATTTTAGAAAACAGTTAGAAAGAAGCCTGGTGAAAAAAAACTAAATTACAATGAAAAAAATGTGGAGGCAAGAGCTGAAATAAATAAAGAAAGGCTTAACAAAAATGCCGTGAAAAAAGAAGCAATGGAAACTGAAGATATTTTAGCAAATAATCTGAAAGAAGCACTGAGAAAAATACTGAAATATAATGAGAAAAATGTTGCAGAAAATCTGAAATAAATAAAAAAAGGGCGTAATAAAAAAGCCATGAAAGTGGAAGTGATAGATACTAAAGAGATTTTAGAAAATAATCAGTAAGAAGCATTGAGAAATAAATTGAAATATAATGATGTGGTGGAAAAAGCAGAAAATTATATAACCTGTTAATATTCCATTTATTAGCAAACCTGTTGATCCTATGACTTATCCACTTTATATCCGAATGGAGGATTTGTCTGGATGCCAATCATGAAAATCGGCAATAGTAAAAACAATATAACAACTTTGCGATTTTATAGTTATAAATTTAGTATTAGAGACAAATTTAGTCCATTTTTAAATTTGGGTAAATTAGCACAACAATTTACTGTTGATACCTAGTTAAAATTAGAAGCATCAAGATTGTATTTATTTAAAAAGTATCAATATACGTTGAGAGCAGATGTATATAAAGGTGTTATGAATTATTTACAAAAGAAAAATGAAAATGAAAATATGAGAATAGAAAAAATTACAATACTACCTTCATCGCTTTTTCAATGATGTGGTAAACAGGATTTATTTATTACAAAAGCATGTAATCCCAAATGAAAAGAAATACTTAGAAGAAGATGAAGAAGCTATGGATAGACCAGATATTGTTGTAAAAGTTTTTCGTAAAAAAATAAAAGAATTTATAATAGATGTTGTTAAAAAAGGTATTTTGGAAAATGCATTGCCTATACATATGTTATTGAGTTTCAAAAAAAGAGGTCTACCGCATATGCATATGCTACTTTTCTTATATTCTGAAAGTAAAATTTATAATGCAGATCAAGTTGACATGATTATAAGTGCTGAAGTACGTAATAGGAACGAAAATCCACGACTATTCGCTGCCGTAAAATATTGCATGATACATGAACCTTGTGGTGATGATAATGCTAATTCACCATGTATGGATAAAAAAAGAAAACGCTCAAAAAAATTTTCTAAAGCCATTTAATGAGGTAACAAATTATAATATAACTGGTTATTAAATATATCGACCAAGGAAATGATGGTGCAAAAGTTTTGTTTAAAGGAATAATAAATAAAATATGCAGATAACAGATTTGTTGTTCCATTTAACCCCTATGTATTATTAAAATTTAATTGACACATTAATGTTGAAGTTTGTTCAACTGTTCAATGCATTAAGTATTTATTCAAATATTGTTATTAAGGGCATGATTGTGCGTTAATTAAAATGAATAATATAGATGTTACTTATAACAATGACAATGAAGACGATAATGAAAATTACGACTACGATGAAATAAAACAATATATAAATACAAGATACGTGTGTCCTCCTGAGACTATGTATCATTTATTTGAATATCCAATGCAGGAATTATCGTATGTGATTTGTACATTAGCAGTACATCTTGAAAATGAACAGTTTGTATATTTTAAGCATGGTTGTGAAGAAGAATTGATAAATAAGAATTTAAACACAACTTTAACTGCATGATTTAACCTAAATGAAAAAGACCCTGAAGCTAGAAATTATTTATACACAGATATACCTAATGCATATGTTTTTCAAGAAAAAAATAAAGAATATATTTTAAGTAAAATATTAAAGAAGCCATTTTTAAGTAGAAGGTATTTTGTTAATCCAATAGATCGTGATCGTTCTTATTTAAGATTATTATTATTACATGTAATAGAGGCTAGATCTTTTGCAGAATTAAGGAAAGTTGATAATATTGCTTATTTATCATTCTTCGAAGCTGCAAAAGCTAGAGAATTACTAACAACCGATGAGGAATAGGATAAATGTTTAAAGGAAAGTACGGAAATCCATTTTCAAAATGCATTATGTAATATTTTTGCTTATATATGTGTTTTTCACAATCCATTTAATACAAGAGAATTGTTTGACAAATACAAAGTTCACTTTTATGCACCTCTGTTACCTCAAGATGTATGCGAAAATATAGCATTAAAAATGATAAATGAAGTTTTAACATTAAATTAATGTACATTAAAAGATTTTAACTTACCAAGTATATTAACTAGTGTCATGATAATGAATAATTCACTCTTCCCGAAAACATAATTGTGAATCCTTCTATGATAATATAAATTCTCTATCAAGAAAAAAGCGAGAAATTTTTGATACTATACTAAACAATATTAATAACTGTTGTGATAAAAGAGTTTTCTTATTGATAGGCCAGGAAAAAGTGGAAAAAGTATTCACTAAATGCAATTATTAGTTATTTAAAAAAAGAAAATATTATTGTTCTACCTGTAGCATGGACTGGAATAGCAGCAAATTTATTAATAGATGGTATAACTTCGAACATAACTTTTAAATTGCCATTAAATATAACTGAAGAGACAACTTGTAATATTACACTATGTTCAGAATATGGATTGAAGCTTAAAAAGTTAAAGTTGCAATATGGGATGAAATAACAATGACTTCCAAATATGTTTTTGAAGCTGTTAATAGATTATTTCAAAACATATGCAAATGTGATGAAGTATTTTAACCCTTTCCGGGGCACATTTTTCTTCTGTACATACATTTAAAGTCATTAGTGGTATAAGGGTTTTCGGGGTCGCTGAATACGAATCTGACGTCAGTATTACAAAATTCAAGATGGCGGATCCAATATGGCGACTATTTTAGGTTAAATTCGTGGTTTTATTGCCGGTTAGGATAAAACTTTGTATATAAGGGTTTTCGGGGTCGCTGAATACGAATCTGACGTCAGAATTACAAATAGAGACAGACTTATAAATAAATTCATATAAATAAATTCAATTTTTTAAATTTTCAAAAATTTTATCAAAAAAACTAGCGTGCGAAAAAATTTAAAAAAAATATATATATTATAGAGCTGGACACGGACTAAAGATAAAAAAATTTCAAAGCTCTAGAGTTTTTCGTTCAAGAATAAACGATTTTTTACGAAGAAAAACGAGTTTTTTGTGATTCAATTGTTTATAACTATTTATAAATAAATAAATTTGCATACTTTTCTATACAAAACTTATAACTTATCATCTCAAGAGTCCAAAAAGTACTTACACGCATAGGAGCACTGAAAAATACGTCCGAAATACAGAAAAAACAGAAAACAAACACTGCCCCTGAAAGGGTTAAGACAGACTAATAGTAGATTCCGATGATTTTAGGCAAAATTTACCAGTTGTTAAACATGGTAATAGATACAAAATAACTGAAAATTGTAAATTGAAAAATAGTAGAATATGGTTAGAATTTCAGTCTATGTCTTTGAAGGATAATATGAAAGTAGGTAATAATAAACAGTCATTTAAGCAATGACTCTTGAATATTGGTGATGGAATATATTCAAGTAAGTTTGAAAGAAAAAATGACGTTATTGAGATTCCAGAAGAAATTTTATCAACAAACAATATTATGATTGAAATTTTCGTTAAAACTATTAATTTAAATAATAAAGAAATTCAAGAAAAAGTTATATTAGCATCAATGAATACAGATGTTCTTAATATAAACAACATAATTTTATCACGAATAGAAATAAATGTAAAAAAATATATTGGAATATATTAAATTTTTTTAATTTTATTTTCAGAGTATTCCAAATTTATAAATAATTATAACAAAGAAGCTTTGTAAAAATCATATAACAAAAATATAGTAACGTAGTTGAGCCAGTTCTCGATCACACAAGAAAGTACTGAGGTTATTCTGACTACAGAAAATCATAAAAAGAAGCAAAATCCGAAACCATTTGCTAATTAGTTAATTTATATCTTGATTCAATTAATATTAGGTCTAAAGTGTTTGTATTTGACATAAAACCGTAAAAATCATGTTTAAAAGTTCCACTGGACTTAATGTCGATCAGTGAATTACAGTCGGGACTAATTGTTGATCAATACTCCTGGCCCAGTTCTCGATCACAATTATACATGAAAAGTGGGATTATGTTTAAGGTTATGTTTTTGAAATCAATCTTTTAGTGTATGATTATCTATGATAATCGACGAATATTTGTGCAGTTTTATTGTAAAATAGTAAATAATTAATATTATATCGTTATTATGCCTTAAAAAGTATTTGAGTTTGTCGATCGATAAATGGTACAGCACACACGAACCATGAGTATATCCTCGATCGCTTAATTAAAATTGTAAAAATAAACTAATTATCGTCTACGCTTCGTTTTTAAGTTCTAAGGTCACTGTTAAACCTGAGGTCTAATCTAAGGTCACTATTAAACCTTTTTACATAACTTGATAAGGAACAAAATTTGTTAAAACGTCGTATTACTAAACACATGTTCGTTAGATCGACAGCTAAGAGTGCCACTTATGAACGAACAAGAAGTTGCTGTATTAAATAATTATTTTCTCATAAATAAAATCATTAAATTATTTGAAATCTTTTGACAATTCTTCACATATAAGACTGCTATTAAAACCAATTTAAGTTTGTACGACATATTAGTAAGATTGCGAAAAATCGTATTACTTCTCAAAGTGATCGAGAATTGGTACGTGATCGACAACCGGTTCAACTACGTTATTTCATGAAAGTCTATAACAAACTTTATAAGCTAAAATCTCGGCTGCAAGAAATTGTGCTAATATATATATATATATATATATATATATATATATATATATATATATATATATATATATATATATATATATGCATAATTCCACGTCAAATGAGCAAGTGAAAAATTTGATTACTCTGAAACTTTAAGAAAATGATGTATTTTATACCCAAAAAATTGCAATATTTTCATGTTTCGCAAAATATATATATTTTTATCTCAAGAACTATAAAAGATAAAGTACTTTAGTCAGTGTATTTTGGAAAGAGATTTGATGCATAGTGTGATAGTATTTTTTGCATCACCAAATTAGATTATTTTGATTGGTCCAAATTGCTGCCAAGACACCGATGAAATTTTAAACTGAGCGCCACAAGCAATTTTGTTGAAAAGAATTTCAGTGATAGTTTTAGATGTATATTTGAAAATAAAAAAAGATTTAGACTGGTACTATAACTGAGTTACGAGAAAAAAATTGGCTTATTTTATCAGAAACAAATTTACACGTTAAATCTCATAAGAGCCTAACTTTGGTAAAATAAGCCAATTTTATATACCTATATGTACACTCGACATGCGAAATGTCTGGTCAAATGCGTTTGAAATTCTCCAATGAGCTTAGCGAAAACGTGCGTTCGATCTAATGAGACCCAATGAAATTTCTGTATTTCAAAACAATTCAAACGCATTCGACCAGAGATTTCCCACATCAAGTATATATAATTTAAAAAATTAATGATATTTTTTAATTTAAAATCTATATATAATTTTATTAATTTTTGTTAATAATTTATAAGTATATTTGTTTGCGGGGGGGGGGCTCCACCTCAAACCCCTCAGCGTGGGTTTCGCCCCCTACTCCCACACCAGGGGCTCCGCCCCTGCACCCCGTAATTTGCACCCCATCCCTTCCCCATCTCCATGCCTTCACCTCCGTCTCTTCAGCTCTTTTTTAATCATATTTTATTGATTTTTATCCTAATTTTCCTAATACATTTTATTATTTATACAGCTATAAATTCTATTCGTGGAGGTGTACTGTACGCACACTATAAAAAAAATTATGTTCGCAACACGGGCGTAATCTTTATACCCTCGTATGATCGCGCGATATTCGAGAAGGCTGCGCCGGCCCTCGTACGCTTCGATCACCACTCAGTGCGTAAAGATCAACTTTACGCCCTAGTGACGAAAACTACTATTTTTATTCCAAACGACCCGAAACATGTTACTAACATGTATTTTATAAAACTTTTTTTCTACTATTACAAAGCTTCCTGTAGGAGGAAGTAAAATATAATGGATTAACTTTGTAAATTAAATGTCATTAGAAGCAACTAAATTAATTCAGAACTTGACATTCAAACGAATAAAAGGTTCTACTTTCTAATTTACTCTTAGTATTTGATCGGATAAAAGTTTCTATTACAAATATGAACTGTTTTTTATACTGCAGAATATTAAAAAGATAAAAAACCGCTGCCAATTCATTCGCACTTACCTTCCTCAAACTTTATAAATTGTTCCAGTATGAAATTATTTATTCTATTTAATATTTACTGTGGTGAAAAATAAAAATGACAAATCTATTATTTTTTAATATGTCGAGATATATGTATATATTTAAATTTTGTAATTTAACCTTATGCAAAAGTATAGCGTAGATTATGAAACAATATTGTTGATTAAAATATTTTTTAATGTATGTAATACGTTTAAGATAAGATGATAATAAGATATATAACTAAGAAAATCTTAAGAATGTTCATTAAATATAATTATTCGAGTTAGTTATTCAAATTAGTTTATTCAGACTCATTTTAAGGAGGTTCGATAGATCATCCTAGGGGCAGACTGTGAGAGGGGTAAGCCTATACTTAGGGGAGAACCTGGTAATGCCGGTCATCGGGTATTTCCGGTCACCCGTTTATTCTTAAATTTAAACACTTTTACATCCTTATTCTTGAAATATACGAGGGTAGTTTAATAAGTCTTTAGAATAAAGTATAAAAACAATTTTTTTTGGGTAATTTTTTTTTTATTTTTCAACATAATCTCCTTGGAGCTCTATACACTTGGTCAATCGCTTTTTAAGTTTTTTTAATCCTTCAGAAAAGTGCGTTTTCGGAAGTTCCTCAAAATAAGCACTTACAGAGGCAATGACGTCTTCGTTGTCCGTAAATCTCTGTCCACCGAGCCATTTTTTCAAGTTTGGAAATAAGAAAAAGTCACTGGGGGCTAAATCTGGTGAATACGGTGGGTGTTCGACCAATTCGAATTTTAGTTCTTCAATTTTAGCCACTGAAACGAAGCATGTGTGAACTCGGGCGTTGTCGTGATGAAAGAGATTTTTTTTTCTCGCCAAATGTGGTCGTTTTTTTTAAATTTCTTCTTTCAGCTGCTCTAATAATGATGCATAATACTCACCAGTAATTGTTTTACCCTTTTCCAAGTAGTCAATAAGTATAATTCCACGTGCATCCCAAAAAACTGTAGCCATAACCTTACCAGCTGACTTTACGGTCTTTGCCTTCTTTGGAGCTGGTTCGCCTGTGGAAATCCACTGTTTGGATTGTTCCTTTGTCTCAGGAGTGTAGTGGTGTATCCATGTTTCATCCACAGTCACAAATCGACGAAAAAATTCCTCAGGATTCCGACTTATGCGCGCCAAAAGAGCGTCAGAGGCGACCACTCTATTGCGTTTATTCTCAGCTGAGAGCAAACGCGGCACCCATCTTGCCGATAGCTTTTTCATGCCTAATTTTTCATGTAGAATTGAAACATCTGCACCTATAGATATCCTTGTGGCCTCAGCTAACTCACGCACTTTTAATCTTCTATCCTTCAACACCATATCGTGTATTTTATTGATGATTTCGGGAGTAGTTGCTTCTACGGGCCTTCCTGAACGTGGTTCGTCACTTATTGATGTACGACCACGCTTAAATTCATTTACCCAGTTACAAACCGTTGCTAAGGCAGGGGCAGATGTGCCATGAACTGAGTCCAATTCATTTTTTATCTCATATGGAGTTAAACCCTTTAAATGAAAATGTTTAATTACCGCTCTGAACTCGTTTTTTTCCATTTTTCTTAACAAGCAATTTTTTTTTCAATTGGTTATAAAAACACGTAAACTCAGAAGATGTGGACTGTGACTGCACCATATATCTAGTCGGGAGTGGTGCTGACTGAAAACAGAATATTTGGAGCGATTCGCGCGCCATCTGTTGGTCATTCTAAAGACTTATTGAACTACCCTCGTATTAAACTAAATATAAAATGTTACTAATTTTATGTTGAAGTAATAGTCTATTTGGTTTTATTAAATAATTATGCACAGGAAAAGTTTTGTGATACTTTTCATACAAGAAATCCCGTCCATTTCATAAGCTTTTATGCATATTTTGTTATATTGTACAGTTCTTTTTCTACTATTATAATAATTTTGACACCTTAAAAATATGAAATAAAAAAAACTAGTACAAATCTCTTGCATTTTTTTCAAAACTTGATTTAAAAACCGCGGTTAAACATGCGGCTATCCCGATCAAAGCTCTCGGTTAATGACGGTCAAAGTATTCATCTCATGTATCTAGAAGTGAGGTTACATCAGCCGCCCGCTGAATTTCTGCTCGAGGCATCGTTGTATTTATTTTCAACTTTTATAGTAAGTTTACAAGTTTAAATATTGCATGAAATGTTAAATATATATTGTTTATACTTTTTGATTTTTTATAACTATTTCTTTTATTGAGTAATATTTTAAGTCGAAATTTCATTTTAGTCACGTTTTTCAAATACCAAGAGTTCGAAAAAGGGCAAAACTAGGGGTAAGTCTAAGTCAAACAGCCTTAGAAAACGTTGTAAAAAGTGTTAATGAAGGTGTTTGCTCTATTCGTAAAGCCAGTGAAATGTATGGAATACCTTTCAGTACACTCCAAGAAAGGTACAAAAAGAAAAATTATGCTTAATCACACTTGGGAAGAAAACCAATTTTTTCTGAAACGCTAGAAAACACTTTTAGCAGATAATCTCAAGTTGATGTCTAAACTGTGTTATGGTGTGACGATAAATCAAGTGTGTAGTGCTGCCTACTATTTCGCTCAAGAAAACCAAATACGAAATAAATTTAGCCACGAAAAGAAACAAGCAGGCTATGATTGGTTTAAGAATTTTCTTGAACGACACCCAAGTATTTCAATGCGTAAGCCTGAGTTTTAACCATGTGACATCCTTCAACAAGGCTGATGTTAATCAGTTTTTTGATAATCTAGAAATGCTCGATAATAAGTTTAATTTTCCTGCTTCGAAGATATAGAATATGGATGAAACTGAAATTTCCAATGTGCAGCAGCTTGAAAAAACTATTGCACAAAAAGGAATTAAGAGAGTGGCTTCAGTACGTAGTGGAGAGCGAGGAAGAAATATAACCGTAATTTTATACAATGAGTGCAGCAGGCTCTTATGTACCACCGTTGTTGATATATTCTCGAAAAAGAATGGCAGCATCGTTAAAGAAAAATGATTCAGAAGGAGCTATCTACTGCTGCTCGTCCAATGGATGGTCAAACTCTGATCTATTTTTCGAGTGGCTTCGTCATATTAAAAATAATGTTATATGCAACCCAGATGAACCCGTCTTATTAGTCTGGACAATCATGTGAGTCACATTAGCTTAGAAACATTTGTCTATTGTCGAACAATGGGTATTATTATAGTGTCATTAGTGCCTCATACGTATCACCGCATGCAACCACTGGATGTCAGTTTTTTTGGACCATTCAAAACATAATAGAAAAAAGAATGTGATAGTTTCATCAAGAAAAATTGTGAGAAAATCACTCATGCTGACGTTGAAGAGATAGTGAATCAGGGATATTGTAATGTAGCTTCAATTCAAAAAGGGGTATCAGATTTCAAAGCAATGGGAATATACCACTTGAACAGAAAAGCTTTTGCTGATGAAGAGTTGATGGTCGCTGAGGTAGTGGGCACAGCACAAAATGATTCGTCTATTCTTAATGTTACAAATTCTTCTGCTAATTTATTAAGATTGTTCAAGCCACTAAATATTCCATTGTACGACCAAAACAATGAAGCTCCTGTGATAGTTTTAAGTGTATGTAATGAGACATCTGATTAAACAGTAACCACACATGATTTGTATCCAAGAAGAAGAACATAATTTGGCAGATTTATCTAATACGGATAATGATCAAAATGTACTTCTAATGGAAATTATTAATGTTGATGATCTATTCCATGATACATATGGAACTCATGATAAAATGATGGAAGTGGAGTCTGGGATCACATATGATTTTAAGGAAAACAAAGAATCTATATCTCAAACAGAAACAAAATTAGACGGAAAATCTCGCAAGCAGAAATCAGTTATTATCTCCAGTTCTCGTATGAGGAAAATTTCAGAAGAAAAGAAAAAGAAAAGAGTACAAAAGCAAGAGAAAGAAACAACGTTTCAAGAAATGGATAAGAAAATAAAACAAGAAAAGATTGAGAAGCGAAAAGTTGAAATAAAAGAGAAAATGCTTGCGAAGAAGAAAGAAATAGAGGCGATGTGAACACAAAAATAAAAGAAAAGAAAATTCTAGAGAAAAAAATAAGTATTAAAAAGAAAAATGTGTCAAAAAGAAAACAAAAGTAACAGTATTTGATAAGATAGATTTAGAAACGACTGATAATTTAATGTTAATGAAAACAGTCTGTGATTCACTGTAAGTGCTTTAATTATTGCACTGAAAAAAAAAATGTTAAATCTAAATAAACGTTTCTTTGAATCGCACTAAGAAAAGATTTATTTGATACTAGTAAATATTTAATTATGTATAGACTGATAATCATCAATTCAATAAATATTTACTAAATTTAAGAAATATTTACTTTATTTAAGTAAATCTTTTCTTAGTACGATTCATGGAAATGTATACTTAAATTTAACAAATTTTTTTTTCAGCGTGTTTAAGTACAAATAAATATTTATCACAAATCAAATGAAATACAATGAAATTATAAAATATATTTATTGGTTGTATTTTTTAATTAAAAATCGGTTTATTTGTTCAAAATCGAATAAATAATATGTAATGTTTAAAATATTAAAGTAAAAATGTTTATAAACTAATTTATGTTTATACAATTCATTTTCACTAATCAATCTCCCATCTAAAACAAAAATTTTTCATAACCGGTATTGGACGGACGATGACCAGCATTACCTCTTAATGTGGGGCAAAACCGGTCAAAAAACATTTTTTTATTTCTTGGCCACTACGGGACCGCGACCTCCCCTCCAGCGGGCATTACCACCATGCGTACCTCTCATCCCTGGTGCGGTTGCCAACAATGTGTGAAGTATCCCGTGTTCCTGGGGTCTTGGGCGGCCTCGCGGTTATTTCTTCGTTGTCTGGCTCTTTTCGGTGGCGTCTCACTGAGTGTCGCTCCCCCTGTGGTGGTATTTCTGGGAGGGCCATGCTTGGCGTGCCCTGGTTCCCTTTCATCTGGGCTGTCGGTGTCCTCACTTGCGGTACCACCATGAGTGGTTTCACTGTTCTTCGGATGGTCGCGTCGGCTACTTTCGCGTATGAGTGTTCAATCGTTACTGAGCTTACGCGAGCCGCGAAACGTATTCAATCGTCGTGGAGTGGACGTGCTTCTGATTTATAATTTGCGCTGGTCGTGTAACTTGAAACTTGTAAATGCATGAACCATTTCTTCTGAAAAAAACGTCTTTCTTGGTATACAAAATCTCCTATAATATGAAGATCACAAAATTCTCCGGTCTCCGGTCACATCAATAAGTTCATATCTTTTTTTAAAAGTTCACCATATATGTGCACAAGTATGGGTGGATTATTGGGTGGGTGGAAGTATGGACAGATGAGTTTGTGGGCGGATCAATAGGTGGATGGATGCGTGGGTGGATGATTTGGTGGATGGTTGGCTCAGGTACGTGTTGGCAAACAGTATTTTTAGGCTTGATAATGTTTTGCACATTATAATTTTTGGACATTATAATTTTTTGAGCATCATTATTTTTAGGTATTAAAATTTTTTGCGATTTATAATATTGGAGTCTGATAATTTATTGGACATCACAATTTTTTCAGCCTTATAATTTCTTGCATATTATAATATTTGGGTATAGTAATTTTTTGGACCTTATCATTTTTTGTTTTTATTGGATATGGGGTAAAAGAATGAAATAAACACAGAATTTTTCAATTTACTTTAGACTTTATTCTGAGTAGCACAAGCAAAGATGCAGGTCTGATCTCTAGCAAATACGGTTGGAGACTGACTGCCAGAGCAGCCAGCGAGTTGTAGAATACGCATAGAAACACAGCATACGTAAACATAAAACAATGGTTCCTTTTATACATGCACGTACACTATGATTGTCCCCAAGTTCCCAGGCCCTCCACAAGAATCTGAGGCGACCAGGCGACGTGTTGAAGCGCCCCACTGCGAAGTGTCGCAGCCTCGGTCACAGCGCGCAACCCGATGCATCCATAATAGAGTTTATTTATCTTACGCGGAGTGCTTAAGTATTCCGCGTATATTAGATTTGGTTTTGTTACAAAGGAAATATATAGAATTTCAACAGTTTTTATAATTTTTTGGACCTCAAAATATTTGGGCCTGAAAAGTTTTTAGACATTATTTTTTGGGCACTATTATGTTTTGTGCATAATAATATTTCAGGCCTTAGAATTTTAGCATTATGAATTTTTGGATCATATAATTTTTTGGTTTTATAATATTTTGCTTTTATAAATTTGTGTGCATCATAAAATTTAAGCTTTAAAATATTTTCAGTAATATAATTTCAATAAAGGTCTAAAAGATTTTTGGACCTTATATTTTTTGCGTATTATAATTTTTGGGCCTTATACTTTTTGCGTATTATAATTTTTGGACCTTATAATTTTTTTACTCTTATAATTTTTTGTTTCTATAATATTTTTGGGCTTTATAACTTTAGCATAGTATAACTTTTTGGCCTTAATATATTTACGTCTATAATTTTTTGTTTTTTTATTTTCTTTGGACCTTCTAATTATTTTTAGCACTGCGTGACCTAAGTCCACACATATGTCACGCCTATCTGTGCCATCAGTAGTCCAGTGAGTGATAACACTACTCTAGAGGCCGAAAAAAGGCCTAATTTTGACAATTTATTCTGGGATTATGGGAAAAGGAATAGTATTTATATTTAGATGGTTCATTTAACACATATTGATGTATGAAAATAAAATTTTTTATTATGATTTTTGTACAAAATGGTGGCGCTACAGCAGATCTGCGGAAAAAGATTTTTTTGAAGGTGCTCCGCGGGCGCGCCAATTCCTCGAAAACTGTGAGAGCTGGAACAAAAACCCAAAAATTTTCTGAAGCTACATACTAATAGCTATCGAAGTACGTAGGATTTTTTTTATTCCAATTTTTGTAGAAACTGTGCACTTCTGAACAAAACGTATGAATTTTCGACTAAAAAAAGAGTAGTAAATTGTTAATTAAAACAAGTAATTTTTTGTGAAGAAGAATATATTTGTGAAGCTATTGTAAAAATTGCAAGTCGATCCATGCAATGGTGTTGAAGCTATGAGTGAAATAACCCGTTTCGAGAAAAACGCGTTTAAAGTTTTCGGAGCATTTAAATCCTTGAAATTTTTGTATACCTCTAATCTGCGATGCCTGCACCGTACATTTGACTATCTCTATTAATGTCTGACTCCTCCTCTTCCTTCCTGGCTGATTTTAAGGACATCCGGGCCTCTCTGGCATCGTCAGTTAGGGATCTCTCGGAAAATTTGATGTGTCGCGCGTTCGCCTCCACGCAGAAATTATAGCAGTTCGGTCCGATTGTCAAGCTTAAGTGTTGCATCAGCTTCATTGACAGTCGCATTGAAACTTTCGTTCCTATTTTGTGTGAAGCCGTCTAAGCAACGCGTAAGTAGATCGTCACTGCTTAACTCTTTATAAATTGGCAAAATCGCTTTATAAACTTCTTCAGAGAGAGGTGGTTTATGTACAAAATCTTCTCCAGTAGCTTGAGCCTTTTGCCAAGAGCACCATGAAGTTTCTCCGCGCGGGCATCTTTCGTGTCTTTGTTGATCATCAGTAGACAATTTGTGGTCCAGCGTTGCGTAGATTTCATTGCGCATTTTCTTTTCAGAATCATGATTCCTACGAATTGCTAAACCATAATAAATTGCCAACTCGTCTATGAGCTTGCCGGTAAGCTTGCCTTTTCCTCCAAGTCCTTTTATTTGTTTTTTCAAATTACGGATACGAGAACCCATCCGATTCTGCACATGATCGATACATTCTTTTTTATTCACGGTGAACTTTTCGTAGGGCTCAGAATCTATGATTCCTTTGACGGTTTTTGAATCTCCGTCGCCCACGTAATTAGCGTACTTCAAATTGTGCAAAAATTCTGAACGCTGGAACATTTCGATGACGGCGTCCACTTCGATCTTTCCTGCGGAGCTGACGTGGTTCGCTTGGCATTCATCTTTCTGAGGTTGGCTCCACTCCTTGAACTCGATGGTGTCAGTTTTGGTTTCCCAAAATTCGCAAGCTTTGCAATATTTAGATTTTACCAAAACATCGACTACTTTGCCAGTATACCAGCCGATAAGTGAAACAAACCCGTAAAGAGATGAAAAACCACGGTTCCTCCACGAACCATCACCAGATACAGTAATGCCATTTGGATCGTCAGTTTTTTCTCGTTCTTTTTTAGCTGCAGTTTTCATACTGAGCTTACAAACAGCTTCTGCTTCAATGGCAATTTTTTTAATAACTGTATCGTAAAACGATTGAAAAATTGGCCGCGGGAGATCCATGAAGGCGCAAAACTTTATAATGCCATTCAATCCTATTCCTAGTAATCGCATGGCAAGAACAATTCTGCGATTAATATCATATCCTTTCTCAATAAATGGACAACTAGGAATAGTAATCTGATCACAGTTTTTACAGGAAATCACATTTTTGAAACCCAAGCATCGCTTTCCAGTTTCGGTGAACGTTACATCGGATTTGCATTTTTTACATACAAGAGCTTGCGATATCGCGGAGAACACTGCTACAAAATTCAGAATTCGGTAACCGAAACCTTCATTTACTTCAAAATCATCGAAGTTTACATCTGATAATTTTTTAGCCGATGTACTAATGTTCTCCAGACTTGGCTTCTCCAGCTCGTAACGGTTTTGCGGCCGTCGGTTTGATATTCTCGGTCCTTTTGCACTACTCCTTCCTCCTTGGCCAGTTTTTTTGTCACAATACACGACTTTTCTCGAACTCATATTGTTTATTCGAAAACTTTTACAATAACAAAACACGTTATTAATATTTGAACGAAAATGTACGGAAAGAAAATAAAGCGTCTGCACGGCGTCGCTTGGCAGCTATACTAGTTCACACACACACACACACACACACACACACACACTTCTATTCAGTGTTAGAATGATTCAATGTTAGAGTGTGTCCACTCTGGTGGACTTCTGAGGAACCACAATGACCATAAGCAATAGAATTTGGACAGGTAGGAGCACTACATAGTCGATAAATCAGAGCGATATATATATATATATATATATACATATATATAGATATATTCTTGCGCGATGGGTATTTGTAGGTTATGGGTGCGGTAGGTTCATTCCGCCATTTTAAGTGGAAAAACTCTCACAAGTGTATGAGTAATTTCGATCGCTTCGTTTGTACGTAGTTCTATGGAATTATCTTATTTAGTTGTAATCCATGGCTTCTAGGATGTGCTAGAAAAATAAATTTTATGTCCTGCGATAGCCATATCTATAGTCAACTAATATATATAGTAAATGGAGAAAAGTTTTCTCCATACTTACGTCGCGAATAATTAATGAAAACAAAATCCGAGAGGTGCGATCGTTTACTTTTTACCTCTTCTATGAATGATCTTATTTGGTAATAATCCGTAGCTTCTACGATGTGACAGAAGAAAAATAAGCAAGAAGATTGATTACTTTTTACTTGATAATTGTAGTTTTATTTTGGAAATTAGAATTAGGCTAATGTTTATGGCCCAATAATCTATTATTAATTATTTTTTTATTGTAATAATATGTCTTTGTAAATGGAGGAAACAGTCCTAAATTTTTCTTCCCTTATAACCTGGAAATTAAAGTTGTCATATGAAGTATCCGCATGCGCGCGCCCGAACAATCCTCGTGTTTTTTTTTCAAAGTCCGCGACCTGCCAAAATTTGCCGCCGCGAAATTTATTTTTCTTCTGGCACATCTTAGAAGCTACGGATTATTACCAAACAAGATCATTTCGTAGAAGATGTAATAGGAAGCGATCGTACCTCTTGGATTTTGATTTCATTAATTTTTCGCGACAAAAATTTAGTTGGATACGGGCTTTGAAAACATGCTTTTTTATTTAGGTATAGTAACAGTCGGTTTGAGTAGGGAGATTGATAATCAACGACTGCCGAATTAATAAATACTTTTCATAATGTTAAACGTTGTTTTATTTTAGATATTTTATTTAGACTAAAATTTATATAGAACAAGTAGACTATTAATCATATTTTTTATGAAAATATGTGTTGTATAAGAAGAGGAAGTCTTAGTCTTAGTCTTAGTGTCCGAGGGTGACCACGACGGCCCTTGTTCGGGGTCGTGCCGGTCCAGCACTCAGGCAATGCCCATTGTGCTATTCCTCTTAGCCTATTTTGCGGCCTGCGGCTACAATCTTCTATATATTGCCCGTGCTACTTGACCTATGGATTCTAATTTGAGCGTCCGTAGTGCAATCGGCTTTATGAAGGGTACGTCTCACACCCCATGTCTCGTTCCTACAAAGGCGAGGTACCTACACATCAGGTGTGTGGTTCTTTCCTCTTTGTAGCCGCACCATCTACTTACCTTTCTCTTGTATCCCCATCTTTTGAAGGTGATCCCACCTTCCAATCTCCTGTCAACCAGCCAACCATTGACCTGAGATTTATTCTACCCAGATCTCTAATGGCTCTTATCCATTCCTCCAGTGAGCTCTCGCCCAGCATCTCCAACCTATCCGCGTTCTCGTTTCCCTGGATGCCCGAGTGTCCTGGCACCCACAATAGCTTCACTGCATTACTAACCGATAGAATGGATAAGGCCTCCCTGCACCTTAGTACCTTCTTGGAGGTGATGCTGATCCCGTGTAGTGCGAGTAGTGCAGCCTTGCTGTCCGAACAGATGGTTATTGTCCTCTGTCTGGTGCCACTGACCGTAAGCCATTCCGAGCACTCCCTGATGGCTCTCACTTCTGCCTGGAATACCGTCGCGTGGGGATCTAGTGAGCCCACTAGCTCATGCGTGATACCCTTTGCCCACACTTCTGCTCCTACTCCTTGTTCTCCTTTAGAGCCGTCCGGGAACCAGATGATGCCCACCTTTATTAAGCCCGGCGCACAAACTTTGCTGTGAGCCGCGAGCCGTAAAAAATACAGGTTATTTGTATATTTATATATATGGTTGCCTAACGACACGCGGATCATGGATCATAAATATAGATATATTTATAACCTATTTTTTCGACGGTTCGCGACTTACGGCAAAGTTTGTGTGCCGGGCTTAAGGTCGTGCAATCCGTCGTTCCATTCCTCTCTGTCAGGGAGAATGACCCTGGAGGGGTTTGAGAACAGGATCCACTCTGTTATCCTATCGTAATCTACTCTGTCGATGTCCGGCAGAGCATCTGTAACAACCTCCTTGTCCGTGAAGTGCTTGCAGTTAGGCACTTCCTTGAGCCTACAGTAGGCCTTAAAGGCGTTTACCTTTATGACCTTATTTAGTGGTGGGATGTCCAATAGGATCTCCAGCACCCATATTTACCATGCCTTCTGTATGAAGTTTACCGCTTCTGCCAGTGCCGTGTCCACCACTTTCAAGGGGGCTGGCCTGGGTTAAACCTAAAAAAAGACTTTTTTTTCGAGTCCATAAAACTTTTATGTTTAAAAGTAATCATTCTGAAAAATGTTATACTATCGAAACACAACACACATACTATCTTAAATTTTACCGTTGTAAAACCTCAAAATCTTGATCCTACACGTCACAATAAATCATTATTTTCAATACCATATTTGTTAAAGGATCTTTGATCCTCACAAGATTTGAGGTGACATGATGAACGAAAATTTTCTTTTCGACGACTATTCGATTCTTTTTGACATGTATTACAAAAAGAGCGAAGCAGTTTTTCGTTTAATTTTTTTTATTATTCCATTTCGTACATCCAATCAATTCTTTAAAAAAACATTTAAAATTTTTTTTTAATTTTGATTGGATGTACGAAAAAGAAAAATAAAAAAAAATATTTTAAAATCAAATTTTAAAAACATAGTGCACATTTGGAAAAAAAGTTTCGATTTTAACAAAAAAATTGACAGTAAATTGTTTATAAAAAAGAAATTTTACGTCAAGTCAATAAATCGCTACGTACTACTATCGAGATTGTTATTTTGAAGGTACAGTTAAAATTTGAAACGAATCCATGCAACCGTTTTTGAATGATCTGTTCGCCCAGTTAGAAAAATAGCCGTTTTTAGCCAGTTTTGAAAATCAAAGAGGACCTCAGAGCTAAAAAAAATTTTGAGAGCTTATTTTAATGAGTACTTTAATTTAGAAAATCGCCGGAAAAATCCCTGACTTGAGTACGCAAGGTTTGTTCGAAAAGTATTAGAATGACCCATATATATATATATATATATATGAATATAATAGGAGGGGGGGGTCCCCCTTGCGCACTCCGTGTGCCAACCCCCAATCATTATCGTTTTCTATTTTGATTAATTCTAAATATAATAAATGACTAAGAAAATTTTAATTATAAGATAGTTTTTCTTTGAAGGGTTGGCCATCCCCAGTCTCCCATATGCATAAAACAGTAACGAAGTATTACTCTATGAGCGAAAAATAGACAATTTCATGACAAAGAGTTAGCTTAAAAAAAACGACTTTTGTAAAGTCGTACATTTATTTCGTAAGAAAATCTTTGAAACACTGACTTTGGGGTTGAAATAATTAATCTATTTATTTTTAAAGAGTTAGTTTACTTATAACTTCTTTTTCTACATTTTCATCAGTAAAAAATAAATCTAATTTGTCAGACTAATGAAAACAATTTATATAAAAAATATGATCGAATTTTTAACAAATATTATCCTAATTAGGAATTAAAACCCCATATAACCAGAAATATTTGATTACAAATATTATTTGCTTTTATATAGCATACAGATTTAAATATTTTTAAATCTTGTAACTACCTAAAAGCCTTACAAATATTAAAGTTCATACATATTAAGAATTATACAACACTATACTTATATGTCAATCATAGATATCGTGAAAGTTTACTTTCCAAATGATCACCGAATTAAACTTGATTCAAGCCAATTATACATGAATTAGTAAAACCGTAGTAAGGTTAAGTCTTGGAAAACCTACATTAGTCCATAGGGTGTCTACATATAAGCTATAGGACATCAAAAAAATATTTATATTACATATCTCATGTTACAGAGGAAGTTGAGGTCTGACTAATGATAAAATAAGGAAAAAGATTTATACGGATATTACTCTTTTTAACGACCCTTCAGCCTCGAAATGCATTGAATATTTTTGAAGTTATCAACCGCACAAAACTCGATTGAAAATATCTTTTTCAGATTCCGGCCCATAAATTAAGTACACTCAGAGGTGTACACGGATCGGCCGCAAATTGGGTTGGGTTGGGTTCGATCAATTTTTCAATTTTCGATAAATAATCATTTTTCTGTAAAAAACGCATTTTTCAAAAATGAATCGAGCTCAAATTGCGGCCAATTTGTGAGCACCTCTGCATAAATGTAATAAAATTATTCGTGATGCATCGTGCTCGATTAACGTGAATTGAGAACATAAATCGTGATTCTTTTTGCTCGATTTACAAATCGAAGGAAATGAATCGGCGATTCATCTTGCTTGATTCTTTTTGATTAATAAATACTCTTTTCTGTACTTTCGATGTTCATTAGATCGCGTGGAAACTCGTGCATTTTTAGACGTAAACCATATAATTAAAATAGTAAATGAAGAGCAGTGTTGGCTCAGTGGTTAGCGTGCTAGCCACAGAAACCACACTGTTCCAGGGGTCTGAGTTGTTTTCAACGAGAAAAGTACCTTGGACACCGGCTGTTTCGAGGCAGGTTTTTCCCCGGAATTTTCCTTCAGTGTAATTCCGGGTTTTCCCTTGCCTCACAGGCGTAACCCTGGGCGGAATTGCGAAACAGTGTGTAGGGAATCAGGTGTCGGTAAGGTAGAAAAAAGGTAGCCAAGCCGATGCTGCGACAGGGAGCGCCGGCTTTACCGGCGAGGATTTGATCCCTGAAATGGGGCTTTCTCCGGGGCCGCTACACTGCGAGGCTGACCCGATACCCCCATGGGGACAGAGAGTGTCGGCTTAACCGGCAAGGTGTGGCCTGAAAAGAATCTTCACCGGAGACGCTTCCCAGTGAAGGATATATAGGAAGGAATATAGGAAAGGAATATAGGATCGGTCACTACTTCCACACAGAGGTGGTGGAAGGGCCCCGCCTACTTGGCCTAGTAGGCTGTTTGCGGTAATGAGAAAAAAAAAAGTAAATGAAACATTAAATACGAAATGCATTATTTTCTATCCGGTTCACCGACATGACAAAGAGCACATTTTATGCGTGTGTTAAAAAATAGTACATTATGCAACAAGGGAATAAAGTGGAGGGTTATTCCCGCGGGTGGTTTTATTGCTCTCGGTTCGCTCGAACAGTAATAGCCCGAAGGTATAGTAGGCTTTATTCCCGTGTTTATCAATTTATTGATTTGAAGAGTGGGGCCCACGGAAAGAGAAATAAATAGTTAAAATTCGAAAAGTAAAGAGTGAGAGTGAGAAAAGTGAACTTTACTTTATTTCCTGCAAATTTACTTTATTTCCCGCAAATTTACTTTATTTCCCGCAAATTTACTTTATTTCCCGCAAATTTACTTTATTTCCCGCAAATTTACTTTATTTCCAGCAAGTCTAATTTATTTCCCACAAATTTACAATAGGGAATAAATAATACATTTAATTAACTTTTTTGATACAGTGTCAAAATAATTTATTGTTTACCAAAGGCGAGAAGTAGGCCTTTTGAGTATCGTGAGTCTTGTGAGTATTGAGCATTTTTTATATGCCTGTACACGAAAAGAAATTGCGTACAGCTGTTGTCTAGGCTCGTATAACAGTTGCGCAAAACTCAGTGAGTTCTGCGCCCCCATTGTATCGCACAGCTACTCTCTCATTTTTGTACGTTTGCTGACCAAAAGTCGGACATGCGCTGTATGAAATCGATGTGAATCGGCGGATTCTGTTACATGGGAGTCTGCTGCACAGATGATTTGTACGCTTGATACATCGCGTTGTTTTATATTTTGATCGTCACACAAGACGGATAATTTTATTGTGTATGTCCCTGTATATATCCTAATTACCAATATCCAATAATGTCTTAATTACTGACATCAAATATATGTCCAAATTACCGACACCTTGCATGTATACCAATTACCGACATCTTGTACATGTACCAATTACCGTCAGCCTGTAGATGTTCGATAATGTCCTAATTATTGACACCATGTATATGTCCTAATTACCGAAACTTTGTATGTGTACCAATTACCGACATCTTGTACGTGTACCAATTACCAACAGCCTGTAGATGTCCTAGTTACCGAGACCCTATATATGTTCTAATTACCGAAACCCGGATATGTCCTAATTACCGACAACTTGTATGTGTACCAATTACCGACACCTTGTACGTGTACCAAGTACCGACACCCTGTAGATGTCCTAATTACCGAGGTCTGGTATATTTTCTAATTATCGGCACCCTGGATATGTCCTAATTACCGACATCATGTATATGTCCTAATTACCGACACTTTGTATGTGTACTAATTAACGACATATTGTATGACCTCATTACCCCTAGTCTGGGCATGTCCCAATTACTGACATCATGTATATGTTCTAATTACCGACATCTTGTATGTGTACCGATGATCGACATCTTGTATGACTTCATTACTCTTACCCTGTATCAGGATCCGGCTGGATATTGAAATGGAAGTATAAGAAGTTTTATAATGGTCCTGTCATCGCATTGAATTTACCATCGAACTTCAACATATAGTGAATATGCTTAAAAATTTCATTTACTATTTACTTTTTGTTACTGTGTGCCCTTTTAAAAAACCCAATATGGCGGCTCAAACTTGGAATGTTCCTAAAAAATATCCGAAATTTGACGATATCTCGCGCAATATTGATGCTAAAATTTCTTTGAGGCCAGAAATGGATTCAGCGTTGAATTTGACATGAATATATGGTATCACGTTCAAGATCAAATTCATGCTTTCAAGGTCAATTCAAAGTAAAAAAATTTTTTTTCGAAATGTTACAAAATTTTAAATTTGGAAAGTTATTTAATTAGGATTAAGAAGCGTTTCATGCTCAGTACGAGTTGTGAAGTTTCATCTGACCGTATCAGCTGTTTTAAAGGTCGCTTAACCTTTACCTTAAGGTTAAAATGTACTTTTTCAGAAAAGTGTAAAACAGAAGTATCAGAAAATTCAGTGGGGCATCTCAAGGCGATCTATTTATCATCAAGAATTCACAATTGAAAATTCATGTTCCAAAGGTTTGACCGGTTTGGCAGCTATTTTCGAAAAATAAATGTAGAAGAAATTTTTGACCTTGAAATGACCTTGAAAACATGAATTTGATCTTGAACGTGATACGATATATTCATGTCAAATTAAACGCTGAATCCATTTCTGGGCTCAAAGTAATTTTGGTATCAATATTGAGCGAGATATCGTCAAACTTCGGAAAAATTTTACGAACATTCCAGGTTTGAGCCGCCATATTGGATTTTTTAAAATGCCACACAGTATCAAAAAGTAGATAGTATGAGAAAATATTTAAGCATACGAACGATTTTTTAAGTGTCTTACAGTTTTGGACTCAGCGGGTGGCCATTCTATCAAAGACTGACTCATATATATATGGGTCATTCCAACGAAATTAGCCAAATTGGGTGCGCACCAGGTTTGGCCATACTTGTCGCCGATTTTGTATATCAAAGAACATATCAAAAGAAGCTCTCAAAAAATTGTTCAGCCCCTAAGGTCCCTTGTACTACCAAGTGCAGTATTCTGAATTTCCAAAAATGGTTTATAAAATAGCTATTTTAAAAAAAAAATCTACAGGGCTCTTATTTTGATAATTTTTAACGTACTAAAAAAAGATTTCTTTGTATTTTTACGAGCTTTGAGAAAAGAATATCTCCTTAGCAGCTCAATTTGTCACATTTACAGAGCTAAATGTAAACCTAAAATCTTGTGTTTTTGTTAGTTTGTGTTTAATCATTTACCATTTACACATCTTGCGGTAAGATTAGATATTCTACATCTCACTTTTTTCGTCTTGAAAAAATCTTGAATTTCGTTTTTGAAACGCTTGATTTTGTCGAGTATCACTAGAGTTATAACCTTATGAAGTTGGTACTTTTTTCAAAATTCGTTAGATTGGCATCTTGATATCTCAAAACTATCAATACCATACTTTTTGAAAATTTCTGGAAAAATAGTGTTCAAATAGTAGAAAAACATCCCAAAGTTTCAAATGATTGCTTCTAACAGCAAATTGTAGATGGAATTGTTTTAATTTATATGAATATGTTGACAACGTTTCGGGTGTCTCTTACACCCTTCTTCAGGTCAAAGAAAAATTAATTCCATAATAAGTTTAAATCTAGGTAGCGTATCTAGACTGCTCGCTGCATCCCACACAACGCGGTTGAAAATTCCGAATTGTAACTGCACCAAGAGAAATCTCAGTGACCGTCTACAAGTAAACGCAGAAAACCTTTAGAAAACAATATCATAATACATTCCCAAGCCATATTCCTTAAAATTCGTATACTTAATAGTTTTTTATAACACCCTATGTTCCTACTTATACTCAAATTAACAGTAACGACGTAATCAAATATAGAGTTAAACTAAGATCATTTCTCAGCATCTAATTGCATGTTCTTAAACAATAGTGAATAAGTATAATATAAAAGCATGCTATTTTATAAAGTATCAATGCCTAATTAAGAGAGGGAAAAAAATCAACCTGATCGTTCACCGACACTCGATGGCTGAATACATCCAACGAAATTTTCAACCGCGTTGTGTGTGATGCAGCGAGCAGTCTAGATAAGATACCTAGACTTAAGTTTATTATAGAATTAATTTTTCTTTGACCTGAAGAAGGGTGTAAGAGATACCCCAAACGTTGTCAACATATTCATATAAATTAAAACAATTCTGTCTACAATTTGCTGTTATAAGCAATCATTTAAAATTTATCAAAAGTTAAACGTTAGAGTCATTTTTTAATTAACGAATGTTCGTATAAACATCTTACATACATTCCAATAATCCTAAAATTTCGTTCTGCCCCTAGGCCTTATTCCGGCGCTGAGATATTTTTCTCAACCTCGTTTTGATGCTCGATCGACATCACAAAACGATGACCAAACTTCTCTTAACATCGCCAAAACTGTATCAAATAATAAATTTATAATTTTCCTTCTATACATACAGAAGAAATTTAAAAAATCTAATATAATATAAATAAATCCCAACTACTGATTAAAGTATTTCATACATATAAATGTGAAGATAATAACTAAAAAATGAGTTGAAATCACCTGATACAACGATCAATTATTCAATGTGTGTTATATTTCGGTTTAATTTTTTCTATTACACAACAAATCAAAGTGACGTACGTAACATATACTATAGATTTAAATTTTACCCATAATATGAACAATATATGAAAAATGACTACTATCGTTTGAATCTTTATTTTATAACTTTTAAAAGCCACATAAAATGTTCATAATATGTACGCTATCCGTATATTAGCCCAAACAATGTGAATTGGCATTCGATTTTAACCTGTAAATTATACCTATATATAACTCATATTAAATTTGAAAACCAATTCACATTGTTCGGGGAGATACAGAGGGCGGTGAGTATACAGCTTCCAATCCGTCCAGCACAAAACTCTTATGAAACGTAACATCAAAACTTTTTTATATTATATCAAAAGGCAACGAATAAATACAACATTAAATGGCATTTATGAAAAATTTATTTACATTGTAAGTCTTATAATTATTAATCTTATATATAGTCTTTCTTTATAGCGTTATACTAAAGTCTAAAACAAGTACTACTTATCTATCCATATATTTTACAGAAGTCATTATAATTATTTAGTATATATTTATCAACCTACAAATATACTCCTAATATTTGACGATAAATAATTCAAGAATGAATGGCTGGAATTTAGATTCGTTTTTTTTAAGTAAATCTTGATGAACTTATTTAACTAATTTGTATGATGATGATTAACGAAAATAGCCTCCGTAGCCCGGATAACCTCCATATCCACCATATCCACCATATCCTCCATGATGTCCATGATGTCCACCATAACCACCATGTCCGTATCCACCGTGTCCATATCCTCCGTGACCATATCCACCGTGCCCATATCCTCCATGACCATAACCACCATGGCCGCCATAGCCGCCATAACCGCCATATCCACCGTAGCTGTAAGAATATTTCTATATTAAAAGTTGTCTATACCTATTTATTTATACTAACTTATATGACATTCTTATTAGAGAAAAGAATTATTCACGTAAAAAATATGTATTGATCAACAGAAATTTAATATTACCTAAAACAACCCGGCTAAAAAGAGACTTCTTATTATATGTTTTTTTTTTTTTTTTTTTTTAACGTCGCCATGTTTGTGCTCCCATGTGGTGCTAATCGACGACGGGGGTCTGCGGTGTGTTTGTAAACAAAGCACATGTAATTTTTACAGAGGTGCTTGTATCAATCGGCATAGACTAGGATTCGAACCCGGGTCACCGGCGTGGGAATCCGACACTCTACCGACTGAGCCGCCGCAGGCCCCCTTATTATATGTTAATATATGATCATACATAGTCATATACATTGATAATATTGTGATAGAATGAATTAGTTATTGTTAATAAAAATTATTAACTAATAATAAATGGTTCATTGGAATATGGCGAAATAAAAGTGCGCGGAATATTTATCAAAATATTTATTTGTTTAAATTTTATTGGGCCAAGAAAATGATTTGTTAATAGTTAATAAATCATTCATTGTTTATACTCCAGGGAGAAAATGTTCCATATATGAGGAATTCTACAAGAAATCTGCACTTGGGCGGTTAAAAATATTATAAAAAAGAATTGAGACACACCTTTGTAACCATTTTTTTCTCGCTCTATAGGACATATAATATATGTAATAAATGCCCAACATGCAAAACAGACAATGTAACTTTTTTAAAACGTATATCAATTTCTCTTATGTGAATTTAACATGGGAAGTATGGACTAAAAACGGTCATCAGTGATATAACAATTACTTGGCTTTTGAGGGTGCAAACCATTTTGCACGCAATAGAATATAAAGTAGAGAAAAAAGCTTTAATTTGAGATGTGCCGCGTTTAAGAAGATTAACAATATCAAAAGTTATAAACGATTAAAGATAGGAAATAAACACGAAAAAATCGCTAAATTTCATGATTTTTCATTTTTAACCATTTTTTGCGCTCTTTCATGACCATCTATGTGCATATGTGGGCATATAAGAGCATATATGAATTTACGTTAAGATACAAATAAAACTTTGTATATAATCATATATACCATATTTAATCATAATCATAACCAATATGATTATATATGACTATATATGAGTGCATAATAATTGCAAATAAAGTTCATATATATGGCTATATATGGCCATATATACTAATATATGATCTTATATATCCATATATGTCCATGTAGACGCAAAATTGATATATGTCCATATAGACGCAAAATTGATATATGTCCATGTAGACGCAAATTTAATATATGTCCATATATGGCTATATATGACCATATATGAGCATATATCGACGCCTAATACGAAGAAAAACGCATTTCAATTCATTACGAAGAGAATCGCGATTCAGCGGTTGCGGCAAAGAATAACGTGATTTGGATGCCTCCGACGAAGAGTAACTCGATTCAGAGGTTTGCAACGAAGAGTAACGCAATTCAAAGGTTTACGAAAATGATTATAACATTAGCCAATAGCGTAAAATAGGTTTTAAATGTATGTATATCCCTCTAAACATGCGAATACCATCCTGATGATACCACATTTTTAGTGGATAATATAAAGTTCAAGAGCTATTTTACGTGTTTACAAAGTTTTGTTAATTTGGGTTCCTGAATCGCGTTAGTCTTCGTCGCGAAAGTTGAATTACGATCTTCTTCGTCTTAAACTTTGAATCGCGGGCGTTTTTCTTCGTACTGGTCTTCGATGTGCCCATGTATGTTTTCCATATATGGCCATATGTGACCATATATCGACGCTCCGTACGAAGACTAGCATAACTCAGAATTCTCAAAAAAAAAACAGTTTTAATCAAAATCCTCCTACGAAACTAGGAGTTTTCAGGTTCTCAGACAAAAACTATCACCTTTTCAAAGGTTCTGAGAAAATATTAGTATTTATTAGAGGATCTAAAAAGTGCTAGTTTTATAAGAGGTCTTGGAAAAAAACTAGCTGTTTTTGAGAATTCTGAGCTGTGCTAGTCTTCGTACGGATCGTCGATATGGACTATACATGAAAATTTTTTTTCCGGGATATTTGTGCTATATTAAATTTTTGTTCAATATTTAAAATTGAGATGAATTATTCATAGCATATATAAGAAGATAAGTTCATATTCGTATATTTGAATTATGTCTATGTCTAATACAGCATACAAATTTAATTTTAAGCTAATTCATAGTATTATTTTTACTGCAGGTTTGGAGCTAACCTTTATGCGGTGACTTGTAACTCGGTCATCAATTGTACAAAATATCGGTATTTCAAATAAGATTAGTTAGTAGTAAATAAATAATTCAATTTCTCATAAGAAATCCCTTTTCTCAGCGTATGATTATATATAACCATATACCATTATATAAAATTTGTATAATATCTGATTATAAATAATTATATATAATTTTATATATGAGCCATTTTGGAAATTCGTGTACGTATCTCTATTATTCTATCATATCTACCGACATAAAAAAAATCCTACGTTATGATAACAGCCTATAGAATCTATTCCAAGAATAAAAGAAATTTTTTTTAGGAGTGTCGTAGTATGAAAATTCAATAACATGGTGCTAATATAATGGCATATAAATTAAATAAAATTGATTTAAGAAATAGTTTGTATGTTAAGGAAACTGAATGTAAGTTTTTTTACCAATAAAGAAACGAATGGCGGAACAGCGGGAAGTTTGAATTAGTGTAGGAGTAGTAAAGTTTTCAGATTTAAAAAAAGTAAAAAAAAATGAATTTATTAAGAGAGATAGAAACAAATAATAATTACGATTAAAAATGTCTTTAGTCATATATTTATTTTTTGCGTCTTTGCGAGTGAAGAATGCATAAGATAGTATTTTTAAATTTGGCACAAAGTCACCCCAGTGTTCAAAGGCATCCCGGTTTACGGTACGATAAGTTACAATATTTCTGGTATATCCCAGTCGCACTAAACTAGTATATAATAGTTTTTTCTGATGTAATTTGTAAATAGTACAACCAAAATTCTCTTAGTGTACATATTGAAATTTGTGTAATATCTATTTCTATTTACATTTTAATATAATTTTAATAATTTTATTTTATACGAAAATATACCTAATTTTGCTATGTATTAAATAAATTATACTTGCTAACAACAATTAACTAAATTTATATAAAAATTCATTTAGAGGCAGTAAAGCATCTATACCGTAATCTAAGTTGGATCAAAATCAATATTTTATATTTACAATTTATTTATAAGTCTATGGACGATAGCATATTATATTATATCGCACAGAACAAGGCTACAATGACTAAAAATTATTTTAATTTGATTTTTTACCACAAAATGGCTCATATAATAATACAAGTCCTTCATACACTTCAAAAATTTATTTAAAATGGTTGAGAAACTATAATACAATAACACTATTTATGTACAAAAAATTTATTTTTCATGATAAATTTACGTTTCTGGCTTGGTTTTTCGAAAACATAGAATTTTAAGTTATTACAGTCTCCTTCTAAGGGTGCGATATTTGCTTCTTCATTGAGGAGTTTAATATTGTTAAGAAAAATGTTATAAACGATTTGCTATACAGGTATATTTTTAAATTCTAGGAACCAAAACTGAAGTTAACATATTTTCAAAAATGTTTTTGTTCTCTTATATTAGCAAATCTTCAAAAATGGCGTTACCCAAACGTAGAAAATGTTGATAATATTTTAACCTATTGTACTCGATTACTTGTCAAGGCACGCAATTGTCTTTTATAGTAGTTCTATTCTATACCGATATCTAACAGTAGCCACAAAAAAATGAACCAAACTGGATGTGCAACTTTTTACAGATGTAGAGTGACGGTCCTGACATTATTATTAAAAAATCATTGATTTTCTATTTTTAAATCTATAGTACTCAACTAGTTTAAGAGAGACACGTTTGTTCTTTGGAGGAGTTCTATGTATAATACAATATCTCGCGTAGCGATAAAAATGAGAGCTAATCGTTGACATTTAATTTTATAATTCGGGGAATGATAATTCTACTCGGGTTTTTACTTCTTTATAAAACGTAAACATAATTACTTGCAGAGAATCCTCTTGTAACAAATTAATTTGAATAAAGATTTGAGGATTTACCCATATATTTTTAAAACGGCTGTGCAAAATCAGTAATATTTTTGTAAATTCATGGATCTGTTTGTTTTATAAAGATTTTAAAAATTCTTGTTATTATAAAATCAATTATATATTTTAGGAATAGAGTTGTTCATTGATATAACTGCATAATATACATAATACTATTGATATATTATCTAAATTTATACAATTATATTTTGAAAATTGTTATAACGGTTCAAATTAATTTATTAGAACAAAAATTTCATATTCATACGATTAATTAAGTTTGACGAAGCTATATATCAATGAGTTGGAAGTATTTTTTATTTCAATGCTTCAAATTGCTTATGTGTATCATATATTATAATTATATTAAATTACATATTAATTATGTTTATACGCATACACATATTTAATTTTTTTCATCATATAGGATAAAAAAACTTACCCTCGAGCTGAGGCTGCGGTGTCTAAATCATCAGTAGCTAATATTGTAGATTCATCTTTGTTGGAGCTTGGAACAACGGCGGCAAAACACACGCCAAGTCCCAGCAAGAGTATGACTGTCTGCAGAAAATTATTTTTTATAACGTAACAATGTAGAAGATATTTAATTATACGACTTTAAATTGCATACTACGTTCCGGTCATGTAAATATAGCTATGTAATTTTATTATAAATTAAATATAATTTAAAAATTTTCTTATTAGCGTGTCATTATAAATTATAAATGTTATAAATAACATTGAGAAGTGTACAGTTTTTCAAATATGAGATCAAGTTAGAAACCTGCTTTGAATTATTTCGCAAGTTTAATTTTTAAAAATTCACAATTAAAATCACACACGAAAAGTATTTGTTTATAATTTACTTATTTTCATTTATTTATATAAAACACGTAGGCACTGCACAAATGTAGTGTTCGTATGAACAAAAATATTATTTTACTTTTTTTCTAGTGTTATAGCACTCACCGAGTATCGCAACATGTTGAAGATTGTACAGAAATCCAGGAGAATGAGTCTTATATACGGATCTTGACCACCTCCCTCCATTGATTCTGAAAGTAGACTTCAAGGCGTCATCCAAGTGGTCTGGACATTACACGGGGATTCCTCTTGTTAGTTCAAGGAGGATATTCTTTCCTGCTTGTGTTTATAATGAGAAGTCCATAAAAAATTTGAAAACTCGTGCGACGACTTGCGTAGGTACTGGGGGTACTTCATATAGTTCTTAAAAGGCGAAAACGCCGGGGGTTATTGACGCACAGAGTAGAGTCGTTTCACTTTGACGTTTTTCATTAGAATCATTTTATTTTGCGGTTTTATACTTATATTTGACCAAAACCTTATGAGTAATAGAACAAATATTAACTTTTTATCGTTCTTGTTTATTCTAATATGTTGAAGGTTATCCAAACGTCTGAATAATTTTCTGTTCTTTTATTTTCGTGCTAAAAGAAAGAAAGTAACTTTTTGACCGAACAGCTGTTTTATCTAAAGAGATAGAATCTTTCGATAAAAATTACCGTAGACATTATAGTTAACACAGGGCATTCTAACTTTAAGTTAAAAATTGCCTTGATTCATTATAAAATTCACCCTTATTGTGCAGTAAAAATTATAATTCGAATAAAGTTCATTTTTACCACAATCACAATATCCCACTTTTACTATAATTTTCACGCTAATTTTTATCAGAAAACTCTCTGACATAATTCCTACATTTTTTAAAAGAATTATTAAGTAAAACCATTTTAAATGAAATATTCTAAACATTAATATTAATATTTTAAATTTTACTTACAATTACTGATTTTATTACCTTGATATTTAAGTAACCCCCTGCAAGAGTTTATATACGGAAAATGTCGCTTCCAAATGCAATAATATTTAATTTTTCTACAATTTATAATAATTATTCATCAGAAACTACCCTGGTAGAAAATTATCTAGTTTTATCGAGGCCCTTGATTATTCCCATGGCAAAGTAGATAGATCTACATAGTTCTAGATTAATTTTTCACAAGGGTAATCACTATAATAATGTTGATAAATATTAGCCCTCCCGAAAGCAAAATTGAGATATACAAAGTACAGACTATTTTTGTATCATTTCGCATGACGAATTTGAATTATTATATCGCATAAATATGTATAACCTCTTAAATTAAATTTAAATGTACAAATAAATGAGCGCCGGAGGTCGAGCATCAATTTGCGGGAACACAGATCTTTGAAAGTTATGTAGATAAAAAATAATGAAAACATGCAAAAATACTAACAAGTAGAGTCCATAATTTGCAGAAAACGGATTTCCATCAGGCTTTGGGAATTAGATTTTGATACACAAAAATGATGCCCAATTTGGGATAAAACAGGTCATATTGTGAAAACAAGGGTCTATGAGATGAAACTACGAATGCTGAACATCATTTTCAGGTACCAAAAAATGATTTTACAAAGCCTGATCAATATTCAATTCCCGCAGGTTGTGATCTGTGGACCCTTCTTGTAAGACATTTATTTATTCTCTGTATACAGAAAAAACTTTGTTTGAATGAATCGGGATATAAGGAAATAACTATACATATACATTTTTTAAATGTATTTAATTCTTTAGTTAATAAAATATGAAAATATAATATCTTTCGTCTATATTATTTTACATCTACTTTCAAATGTATAAAAAAATCTTTATTATAGTATAGTTCCCATTCAATATTATGTGTAATCCCTTCAAGTTATTAATTATATATTTTGAAAGGAAAATAAAAAAAAGACTACCACCCTGGTAGAAATTTATCCCGTCCACTTTATAGATCTATGTAGAATAATCTCGCGCTGTGTAGATCTATGTAGGCAAACTAGATAGATACTACAAAGGCGTGTAACGGTCGTCCCTTCTAGTTTCCCATATTATTAGCCCCGATAAAACTAGATAACCAAAATTATGACAATAACAGCCACTTCAAGGTTATGTTTTAAGAAACATAAGCGTAATCTATTATGATTATTATGTATTATTTTGATTTAATGGTATTTACATGCTATTGTTCACCTATAACCAATGTAAGTAAATGTAAATAACCTCTAAAGTGTAAGGTTATCAAATTTTAGATGCATCGAGTTTTTGTATTTAAGAACTCAATAATAATTAATATTATGTTACACATATATATTAAACAATCAAAATAAGAAAATAATCTGAATATCCAAATAACTATATGAAGTATTAGTGCACATATTTATTTTATTTATGTAAAATTTGTTTCCTTACATTTGATTATGTTCCATCCTAAATTATTATCAACTGATTAATTTTCTATTTTTAAAAAAAATAATGTATTTGAGTTATTATATGTATGTTCTATTTTTGTATTTCCTACTGTGATTAATTTATAATAAAACACTTTAATTTGACATCTATGGCCAGTTAAAACATAGATATTTGTTACTTATAAAGAAAATTATCGTCTACATGTGTTCGACTATTGTGTTTGTCTTTGAAAATGTTGTCACGGATGAGCAGTTTATGTACTATAAGAACTCACATATGGATACAAATTTATTTGCAATTCTGAAATTAAAATTCTAGTTTTTAAATAAAGCATGTCATAAAGTACATATTTGTACATATGATATTATTATTATTTATATATTACTTTTCAAGAAACAACTACATCAATCAATAACATTATTTTGTGATCACTGTTTTTCATATGCAAGGAACATGATTTCTAAATTTTCATTTCTTAGGTTAGATATGCTTTCTGACTACTTTTATATGTAAATAGTATGAATAGAACTATAGATCTTATTATTATAATTGAAAACTTGCATGTTAAACTTTTTTTAACATTAATTTTTACAATAAAAGTTCTGTTCAATAAATAATATATAACCTCAGAGATTGTATACGTACATATTATTATTGAGAAAACTATGTAGATCTGTGTGGATTTAGCGAGTTTTGTACAGTCTAGTACTATCTAGTTTGCCTACAAAGGCCGTTATAGCGAATGTAGGCGCCACGATAAGATTTCTACCAGGGCATTTCAATAATATTTCATTGATTTCTGGGCTATTCGTTGTTGTCACTAGAAGTATAATATATGCGTAAGCGCCTTTTTTTAATTGGTCCCTTCGAGTTCAATTCATCAATTTCAACTTTTTTTATTTAAATCGAGTCGCTATAATCTCAATTCATATTGAACAATCATTTTTCAATTAATGAGATTTTTTAATATAGTATATTCGCTTCTTTGACGGAATTCTTCCGTACAAATTTTAGGCTGTATTTCAATCTCATATTGTATGTAATCATTTAACCAATTTATTAGCACATTGTTTTATATAAATTTGGCAACTTTATAAATATTAGCAGTTTATTATTACTATTACTATTACTATTATTATTACTATAAAAAATTATAAATAATTGTATATATCCATATATAATTTATATATAGTTATATATAAATGTATATGATTTTATATACAATTATATACAATTAAATAATATAATTATATATAATTTGTGTTTCTAATTCTGTTGTATGGTCGATTCTTTATTAGTACTTAAGTGCACTGTAGCACGCAAGTGGGCCACGAGCCCGCCTCCATTTTTCTTTCTCGGCGGTTATTCGACTCTCTTTGGCTATTACAATTTAAGCGGAGCAGTTTTTCGTTAATTTTTTTTATCATTTTTTCTTAGTGACCTATTGATTGTTGGCTAAAATTTTATTAAAATTTGTTTAAAAATTGATTGACTGAAAATAAAATAATAAAAAATTAACGAGAAAGTACTTTTCTTAATTTGTATTACATGTCAATGAGTCGAATAACTGACAAAAAAAAATTCGTTCATTATGTCACCTAGAATCGTGTGAGGAGCAACGTTTCTTTAATTAATAAATATGGTATTGAAAATAATGATTTATTGTAACGTGTAGGATTAAGATTTTGACGTTTTACGACGGTAAAATTCAAGATATTACGAAGTATTTATAGCGTAAAGCTTTTCAGAATAATTGTATTTAGACATAAGAACTTTCCTGAACTCGTTAAAAATAATATTTTTGGGGTGTAACCATGTTTTGTCCCCTTATGGGAAGAAGATACAGCAAACACTAAAATCCTTTAATTTAAGAAGAAAAATATTTTTTCTCAAAACATGTTATAACATAGAAAAAGATGACATTTTAGACTGGTTTTGTTCAAATTTACCACCCTTTGAAGTAGCCATTTTGAAAAAACCTGTGAAAACAGACATATGTTTGATTATCACTGTGCGCAAGGGGTGACGATGGATTGGTATACACTTTTTTATGAACACTACAAAAAGAAAATCTTATTTTAAGATTGACCGATCTTAAATTTGTTGCATCTTAAAATTTCAAATGCTTGAAAAACATAAAGATAATATTAATATTAAAATAAAAATAATTAATAATTAATATTAAAATAAAAATAATTAATAATTAATATTAAAATAAAAATAATTAATAATTAATATTAAAATAAAAATAATTAATAATTAATATTAAAATAAAAATAATTAATAATTAATATTAAAATAATTAATATTAATATTATTTTAATTATTTTAATTTAATATTAATATTATTAATTTTATGTTTTTCAAGCATTTGAAATTTTAAGATGCAACAAATTTAAGATCGGTAAATCTTAAAATAAGATTTTCTTTTTGTAGTGAACATTTCATGCTAAAATTAAGACATTTAGCGAACAATATTTTGAAATAATATTTTGGAACTATTCTGAGGTTATATTCTATATGAACATTTTATTGTTTGCGATATAAGAAGTATTTTAATATTAACTTATATTTTTAAAAATGATATTTTATGTAATAATAAAAAAAACTCTCTTTAAATTTGTTCAAAATATGTTAAAAAGAAACTACAAAAATTTTCAGCGACATTCACGAAGAACAGGCAGGCTTACAAAGTAAGTTACGAAAATTAAGTTTTGAGAAAAATGAGTTTAAACATAAATATCAATAAAAATAGCATGATCAATCATTTATCTACAGCTTCAAATAAGTCGAAAAAAATTAGTTTTCGCGTAAAACCTTTTACTTTCGAAAGAACAAGGGTTAAATAAGTGTTTTACCACTTAAAAAATTTACCAAAATCGTTAGTTTCTTCCCTTAATACATAGTGTACAATGCTTAGAAATTGATATTTCATTGTCGTTTTCGATATTCACAGAAAACAGAAAAGTATTAAAAAATATTTTGCGGTCGAATACTTGCCGAACTCTGCTCCCAACATGCGTGTGCAATTTTCACAGTAGGAACCTTCGTACGTAATTTGGTATTAAATGTGACCTTCCCGTATAAGTTACGAAGGGATATTGGGTAAAGAGGTTTGACTGGTTCGAAATGTTCTCCTTAAAACAAATAATCAATAGAGTACGTGCAAAATTTTAATATTACGCATACGACCTTGACCTTGTTAAAAGAGGCTTAATTGAGCTGAATACTGTCCTTGTCCACGAGAAAGAGTTTTCCTTTGCTACGTCGTGCGGCAGTTGTCACAAACATCCTCGACATTTCGTTTACTCTTATCGCTGACTAATCAA
This sequence comes from Gastracanthus pulcherrimus, assembly GCA_949152435.1. Classification (NCBI taxonomy): domain Eukaryota; kingdom Metazoa; phylum Arthropoda; class Insecta; order Hymenoptera; family Pteromalidae; genus Gastracanthus; species Gastracanthus pulcherrimus. Next base: position 149,634,897 of record OX424573.1, read on the forward strand.
AAGACTAAGAACACGATAAACCTGTTACCACTAAACTTGAATATGATTAAAAAAGCCAGTTCTTAAATCTTAGAATTCGTTAATTTGACAAGTGTCAGGTCATATATATTTTTACCTCATTAGGGGAGAGTCTCCCAGTATGACCCCCTCCTAGTATGAACACCTCTATGGCTATCGGGCTTCTACCGCTATATAGCAGCATTTTAGATGTTGAATTAGATGCATGTTATAGTTCTTTTAAATATATGACCAGAGGTTGTTATTTTTAAATCAACCCTCTGAAAGTTTTTGTGATAAAAATGAAATTGCCGTTATTCTCCGAGTCAAAAGTTATTTCGCAAAGATTAAACATATGTCCAATACATAAGCTATTTCAATATTAATTATTTCATATATGGTATGATTTAAAGTAAAATAGATTTAAACATAATACTATTTTATAACTTTTACATCGTTGAAGCACCATTTTTAAATACTAAAATAAATAATACTCCTTCCTAAACTAAAGGTGTCCATACAGGGTGACAGGTTTTCGAAAACTCAAAATCTTCATTTTTCGTTATTAATTAATACTTAACTCAGATCATTAACTTTGGTCAAATCTAAATTATTACGTCAAAAAGGTCCAATTATCCAACCAATTCCAGTTCGAAATTTTCATATTCAACTTGGTACTCAACAGATACAGCTCAAATAGCTATGGGTGTTCATACTGCGGTACTCTCTCCTATGCTTTAACCTACATATTCGTGACTATTAATTTTTCTTAATCATTTGTATTTAATTGAAGATTTATGAGATTTATTCATATATATACAATTTTTAACTTAATTTTATAACATGCTTTGCATACTAAACTATATTATATGAATATATGGGAGAATAATAGTATATATTGTACATTTATAATTGTCTTAAAAATTAAAAATAACTATATTAAATAAATAAATAAATATATAAATGAATAAATAAATGAATGAATGAATTAATGAATGAATGAATGTATGAATGGATGGATGGGTGGATGGGTGGATAGATGGATGGATGGATGGGTGGATGGATGGATGGATGGATGGACGGATGGATGGATGGATGGATGGATGGATGGATGGATGGATGGATGGATGGATGGATGGATGGATGGATGGATGGATGGATGGGTGGTTGGATGGATGGATGGGTGGATCGATGGATCCATGGATGGACGGACGGACGGACGGATGGATGGATGGATGGATGGATGGATGGATGGATGGATGGATGGATGAATGAATTGATGAATGATTAAATAAATAAAGGGCCATTTGTATTTAGGTAGTTGAAACCGTATATTTGATGTCTTTATGCTAATTGCGAGGGTATCATTTATTACAGAACAGACTAAAACAAAGATTATAAAGTAAAATGTACAAAAATGCCCCATTCTCCCCAATAATTAAGAAAAAGTATTGCATATTAATAATAAGTGTTGTATAAAAAATTTAATAATTTATTTGTTCATATTAATTAATTATTTCTTATAAAACCAGTTTGACGATTTATATAGTGAAAGTAGTAAAAACTGTTTATTTTAAGTAGTACGTTGGTTTGCAGTCACAGTTCACTAAGAATTTGGGTAGGATTTTGAGTGATCTTCAATTAACTCGGTAAGAATTAAAAAACAAATATTCATGTTTTATTAAAAAGATTACTCTATAGAAAAATTCAATTTATTTTTCTATCCAAGATATTTCTTACAAAATTATTTTAATAATATGATAAAAATAAATATTGCATAGAAAAACTATTTTGATTTTATCTACTTGTTCGTAGCATATACGTATTACTCGTATATACATTAAAAATTGACTTAATTTAATTCAAGTGTATAAATATACTAGATAAAATATAATTAATTATATGTTTGATATCACGCGCCACGCCAAGAAACCTACAAAGCTAGCTATACCTAACAATCATTCATTTTAAACAAGTGCTATTTAATAAATGTATTTTGAGGAAGTTCCTAAAAATAAGAAACTCTCACCTAATCTTCAAATTCTCTTTTTGTATCGTGAGTCAATAACGTTAACATCATTGAAGAATTCATAGGCTACGAATCTTATTCTTTTATAAACACGCCGTCTGAAAACGTATATAAGTATACATAAACATACCACTATAAGGAAAATATGTAAAAAAAATCACCGCATGAATAACTTACCATGCAAATAAACTAAGAGCCCAGACTCCGGATACAAGGATAATGCGAAATAGGTTATTTTTTATTTCATCTGAAATAAAGGGTTCTTTATATTATTGAATAATCTTAGGAAAACTAGAACTTAGAACTGCCATTTTACTGTTCACTAATCTGTATGACTATATACAAAAATATATGTTTAATTTAAAAATATACACTAATTTTCTACATTATAAGTGTTAAATGTTTTATATCATTTTAATGAGGCTATTTTTAATCACACAAGAAAAATCATGCATGCTAGGAATTTTATCATTTACTTCTCATTGTCTTGGTATACTTGAAACTAAATATTTATAAAATATAAAAATCATATCATCAAAAGTACTGAATCAGTTTGGCATTGCAGTTTCATAAAGAATTTAACACGGAATATCTCTTTGCTTAATAGACAATATGTAGTTTAGTTTTTAAAGGATTCATCTACATAGACCCAAATTGAAATCCTTTTTTTGTTTTATACTCACAGAAAAAGTTTATAAAGTAACCACGTAAATGACATAAATAAAAATAAATTATTACACCAATGTGTAGTAATTCTGAAGATAAACAACATTTCCTGTGTGGCTGTTTACGTATTCACACAATGGAAGAATAAGCCTTGTACGAAGAAAAATAATGAGAACATTGACGCGGAGTGCTATTACACTCAAGGATGCTGAATATTTTTTCATCAAATAAACTGCGGTTTAACTACATACATACGCATACTATATCTGCAGTGGCACAATAGGGAGCATACAATTATGCTGTAGTAATTTATTTATTTACAAAATATATGTTCAAACTTTTATTTATCAAAACAACTATACTTATTGCTAGAAAAGCTAATAGACTGCTCATTGCAATTTTATATTGATTAGGATATAAATAATACAAATATTTAATAAAGAGAGTTAGTTATTCCTTTTTAGCCATTGTTTAATTTTTACTTATATATATATTATTTTGAAATAATTATTGTAATTATAATTATCATTATAAGATGCGACAATAAGTTATAACAACAATATCGTAGAACTCGCAAACATTATTCATTAAGAAAAAATTAAATAGAATGATTAAAATTACAAAATATCCCTGGTAGAAATCTAAGCTGGTTTCCTTCCAGATATTAGCTAGATTTTCTAAATCCGCTTTAATTCTGGTTAAGAAATTAGCTAGAAATCTGTTAAAAACGACATGCTTTTTAGCTAATTTCTAAAATTCTGCTTAATATTCTATTTAATATAAAATTGATAAACTAATTAATTTATGTATTAATTAATAATGGACATAGTAACAGTTTTATAATAATCAAAGTAATTCGCAATTATAATTATACTAGATTAAGTATTTTACTAAATTAAAGTTAAAAATGTACCTTAAATATCTAGTAGTAATGGAAGTTAGGTTATTTGTTTACACAACGACGCGTGCATTTAATAAGTATTATTTACACAAAAAATACCAAAACCCCGAGTAAAATTTAAGTGTCTTTATTAAATAAATATATGTTATAAATAATAAAATGCATGTAGTCATATAATTATTGTTATTTTAAAAATAACAATAAAAACAGAATAATGTAGTTTATGACAAAATTTGAAGAATGGTAAACAAATATTTGTAGTTTTACAATGAAGTTTTATTACAAAATTTTATTTTCGACATCAATCACAAAATTTTTGTTGACTAATTTATGATTGACTAATTTTGGGAAAGGAAATTATTAGTTATCAAATACTTTTAGTATTGCATATACATATTTCTATAATCTCATAAGTTGTTATTTGTTGATAAAAATATTTATTTTGGCGGCATACTATATTGAACATTCAATAAAGTACGAGTATAATAATGTATATTTTTAAAAACTAATAACTTTTCAAAACCAAATATAAATAGATTAGATTTGCAAACAAAATACGTGCTTGCTTAAAGCATAGTCTTAAGCAGATTCTAGCCAGATATTAACTATAATTTGAGTTATTAATAGCTTATTAATCTAGCGAATAATTAATAAGCAACCAGCCATTTTAGCTAACTTTCTACCAGAGAAGATATAACTGAAAAGGAACATTTTATTGCGTCTGCTTTTGTAGGATACAGAATTAAATCCTAATATCATTAAAATCATTATTTTATGGTTGTTTAAGGTACAGCTCCTATGATGTTTCACTGAAAATTCATAATAATTTTGATTACCTAAAAAGTTAGTTTATCATTTATTTAATAATGTAAAACCTCTATTTTTAAATTAAAAAAAATCTATTATACAAAAAATCATTTAATGCTTTTTAAGCAATTTTGCGTTTTTCATATAAAATTACGTTTTACAACTGTTGTAGAGGTCACGCACATATTTTTGGGGGCCCGACTTGAGTCATTCATATACTAAAATAAAGAGAATAAAAATAGATTTTTGCCGTTGCAAGACGAATCATGGTAGATTATTTCGTAATGTTTATTTCTTCATTTACAAACACTATACAACTATTACGGCAGTGCAAAGACTTTTTGTCACTCTGCATTTCGCATTATAAATTCTCATAATAAATTAGTTATATTTAAGTTTCGCGCCTGTAACTTATGTACACATAAAACCCGACTACGAATAAAAATTAAAGAAAAAAGATGTACGTTTCAGTCAGAAGTATGAAATACACATTTACATATTTTCAAGTAACTAATGTAATTAATTGAGTTAAAGATAAATAACGTTTCAAATGCCGAAAACTTATTTTGTTCCTTAAATACATTTTTATAAAACGGCCGAAACAAAATTTTAAAATAATTTTTGGTTGCTAAGAAAGAGCTTATATTTTAAACTAAACTTACATGAACTCACGTAATCTAATTAAACAATTGAGGGTTCGGATCGGATAACTCCCCGAGAGCTCGAAAATGTGTAAAAGTATTGTCCAAGCGGGTGGGGCTAAGGTGAAAACCAAAAACAATCCTAATGAAAATTAAAAAGTGCAATGTTATAAAAAAGTGCTCATCGAGACGAGCATTTTCACATTAATACAAAATTTTATCGAATTATATTTTTCAGGGTAAATGATGATTAATGCAAAAAAATGTGCTGAAAATCAATTACTTTCCAAACTTATATTACTGTTCCTCACTCAAAATGGCATAAAATGCTTTGAAACTTGTTACGTATACTCAGCAGACACTAGCGAAGCCGGCAATTTAACTCAAATAATGAAAAGTCCCAATAATGTAATAATATTTAATAAGAAATCGTAATTATCGACGCTGTGGCTGGGTAGCGAAGCCACACCTCGGGCTATCAGCGAAGTTAAACAGCGTTCAGCGCGGCTAGTAGTACTAGACTTGGATGGGTGATCGCCAAGGTTTTCCCCGCTCCACAGGCATAACCCTGGTCGAATGCGGAATGTAATTGGGTAGGAAGGTATAAAGGTGTGAAAATAATGGGTATAAAGAAAGAAATAGGTATGAGACACTTGCTAGACCAAGAGACTGCAGGTGGATAAATAAAAAAAAAAAAAGACAAATAAAAAAAATACAAAAAATAAAAAAAATAAATAAAAAAATAAATGGAAATTGTCTAAAATTTACGCTTATCAATCTTTGACAGAAAATAAGTTTATAATGGAAACTTCATCTTACAAGAAACTTCAAGCGACGAAGTTGTACCTTTGCAAAAAATGCAGCCTGTTCTTGAATTATATCAATCCTAAAATGAAGGAGAATAATAAAATTGTCAATCAGTCATATATTAGAATGTACAGATAAAAATGCAATGATAATTGATAAAAGAAACTTATTTTATTATCCTAAGATACTCTGGTAGAAATTTATCCCGTCCACTTTACAGACATATGTAGAATAATCTCGCGCTGTGCAGATTTATGTAGTCATACTAGATAATTAATATAAAAGCGTGTAACTGTCGTCCTTTCTAGTTTCCCATATTATTTTCCCCGATAGAACTAGATAAGCAAAAATATGACAATAACAATGACTTAAAAGTTATATTTTAAGATACAGAAGCAGAATCTATTATGCTTATTATGTATTATTTTAATTTAAAGGTATTTACATGTTATTGTTCGTCTACTACCAATTTAAGTAAATAAATAACCTCTAAAGTGGAAGGTTATCAAGTTCTAGATGCATCGAGTTCTTTTTATTTAAGAACTCAATGACAATATTATGTTGCACATATATGTTAAACAATCAAAATAAGAAAATATTTTGTATATCCAATTAACTATATGAAGTATTAGTGCATATATTTATTTTGTTTATGTAAAATTAGATTCCTTACATTTGATTATATTCCATCCAAAATACAGGCTTGATTTCAAAACCTGTATGGTTTATGTAAGGAAAACTATTAAAACTATTATCACACATATTTATTATCAACTGATTAATTTTTTATTTTTAAAAACAAATAATGTATTTGAATTGGATTTATTTAGATGATTTATTATATATGTTTTATTTTTGTATTTCCAGATACTTTATAATTCATTTATATCAAGATTAATTTATATAATCAAACACTTTCATTTGACATCTTTGGGCAGTTAAAACATAATAATTTGTTAGTTATAAAGAAAATTATCGTCTACATGTATTCGACTAATGTGTTTGTAAATACATGTATTTGAAAATGTAGTCACGGATGAGCAGTTTATGCATTATAAGAACTCACATATAGATACAAATTATTAGCAGCTCTGAAATTAAAATTTTAGTTTTTAAATAAAGCATGTCATGAAGTACATATTTGTACATATGATATTGTTATTATTTATATATTACTTTTCAAGAAAGAAATAAATCAATCAATAACATTATTTTGTGATCACTGTTTTTCATATGCAAGGAACATTATTTCTAAATTTTCATTTTTTAGGTTAGATATGCTTTCTGACTACTTTTATATGTAAATAGTATGAATAGAACTGTAGATCTTATTATTATAATTGAAAACTTGCATGTTCAACTTTTTATAACATTTATTTTTACAATAAAAGTTAGGTACAATAAATAATATAACCTCACAGATTTTTTATGTACATATTGTTATTCAGAAAACTATGTAGATCTGAGTGGATTTATCGAGTTTTGTATAGTCATGTACTATCTAGTTTGCCTATAAAGGCCGTTATAGTGAATGTGGGCGGAAAGATAAAATTTCTACCAGGGTACTCTAGTCGAAATTTAAAAATGTGGAAAATATGAAAAAGTGTGAGAAAGCATCAGAAATGTATGAAAAACTGTGAATTTAGGGTTACATTTGAAAGAGAATTTTAAAAAATACTATAGAATATTTTGCACATATTATCACAGTTTCTAACGGTTTATCACATTTTATTAAATTTTCTCATAAAAACGTGAAAAATTGTGTATTTTATTAAATAAAATACCTTATTTTATAAGTGTGAAAAAATAACTGTAAAAAAGTATTAAAAATGTGAAAAATTGTGAAGAAAATGTACGTGTATGTATGTGCACATTCTTTTGTAACAGATGTTCCAAATGTACATAAAATTTACATTTATTCACACTTACTCACATTTTTATCATAATTTTTCACAATTTCTCACAGTTGTCATTTCCACTAAGATAGTTAAGAATTATTCTGCGTTTCACAGAATTTTGAAATAAAGATAGTGTTCCATGCTGACGATCTAATTTTTTATTTTTCACTCACCCGAAATTGGAATTTTTTCTTCTTCTACATTCTTTGCCCACTTAATAATAGCCATTTCGATATTTGGAAGGCTTGAAAGCTTCATACGCTTTCTGTCCGGTTGAAATATTGATTCTTGAATAGCAGGCAAGACCTTATCTTTTTTATTCAAAATTACTGTTAAAGTAATCGGCAGTATTCCAAAGTCTGCAGCAATATCTTTCTTTTTCTTTCCACCTTTTGCAACTTCATGAATTAATTTTATTTTTTCATTTGAAGTTAATCAAGCATTACATTTATGTTGTTCGCTTCTTTCCATATTGAATAAAAAATTAAACTTCACGTAAAACGTTTGACGAAAACAGAAAGATTATAGTTTTCTTGAACCTCCGAAGAAGTGATAATCTATGTCAAAGTATCTGAAAAATGTTAGCTGTTATAGACGGTTTCTGAAAGAACTAATATTTTCGGAACATTTGAAATGTACTAATATTAATCTTCATAAAGAACGGTGATACGTAAACATATATTTAACATTTAAACCATAGACATTGATTTATTCTTAGAATTGAATTAACAGTTTCATTTGTAACCCCCCCCCCCTCCCCCAACGGTTGTAAAAGATTGTAAGCACTAACTCATTCTTAAAGTTGAACATTTCATCACTTTTCATGTTAAGAAAATCTTAAAATCTATTTAAATTTTCAAAATTCTCACTGTCAAATTTTAAAATTCAAATTATAAAAGTTAATATGATACTAGCTACATCACTCGCTCGCTCACACTCGTTCGTATAAGTTAAAATTAAAATAGCAGAACAATGATAAAATCTTCGTATGCAATATTATTGAGATATTATTAGTATACTAGAATATAGATATTGTATAGTAACAACAAATTATCTAATAATATTCAATACAGTGCGCCAAGTGAGTCTATGGCTAAAGAAGTTAAACTTGGAAGCATGTTCAAATATAAATAGATGACAATAAGCTATTATATATTTCCAATCAATACGTGAAATCATTGGCTCGGGTGCTTAGTTGCACGCCTGTGGAGATTTGAGAGTGAATCTATAAGAGTTATTTAGTTTAATTTTATTATTTTTTGTTCGAAAATAAAATGACTATTTATTAAGATGATTCATGAATGTTGATGTATGAATTTATATAATAGTTTTATAGTTTAACATTTAGTTGACCATCAAATGAACTATCTATGATTATACATATATCATAATTTTAAGTTGCAACATTTTTAAACATTTTAGCTTAAGGGATCTATATCTTTTTAAATTATAAATCCCGGTACTGCAACCCGAATTTTAACTTAATTATTACATTTTTAAATTGTAATTTAAAAGTAGTTGTCTCATTAAGGTGGGGGAGGTGGGGTAAGGTATTTAAATTTTTTTCGTATTTTTTTTTATTTTTGAAACTGAATGCGTTGTATCTTAAGAATATTGTGTAAAAATTTCAAGTCGATCGGAGCAAAATTGCAGGTGTTATGAATATTTTCCTACCTGTTGGATTTTCATACCTGCTCGGTTCGAGCGCGCTATTGTTACTCGTACCTGGCAGCTGCTACGCTCCCTATATTATACCGAACCGTTCCTCCTACTTTCTTTTATAGAAATTTGAAGACAAGTATAAACATGCTCATACCTGTACCGTATATTTAGTCAGTGTAGAGAATATAATTTAGTTTAGCAGTAAACTTTCTATCGAACAGACGTACACGTGCGCTCCAATTTTTCGCATCATTTTCGTGAAGTTTTGTGGAAAATTATTGCTACAATGCCAAAAAAAGTTTAAAGGTGTAATAGAAAATCAAGTGGTTCGAGGTTATATCGATCTAGAAAGATTGTACCGCCGCAAAAACGTAAAAGAGAAGACATTTCAATAAGTAGCGCGTCAGCTAAAAAAATAAGAGTGACCGTTGAACATCAAATTAAAGAGGATCTAGCCTATCTATGAAGATCTAAGCAAAGATGCTCTCCTGGAGCGATGTGTCGGAGGCATCACGCAAAACAACAATGAGAGTTTGAACCAACTTATATGGCAAATCTCACCAAAGCACTTTAGCGGAACGTCTGTGATAGTTGAGATTGTGGCTTATGTGGCAGCCTGTGTCTTCAATGAAGGTTCTTTTGCTCTACTATCCTTCATGCAAGACATGGGAATCAGTAGGGGATCAAGCGCTCATTCTAAGATCACATTCTTAGAAACCGAGCAGAGCAGGAAGCTGAAAATCAAACTAGAGATGGCAGGATTCGTTGTAGACAGGAGCAAAAAGATGCTTTAGACATCATAGATGACAGCAACATCCTCTATGGACCTGGCATCGATGATTCAGTGTGAGGTAAGCCGATAAATCTCGCTTATGAACGTTTTATTCCAAATTATTTAGTGTTCAAAACTTTAAAACGTTTTTTCCAAAACTCAAGTTTTCAAAGTCGGTGCCCATCATAACTTCAAAACTATTGCACCGATCCTTTCCAAATTTTAAACACTATTTCTTTACATAATTTATGAGGTAACGCTGGAGCTTTTTTTACAAATTCGTTTATATTTTTCATTTTACAATAACAAATTAGCTGTTTTTTTGGCAAATTCGCGTTCTTTCATGTAAAGTGTTCCCTCAAAGTGAAAAATAGAAATTTTGAAAATCCCTCCCAGTGTTACCTGCGAAAAGCAATTATCTGACGAACGAACTTTGGTTTTTCGATTTCAGATGATCCAGCACCGAGTTATGAGGGACACCGCAATTCAATTCTTCAATATTTTTCAATATTTTTTCATGTAAATATTCCACAATATTATTTAAATGGACTACAATAATGTAACATTGGTTTTAATAAATAAATTTTAACTGATTCGTGAAAAAAAAATCACAAAAATGTGCCTTTTTTTGCACAAATTAACCTTACCCCCCCCCCCCCTTAAAATTAAAACTAAAATAAATTCAACTCTTCATTAAAGAGCGCTTTATTATAGAATCATAATTATTACAATTATTATTATAATTATAAATATAATTATAATTATAATTATAATTATAATTATAATTATTATTATCCTTATCCTTATCCTTATCCTTATCCTTATCCTTATCCTTATCCTTATCCTTATCCTTATCCTTATCCTTATCCTTATCCTTATCCTTATCCCTATCCTTATCCGTATCCTTATCCTTATCCTTATCCTTATCCTTATCATTATCCTTATCCTTATCCATATCCTTATCGTTATCGTTATCGTTATCTTTATCTTTATCGTTATCGTTATCATTATCATTATCATTATCATTATCATTATTATTATTATCAACATTTTTTTTTTCGAGGGGTAATTAGCGGAAATCTTACATCATCTTTTAGTTCACCCCTTCGAGCAAGCAAACCCATATTGCTATGTATGGGCATGCCCGGGGGGATTGCCGTCCGATGCCTCGTGTCCTCCACCAGCCTTACACGAGGAGACCCCTGGGAGGGACCGCTCTCCCAGGGAGTGTGAGATTCTTACTCACTAAAACCGCTGAACCCTTTTGTGGCATTAGTTTCCAACCCGGTATAGTTGCTAGGCCTAACTTCGGGATGGAGCCACCTTCTTGGCCTAATGTGGCCTGCCTTCACCCTTCTTTATCTTCTTCATATTCTTTGTTTCATTCTTTAATCGTTATTCTTCCGTTTTATTCGATCTTCTTTCTTGAATAATCTTGCTTATCTTCTTTCTTGATTCTTCTTGCTTCTCTTCTTTCTTGAATCTTCTTACTTCCCTTCTTTCTTGTTTCTTCCTTCTTCTCTTCCTTCTTCTCTTCTTTCTTCCTTCTTCTCTTCTTTCTTCCTTCTTCTCTTTCTTCTTCTCTTCTTTCTTCGTTCTTCAATCTTCCTGGGCTCTTCTACCCTGATTACGTCTCTCATCTTCTTCTTTCTGCTTCATCGTGTAGCAAATATGCCTCGTAATGACATGCCAGTCTGATTCGGATCGCAACATAAGCTCTACCGTATTTTCTGGAGTCACGTCTTGCCGTAAGGTTGTGTTCATTTCTTCCCTACTTTGTTGCCACTGTGGACACTCAAAAATTGTGTGCTCAGCGTCGTCATGAGAGTAGTTGCAGTATTGGCAAGCTGTATCTGTCTTTTTCTTAAACCGATAGAGGTACTCGTTGAAGCATCCGTGACCTGTTAACACCTGCGTTATGTAGTAGTACCCAACCTCTCCATGGGTTTTGTTCACCCATTTGTCAATATTTGGGATAAGACGGTGGGTCCATCTCCCTGTCTTTTCATTTTCCCAACGTGTTTGCCATCTGTCCATGAGCGTAGTTCTCGCCTCTGTCTTTATCCTGCTTTTCTCTTGCTCGTAGTCGGCGTTATTTTGCTCGATTTTCTTTCCTTCTTCGAACGTGTGTTTCCTTTTTAAAGCAAGCAGGTCCGCCGGAGGCATTCCGGAAATGACCTGAACAGCGCTCATCGATACGGTTCTGTATGCCGACGCGATCCTTAGAATAATTGGGCGTTGAGCCGACAGCAGTGCTGCTTTGGCGTGCTCTCTTCCATCTAGGAATCCTGCCCATACAGGGGCTGCGTACAACAGCTTCGAGTGGACTACACTTGAGAGAAGCCTTCTCTTACCTTCTTTTGGTCCCCGAACATTTGGCATGAGTCTGGAGAGGTTGGCACCTGCTTCCAGGGCTTTATTCGCCGCTTTTTTAATATGTGGCAGAAAGCTTATTTTCCTGTCTAATTCTACGCCAAGGTAGGACAGTTGCCTTTTCCATGGTATTACCGTGTCACGTAGGCCAAGCTCCGGTTCTTCGAAGCTTCTTCTGTCAGTAACTAGGACTGCTTCCGTCTTGTCTACGGCCATCTCTAAACCTTTTCTGTCCAGTAGCCTCTTGACTCTTCTGAGTGCGTCGTTGATTCGGATTTCAAGTAGTTCCACGTCCTCTGCCTCGCAGATAATCAGAGCATCATCTGCATAGCCGACTATGATGGTTCCGCTTGGTAATTCCATTCTTAGTAGTTCGTCGTACATCACGTTCCATAAGAATGGCCCTATCTTGGATCCTTGTGGCGCTCCTCTTGTCATTTCTTCTTCTATAGTCCACGCCTCTTCCTTGTAGAGAACCCAACGGTCGCTCAGGTAATCTTCCACCATACGCCGTAAGTAGACCGGCGTATCCCGCCTTACAAGGCTATCGATGATCTCCCTCCACCTGGCAGAGTTAAATGCATTGCGTACGTCGATAGCTACCAAAGCGCAGAAGCCCTTCTTCTTTTTTCTTCCTCTTCTGTTCTTGGCCGCTTCTACGATTTGTACCACAGTCGATATAGCGTCAACAGTAGATCGACCTTTCCGGAAACCATACTGCATGTCGGAGAGAGCATGATCGTCAATCATGTGTCTTTCTAGCCTCCGTAGGATTAGACCTTCGAGTAGTTTCCCCATCGTGTCAAGCAGGCATATGGGCCTGTACGAGGAGACCCTATCTAGGGGTTAGATAGGGGTCTATCTCCTTTCCTTAAAAGAACGAGCTTTTGTCTTTTCCACTTACTGTAGAACTTTCCTTCTTTTAAGCATGCGTTCATTGCATCCAAAATGGGTTGCGGATACACTGCGACTACTTTTTGAATTATCTCACTGGGAATGCCACCTAGTCCTGGTGCTTTACCGGTTTTTAGCTTCTTAGCTTCGCTCAGGAGTTCTTCCAGTGTAAACATATCCTCTTGTTTCACCTCTTCGTTGCGAACCTCCCTTTAACTTTGACCTCGTGGTGTGTCTGTCGGAAAAAGTGCCTTCACAATCTCTTTCACCCAGACTGCGTAATCGAGGCCTGGGACTTTACGTTTCTTGACCAATTTCTTGGTCACGATCTTGTACGCCAGACCATAATAATAATTATTATCATCATTATTATTATTATTATTTTTTTTTTTTATCGGGTATATTTGGTGTAACCAAACCATCAGTCGGATCACCCTGGAGGCAGCGACCTGCAGGATATTCCCAACTGGAGTGTCGGGTTCCCAGGCTTTGTATCTTCTCGGTCTGGGAAAGGAGACAGGAGATTCTTGCTCAATTTCCACCCAGAGCATCTACGACTGGGGCACCGACTAAACCCACCTTCCCCTGATCAAGGACTGTTGACGTATAGCCAGCAGTGCCGGATCAGGGATAGGTAACCCATTCCGTCCACCTGCAACGTGGAACTACGTTAGTAATACTTCACGTTGCAGGGTCTGTCCACTTTTCTTTCGTCTCGTATGGCCTGTCCGTCTATTTCATTCTTGTCGGTTTATGTGTCCTCACATTCATTCTTCATTCGTTATCAAAAAACATTCTTTCATGCATTTTTGCGTTTCTATTCTCTCTGTCATTTTCTTTCGCTCATTCCAATCACCCATCGCCTTTCTTCCCTCTGAGCACTGTCTCAACGAACGTAGCTACTCCCATCCAGCTGTCTGCGTTGCGTAGCATTCTCGGTATAATGTTCTCGGGCGTTATGTTTTCTGGTCCCAGTCTGCGTCTGTCCATTGTCCATCTTTGGCATACGAAAAATGTATGTTCTGCGTCATCCCTGTCGTGTCCGCAGTACTTACAGTTCGGGGTTTGTACCTTGTCTCTCCTGAAAAGGTGGTATCTGAAGTAACCCTGTCCAGTGAGGAATTGGGTAAGGTAAAAATTCACCTCGCCGAATCCCCGCTTCGTCCATGGTCTCAGATCTCCTATCAGGCGTCGGGTCCATTTTGCTGTCTTGACTTCCGTCCATCGTTCGTAGCATTCCTTCGTTGTCCTGTTTCTTTCGATTATCGCCGCGTCAGCCCCTCCTGTCGCGGCGCTTAGTTCATAGATCCTCTTGCGTTCTTTTGCGAGAAGATCTATGGGGATCACGCCCGCCACGACCAAGATAGCCTCCTGGGAGACCGTCCTGTAGACGCACAATCCTCAGCGCCCCCCCCCCCCCCCCCGTCTTTGTACGTTCATTAGTCGCTTGCAGTACTTTTTTACCCCGAGCGTATCGGCCCAAATTTCCGTGCCGTATAGCAGGATCGAATGGGTCGTTGACATGAGTAACCGTCTTTTTCCCTGTCTTAGTCCGTACGTGTTTGCCATCAGGCGGCTTAGGGAGGTGACTCTTTCAGCCGCCTTATTGGCAGTCTTTTCTGTGTGTCCAGAAGATCAGCTTTGTATCCAGGGTTACCCCCAGATACTTGACCGATTTCTTCGTCTCTGTCAGTTCGGTGCCGACGTTCATCGGAATAACTGTCGGTATTCGTTGTCCTGTGAGCGAAACGAGTTCTGTCTTGTGTATTGCCAGTTGTAGTCCGTGTTCTGTCATCCATCTGTGTATTCGTCTCTTGACCTGGTTCAGCGTTAGTTGAGATAGTTCTGGGTTCCGTTGTACAATAACCACCGCGATGTCGTCCGCGTAGGCTACCAGAAAGGCGCCTTCTGGCATTTCTAGTCTTAGTAGGCTGTCGTATATCACATTCCAGAAGTCTGGTCCTAGTATGGATCCCTGAGCTACTCCCGCGGTTATGTTCCTGGTTGTCTATCCCTCGGTCGTTTCGTATGTTATTTTGCGGTCCCGTAGATAGTCTCTTATAACCCGCATCAGATAGGGAGGCACCCTGAAAGTTTCTAGGGCTCTCAAGATGTCCACCCACCTTACCGAGTTGAAAGCATTTTTCACGTCTAGCAGTCCCGCGAGAACTAATGGTCTGGCCCCGTAGCAGGTTTGTCTTGTCTTTCGAGAGGCCTCGACTACCTCCCGAATTGCCCCTATCGTGAATCGGCCCCTGCGAAAGCCGTGCTGGTTGTCGGAGAACCCTCTGGCGGCTTCAATCGCGTCTGTCAGTCGTGGTCTAAGTAGTAATTCGAAAACCTTGCCCGCGGTGTCCAATAGGCTCAGTGGTCTATAGGAGGACGGCGCATCCGGTTCTCCTTTTCCCTTATACAGAAGAACCAACCTAGCCGTCTTCCATCGCTTGCTGAAAGTCCCTGTACGTAAACTGTCGTTGTACATGTCCAGGAGCATCTCCGGCTTGTGGCAAGCCACTTGCCGAAGAATTTCTCCTGGGATGCCGTCTGGTCCTGGTGCCTTCCCACGTTTCAACGATGAGGTGGCTCTCAAGAGCTCCTCCTCGCTGAACTCCGGGACGGTTAGCGTTTGATCGTCGATGTACTCCCACCTTACCTTGTGGGTTGGGAAGAGCCCGTCCACGATCGCGTCCATTGTGGTTCTGTCCTTCAGTTTTGATGAGCCAAAGGCCCCGAGTCTCTGCGTTACTACCTTGTAACCCAGACCCCAGGGGTCCCGCTCCACGTCATCACATAACTGTTTCCAGCAGCGTATTTTTGAGAGGGCCTCCTCATTAGGGTTGCGTTTTTTTCTCGCGCGGCTCATTTTTCGACTTTTTATGCACTCCCTTCGCAGGTGGCCGATTTTGTCTGTCCACCAGTACACTTCACGTCTGTTCCGTACTGAACCTTTTCGGGGCATGGTCACGTTGCATAGCTGTTCTATCTGTCGCAACGTCTCGTCCACGAGTCGGTCTGTCCTGTGTCTGTCTGTGAGTTGGTGCGAAACGATCTTAGCGGGTGCTGGTAGTTCCCGCAGTAGTGTGAAGAATCGTTCCTTGTCCTGTTTCTTCAGGTTCCAACGCGGAGGTTGCTCAGGTGCGTTCCGTGGCGTCGCTGTATGGTTCGTCACATCAAAGACAATGTACTGGTGATCGCTGGCTGTAAAGTCCTCGATCACCCGCCATTGCTTGATCTTTGGTAGGAGGCGGTCCGTTACAAAAGTGACGTCTGGTATCGAGTCTCCAAAGCCCGATCTTCTGTATGTGGGTGTCTGTCCAAGGTTGGCTACAACTAGTCCCATCCTTGCGGCCATTTCCAGCAGCAGCCTTCCTCTTTTGTTCGTCTTTGTCATTCCCCACTCGATCGCTCTGGAGTTAAAATCGCCCGCGACGACTAAGTCTCCCGGGAGATCTCTTAGGGCGTCCTCCAATTTCTCTACTTTACTGTCAAAAGCATTAGCCGTGCAGTTTGGAGTAAGGTAGACGCTGACGTAAGTGACAGTGCCGAACCTGACCCAAACGTAGTCATCCCCCGCGCCAAAGTCAGTGACCCTCGTACTCTGCTTACCCCGTATCCAGATGGCCGATGTGTCCGAGGTGTTTGAGCACCACGTTTTCTGTAAGTTCCTGTATTGTTCGCTAATTATTAGTATGTCAGCGTCTCGTTCTTTCCCGATTTGGGTCAGTAAAAGGTCTGCTGCCTCGCATCTGTGCATATTTCCTTGGAGAATAGTCGTCATGTCTGAAGCTGCCTCCTGCGCTCCTCCAACGCGGCTCTATAAACCGCATACTTACCGGAGCCCGGCAGGTAAGCGGTCTCTTCGCACTCGTTTTCAGAGCACAGGAAACACGCTAGTGTTGAGGACGGGCAGTCTTTCCCGACATGGCCGGTCAGGCCGTACTTCCAGCAACACTGACTTCTGTCCGTACCTTTACAGTCTGTCCGTCTGTGTCCGTATCCGAGGCACCTGTAGCACCTCGTTACTACCGTTCTCTCATTTTTATGCGGCCTTTGCGTAGCAGCGTTTGAGCAACGCTATCATCTACTTCGCAGACCGCCATGCACGTGTCATATTGATTCGGACGGAAAATGTGTACACCCGGATCCGACCTGTCCTCCGTCTCTCTATACAGTGCGTCTGTCACGTCCTTCTGTGTTGTTACACAGTCTATGTCAAGAATCTCCAGTCTTACCCTGGAGGTGAGGTCCTTGACTTCTCCTTTCTCTCCTAGGGTTTCCTGGAGTTTCTTTTGGAAGTCGCGTCTGTTCTCCGCCTCACTGCGCAGTCGTACAAGCAGTCCTCCGTCTTTAGTTTTGCGGTAGCTCTGTATCTGTACGTTTGCAGATTCGTAGTCCACGTTCGTCTTAAGCTGTCTTAGTGTTTCGGCGTAGGTCATCGTCCCCTTGGGCCTGATGAGGACAGTACCGCTGTTAGCCCTCTGATGCCGCCTGCCCCTACCATGTCCGACGTCGAGTGTAGTCCTGGTCTATTGCGTGGCTCTTCCGTCTTCTTTAGTCACGTCGCCAGTCCTGTCTTGTTTCGGGGTGTTCTGTGCTTTGTGTAGTGTCACCTTTTTCTTCTGTTTTCGGTTAGCCTCCTTCACGAAACCCGAGCCGTCTTCCACCCTTTGGAAGGCTTCCGCCTGCTGAGGGCTTGATCCGGTGGCCTCACGTCCTCTCTTGTTCTGTGGCGTTTCCGTGGCGTCGTTCGTATCATCGTCTTTCTTCGGAGCCTCCCAGAGGGCTGTCAGACGGTCGCATTCATACCATACGATCTCGGAACATTTTTGTATCACAGCCATTCCGTTCGTGATTTCCGTGCTCAGTCCTTTCTGTTTCTTTTTTCGTGCGAACATCGTCTGTAGGGTCTTGTCTATGCGCTTGAGTTGAGCTCTTATTGCCTGCTCAACTCCCCTTAGTCTGGTCTCATGCCTTAAGTCAGTCCGCGTTTGTCTTGGGGTTATTGTCTCGTTTGTGGTTTCTTTGGAAATTATATTAAACATACCTTGTTTGTGATACTCCAGAGTGCGGGACCTTCTCCGAACGCGGTTACCTCAGGATGCGAGGGGGAGATCACGCCCGCAGTTACCCGCATGACTGTAGGCGCTTTTGACTATGAGGCGGGATGGGCATCCGCATTAGCCGTGCTCCTTCACCCGTCATTGGCATTTCCCACACTCCCGCGGGAGTGGCGCATAGACGCCAGGAGCCATCACGGAGACGTGCGCTGCGACGATCATCCACACATCCCTTGCGAACAGTGTCACGACACCCGCTGCACCTCGTAACCCTTTGTTTGCATGCGTGTAGTTTGTATATTTTTGTTTTTTGTATGTAAGGCTCTTCAATTGGCAGTGATCAACAGAGTCGAGCTTCTTGACGTTTCGATCGACTTCTGAATGTAATGATCTACATCTTCCAGAGAAGTGCCCGTTTAATAGAGCCCTCGGAAAAAGTCGGTCTGTATCCCCCCCCCCCCCCCCCCCCCGGTCGATACTCGTTTATAGAGCCACCGGGCAAAAAAAAAATTTTCGTTTCGATTCGCTCGCGAGACTTGTCGGAAGATGCCCGTTTATAGAGCCTCCGACCAATCATACCCGGAAAATTGTGTCTTTCATCTTTGTCCTGCTTGTCTAGGTGGCACTGCCGATGGACGGATTCTTTTTGTACGTGTAATGTGTGTTAGCGTGTTTCAGAGTCATGCTTAATTGTTTTTTTTTTCTCTGCGTTTGTACTTGTGGAGTGTTGAGTGGGTGTTTCACGACCAGCCACCACTATTAACTGGCCGAGCGCGTTCGATTACCATTTAGTCACCTTCTGATTGCCAGGCGAACCGGCAAATCATCCAGCTACAAGCCCCGCCGGGAGGACCGCTGCGCTTCCTCATGCCAGGAAGGTCATGCAGCGGCCACGCGTCAACCTAGGTAACCCTGGCAGAGATTACTATTATTATTATTATTATTGTTCTTGTTGTTCTTGTTATTTCTGTTGTTACTGTTGTTCCTGTTGTTCCTGTTGTTCCTGTTGTTCCTGTTGTTCCTGTTGTTCTTGTTGTTCCTGTTGTTCCTGTTGTTCCTGTTGCTCTTGCTGCTATTGTTGCTGCTCTTGTTGCTGCTCTTGTTGCTGCTCTTGTTGCTGCTCTTGTTGCTGCTCTTGTTGCTGCTCTTGTTGCTGCTCTTGTTGCTGCTCTTGTTGCTGCTCTTGTTGCTGCTCTTGTTGTCGTTGTCGTTGTCGTTGTCGTTGTCGTTGTCGTTGTCGTTGTCGTTGTCGTCGTTGTCGTCGTTGTCGTCGTTGTCGTCGTTGTCGTCGTTGTCGTCGTTGTCGTCGTTGTCGTTGTCGTTGTTATGGTCGTCGTCGTCGTTGTTGTCATCGTTGCGGTCGTCGTCGTCGTCGTCGTCATCGTCGTCGTCGACACACGCCGGGCTCAGGACAATGAAGAGCGTTTCGCGAAATGCTTAAAAATACCAAAGCCAAGCGTTAATGATGGACCGTATAACGGTCCCTCAAGTGAACCTCCACAGAGCCGATTTAGCCAACAGCCTTCTGACTCATTATATATCGGAGACGAAGGTTGATGTACCATTAATCAGCGAGCATTACTGTAACGGAAACAAGCCGACCTGGTACCCAGATACACTTGGCATAGCACCAATCTTCGTGAACCCACAAACCATCAGAGTCGACGAACACGGAGCCGGGAGAGGCTTTGTTTGGGTGAGAAGCAGAGATGTAACTTACGTGAGCTGCTATTATACCCCAAACGTTCTCATCGATGACTTCAGCCGGAGCATGGACGAGCTGGAAGACGCGATTCGCGAGACGCAAGGCGAAATTGTGGTCGCTGGCGACTTCAATGGGCGAGCATTGGAGTGGGGCATATCAGAGCCCGATAGCAGAGGAAACGCCATCACGGAGATGGTACCCACACTCGGCTTGATAGTTCTCAACGTTGGGAACATGCCGACATTCAGAAGGGTAGGGTATGTTTGGACGATTCCGGACGTGTCTCTCGTATCCGAAAATCTAGCGCATAGAGCGTCGGATTGGAGGGTACTGGAGGATTACAACGGAAGCGACCACCAATACATCACCTTTCAGCTGCGCGATAAATCCCAATCGCAGGCAAGAGACGCGGTAAAGCCACCCCGATGGAACTTAGCCAAGTTGAATACCGACAAATTAGTCCAGGTACTGCTAGAAGCACAACAGAACATTACTACGATGAGCACCCCGAAAGCAGGGACGGAGCGGAAACTCTCGTGAGGGAGACCATGGGTCTCATTCACCGAGCCTGCGATGCATCCATGACGCACAAGGGATCGCGACGTGGAAAACGACAAGCTTATTGGTGGTCTGACGAAATCGCGCAACTGAAGGTGTAAGCGAACCGCCTCAGAAGAAGAGCGCAAAGAAAGAGAAACAAACCGGAGGCAGCATTGTTTTCAGCGCAGCATACAGCGAGATCAATCGGAGCAAGGCAGAGTGCTGGAAGTACCTGACGGAGGAAGTGAATCCGGACGTGTGGGGCTTGGGTTATAAGATCGTGACCAAGAAACTCTGCGCGGTCCCGAATCACCCTTTTGACGAAAACACCATGTCACGAATCGTAGACACTCTGTTCCCTTCGCATTCGGCAAGGCAAGACCAGGAGGAAACCGCTGAAGTGGGGGAGATCCCCTTATTCTCCAGCGGGGAGCTGCAGATCGCCGCCAAAATGATGTGGAGCGGAAACGCCCCTGGGCCCGACGGGATACCAGATGAGATATTGAAGATCATCGTGGTGAGAGCACCGTCTCTCTTGCTGAACATATACAACGCGTACCTGAAGGCGGGTGTCTTTGGCACCCCCTGGAAGGTTGCGGACTCGTGCTGATCGGCAAAGGAAAGAGAGGTAATCCCCGACTTCCGTCGTCCACAAGGCCACTTTGCATGTTGGACCACGCAGGGAGGCTCTACGAGAGGTTGCTCAAACCACGGCTACTGGGAGCTGTGCAGGTTACCGGCGATTTAGCCGACAACCAATACGGCTTCAGGAAACGGCGATCCACGGTAGACGCTATATGAGAGGTAGTGCAGCAGGGCAGGAAGGCGTGGACTGGAAATCATTTTACCGGGAACATCGCACTCCTGGTCACGTTGGACATAAAGAACGCCTTCAACTCGGCCAGGTAGCTTGACATCTTGGAAGCGTTGAACGTCTTCAGAGTCCCGGAGTACATCATGCGGGTGATACGAGACTACTTGAAGAACCGTATTCTTCGCTATGATACAGAAGAAGGCAAACGCGAGAAATATCTCAGCGCCGGTGTGGCACAGGGGTCGATCTTTGGCCCAGATTTTTTGGAACATCCTGCACGACAGCCTATTCAGGCTTCGGCTGCCAGAAGGAGTGTACGTGATAGCGTACGCCGATGATGTCGCTCTAGTCATCATCGCGTGGGATTTTGAAGAGCACAATACCTGCTCATCCAGGCGATGCGCAGGATCTCGCGTTGGATGCGAGAACATGGATTCGACTTGGCAACCGCTAAGACAGAGATCGTGTCCTTCACCGGTAAGCGGATGAACCCCATATTTACCATGAAAGTGGGAGAGACGGAAGTTTTGACGAGAAGGGAGGCTATGTAACTGGGACTCAAACTAGATACCAAGCTTACCTTCTTTCGTCACCTGGCCTATTCAGCGGACAAAGTGGCGATAAAGACGGCACAACTGAGCCGTCTCATGGCGAACACGAGTGGCCCCAAAGCGAGCAAGCGACGGCTGCTCATGTCAGTCATCACATCCATTCTATTGTACGGCTCTGAAATATGGGCTGATGCAATGGATAAGGAGTCATACCGGATTAGAATCGCTTCCGTTCAACGCAGAGAAGCTCTCCGAATCTCTAGCGCCTACCGCACGGTCTCGGGACTGGCAGTACTAGTTATTGCTGGAATCATCCCGATCGACCTACATGCGAAGGAACGCAAGAGAATCTACTTACGGAAGAAGGAAGAACCAGCAGAGGATAGAACAACCGTCCACAAGGAGGAACGGGAGTGTACCATGGCAACGTGGCAACAATCCTGGACAAACGAAACCAAGGGTAAATGGACAGCCAAGCTGATAGACCAACTGGCCCCTTGGAGAAACAGAGACCATGGTGAGGTAGGATACTACCTTACCAAATTCCTGAGTGATCACGGGTACTTCTGCGCTTATCTCAAACGTATGGGAAAAGTTCACAACCCGAAGTGTATTTTTTGTTCCGCTGATTGCGACGATGCGTTCCACACGTGTTTCGTCTGCGAGCAGTGGATCGAAAAAAGGACAGCTCTTCTCAAAACTCGCGCCCGAAACAATCGTGGACGAAATGTTGTCCGCCAAGGATAAGTGGGCCGCCACGGCAAGATTCGCCGCGTCGGTTTTACAAGAAAAGAAGAGATACCTGGATAGACCAATCGAAGAAGGTATGAATGAAGCGCTGGGAGACGCTCCGATACCCCAACATAACCCAGGGACGTCGGACGACTGCATGGAAATGGACGAGAAGGGAGAAAATGGGACCCTTTCTTAACCGGGAGACGCTAATTTTCACTCTATCTTATTTTCACGAGTACGCGTATAAATGAGACGGGTTAGATCTGACGTCCCCTCGGGGGATTTAAAATTATTAATTTTTAAATTGGATTAAGATCAAGGCAGCAGCGGTTGTTGAGACGATACAAGAATGGCATCACCCTGAGGTAATGTGATAAATGTTACCAGGGTGGGTTCCGCCAGAAGAGGAAAGGGTGGTAGGTTTTAGTGGGTCGGTTTGTGATGCAACGGCTATGTAGTCTTTTCGCGTTTTTGTTTATTTTATTTTTCGTCCTATATTATACACACGGCGGATGCATCCCCAACCAGCCCCACACTATCCGGCTTTGCGGACCCAGGCGGATGTGCCTTAGGTGGCATTTCCTACATACCCTCGAAAAAAGAAAAAAAAATTATTATTATTATTATTAAAGTGGCCAGGCATTGATGGCTAGCAGTGTTAATGCTTAAAAGACCGCAGCTCCTATATCCACTGTGATCATGTTCGCATCATCACCGTAGCCAGATACAGAAACCTGCTTTGGGAGGGGCGATCCTCAGGGGGTAGGTAGTAGTATTGAAAAAAGGTACAATTCCTCAAGCTCTAATGTAAGTCAGCTCGTAAATCTTTAACCAAAATGCACCCTCGTTTCTAAACAATTGCAAAAAAGATGTACATAATAACCCGTATGCTCTAGACCCACCCCAACTAACCAAATCGAAGCAATTTATATTTAAATAAATTTTTAAAATATAACTGTAAATCCAAAATACTAACCCGAAACCTAATTAACCCAAACTGAACAATTTGAAATAAAAGAAAAAGTTTAAATAATAAAACCATAAACCCTAAACCCTAAACTCAAAACCTAACTAACCTATAGGTAGCTTATAAGCTTAGAAACTGTTAATTAAAAAAAGTTAAAATGGACGGCCAAGATAGCGGGGGTGAATATACCTCCCGATAAGCTTAAAGAAAAATACTTTAAATGTCACCCTACGAAAAAGGTGGCATCAATGATTTGTATTATATGTGAAAATACGTACCATGTAAGTAATTTTTTTAAACTAAGTGACATTAAATTCATATGTGACGTGTTAGTAATATATCCCGAACATGTTGATGTAAATGTAACCTCAAACATTAGGCATGATATACTCAACGAAAATGCAAAATTGATTATTACACAAATAAAAATGAAACAGAGTGAACAACTAAAAAAGCAAATTCTAGATGATATATCAAATGAAATTAATAATGACGCTAATAAAACGTTGCTAGATAAGAGTATTAAATATGAAAACCTAAGAATAGAAAATAAGTTGCTAAAGCAATTAAATAAGGAAATAATAGAAAAAAATAATCTTCTTGAAGAATTATTGGCAAAACATACAGAACAAAATATAGGAAATGTAGGCAATATTAATATTAGAACATATGCTGAAACGACGTGCAATATCAAACCTCAACAGAAACGTATACTAAAAATTGTTGTGAAAAAAATTAAAAAAGAAGAAAAAGCAGACATCAAAGAATATATAATTCATTATTTAGCAAAGGACAAAACAATTCAAACAAAACAGATTACTCAAAAAAAAACACAGATGAACTGATCATAAATTGCATGAGTGAAGAAAGTGTCAAAACAGCAGAGAAATATAAAACAAAAATTGATTTCATCAATCTTCACAATTCAAACCAAAGAACGATTGAATTAAAAAATAAAAGTAATAGATATTGATAACCCACTAAAAATGGATCTTAAGGATATAGAGCACGACATAAATAGTAGAAATTTTAAAGAGTGAGTTTGATAATAAATGTCAAGCGTTACATATGTATAAAAACGAACGAAATAATTTGGATAGTGTGATTATGGAAGTGACTCCAGAGATCTACAAGCATATTGAGAAAATAAAAACAGAGTTTTTGTTGGATACCAAAGCTGCAGAGTATATGACATGATAAATGTTAAACCATGTTACAAATGTAGCAGATTTGGTCATAGTGGTGCCTCGTGTGTAAATGAAGCAGTATGTTTAAAGTGTGCAGGATAACATGAAACTATGAACTGCAAAAGTCAAAGTAAGAAATGTACTAATTGTAATTACAGTAATACAAAGTACAATAATAAATATGATATCAACCACGAGGCAAATGACATTGACGAGTGTATGATTTTGAAATCTAAGGTAAAAAGATATATAGATGCAACTGACTACCCAATTAAGCCCTACTTATCATACTGGAATAAAATAGGAAATCTACAATATCAACAAAAGGTAAAGAAATCAACGATACAACGTAAAGTGACTTCAGATATAATCAACAGCCCGTCTAGTAGTGTAATAAGTCTAAACAAGGATCAAGAATAATGGAAAGTAATTTTGATTTTGTTGAAAATATACAAAAGGAACAAATTCAACAAGAAAGTAATTATCAAGACATTAAAACTCTCAATTAAGATCTTAAGTATAAAGATAGTATAATATTATATGTAAACATAAGAAGATTAAATGCGAATTACTCAAAATTAGAGATACTTATTGACAGTTTAAAGAAAAAGCCATTAATTATAATTTGTGCAGAGAACTGGAAACTGGAACATTATTTATATTATAGATTATCGGGTTATAAAACGTATTATAATAATAGTTGTATTAACAAATCAGATGGTGTAGTTTCACATGTAAGAAAAAATGTATATGAAAATACTGAAGTAATATATATTGGTCAACTCAAAATTATAAACACTTGTATTGGAATAAATAACGACAGTAAAATTGAAATATTTCCATTGTACAGATCTCATGACATAACAAAACTAAAATTTATTGAAAATTTATAAGAGTACTTAGTTAAGAAAATGAATATTAAAAATCATCTTATAATAGGTGATTTCAATATTGATATTTTAGAAGATAACTGTGCTAACCAAGAATTTTTAAATAATCTATTAGATAAAGGTTATACATCTGCCTTTCAAGATGTAACAAGACCATCCGATAGCACCTTAGGAGGATCATGCATTGATAACATTTTTATATAGAATAAATCCTTTGAAATCAAAATGCTTAAATTAATGTATATTATAGCTGATCATTATCCGTTGTTTATGACGATAAATAAATTAGAAAACAGAAAAGAAATCAAGAGAATAAGTAGTATAAATTACAGAAAACTCAGAATATCAACTAGAATGAATAATTGGAATAAAATTATATGAATGCAAGATCCAAATGAGGCTGCAAAAGTATTAATAGACGACAGAAAGAATTGCGTATATAGGTCCAAATTTAATAAGAGAACAAAAGATAATAATTCAAGAACTCCGACAAAAATATGGATTAACAAAGCAATAATAAGTTGTTCGAAGAATTTATTTATTACTCGTTGTGGTGTCTCTATTATTCTCTTCGAGTAAACTTAAAATTAATTACTTAATTTAAGTTTACTCGAAGAGAATAATAGAGCTCACTTCTTTCAAAACGCAATAATAAGTTCTTGTGTAAAGAAATAACTTTTATACAGAATGTGAAAATTGCAGCCGAATAATGATCAGCTAAAAGAAGATTATAAAACATATGTAAATGTTTTAGATAAAGTTATAAAGGGTGTGAAATATAGATACGAGAAAAAAATTATTGAAGAAAATAGTAATAATAATAAAAACTAATGCAAAATTATTAACTCTAAATTGGGGGAAAGAAAAGGATAAGAATTAAATAATAAGCGCTATATATGATGAAAATAATTATGAAGTTGTAAATTTGGTAAAAATTCTGGAGAGGATTATTTATATTGGTTAATATACTATATGTAAATGAATACAATACTAGACAAAAATCAATTTGGATTTATCAAAAATAACGGTACAAAAGATGCTATTAGCAAATTAGGCAGTAGAATATATGAAATTCTTGATAAAAGGAAACCGATTGTGATAGCATTCTTAGATTTGGCCAATGCATTTGACACTGCTGATTACAAGATATTATTAGATAAATTATATCCGTATGGAGTTAGAGGAAATCCACATAAACTACTAACTAATTATTTGACCAATAGACAATAGATTGTAATGATTGGGGAAAGCGTGAGTGAATAAAGCATAATATCTACTGGACTTCCTCAAGGAACGATTTTGGGACCATTGTTATTTATCCTGTTATAAATAACAAATATGTCAGATGACTCAATATTATATTATGCGGATGATACTGCAGTTGTAGCGACAGGTGAGTCATGGTTTCAAGTTGAAATATGTCTAGATGAAAATTAGATATATTTTATAAATGATAGCACATGTCACATTTTTCCAATTAATTTCACTTTTCTGTTATATTAGTTGAAATTTCAGTTTTGAGTTAGGTGCTCGACTACTAGTGCATCTACCCTTTAAATTGCTTATCGTGAATTAGTTGAATTCGGGGTTCAGGGTTTATGGGCTTAGGGTTTAGGGGTTATTAGTTTAGGGTTTATGGGTTTAGGGTTATTAGATTTAGCATCCATGCATTTAGGGTTTATGGGTTTAAGGTTTATGAGTTTATAGGTTTAGGATACCTATCGGGTTTCTGCATTTAAATAAGTTCAAAAAACCTTTTTTTCTTGAACCGTTTAGAGGGGGGGGGGGGTGATCGCTCCCATCACCATTTGTGGTTGATGGACCTATGTGGTCCATAGCCTTGTTCATACAACCACGCCATTTCTTTCTATTCTTTGCAAGGTTAATCCAGTTTTCCTCATAGCATCTTATTTCTCACAAGTCGGCACAGACATTGTCTTAACACCGTCGTCTTGGTCCACCCGCAGGCCTTATGCCTTCTGGATTTCCTATTAAAACACTAAGTGCTGCCATATCATTTTCCACCCTCGCTGCGTGCCCGACCCATCCCAGTCTTCGAGATTTTATAACTCCAGTAATATCCGCTTTTCCGTATAACTCGTTTATTTTCCTATTGTGTAAGATTCTCACAAAGTGTGTAATTTATATTTTCAAAAGACCACGTCACTGGTCTTTATAATGTCGACTAAGACTGGGGACTAAGCATTCAAATTAAAGAATATTAAATAAACGAAAGAGATAATAAATCTGTAATTGAATCTCAGAAACAATCTAAAATATTCTAAAAAAGAGTATTTCACTGCATATTAATTAACCGTTGATTTAATTTGCTTATCTTTCTTATATAAATAAGTGATTATTCAATAACCTTTGTGCTTGCAAATTGAAAGAAAAAATATCGGCAATTTATGACATATGTCGATTTTGAATATTTTGAATATTTTTCATGTTAAACAATGCGATTCCTTTATAATAAGGATATTGATTTTTTAGCAAAATGAGAGCAATAATGCTGATGTAGTGCAAATCGACATATGTCATCAAGAATAGCTAAAGAAAGATAAACAAATTAAATCAACGGTTAATCAATATGCAGTGAAATACTCTTTTTACCGAATTTTATGAAATTTGAATCAGTCAATGCTTACACAAATTTTAAGTGCATACTATGTGGATCTTTTTCTAAAAAACTTATTTTTCATCGAGTAATCAATTCTTAAAGAAAAATCAACTTTCAGTAGGTAAGCTATGCGGGTTCTGCGCCATGCGGGTACTGCGCCAAGAGACTTTCTATGCCACGAGGATTCCTACGCCAAGGGGCATTCTACACCAAGGGGCTACATGTATAGGTATATCAGACCTGCTATGGGCGCCAGCCGTATAGACCACCAATATAGGTATACTTAGGTAGGCCAGCAGCACTGTGAGAATTTCACAGCCACCTATATAGGTTTACTTGGGTAGGCCTACAGCATTGTGAGTATTTATCGGCCAGCTATATAGGCTCTCCTTCGGTAGGCCAGCAGCATAGACCAGCGCACCCCCTGTCCGGACGATTGCTAGCTGCAAGCGCGTATCGGGCTAGATTTTTCGGACTCAATACACACGTAGCTGTTTAGGTTACTTTACCCTCACCCAGAGCTACGCACTACTATATAAACCACTATTTTTCGAATTTTTCAGAAAATTAAAATCTCTCTTATTTGCATGCATAAAATAAGTGTTGGTAAAATACTTTTAAGTGTATTGTTTCCACTAAGAAATATTTTTTATTACACACCACAACTGTATTACGCAGTACTTCTTTATGTTTACTTACATCTTCTTATTTTATAAATACACCAAGAAGTTTTGTTAACCCTAAATTCATACATATTAATAATATATACGATAAATGTAGGGTTATCTTTTAATAATAATTAAAATATTGCAATTACTTTTTGTAATTAAACGGAAAATATAGTTAATAATAATATAACTCAGAAAATAAAAGAGCTGGAGTCCTAAAATTTGTTGTGAAAATGTTTCGACAGGCTCTATCTTTAATTTAGACTGTAGAGGCTTACAATGACATATTACTATAGCTGTAGTATATCAGGTTGTGTTACTCATTGTAATAATTGTTATTAATTGTATACTAGCTATTGAAACTAGTCTGTTATATATTTATATTTTAGTAAAGTCAACTTTTAAATTAGTAAAAACGGTTAAAAATTATGTTTTTAATTATTAAAATTTTTTAAAATATTATTATGGCTTAATTTTAGAGTTTACAGCTTATACTCATGTTTATTTATAGATATTTTAGAAACAATCAATATATTACTGTTTTTTTATATAGATTAATATTATTAGATAACAAATATGAAATAGGAATAAGTATTTAATATTAGTATTAGTAAAAAGTCCGTACGAATGTAATGTGTGTGTGTGTATACACCTAGATCTTTTAGCCGCTACTTGATCGATTTGAGCGAAACTTGATATGAATATGTAACTTTCGTGTACGATGTCAGGAAAAGCATTATTTTTTTATTTTGATCAAATTTTGACTATTTTTTGACCATTTTTCGATTTTTGAAGAATACTTTTTTGCGTTTTTTTGAGTGATATCATATCTCGTAATGCTTGTGTTAGTGCATCTAAAAGAGTATAAAATTACCTATCTTCACCAGTCTTTATGTTTGAATCGGTCAATCTGTTCAAAAGTTATAAAGAAAAATGTGTTTTTTTAATGCCTTGTATCTTAATAACTATTCATCATAACTGATAAAAAAAATTCATAGTAATGTCTCATTATGAG
Organism: Gastracanthus pulcherrimus; assembly: GCA_949152435.1. Classification (NCBI taxonomy): domain Eukaryota; kingdom Metazoa; phylum Arthropoda; class Insecta; order Hymenoptera; family Pteromalidae; genus Gastracanthus; species Gastracanthus pulcherrimus. Next base: position 149,665,093 of record OX424573.1, read on the forward strand.
ATCTATGTACCATGAAATTTGCAAGGTTATTGGGCTTCTATTTTCCGAATAATAAATCGATAACTAAAAAATCGTGTTTTCTGTGTCCAACGATTACAGGAGTAAAAAACTTTCAATTAACTTGAAATTTCATAAACTTATAGTTTTTTTGGTTGTTTAAACATGTATACTTTTTCTCTGCAAAATTCTCATTGATTGCAAAGTTATTAAGTATTTTATATTTTTTCAAAAAAATTTTGATTGCTAATATCTTATAAACTATCTATTCAATTAAACTGAAAAAAATCACAGTAATACATTATGAAGTGAGCAATATACTGTTAAAATTTTAATTGTTTTTGTTTATTGGTTAGCGATAAAAGAATAATAATCTAAATTGAGATTTTTTATTGCCCTGGTAACTGGTTTATATAGTTATTTGTTATATATAACAGTCCCAGAAGATTTATTATGCACAAAAAGATATTACTACGGAAATTTTTGGTTGCAAAATTGATTTTAAAAATAAAGATATTTGTAGAAAAGTAATTTTAGCACCAAGAAACATAGACGTTTTAAATTTAAACCATGAAATCATAAATAAATTAGATGGAGGTGTGAAACAATATTTGAGTATTGATTCTTGTTATGACGATAATGGATCAGATTTATCAGACACTTTACCAATAGAGTTTCTTAATTCACTAACTCCAAATGGTCTACCACCTCACAAATTGCTATTGAAAGAGGGTGCTGTAGTAATACTTTTACGGAATATTAATTTAAATGATGGATTATGTAACGGAACTCGATTAATTGTGAGAAAGTTGATGCAATATTATATTTTTGCGGAAATTATTAGCAGTTATAAAACAGGGAATATTGTATTAATAGCTCGCATTGACTTAACTTCATCTAAAGAAGAAATTCCTTTTTATATGAAAAGACGTCAATTCCCACTTAGATTAGGATATGCAATGACGATAAATAAATCTCAAGGTCAAAATTTTGAAAATATTGGTGGATACCTACCAGCTCCAGTATTCAGTCACGGTCAATTATACATAGCACTATCAAGAGCTACATCAAGAAGTAATTTAAAAATTAGTCTTTCCCAGAATTCTATTTTAAAAAAAAAGAAATATCTTAAAATGTTGAAAAAACATATACAAAAAACATTATATTTTATGAAATTTTAAAATAAGTACAAAATGCGCTGTGAAGTAATAAATGTATAAAACCGGCAGCAAGTAGAAAATGCGCTGTGTAGTAATAAATTTATAAAACCGGCAGCAAGTAGAAAATGCGCTGTGAAGTAATAAATGTATAAAACCGGCAGCAAGTACAAAATGCGCTGTAAATAATAAATATAAATATTTATAGCGTATAAGGTAGGATCTGTGTTTAAAAATAAGCCTTACTGATGAATCCTATAAACAGATCTAGGACGAAACGCTATTTATAACGATTCCGAAAAAATGTTAAAGTAACAAATCCCAAAAAGTGTAAGGCTCAAAAATTGTGAAGTCGACAAATTTTAATGTCCAAAATTATAAGGTCCAAATTTTTTATGACTAAAATTTAAAAAATTTTAGGTCCAAAATTTTAAGACAAAAAATTTAAGACCCAAATTTTTTATGACTAAAATTTAAAAAATTTTAGGCACAAATTTTAAGACAAAAAATTTAAGACCCAAAAAAATAAGGCCCAAAATTTTAAAACACAAAAAATTTAAGACCCAAAAAATATAAGACTCAAAATTTTAAGACACAAAAAATATAAGACCAAAAAATTTAAGGCACAAAAATGTAAGGCCCAAAAATATAAGGCCCAAAAGTATTAGGCCCAAATTACATATTAAGGTTAAGCTTTTGGGAAACCCAGGTTTACCTCAGACCGGTAGAGCCGGAAAACGTAAGCTCTTTAATATAATAATATAGATTCTATTCAAATAAGACATAATATACTTGAGCGTACTCATGTAAAACTCTAGAAATCACATTTCACCTGCAATATGCGTTTTCTCCAAATGCAGGGTGTTCGGATTATTTAAGCCTTTGGGGGGAATTTGAATTGCGCGCCGTAGCTTGCCGACCGCCGCGTAGGTCGACATTTTTCTGGCGTCATTCTAGGCAGCGCATCGGACCCGATACTGGATTCTTAATATATATTGTACGAGAAGCTCGACCACATACGTCCTTATCAGGACGGTCGACTTCTTCCTTCACTAATTATCTGCGTCGGGTGTGTGTGTGCGTGAAGTGAGCCGTGTGTGTGTGTGTGTGTGTGTGTGTTCGGTGTGCGAAGGACGATTGGGAAATTCCGGCCACGTGCGAGCTCCTCGATGTGCCGACTTCCACCCGGCGATCACCTACGCGGCAGGGCCAGAGGGTCTGTCCGTGGTCTAGGTACGGTTCCCTCGAGACGTCGAGGCGCCCTGCGACCAAGGAGGTGCATTCCAACCACGTGCAGCCAGGACATTACGTCGCGCTGTCCACGTTTCTCCCTTCTAGTATTTAAGGTAAGAGAGCTCTCTTGCGCGCGTTAATGGTACCTCGCAGCGTTAGGTTATTTGCGTTTGTCAACTTCTCTCTCCCTTCTTTTTGTTCCTATCTTAGCATCTCTTTTTTTATGTATAATTTCCCCTTGATTAAATAAATTATTATCTTGCCCCGGCTTTTCTCTCTGCCTCGTGGGAGTTTTTATGCCGAGGCAAGTTATCTTATTTTTCCCGCGAAAAATTGTGTATTTATTTATCTACCCATCCTTCTCTCACTCATTCATGTCATTATATCTATTTTTTAATTACTAGCATTTTGTTCAGGGTATAGTCCTCTTCGTACCCTAATCTCCCCGCTCAGAAACTAAAAGAGCTAGAGTCCTAAAATTTGTCGTAAAGGTTTATTAATCTTAGGAGAGGAAGACAAAGTTGGTTTGTAAGCCTTTAACAGGCACTTTCTTTGATTTATAAAGTAGAGGCTTACAATGACTATAGTATATCAGGTTGTATTATTCATTGTAATAATTGTTATTAATTGTCTGTTTTACTATAAAATATCATTTTATACTCAAGCGTACTCACTTAAAACTCTGGAAATCACTTTTATCTTACAATATCAATTTTTTCAAAATTCTATGTTTTGGCCTATACGTAACCAAATCTCACAGCTCATAAACTACAAAAGCTAGAGTCCTAAAATTTGTTGTGAAAGTTTCATTTATCTTAGGAGAGGAAGAGAAAGTTGGTTTGTAAGCCTACGACAGGCACTTTCTTTAATTTATAGAGTAGAAGGCTTAGTCCTAATCCACTGAGCTACCGTGGCTCCAATAAGTTTCTCGTATTACTGACCTAATAGAACACAAAATAGTGTGTGCATTTTTTGCACGCTTTCTACCGTTGAACCACAGTTGTCTCAATCGCGCGCGCGCGATATTCTGGCTCCGAATCGCTGACCACAGGTAGCTGGGAATCTTGTCGCTGGTATCCCGGTATCTGGTCGCTGCTACCTGGGTATCTTGACGCTGGTATCTGATTGCGTGTACCTGGTCGTGTGTATTTGGGTATCTCGTAATGGATATCTTGGTACCTGATGAACTTGCCTCTGCTCTTAACTCACTCTTTTTCTACGAAATTCTATAGTGATTGTAGTGAAAAAGTGCATATGAATGTGTCCTTTTAACAAGTGATAGAGGGCACTCAGTTATATAGAAAAAGTAGATCTTATTATTATACAACACTTTTATTCCAGTGTGAATATTCTTGTATTTCTCTGATCTTTTTTGCACATTTTTTCGTGATCACATCGCACATTTCCGGCACTATTTTTTTTACTAAACAAATTACAATTTTTTTATTCAATAGAACATTTCTTAAGTTTTTGTATAATAATAGGTTTTGTCAAGATCACCTGTTCTTAACCTTAAGTACTCTCGATCTCGTGTTATTTGCTCCCATTCCCCAGAACGTGTACGGTAATGTACATCTATCCCTGTATGCATCAAATAAACAGTAGGTTCATCTTGAAAACGTACATGCTTCTATCTGCGGTATTACATTTATTTTGCATATTTATAGCTTCCACCACGTATGGTATCTCAGAGAGAAATAAGTTATCCGCTCTAGGGCGTACTCCTTTACTTCAATACCCTCACTCCACACACACTCTATAACCCCAACAGAGGGCGCTCAATTTAAGTACAAAAATTAGTTTCTGCGTATGTGTAAAATGTTAACCAGGGGTGGGAAATTGAGGTTACCAACAGCGGACGTTGCAGTGAAGCTGGGAAATAGTGTACTTGATATCTCCAACAGATGACGCTGGTTTACCGCTACATTAGGTACAAAGAGTTTGATATGTTGCGTGCAGTTCGACATCATCGTTATTCTACCCTGAGCTGTCAAGGCAGCAACATGGAAGACTTCCGTCGACAGGAAGGTATTTTTCGTCAACTTGTTAAAACACAAAATTCACTTAAACGCAAATTCAATACGTTCAAGCTTGACAAAACATTATCTGAAATAAAAAATTATATAATAAGCGTATATTAACTGAAAACGACTTTCAAAAGATTGACAAGCTTGATGAGAGTGTCGAATCACATAAAAGTATAACATCAAATAAGAGTGATGTGTCTGATGAGAGCCTCGATGAAACTGCAGCGTACAGTGGTTCACGATACCTTGTTCGAAACAGCTGACGAATATGATGATTTATCTACTAATAAGCATATTCTCATGTTCAATCAAACAGAGAATCTAGATAAAATTTATGGAGTGCGTAAAGAAGGTGCTAGTTTTATAAGTGGGGAAACATCGATACAAGATAATAACGTGAAAGTGAAGGATGTGCGATATCCAAAAACTTTGGGATTCTTGAAGCTGCTCCTTGCAAAACATCCTGATCAAAGTGTTGCGAATTCAAACGATTTGCAAAACTATCGCAAGATTCTCGCCATAACGAATGCTCACAAGAAAAAGTATACAAGTGATGAATCCATTCGAACTCACAACAGCAAGCAATTTACTGATATTATTGCACCAATATTTTTTCGAAAGGATGGATCACGACCACGTTACAAAATTGTTAGCAAAGATACAAGGATGAATTATGTATATTGGGACGATCCACATGAACTCGTAGATCGCCTCCGATTACTCTTGGCTGAACATTCGGCCGAAAATCCGAGATCCACTCTATCATAGAAGAACTCCGAGATGCTGGTTATACATTTTAATATAGAATAGAACCGCAAAATGTGCTATAGAAAGGTGCGATTTACGTCACAAAATCAAATTTATACGACATTTGACCAACACTTGACCGACATTCAACCGACATTCAACCGACATTTGACCGACACTTGACCGACATTTGACCGATATTTGACCTACATTTGATCAACACTTGCCCGACATTTGACCACACTTGACCGACACTTGATCGACATTTGACCGACACTTGACCGTACTTGACCAACACTTGTCCGACATTTGACCGCACTTGCCGAACACTATACCGACACTTGACCGACAGTTGACCGACAGTTGACCGACACTTGACCGAAAATGGACTGACATTTGACCGACATTTGACCAACATTTGACCGACATAACACCGACATTTGACCGACATTTGATCAGCACTTGACCGACATTTGACCACACTTAACCGACACTTGACCGACTTTTGACCGCACTTGACCGTGCATGACCAACACTTGACCGACATTTGACCGCACTTCCCGGACACTTTACCAACACTTGACTGACGTTTGATCGACACTTAACCGACACTTGATCGACATTTGACCGAACTTGACCGACACTTGACCGACATTTGACCGACATTTGACCGACATTTGACCGATATTTGACCGACATTTGCCGGACACTTTACCGACACTTGTCTGACATTTGATCGACACTTGACCGACACTCGACCGCACTTGACCGGCACTTGAGCGACACTTGACCGACACTTGATCGACATTTGACCGCACTTGACCGTGCTTGACCGACAATTGACCGACATTTGACCGCCCTTGCCGGACATTTGACCGACATTTGACTGACATTTGATCGACACTTGACCATGCTTGACCAACACTTGACCGACATTTAACCGCACTTGCCGGACACTTTACCAACACTTGAGTGACATTTGATCGCCACTTGATCGACATTTGACCGACAGTTGACCGACACTTGACCGAAAATGGACTGACATTTGACCGACATTTGACCAACATTTGACCGACATAACACCGACATTTGACCGACATTTGATCAGCACTTGACCGACATTTGACCACACTTAACCGACACTTGACCGACTTTTGACCGCACTTGACCGTGCATGACCAACACTTGACCGACATTTGACCGCACTTCCCGGACACTTTACCAACACTTGACTGACGTTTGATCGACACTTAACCGACACTTGATCGACATTTGACCGAACTTGACCGACACTTGACCGACATTTGACCGACATTTGACCGACATTTGACCGATATTTGACCGACATTTGCCGGACACTTTACCGACACTTGTCTGACATTTGATCGACACTTGACCGACACTCGACCGCACTTGACCGGCACTTGAGCGACACTTGACCGACACTTGATCGACATTTGACCGCACTTGACCGTGCTTGACCGACAATTGACCGACATTTGACCGCCCTTGCCGGACATTTGACCGACATTTGACTGACATTTGATCGACACTTGACCATGCTTGACCAACACTTGACCGACATTTAACCGCACTTGCCGGACACTTTACCAACACTTGAGTGACATTTGATCGCCACTTGATCGACATTTGACCGAACTTTACCGACACTTGACCGACATATGAGCGACATATGAGCGACACTTGACCGACATTTGATCGACACTTGATAGACATTTGACCATACTTGAACTACACTTGACCTACATTTGACCGATACTCGACCGTTACTTCACTGACATTTGATCGACACTTGACCGACATCGGACCGACATTTGACCGACACATTTGACCGACATTTGACCGACACTTGACCGACATTTACATTACCATCCTTGTATACAAATTCTTTCCCGCAAGTAATTTTACCATTTCATAAATATATATAGATCCCGAACCATGAAACATTAATTTCCACCAAAATGCTTGTCGAATTTCAGAACAGTTCGAAAGTTGAAGCCAACTTCTACTCGATGGTAACATTTTTTACAAAGATAGAGATCGGTCTAGAAAAGTATACTGGAAATATAAATTTTATAAATTTCAAGGATGCTCGAGTTTTGCTCGAATAGAAGATATCGAACTCATCAGTTGTTCTGATGGGCATAATCATGCTACACCTACCTATACTGTGCAGGTAATTAATAAAACTAGAGCCAATTTCGCGAGACCATATATTCGATTTCCAACAACAAAAAGATACTAGCAACTAAAAACTCAATTTAATGGCGGCGATTGAACTAAAACGTAAGATGTTGAATCAAGATAAAATAGTACCAACTCACAACTATATTAGTTCATAAGAAAAACCTTTCTCCAATTCTATAGTAGTGAATCGAGGTTCTCCAAAGGCTAAGAGTCGAAAATTTAATCGAAATTCTGAAGTTTATCTTCCTGATCAGTTAAAAAGTGTGAAGAGTCTTTGGTTAAAATCTTCCTGCAGGACAACAGTAGAGCTGGTTCCTGTCAATCAAATTCTACCATCAATTATAAAATTGCTAGCTCTTCAAAGTCAGTGTATGAACCACCTTTCAACAGACAATCAAATAAAAAAGAATTATTTAAAAATCGGAGAAGAGATCAGAAAGATGGAATCAACTATACACTGTTGGAATTTAATAAATCAACTTCTACCAATTCTGCAAGATATCATGGGACTTCAAGGTATAAGATTCGCAATATTTATCGGAATTGTGAGACTTCACATGCAACTTGTGATGAATCTGAAGAATCTCTGACTGGCAATTCTCCACGACTCATTGATAGTAGTGTAAATGAATCTATTCCATCCACTTATGATAGTAGTCATATGATTGCTACTAATTCACCAAAATTACAATCGAATTTTGGTTCTAATGGACAATCAAATATGGAATATTCATATGAGAAAAGGATAAGTAGAGGTCATAATTATGGATTTGACGATTAAGATGATCCTAATTTATTAGTCGATCGCCTCCGAGTAATCATGGCTATAAATCCATTTGGGATACACAATAATGAGACTCACTTCATCTTCAGAGAATTACGCAAAGCAAGTTACATATACTAATTTATTTAGATTACGTTAACGATATTCACTATAACGTTACGATCGATTTGACGTCGCTAACCCTCAAAGCTGCTTATTAGTGCAATTATCCAATATTCTGGATTCACGTTTTAATATACATACTGTAAGAAGAAAAGAAGGTGTATATTAGCAGAGCAGAATGTTCTTTTCAAGCTGGAAATCCACTGTTAGATCTCAACTTCCTGTGTAGTTAATCATCTCTGCAGTTAATATAAAAATTCAAACTTCCCACTATTTTGTAGAGCCTTCCGTTGATTCTTTAAATTTTCCGCCAATGGGTCCTGAAGTTAAATCACAAGCATATTTACGCATGCGCAAAGACCAGCTTTGCTACTTAACTGAGTGTAATCACTTGTTAGAAGGACACGCTCGTATGCACTTTTTCACTACAATCACTTTGGAGTCTTGTAGAAAGGAGCGAGCCGAGAGCAGGGGCAAGTCCACCAGGTGCCAAGATATCCACTAGGAGATACCCATATACACACAGACCAGGTACCCGCATTCAGATATCAGCGACAAGATACCCAGGTAGCAGCGACCAGATACCCAGGTACGAGCGACAAGATTCCCATCTACCTGTGGCCAGCGATCCGGAGCCAGAATCGCGCGCGCGCGATTGAGACAACTGCGGTTCAACGGTGGAATGCGTGCAAAAAATGCACACACTAGTGTGTGCTTTATTAGGTCAGTAATACGAGAAACTTATCGGAGCCACGGTAGCTCAGTGAATTAGGACTAAGCCTTCTCTACGGAAGGCCCAGGTTCGATTCCCAGTAGTAAAGTACCGTGGTTCTGATGGTTCGGACTCCATCTAAACCTGTAGGGCCAGTTGTGATGCATCTTAAAGTAGGATAGGGGAGGGGGGAGGAGGGAGGGTGGGCGGGTTAGGTGCATCATAACTATAGGGATAGTAATATTTATTCTACATAGCTTTGAATAGTTGTAGAGATAATATATTTCTGTTAAATTGTAAATAAGGGATTCAAGGTTCTGAATTATTTTTTGCTTCCTCGAAAAGGAAGCTTTTTTTGTTTCTCTTCCCTAGTGAAAATTTCAAACTGAAAATCTGTGAAAAAGTGTGTAAAACCATAAAATTTCGTGAAAAAATGTGAAATTAAGCTTACATTTGGAATAGGATTTTAAAAAATATTATAGAATATTTCATAAATTTCGTCACAGGTTCTACATAGTTTTTCACAGCTTTTCACAGTTTCTCACATTTTATCACAATTTCTCACAGTTGTAATTTCCTTTATATGAGAGAACGCAACGAAAAAGAAATGTAAGAAATGGTAATATGTCATTGTAAGCCTCTACTCGATAAATCAAAGAAAGTGCCTGTTGAAGCCTTACAAACCAACTTTTTCTTCCTCTCCTAAGATAAATGAAACTTTCACAACCAATTTTAGAACTCTAGCTCTTTTAGTTTCTGAGCGGTGAGATTAGGATACGAAGAGGACTATACCCTGCATTTGGAGAAAATACATATTGCAGGTGAAATGTGATTTCTAGAGTTTTACATGAGTACGCTCAAGTATAATATGTCTTATTTGAATAGAATATACAATTAATAGCAATTATTACAAATGAGTAACACAACCTGATATACTATATTATACTATACTATATACTATACCTGATATACTATAGCTATATTAATATGTCATTGTAAGCCTCTACAGTCTAAATCAAAGGAAGAGCCTGTCGAAACTTTTTCACAACAAATTTTAGGACTCCAGCTCTTTTATTTTCTAAGTTGTATTATTATTATTAACTATATTTTCCTTTTAATTACAAAAATTTATTGCAATATTTTAATTATTATTAAAACATAACTCTACATTTATCTTATATATTATTAATATGTATGAATTTAGGGTTAACAAAACTTCTTGGTGTAATTATAAAATAAGAAGATGTAAGTAAACATAAAGAAGTACTGCGTAATACAGTTGTGGTGTGTAATAAAAAATATTTCTTAGTGGAAACAATACACTTAAAAGTATTCCACCAACACTTATTCTATGCATGAAAATAAGAGATTTTAATTTTCTTGAAAAATTCGAAAAATAGTGGCTTATATAGTGCGTAGTTCTGGGTGAGGGTAAAGTAACCTAAAAAGCTACGTGCGTATTGAGTCAAAAAAATCTGGCCCGATACGCGCTCGCAGCTAGCAATCGTCCGGAGAGGGGGTGCGCTGGTCTATGCTACTGGCCTACTGATGTAGCCTATATAGCTGGCCGACAAATTCTCACAATGCTGCTGGCCTACCCAAGTAAACCTATATAGGTTGCTGTGAAATTCTCAGTGCTGCTGGACTACCCAAGTATACCTCTATAGGTGGCCTATACAGCTGGCGCCCATACCAGGTATGGTATACCTATACATGCAGCCCCTTTGTGTAGAAAGCCCCTTGGCGTAGGAAGCCTCGTGGCGTAGGAAGCCCCTTGGCGTAGGAAGGAGTTGGCGCAGAACTCTCATGGCATAGAACCCGCATAGGTTACCTACTACTTTCTATATATATATCCTTTGATTTTATATAAGTATGATGCGATTTTCAAAAGATTCCGTTATTATTTGGATTTCGAAAACGCGCAAATATATATATCAATTATTTTATATTTATTTTTATATGTAATCAATGAATGACAGTCTCAACTCTGTAAAATATAGAGTGAAATTTTGTAGATCCATTTATATATGTATGTATTCCGTTTACTATTGATTAGTTAACTTTATTATTATCATTATTATCTTTAATCCAAGTTATAAAATACATTTTACATCTATTTTATGTCATTAAATCACGTTGAATCTTTTCAGTTTTCAAAACTACTCAAATATTCAAAATAATGAACCCACGCCGAAATAATTTAGAAATACTACAAAAATATGAAAAAGATGGTCAGAAGCTACAATTGGACATCAGAAACCATAATTAGACCAAATACAAAACGTAATAAAACCATAGAATATAAAATGGAACACTAAAAAAACAAAAAAATATAACCTCTTCGAAATAATTAAGATATAATTAAAAGAAAATGGGAGAAAGACATCAGAAACCACAATACAGAGAGACAAAAAGAGTTTAAAGCCAAAAAACGTAATAAATATATTAGATACACACGTCTTTTTGTAATACATTAATACAACATAATAAAAGAAAATAAATTGCAACATAAAAACGATTCAAAGTTACAAAGCACTAAAAAATTGATGAAAAACTAAATTTCATGATTAATTGGATATTAATATAATTGGAACATTAATGTAATGTAGATGTAGATATAGATTTGGAACCCCAAATATACTTCAAAGATCGAAAATTTAAAATTATCGGAATTCAAATTATCAAATATTTTTAACATTGTAAGTACATAACCGATGGCAGGGGCCAACAAAATGCTTCAAATTATCGAAAATTAAAATTATCGGAGGTTCAAATTATCGAAGTTTCACATTAAAGACAGAAGGGAATATTTGCAGCGAATCTTGTCGCTTCATTCAGATGATTAAATTTGTTGAATTAAAGGCTGGAGTAAAGTAGTCGTTTGTCGTGTCTGCAGATTTTGACCTTCCATCCTTTAAGTCATTGGATCTTATCGCCGGGGGAATATCTCAGGTTCCGAAATCTAAGCGGCGCCCAGTCGATTTGAAAAAACAGGAAATTCAGATAAGATTACTGCTAGTTTAACCAACGTTGATGAACCAACATTGGTAAAGGGCTAATACAAAAACCCCTCGGGTATAAAAAAATATAAAGCTCCACTGTCAGCACACGCACCCATGAAAGAATTTACTCTCGGCAGAATACTGTTCGAGTATTAGTCGCCGACACTACCAGTACTTGCAAACGTTAGAGGTCCAGCACTAAGATGTAACGGGGATGATAAGAACGGGCCAGTACAACACTTTTCTTCTTGATATATTCAAAATTGTACAAGAAATATACATTTTTAGGCACACGCGAGACACTTCACTCAATGTTTAGTGTAATAGTCATTACTATCGCGCGGCCGAAAATTTCTCGTAAGCTTAGTAATCGTACATTAAATTAATATTTTGTTAAAAATTAACCTAAAAAGTAGGTTAAGTTACGCTTGACGAGTTCGCGATGTTTTGTTTTCTTTCAATATCGGCAAAAAGTATTACCGATTCTGAGACGTTTTTCGGGCCAACGTCGATTCATTTTACTGGCCCATTCTTATCAAAACGATATAATCCCTTTATTGGTTTAGCACCGAAAAATAATATACTGGCATACAATATTCAGCCAGAATCAGCCTGAACTATCACTGCTGGCAAATTCTTTCATGGGCAGAGACGCAGCAGACATGCAACAACGCGAACGCACCATATAAGGTAGTGAACCCAATTGTCGATCAATTAACGTAAGACCGAGATTCCTTTCTCAAAAAAACATGTTTATACAGAAAAAATTAGTTTGAATGTGGTTTTATCAGTTATTTTACTATTTAGTTATAATAATAACGATGGGTTTGAACATATTTTTTATGTATTTATTTAAAATTTTACTTAAATTATAAAAACTCCATAGAACCAATTCTCGATCACTATTTGACACTGGAGACCAGTTGTCGATATGCGTAAAATAACCAATTATCGATCAATCTTAACACATAAACTGTAAGGGTAGGAATATGTATTTTAATAAAAACCTTACTAAAAGTATTAAATTTGCAAGAAATTATAAAATTATTTCATAACATCAATTAGTAATGTTGTATAAGATTCATTCAAGGAATTTTTCGCAGTTATTAAGCACTAGACTTACTTATTAACCTAAAATATTGTTTTCATAATATCTACAGTTGCGAGTAATTTTCTTTCAACTTGTTTTTACTAAAAATAAATGTTGTTATTAATTTAGTTATTATAATTATAGAAAATGTATAATATATAATTAAAAAATGTAGTTATTGCTAAGAATTTATTGATGACCGACAATAGATTATGACGCTGAAATGAGAACCAATTTTCGATCGCTTAGATAATAACACTAAAATTAATTAAATCATGTTTCAACTGTTTTATTTCACTTATGTTGTCAAAAAAGTATAGTATTAAACTTATTCTAATAAAAGAAACAAGGTCAAATTGTGGAAAATGTCAGATTAAAAGTTGACTCTCATTACCTATCCGCGTACATTGATCGAGGACTGGTTCCACTACCTTATTACGACAGTCGATATTGTTGCCGCGTTTGTCTAAGTATGCGTTTACAAACATTTCAATAACAGATTAATTAATTGATAATACCTATAAACAGGCAATCTTTCATCATTTTCTCGCACAACTGCCAATGTCTACATAAACACAAACAAGACATTGAAAATATATAGTCGTTAAAAACGCTTCTGTACTATTACACTCAGAAACATTGATGAACGACGACAAACACATCGAACTTAACAACTATCAATTAATTTCACAAAAGAAAACCGTTTACTAACAAGAAACGCATGCGTAGCTTTGTATAATAACAACTCCACGCGATATATACATTCACTTCACACGCAATAATTACTGCTTTCAATACTGCGTCTGCATTAAACAACTACCTCTGATTGTGGAGTGATATGTATAATATATATATATATATGTCTTGGTTTTATATATATATATATATATATATATATATATATATATATATATATGTGGTCGTACTATTACAAGGGGGTCACATTTTGACTTTCTTGTGTCCGCACTTGGCCGAAAAATTTGTAAAAAGATTCTTAATTTGCGTGCGTGTTAGTATCTTCGGTACCAATTCAATAAATAATTTATGTTGAAAAATAACTAAATTACGGAGGTTTGAACATAAAAATGTAAAAATGAAAAAAGATTTATTTACAATCTGCACCATTTAATTATTAAATAATAGTACATTATGCAACTAATGCCCGAAACGAGTGTGAATTTTGTCAATCACACGAGCTCGTCAATTGCGACTTTGCATGATTTTCAAAAATATATAAATGAATTCGCAAATGGTTCAGTATTGATAGTAAAGCATTTTTCAGAATCTTTCCAATTCGAATTTATTGAAAAAAATCATTATTTATATGTGCGATTTTGAATTTCGCGCCAATTATTTCGAAACGATTCGTATTATAGTGAGTCGATCAGTGACGTCACGATGGTATCATTTTGGAAATTTATATGTGATAAAAAAGATGTTCTTGTTTCAAAAAATGAAGTTGGGCCTTAAAAATATATTGGGCCCAAAATCTAGTATCACTATTGGATTCTTGGTAAAAAATTATTAAGGGTATGTGTCACAATATTTTGTTAAAGATATTTTCCATCAGATTTCAGCGTTTAATCATTTTTCCCGTACTAAATTTCCAAAATTATACCATCGTGACGTCACAAGTCGACTGGCCTATAGGAATCGTTTCAAAATAATTCGCGCGAAATTCTATATTGCGTATATAAATAATGATTTTTTTCAATAATTACGAATTGGAAAAATTTTGAAAAATACTTTACTGTTAATAATGAACCATTTTCTAAGTCATTTATGCATTTTCGAAAGTCATGCAAAGTCCCAAATCTTGAGCGCACATGTTGCTCAAACTTACTATTTTTTATACGACTGTGAGAAATTCGATTACGAGATATTAGCTCAAATATTGCTATAATGTATAAAACAAGATAAAAACAAAGTTGTATACACACCGTACGAGAAACTCTTCTTGCACGCTAATATTCAAGTTCGAGAGATTGAGTTTCAAAACATAAATTCTTATGTATTTTATTAATTGAGGTACATTCGAGTGGAGCGATCCCTTGTGAAAATAGTCCACAGATATTTCTGCATTCATTTCTCAAGAAAAAATGAAATCCTCTGTCATTTGTTTAACAAAGTAATAATGGAGGTGTTAAAGTTTTCCCATAGTGGCACAATAAACAAAGGAATTATTTGAGAAGGCAAATAAGAAATAAATAGGTAAGGTATAGATATATGTCTAGTGATTCCATTTTATTTTATAATTACAACTTTACACTTTATTATACATAATAATGCTGCAATGCTTTCTAAAAAAATATCCGCAAACAAAAAATAAAATATTTAATTGATATTATAACTTTTTTTTAACATTTAAGAAGTGCTTTGCTTAATGTTAATGTTGAATTTAATGACTAAATATTGGTTAAATATGATAACTATAATTAAAATTGATATTTTGTTCAAAATCGTTTTTAATGGATATTTTAAATTGTAGTAATTATTGATTTGTCATGATTAGGGTCGTTTTCAAACTTATGATCGTAATAAAATATTCTTATTTTTCAGTCTATAAAGTAATTTCTAAACAAGTAAAAAGGATCTAAGAAAATTACGGTTCTAGATTTATATACATCTTCTAAATTTTATACAACTATAGTAAAATCACATTCTCTTTCTGTACCAATTATGTGTGATAAACAAAAAATTATTTTTTCAGTTCTTCTCTATTTATAATTTAATATACAATAAATTTCGTCTATTGCGAATAAATACTGTTTAAATAAAAATTGTATATAATAAAGCCAATGCTAGAAGATTAAGTGTTCTACACAGTTGAATTAACAAGCTGAAGTAAGATGGTTTACTTACAATATTGCTAAAACTCGAACTATTTTTGATTAAATAGATTTCAAAATATATCTTACTATCACAAAAAAATATATATTTATTTTGATAATCTATTTACGTATCGTAAAATTTCGCTATGAAATATCGCGTCTGCTGTTAACAATTTATAAAAAAAATTATTGCGAGGTATAAACAGTTTAGATAAAATATTTTTAAGCAATCAAAATAAAAAGTAATTAAAAAAAGTCAACTATAAAATAAATATAGGATAGCAGATATTAAATAGTTACGTCTTATGCAGTACACTGGTATCTTACAGACTAGTCGAATTCCGGAGTACAAATGCCCATGCCATGGCGCTCTCCTGGACAGATGTATTTTGCACAGAGACCGCAGTACCTGGATTGTCCCGAAGACTTTGCAATGTCAAATAAAAATGATATGATTAGTCTATGTAGAGTTGTAACATCGAACAACGTGTGATGACAAGTTCTGGGCAGCAATGCGGTTTTCGCATTTTGGACAAATGACTGTATTTGCAAAATTACTAGTAATTGTCACACCAGGATTCTGTAAAATTATAATGAACATAAAAAATATTTTAAAATATAAAATAATAATTTAATTTATATAAAATACTAAATATTCCTTTGTGTATCAATGATAAAATATTCAAATTTGTTAAAAATTTAATGATTTTGGTAAAACTATATTTCATATTACAATTGAAAAAAATAATTTCAGGCTCTTAAAAAATTGTATTCATTTATTTAAGGGTACTAAAAAACTAACTATTGAAAGATTTGTTGAGTGTTATTTGTCCAAATTGCCACAAATGCATTGATAGCAAAATAATTAAAATTGTTATGATACTTACACTCTGATCATTTGCTTGTCCACCTAAGCGGTCATTTTCTGTTCGCAGCTCTAGATTTGCCATTGAAAGTGACTGTAATTGGTCTTGTAAATTTTTTTGAGTAATACGCATTTCCTCGAATTCCTTTTGATGCATATCAGTCTGTATTTTATAAACCGAAATTATCTCCTCCTGAATACAAAATATCATTTACTATTTTAGAATGCACTTACAATTTTATGGTAATGAATTCATAAAAGAGAGAAAAACTTACATTTTCCTTTAATTTGCAATTATTTACATGTAACTGATGAATAGTTGTATTAGCTTTATTTAATTCATGTTTTAAATTATCAACATCATTAATTAAATCTTCACATTTCCTTTGTAAAACTTTCTTTTCTTTTTGTAATGTTCCTTCTTCAGCTTCATATAATCTACTTTGACGATCAAGTGATGTCCTTTCTTCTATCAAGCTCGTCCTTGCTTCAATAAGTCTTTCTTTTTCTAATGATAAAGAATTGAATTCTGCTTCAATCTTTTCTTTTTCTTCAATAACCAATTTCTTTTCAATTTGAAGATTCAATCGCGCTTCCAATAAACCAGTTTTTTCATCATCCAAACTTTTCTTTTCTTCATTAAGATGCTTTTCAATTTCAGCTAATTTCTGTGAATTCTCTTCTGCTGCTTTGGTTTGCATTGTTGTGAGTTTTGAATTTTCGTCTTTTAAAATCTCTAATTCGTAAATAACAGAATTGTAGTCAGATAATATTTTTTGAAATTGCTTTTGAACTTTTATAGTTGTTTGTTTATCATCTATACTTTGTAGCTGTTCATCAATTAATCGTTTACGATAATTACGTAATTTATCTCTATAATTTTTTACTTTGTCTTCTGGTAGCACATTATTAGACAAAATCTCTGTATTTTCAAATATTTGAATAATATCAGCAGATTCTTTCAAAACTTCTTGTATTCGCATATAGCGAGAACATTGTGAAGCAAAACATTTACCAAGTTCTCCTATTTTAACATTATAAAATTCTACATTTTCCTTAAACAATTGTTTATCTTGAGAAATTTCGTTGAATTTTTCAACTCGTAAGTCAGTAAAAGGAAAAGCCTATAAAAGTAAAATTAATCTGAATTTAATAGAATCAAAGCAAGAAAAAGCTGCTAAATTTAACAAATTTATAAAATAAAATTTATTAATACTTACATTTTCTTCATATTTTTTAATTTGTTGCTCCAATGAGGCAATTTTTTCTTCAAGGTATTTTAACTCTATGTCCTTTTCGCAACATTTACCAATCAATTTTTGCAGTTCTAGAGGATTTGATAAATCAGATTTCTGCTTAAATGCTTCTAACTCTTTATTGGCTTTTTGCAACTGCTGACTAAATAATTCAATATCAGTCACATAACGCTTTTCCAATTCTTGTAGTACCTCCTGAGTTTTTGAATGATTAACTTTTACTTTACTCAATTCATCTGATAAAGTGTCAATTTTTTTCAAAAGCTCCTGTTCATTTTCTAACTGAATTTGATTATTCTGTAACTTCTTTTCTTCTTCTAGGTATGCAGCACCAAAACTAGCAAACGTTGAAATGTTCTCTGTACTAACATAATTTGATTTTTTCAGTATTGAAGCTACATTAACACTTTCCAATGAAAGACCAGTTATATTACTAGCTAAAGATGTTTCTTGTGATTGATTTCTTGCAATTTTTTCCTATAAAAATTAAAGTGAGTTTATAAAATAAAGCCTTTAGAATAAAACTAGGAAATTAATGATTCCAGTGTTACACAGTATATGTACTGTAAATTGTTGCAAATTCTTTTGCATTTTGTGTCAGTAAAAAGTAAACATTGATAGAACTATGTATACCGATTATTTTTTTTATTATTTTTGATCAATACAAAATATAGTAGAAACATTAAGTTTTCATTAAGCGTTGAAATTTTAATTAATTTTGGAGAAGATTGAAAAAATAGACTTATATAAGTTGAACAACCCCCATGCTGGACCTTACAAAAAGAAGAGAAATAATATTCACAATCTACTTACTTGTAATTCATCATTTTCTTTTTTCAATCGACTTATTAATTCTTTAGTTTCTAAAAACTTGTGCTTGTGATTATCGCAAACTGTCATAACTTCTTTTTGCCACATTGTAATGGCATTAAATTGCTGTTTTATGGCATTGTTGTTCTGTTTTAAGGTTTCCTTTAATTTAATATTTTCTTGTAATACATTTTTTAATTTCTCTTCAATTTCAGATGGGCTCATCATTGATATCAACGAAGCATGATCCTGAATAAAAAGAGTTAACAAAAATTAAAACGTGATTTGATATAGTAACTATTTTTGCCATAATTTCAACTTACAGTCAAAGTACTTTTCTGTTGTATTTCCATGTAACTAACCAAAGCATCTTCTCTAATTGATTGTAATGATGTTTCACCCAGTACAACAAAAGATTGTTCAGATTCATCATTGACCATATTATTTTGCTGGAATATACTACTTGCGAGAGCAGCAGGACCAGGTTCATTAAGTTTAAACTTGGGTAGTCCATCATTTATATCCAAGCCCAAACTCTGCAAATGATCTTCTGTAGCTATATTAGGCTTCAAAGTAGGCAATAAGCTCCATTGTGATTTATCGCCAAATGCTGAATCTGTCAGAGTTAATTCATCCCCCGACATAATGTTGAGCAGAATTGCAGATAATTAATCAATATAGATGATTCATGGGTTTTACGCATTCGTTTTTTTACACTTCAGACATCTTAAACTTTTTATAACCTATAATTTACGAAACAATATTTTTTAGGAAAGTTCAATTTCTTTGTGAATGTACTCATAACATGGATGTAATTACAGCATTAATTAATAAAATAATTTAATTTTTACGTTGTTCAACTAAATATAAGTTCAAATACACAAAAGTTATTAATGTAAAAATTTTAATTATGCAAACTAAAAAATATGAAAACAATAGCTTAACGCAAATATATACCTTTTCTTTACCGTTGTCTTAGATGAATCTGAAAAAGTTAAAACAGTTTGGATAATACGATTGAAGTCCGTTAATTGTGAATCTTTCTTATGCAATGATTTATAATTCCATAAAAAATAACGAGTGCACAGCGATAGATGAAAGCAGACATAAACAGAATCGTAGGAATGACGTTATTTATTTTCGTCGTAATAGGTATCGACGAACTAAACTGAAGGTAACTGTTTTAGTGAGAAATCCAGAAGTATGAAAATCACTAATGTATTTTTGTCACTCTCTCTCTCTCTCTATATATATATCTATCTATCTGTCACGCTATAAAAAGATACTTTGTCTAATATATGTATCTATCTATTAGATATTTTTATCTCTATATAGATATATATCTATCTGGAACATCTCTTCTGTATCTTGTTTTTCTAAGAAATTAAAAAGAAATAATCTTTTAAGTAGTGTTTACAAGCGGTGCGTTTGAATTAGACGGTCCCCGGTACCGTCCCCAAATTGTAATTATACAAGAAAAGCCAAGTTCCATAAATAAGGGAATTTATAAAAAAAATACAGCTATTATAGGTGATTAGATCTGGGTTATAGTCAAATCCAGCTGGATATTTTCAACAGGTCTAAATTAATTTAATTTTTTCATACATGATATTTACAAAGAGCTTAGTCCCACTCTATTGCATTTCGTGTTAAAAATAATTAGAATAAAATCTCGACGTCGTCCTTTGCATTGAAAGAATATCGAAAAATACGTATTATTATTATATAATTATTAATTTATTACTTAAGAAAAGTAATATGATAAAGAAGGGTAATTATAAAAAGATGTAAAATCTATACATGGGATATAGAATTATTATTATTATCATTTTTTTTATTATTGTTATTATAAATTTTACTTAATTTCTAAGGCCCTTTCTACTAACTTTAACTTTCAAAGTGGAATAAAATTAATACCTAAAATCAGCATGATAAAAATTTAAAAGTCTAAAATATATGAAATATTTTTCTGTTTTTTTTTTTATATAGTTCACAATATTTGTTTGTTAGGGTCAATATTATTTAATGATAAAAATTAAAGCGAGATTCTATTAAAGTCTATTACTATAGGCAAGCCTAGATATCTGCAGGAGAAAAATAAATGGAGGCATAGCATACATATAAATCATAATTAAAGAAAATTAAGACAATTACTTTTATTGTTTGTACAATAATTAATACAATAATTTCAAACATATTGTTAAATTAGGATCAAAGTTTTATTTGTTCTTAATTCTAAATGAAAAATATCTGATTCGAAAGATTTGAATTTTTGGAAATCCTCAAATGACGTTAGCGAAAATGTGCTGTCGATCCAATGAAATAGCAGTATTTCAAAAAAATTAAAATATGTACATACACAGTTTTTCAATCATTTATTACATATATTATATATAACATGAAAATAATAGACACCTTTTTATGAAACATTAGTTTTTGTTAATGATATTAAATAACGAAAAACTTTTCAATATGCTATATAAAAATACTTTTGTAAAAATATCACATTTTTACAATTATATAAAATTTAAATAATATGTAACAATTTAGTAATTATAATAAATTAAAAAAAAAACAATTGTTTGATATATAAATTATTTAATTTATTAATTAAAATATCGCAAAAAATTAACGTTATGCTAATAAATATTTGTTCTTGTTTATATTTTAAAAGTTTCACTTATCTTTAAAATTAAGTCTTTAATGCTTATATGCAATTTATTTTTACTTAGCTGAAAGAGATTCAATGTAAACCGTTTGTTTTTTACATATTTTTTCATAAAATAAGTGATTTTTAATATAATATTTTTAATGATTTTAAATACCTACAATATCAAATACTATAAAATATCTCAAAATGTAATCAGTCAATAATCATAGTCTATTTCAGTATTTAAAATATTGATATCAAAGTCAATAATTATGTAACTACCTAATAAAAATGGTTTGTTGCTTATATTTAAATAAATTATATTGATATTACTTATGTATAAGTTTTAAAAACGTTATTTATAAAATTCTTAAAAATTATATAAAATTGGCTTAAATTTGGCAAAAGTATGTAATTACTTATATTATATAAAATTTCAAAAAATATTCATAAAATTTTGTTCGGTTACGTCGTTATCTTATCAAATCAGTCGTTTGTTGCTATTTATGTCATCTTACACCTTTAAGTGGTAACTTTGATCTTACAAGATCCCATGTTATAGTGGACTTATCATCTTTGTAACATAAGTCCATTGTAATATGCATGTTTTTCTTTGGACCAACAGCTCCTAAGCAAGTGCCTGTTGCCAAATTATAAATTGGTATTCCATTCTAAAATGATGAAATAAAATATTTAATATTTAAGTACAAATAAAATGATATAATATATACTATAAGTATCTTATACTTACTGATCCATTGTGTTTCCACTCTTGAGTACCACCCATTTCATGACATTTTCCAAGTCTAGGCATTTTTTCACTTCCCTCCAAACAAAGCATTTGGCCAAGCACTAATTCTTGTCTATCTGTTTCATACCACATCTAAAAAAAATATTTTGTTTTACAATAAAATTTTTTAATAAAAAATCTTATTTTAAATTATTTGTCACCTGAGTTTTAATTCGTAAGCATGGTGCCAAAATTAATTTAGATCCTTTGGTTTTTATATCTTTTTCACTTTGAATACAAAGAACGGTATTGCTGAGTCTTATTTGGTATTCATTGGTATAATTTCTTTTTCGTGAATGCCAAGGCTGAATTACTTTTTGATCAACTTTATTCCATTTATTTTTCATAAGTTCAGCATTGTCGTCAGGTAAAGTTAACTCTGGATATACAAACTCCAAATACCAAGCAAAATCCTTACAATGAAGCTTTTGACGAAGAAGTTGTCTTTCTGATATATCACCATAATCTATTTTCTTAACATTTTTAAGAAAATAATTTTTGTATTTATCCATCCAAACGTGTGCAACTCTTAAAGAATTTCTCAACATTGTATCTTGCTGATCACTTCCGCCATAAGGTCTTCTTCTTCTAAAAACATGACCTACTCTTGAGCATGGAATTAATTCTATACTGCCTCCACACATCCATATCTAAAAATATTAATAATGTTCACGAAAAATATGCAACTTCATCACATTATGTTTGTGTAAAAACGTTTCACTTACTCTAAATGATATTTCTAAGTTTTCACCGCCCCATACATCCATTCCAGAATCATATTCACCTAGCTCAAAAAAATATTTTCTGTCCATTGCAAATAAACCTCCAGCCATAGTTGGTGATCTATTTTATTAATTATAACATTAAAATATTATTTTTCAATTTATCTTAATTTTGAGATTTCTTATTTATTTACGTTTTCTTACTTGATAGGTTTTATAAAATCCTGTTCTTGTGATAATGTACCAATTGGCAAGCTATCCCACTTAAAGTGTAAACCCCAATTAAAACCTCCTCTCACTAGTGGACTTGAGCTATATTGGAAAGTATCTGCATTTATGATATCTATTACGGGCATTGGAACAATTGTTCTTGAATGAGCTATTCTTGCTAATAGAGGCTCGATCCACATTTTATTAACTTCAATATGACTATCAAGGAAGACTAAAACATTTCCAGTAGCTTTCTTTGCTCCAAACATTCTTGCTCTGATTAGACCCTCTCTTCTGTCCGTTTGATAATATTTAACTTTACTGTCAAAATTTTGTTTGACATATTCCTTTACTTGTTCATGTAAACTTTCACTATCACTATAGTCATTAATTAAAATAATCTCGTGTAGCAAATTTTTTGGAGTTCTATTAACAATAGAATATAAGGATCTCAGTAGAGTATTGTAATGCTCATTGTAAAAACATATCACGATACTAGCATTTGGAAGTTTTTGTTCATATGTTTGATTTTTGCATAATTTATGTCTTGTATCAGGATTATCCCTGTGCAAACTAAGGTTATCAGAAACAAGAACATTGAAAGCAAAATTTTTATAACCTTCTTCTCGTTTTTTCTGTTCTTCCATATTTTTCACCATCCCTAATTCATCTAAGCCTGGAAAATGTATTTTACATATCAAGAAAATCAAGAAAATAATAATTAAACTAAAAAAAACATGAGTCAAACATATAGAACCTCCTTCTTTTTGAAGTCAGTTAAAAAATGTTTAATAATATACCTTGTCCAATAGTAACAGATGGTTTAACTGGAACTGGCCTCAACTGTTGCAGTAACTTATCACTATTTTTATAATCTCTCCTGGACTTTAAATCATACTGTTCCTTGCCACCAGTCAGTTCCTTACTCATTTTATAAATATGATTACTATTTTCCTGTCTTTGCCTGATTCGTTGATCAAAAGTTGATTCTTTAAGGGAATTTGGCAGATCGGATACAAACATGGTTGGATTGACAGTGTCGTCATTTTGAGAGAGCCGTGAGTAAAGATACAAACTAAATGCCCATGTAACAGATGCTATTACTATTCCATAAAAGAATGATGCATACCTTGTCGATATCATCTGTAACAAAGAAACAAAACCATAACAATAATCAGTGAAATGAAGTCAATAACATATCATAATCATCAAACTTACTTTAACAGTTCATCAGCATAATAGTAACTGAAAATTCCTTAATTCTTTCGAATTATAAACTTCAATGCGCACTCACAATTTCGTTAATTTGAAATAATCACAAACATTTTTAATAGATTCATATACAAACGTTATATATCGTTATATATCATGACATTAAAAATCTTTATTTTCGCGACAAACCGTGTCTCCAGTCTCGGACGAAAACACACACAGACTTTGGCACAGCTGTTTTTTCTCCGCAGTGATCTTCGACGCTCGGCCGTTGGTCAGCTTGCGAGCAGAAGTTCAGCGCGAAACGGTACGCCGTACCATAGGTACTGCGTTTCTCAATCTTTGCGCGCGCGCGCCGGCTCCGATCTGCAACTCCGTGGTCCCTGCACATCGCGCACAATCTTGCGCTCCCAAGTCCCAATAGTCGACAATTGACCAAATTGACAAGTGAAGCAAATTTCGCAAAGCAAGCGGCGCGCGTGGGTGCGACTCGGGTATACGTGTGTAGGTGCCAGGTGGTATACACATCAGCGCAGGCGACTGAGCAGAAAACTTGCGAGTGAAAAGTGTGCAGGGCAGCCGGCATCTTTTTCCGGAGCGACGAGATATCGGCCTCCGGTGTAATAATACACGGCACGCGAAATCGGAGCACTCTTCCGGATCTTCTCCAAGCCCAGGCGAAAATGGTCGACTACAGTAAATGGAAGGACATTGAGGTGAGGGCGCGAGGAGGTTGTAAAGTAAACGTATATGCTTATCCCGTGGCACGCGTTTCTGCTGTAGCGGCGTGCGGAAAGTTCTGGAAGGAGGATGGAAATGTAACCGCGGATACGCCTAATCGCTTATTGTCCGAACTTTCTTGTTTTTTCTTTTCTTGTCTTCTTCTTCTTTCGCGTCTCTTATATCACACGTAACTTCGAAGCTCTCCTTTCGTCTCGATAATTCTTTTTTACTTTCTTTTCTGCTTGTAATTAATATTACACAAGCTTTTAACAATGTTGGAGCTCTGGAACTGGAAGTTAAAATAAAATTCACTGGAGTCCTTTGTTGCATTGTTTACAAACACCAAATAGATATTTTTTTATGAATCAAACATTCGTGTTTTTATTTTACCTAGTATACTACTTAATATATTGCTTGATCAATACAGAATTTTGTATGTTTTTGAAATTAAATGCAATATTACCAATAAATGAAGTAACTTTCACCACAGTTTTAAATAGTTATTACAACTTGTACATATCAAAATAAAAGTTTTTACTAAAATATTTCTTAATTAGTGTAAAATACCTTTTGCAAATATGTACTTAATTTGCACCCACAAACCTTTAAAGGACTTGATTAAAATTATCCCAAAAGCTAAAGTTGCCCTATTTTATGGTATACAGTATACCCTTGTAAAATACTAAAATACTTCGAACTGTTAAAAATACACTGTATAATATTAAATTATTAAAATTATTGTTTGAAATAGATCTCTGATGATGAAGATGACACTCATCCCAATATTGACACACCATCACTATTTAGATGGCGACATCAAGCCAGAATTGACAGAATGGAGGAGAGAGAAAAAGAAAAACAAGAACATGACAGAAAAAAACAGGAGTAAGTGAATAACTTTATTATCTTTTGTGATTGTTCAATGAAATCTTATTTATATTATTTTTATTTACTTAGTACACTAAGAAAACTAAAAGAAACAAAAGAAAAAGTTGCTGAATTAGAAAGTAAAAAATCAGATACAACAGATTTAGAAACTTTAAAGAAAGCACTGAATGATTTAGAAAAGGAGGAAGAAAAAATTAAGAAAGATGAAGAAGAACTAAAGAAAAAAGAAAAACTTACACCTTGGAATGTAGACACTATTGCCTCGGAAGGTTTCACAAAAACTGTTATAAACACAAAACCAGCAAGGAGAGATGATGACTCTTCTTTACCTGAAGAAGAAAAAGAAAGGAAAATGAAACAGTTTATTAAAGACAATGAGAAAGACTTGAAAGAGTATGGAATGTTGAGAAGATATGATGACAGTAAGAAATTTTTGCAAGAACATTCAAGTTTAGTTTGTGAAAATACAGCCAATTATTTAGTGATATGGTGTATAAATCTGGAAATGGAAGACGTAATTATTTTTATACTATAAAATAGTAATAAGAACGATTTTCAAATATTTATCTTTTTAACTTTACATAATTATTTCTTTTAGAAACACGATCTTATGGAGCACGTTGCTCATCAATGCATATGTATGCAATACATTTTAGAGCTTTCAAAGCAATTGGATGTAGATCCAAGAGCTTGTGTTGGTTCCTTCTTCAGTCGCATACAAATTGCTGAAGTTGAGTACAAGAATTCATTTGATGATGAGTTAAGGTTGTTTAAAGATAGAATTCGTAAAAGAGCAGCTGAAAAAATCGCGGAAGCTATGAAAGAAGTAGAAGAAGATGAAAAAAAGGCTCGTTTAGGACCAGGAGGTCTTGATCCAGTGGAAGTGTTTGAGGGTCTTCCAGAGGTGAATTACATTTTCTTTTATTTTTCATTCCATGAATTTATGTATAGTAAGTAAAGTAATTGCAAACAATTTTGATGAAGAAAGGGTATTGAATCTTCACCGAGATATTCTTTCATTTCATGATTGTAGATATTTTTAGTTTCCTGGTAAAAGATCTTTATTAAGACCATATTATACCTATATTTAAGCCGCTATTGTTCTGGAGATGCGTAACTAAACTTTATTGAATTTTAAACGACAACCAAGGACAACCTTAAAGTGCGCGTTTAACACTACTTGATTGTTCAAAAATTTGAAAATTAAAACTTTAAAAAAATTTGTTTACTGTACTTATCAAAAAATTTGTTAATGCAAGATTTATTCTAACAATTTTCCAGTCATAATTGTATCTTGATTATAAATTCAAAGTTGAAATATTTATAGAAAGGGTATTTCTATACTAAACGTTAAAATAAAATTTTCACGTACAAGAAATAAGCTCTTTTCCATGCATGCAAAGCGGATGAAAAATTGCTAAATTCGAGTGTGGTTGCCAAACCTGTGTAAGAATGACTTAATTTCATCCCAAAGGAGAAAATGGATTTATTTCAATCCTTATAAAAAAATCAATTCAAAAAATTTTCTATTTAATATCTATTTTTAATTGTATTTTGTATGTGAGTGGCGCACGACTCAAAATACGCCACTTCCCATCCGCCTATATGTGCACTTATTAAAAAAATACGTTGTGTAATAAGGGGGAGGGCAATTTCTACAGAATGAATTTAGCACAAGTCATTGTCCCACTACTCGACTCCGACTCGTGCAAATTCATCCTACCCTCGCTAGAAATGCACAATATCCTATAATTTCAACTATAAATATTAAAATTTCTATAAATAATAGTTTTAATAGTACATGTCAAATTAAATAAATTAAAATTTTACAGCCTTTACAAAAGTGTTTTGAAGCACAAGATATTCCATTATTACAAGAGACAATCGCGGCAATGCCAGAAGAGGAGGCACGGTATCATATGAAGAGGTGTATTGACAGTGGCTTGTGGGTACCCGATGCCAAGGTCAAAGAAAAAGACGCAACATCAGACACAACATCAGATGCAGTATCAGACGCAGCGTCAGAACAACCATCAGGAACACCCGATCCCGAATAGCCTTGTAATGAAACAATCAGTCATCTCAATCTCTGGCTTAAGTAAATCTATGATTTTTTTCCATTCATATTTAACAAATTACTTTGAAATTAAATCATCGTGATTCTGTTTTTCATTTTCTGTATTATTATTAGCTGTATGAGACTTTACATTTAGCGATTTCTTTTCTCTACTTGTAAATGAATGCCAAGACTGAAAAGAGACATGTTTCATATAGAAGAGCATTTTGTCATTTTAGTACTGTATTGATTAATAGTCATGATACAATCACGTCAATTTATAATTGATACTTTATCAGTTCTTATAGTTGTTTTTTTACATTTACATTATTTGTATCAGTTGTTTGAAAAATTGAATGGGCTGGCTCTGTTTATTTTATCGGACGTTCCACTTTATAAAATCTGTCAACATTATATAAAATATTATTGCTGAAGCTCTTTTTTAAGCTGGAGAAATAATATTTTACTAATTATTTGATTGTGTCAAACTTTATTAATCAATCTTAATGCTAACATTCAAATTGTACATACTTAATATTTACAATACTGTTTAACGATAAAGCATTTTGAATGTAAATAAATTTTTTTGAAGTTTATCATTCTTTTTTATTTAACGCTCCAAAACAATATAGGTATTCAGTATACAAAAATCCTTCATATAGTTGTCATACATTAGAGGATTTTTCTGTACTACAAATAAAGTGAAGGTTTTAATAATTATTATACCTAAAAAGAAGACTTTTCTGTTGTTGGTGATGCTTTGTAAACTATTTGCCTTATATTTAACCAAGGTCAGTAAAATATACAATTATTTTTTTCGTGATAAACACACTCTTCTGCCTTGAAAAATAAAGTACAGGAAAATTTAAACTTTATAACATTAGTTTATTAATAAAAAACTAAATTGCTTAAAAAGTTTAACTTGTGATACAATTTTGTTATAATTAATACATTTCAAAGTAATTCAATTTATCAACTAAACATACTTATCAAAATGGCTTATAGATAAGAGAAAAATAACGAATTGATAATGATCCTACAATATTTGATTAAAGCAAAATAAGTCCAAAGTGACAAAAGATCGAAAGTATCTATTTATTTATTTACTTGTTTATTTTTACGTAAAAGTAATTTACGTTGCATAAAGAAATTGAACGCGTATTGCGCAGAGGCAAATAATATTTTTTCATTTATAGTATTGTGACAATATTGTATAGGGGGAGATACCAAATTACAGCCCTCTTCAAGGTATTCACTAACCTTACGGTATTTTTCTGTGAAAAATTGAAAACACATTTCATGTGATATTTAAAATAATAGTTCATATTAAAAACTATCATTTAAATCGCATATTATGAAATGTTTTTTCAATATTTTACAGAAAAATGCCGCGAGTCCATACGAATATTTCAAGAGGATCAGTGTCTTACCGTGTTGGTTAAGATAGGGTTATACACATTTTCGTAAAAGATAAACACGACATCATCATCTACTATTTTTTTAACAATCAAATATTTTTTGGCATTCAACGTAAGAAAGTTACAAAAAAAAATTTACAAAAATGCAAAATAAATTCTTAATAGTATTTATTTTAAATCAATTTTTCCTCATAGTAGAATAATTTTTGTTTAAGCTTACTTTTTTCTCGGTTACAATAAAGTGAATCATTTTAGAATTTTGAAATTGCTTTTTTATATATTTGAACTGTACATAATAATTTTTTCATACAAAATATTCATTTCAAATTGAAAAATATAGGCCATAAAAATAGCGCCGCGCTTCTGGTGTTGATCCACTGTGTATAATCTAGCATCTACAAATTTTATCTAAAGCCAAAAAAAAAGAATTTCTTCTATTTTAAATAATTGACTCTTATTTCAACTTATAAAGCTAAAATAAAAAAGATAATTGAAAATTCTGAATGCCTGTGAAAAAAAAATTGTAATTTGTACAGCAAATATTTGCCTTTTTCTTGCGAAAAACTAGCTTAATCAAATTTTTTTCTAAAACAATTTCATTCTCATAGACGAGAAACTAATTATCTACAAAATAAGCTCTGCTACAGTTCAATCAGTTCATTAGAATGTTCTTTATCTTTATTATGTGTATTTATTCAAAATGTTACCATAATTGTTCATCTTCCACGGGTTCGTAGGGGCAAAAAGGTAAAATGCTGAAAAAGAATGGGTAATTTTGAGTATTTTCTTTAAAGACCCATAGTACAATGAATATTTCCGAAACTTTTTAAGTATGTTTGCATGAGATGATTGAAAAATTAGTTATTTTCGTCGTGGTTTTGAAAAAATCGTTAAAATGAAACAAATTCATTTTTTTAATGACATTTATTGGCATAAGTGAAGGGATTTTTTTTTAAATTGTTATATTTTAGAAAAAAGGTCTTACATATTTTTCAAAATTATGCACTTTTCTCTTCACTACCAAGAAGTGTCCACAATCTGCGGGAAGCTGCTTTCGATCAGGTTTCAAGAAGTTCTTTCTGGTACTAAATAAAAGTCATGCCTAGCACCCGTAGTTTCGTCTCATATGCCCTTGGGGTCCAGATGTGACCTCTTGAAATCCAAATACGCGTTATTTCAGTAAAAAATGGTACCTATACTTTAAATGATAGTTTTTTGTCAGAGAAATAATGTGATAAAATAAAATAGTTGATCAAAAGAGCTTTTATCTGAGCTTTGTTTCATATATAAATATTAAAGTTAGGAACAATCAAAAATGATGACGAAAAATGCATGAAAATTTGAGGATTTTCAGCTCTTTAAAATGAGTAGTTTTCCATGCATTATTCATCATCATTTGATTATTCATCATCAATTGTTCATAACTTTGTAACAGAATAATATTTTTATATGAAACGGTGTTCAAATTAAAGCACTTTTCGTCAACTTTTTTTATCTTATTATATAATTTCTCTAGCAAAAAAACTTGCAGAGTTATGATACGAAGTATGGGTACCATTTCTGTCTGAAATATCGCGTATTTTGAATACAAGAGGTCATATAGCTTGACCCCAAGGGCTTATGAGGCGAAACTACGAGTGCTAAACATCATTTTTAGGTACCAAAAACCAATTTCCAAAGCCTCATCATAAAACGTTTCCCGGAGGTTGTGGACTCTCCTGGTTAGAGGTTCATCGACAACGTATTTTCATGCAGAATAACTAGTCTTTTTTTTTGTTATGTTTGAGCACATCGGAATTAAATCTAGTAATTTCAGGATTATAAGCGACCATTTTGTAATAAAAACAGCTTCCATTACTTCCCAAAATGTGCACAAATATATCTAAATTGCTACGAAAAATATTCTCTGTACTGGGCTCTTTAAGAAAAATCCCAAAACTTTACTCTTCGTTTTTGCGTTTTACATGATAATTCCTCCTTAATGAATTTTTAAAATTTGTTTACATGAATGCCGTGAATCAATTGAAACTTTCTCATGTGTGTTTAATGGACATAAAAACATGATTTAAAGTTTTTATAAAAACATCAATTTTAATTGTTTTTAAATTGTGTTTTTCTACATAAATCGAGTTCCCAAGAAAGGGCTTATGTGCAATGCAGATGATAGCGATCTTCACTCAGATTTATCTGAAACTAAAAATCCAAAGATGAGTGTTGCTATATCCACGGTACTTCAAATGTATGTATGTTCAAAAATAACAAAATGGCGCAGGTTTGAAAAAAAAGTTTACTTTAAGAAACAAAAATATACTAATATTGCAACATAGATTGCTAAGTTTTACTTAAAAGAATACATACATTCAAGCTGATCAAAATTCACCGATGCCTGTTGTGCAAAATGATAATCAAGAAATATCCTTTTTTGAAGGTTTTCTGGCTGTTTTGATATTTTAAAGGCGGTTTAGGGGGATTTTAACTTTTTAGTACAAATATGTTCTTTTAACGTATTATTATATACAAAAAAATAAAAAATATATTTGTCAATGCTTAACAGATTTTGTTTTTTCCAGTAGCTTATTCCCTAGCTGTTTAATGCTATAAGAATAAAGTCAGCGCTCCACAGCAGACTTCCGATTATACGATTTATGTGAAAACCCTATACGCGCATGGCTATACATTGCTATAGGGGATTTTGAAAATTAAAAATAGCGACTAAACAATAAACAAATTTTGTTTTTTTTCATCCGTATAAAAATTGTAAGAATCCTCTGCGTAGCTTATACCTAGCCCAATCGCTTATAGTTCCTAAATCTTTGATTTCAGATAAACCGTTAAATTGGAAATCCGTCAACATCCTTATCTTTTGAGTGTTGACATCCAAGCTTTAGACAGCATAAAGTAGAGCTCCAAATGAATAAAAAAAATGACATTAGTCATAGTTTCTTTATAATGTACACTCGACGTTAAAAGCATCTGGTAGAATGCGTTTGAATTTTGTAGAAACGCATTCTATCAGGTGTTTTCAGTGTCGAGTATTATACACAACCCTGTCGCAGTGTCTTCCTCCTCAATTTGAAACTCCGCGGGCTCGCCTACATCGAGCCATTAGCCGTTGTCATGACCCAAGTCGGGTTAGGTTAGCTAGCGCGTGACTCGAGAGCGGTTTATTTAAATAAATAATAAATAAATAAATTAAATAAAATATAATCAAAAGGTAATAAATGCGGATTGAAACAAGAATATTTTAATTGAGCACGATACTTTCTCTCTGCATCTAATCCGGGCTTGAGACCAGCTACGGCCGTTCTAAAAGTGTTGGAAACGAAAAATAACGAGAAGAATGAATAAAATGAATATCGCGAGAAAACCTCGTGTGTCCGTTAACACGTTTGGACTCTGACTGATTTTACTCGTCGTCTCCAAATTCACTGTAGCCCTGTTGAGCCCCTCTCCATTTTTTGTATATGCAGTCTATACCTAGTGGTCTAGAGGCTGCATCCAGCCACATGTTGTTCTTCCCGCGGAAAAGCACTTGAACTCGGACCCCCCAATATCGCGTAGAACAGAGGTTCTTTGTTTTGGACTTACTTTCGTTTGCCGTTTCTAAAATTGAATATTTGTGCTTGAGCTTGTTCGAGAATCGAGTGATTATATATATTTAGTATATTTTCTAAATGAATACGTATTATTTTATTTGAATATTTGCGCGTATAAATGGCGAATAACACGTGACGTATTATTAAGTCGAATTCACCATCGCAGTTGGCGCCCTCCCGCACTCAGCGGAAATGTCGCGTGGTCGAAGAACTCGAAGATCGAACATGCCTCCCGCGACTCCCGCGAGAGACGAATGAAGAACGATAGCCGAGCGGCGCCGCTCCTCCTCTTCCGGTGCGGACGTGCCACGGCCACTCAGGGTAATATTTTTCGTCTATCATTCGCGTGTCGTTTGCGCTAGTCCGTAGCGGCGCCGAAGCCCCGACGACGAGCGTCCGACCCCGGCGGCCTGGAGACTCGCTAAAATTGCCACGAAAAAGAGCCCCAAGTCAGTCTCCGACCGACGCCTCGGACCGCAACATACACACCCGCGGCTGCTGTGCAGTGCTCTGCCGTCGCAAGACCATTTTGCGTGCACAGAGAGAGAGAGACAGAGAGTGAGAAGCTGCACTGTATTTGACTTCTACCACGCACGCACACCCACAGCGGGGAGGTAAATTT
Organism: Gastracanthus pulcherrimus; assembly: GCA_949152435.1. NCBI lineage: Eukaryota > Metazoa > Arthropoda > Insecta > Hymenoptera > Pteromalidae > Gastracanthus > Gastracanthus pulcherrimus. Next base: position 149,698,801 of record OX424573.1, read on the forward strand.
TGCTTCGACGAGCGCGGCGTTCGATGGAACGAACGACGCATTCTTTAACTTCAAGCTTACGTATTTGAGACTCCATTGATTTCCTTTACGTGTACGACTCGACGCGCGAGCGCGAGCGCGCCCGCGCTGTTGCCAGATAAACGAGGAGAGTCTATTCGATATCTTTGAATTTTCGCTGTTTCGCCTCGATATTTCGTTAGTAGATTGTACGTTTAGTTCTCTCTGCTTGTAAGATCGACACGCTGAGGTTTGCAGTACGTTGTTTTGCACTTTTAGATTTGTTAACTGGTTTTTTAAAAGTGTTTTTTTATTAGGTAATGATCGGAGGAGAACGTTCACGGGTGTGAGTGGTTCCCGTCTGGTGGGTGTGACCGTATACAATCTGAAATAGTACATGAAATGTGAAGTTATAAAAAGTATATCTTAATTTCTACTAACTAAACAGAAAATGTTAAAAAGTGAAGTTAAAATCATGAAATATACAGAATAGTGTACGTAATCATAATAATACGTGTATGTAAAGGCATTGTAAAATGGCTGACCAAATACGGCATCGTTCTACTTAAGCACTTTCCGGGAACAAATCTGCAATATGGTTTGAAGTTTAAAAACCGGTTGTTTAGTAACTTGAAACGCTTAAAGAGGCTATACATAGATAGCTTGAGTTAAAGTTATATTATTTCGTGGTTAAATTTATAGGTACGTTCTTGAAATTTATTTTGCTAAAAATCGATAACAGATGAGAACCACTTTAAACTCGTTGCTCTGTTCTTTACTTCTATAAAGCAGATAATATTTCTACCAATATACCATGGATAACGTTACAATTGAGATCATCTGTGTCAGATATTAAATTAAATACATGAAAAGGCTGTATAGTTTGAAAAAATTAAAAAAAAATCATTTCAGGCATTCGCTTGAAACTTGATTGTTTCTTCGTGTTAAAAACACTGTCTCAATGTTTGGAATATGATCTTCTTTCCACCCCCACAATTGCGGTTCGGCACCTACACTTTAAATCTTCTGGCAACGTCGCTTTCGCATACAATTTCGTGACGTCACGCGTCGCTTTACGTAAGTTACCGCGAGGCTATAAGCCTGCAAAATGCAGCAACGCTGCGCTGGCTCGCAATTGATCCGTTCATTTATTCACCACTTTCCTACTATCGATTTCAGCAAGTCTTAGTATTGTATAATAGGCAAAAAAAGAATAGCAACTGGGTTCTTAGTGGAGAAACTTTTTAGCAAACACCTGTACATTCGAATGTATATAGACAAGCGCGCTTGCATGACTTTCATTCGTTGCTTCATGTATTTCCGTCTTTCATATCTCTATATCGCGCTCCGATTTTATCACGATTTATAATATTTAATTGTAAGGTTTTATTTCATAATAATTACGCAATTTTAGTGTACGGTTTTTATATACACATGCTAGATCATGGTATGAACCATTACTTTAAAACTGAGTAATCACTGTAAATCTTATTTTTAATATTTGACTTTATAGCAAATGTAACGATTCGCAATTTTGACTACGTCTCTGTTATAAATAGCAGTAAATTTAACTATATTTAAAAAAGAACATTAAATAAACATAATACTTAAAACGAAATTAGTAAAATTGTAAAGTAAACTAGGTTGCTACATTTCCAGTACAACGCAAAAAGGCGTTCCGCTCGATTTGCGCATGATGCAGTTGAAGTTGCGAATCGCCACTCGCCTTTTGCATGCCTGAAACAGAGGGGGAGGGAGGGAGGGAAGGATAGGGGAAAAGGAAGACTACTTCCGCGTGTCGTGTGCGCGATTGAATGAAAAATGGCAGACGACGGCTACGACCGAGACGAGAAAACCACGAGCGAGACGAGGTTTCTCCTTGACCTCGAAAAGAAAAAAGCGTGCGCGCGTGGGCTCTCGTTGTTTTTTTTCGTAAACGCCGACTGGCGCGCGCGCGCGCGCGCTCGTGTTCGAAATTCCATCGCGTGAATTTTCGCTCTCGCGTCCCATCACGACGGTGAGATAAGCGTCGCGTCTTTACGCGAGAGTCTGTACCTATGTAGTGAAAGTACCGGCGCGGTGTTGCCAAGCGAAATGCTTGTGCGGTTAATTATGCTTTCGGATTAGCTGGTGATAGCGCATTCGTTGTCCATCATAATAATTTATTTGTTTTGATAAGAAACTTAATTATTTGTGATGCAAATCTTTAGCATTCGTTTTGATTTCATAACGGCAATGTGAAATATAATATTGTTTTTTACGATTTCTTGGTCTTTAAATTATTAATTATTGTACGAATTTCATTTAAATTTAAAAAGTTTGTGAGTATTATAAAATAGTTTTTGTTCACAAAAATAATGTAATCTTCAGCTGAGTTATAATATTAAAAAAAAGCAAATAATAATTTGAACATTATTACTGTAAAAATCTTGTATCATAATTTTAGTTGAATGTTACAATAATTTAATAATAGAATTTCCTATGTTAATTTGTAATCAATATTTTGAAGCTTAATCGGAGACAGAAGCGACGCTCAGGAAATTTGAATTTCCCGCTCTGAGGCGCGACAGTTCGGCAACGACGGCAACATTGTCTTCCCCCACGTACATTCTCGCGTTTCTCCTTCGAAATGTACTAAGTACGTAAGAGCATCGTAAAATCATGGTGGGAGCCGAGAAACCGCGTTGCGATTCGAGGAGAATCGCCTGCGTCAGAGCCATTCGGTAGATTGTAGTTTTCGCGGAGTGTGCAGGGGCATACCTATAAGATTAAGTGACGGTCAAAGACCGTCCGGGCGGTCAGATGTTTGCTTACTTTCTCTTATATTATCTTAAGATCGATCTACAACGGTTGTTTTTCTTATCGCTGACGTGTGCTCGACTTTCTTTCGCGTTAGATTGAATATAAGTCCGCACTTATATGTAAGACAATAATTTGGAATAATTATAAATTATCGTGCATAACGATTTTTTTTATTCATAAAATAAGTTTGTCATATATACTTTTAAAATATTTTACGTATTATTTATAATTGCAACGTTCGCTCATTAAGTTACTTGCTCTTATTTTACAGTAAAAAATGATCAAGCAGCTTGTAAAAAAATGTGAAAAAAAAATTTAAATAACCGTTCTAGTTTACTGTTATGCGTCGACCTTTAAGCAGTAATTGTACATCTGACCGTCAGTGATCGTCAGCTTACCACTGGCAGAGGGGAACGCTAGAACAGGAACGCGCGCATTGCATGACGGGATGACGACGGCGACTCCACTCGGTGAAGTGCGGAGTGGCGGGGGATGGGGAGCGGGGGGGGGAGGAGAAGGCCGAGCGGGGAAGTAGGAACGCACGAACGCGAGCGAGAGAGAGGGAGCGAGGGAGAGAGAAAGAACGAGAAGACGAGAACGAGTCGACTGGCACAAAATGGCGGCCAAGCTCGGGCTCGTGAGCATATAGTGCGCGAGGAATTGGTGAATTTTCGCGTTATGCCGCGGAGCCGCGCAGCCGTTCTCGTTTGAATATCGCGCGTCCCAGTGCATCGGGCAATTGTCGTGACGGCGATCGACGATTAATTGCGATTGGAGAGCGTGGAACGGTCGTTGGATCGACGACACTGCGACGCGTACACCACGGGGGTACGATGCAGGTGAGTTGTGCTGCGCTCGGGTCTGCCGGCGACTTTTTCGCTTTTTACCTAGTTTTAGTCTGTTTCCCGTGGGGTTTCGGGGGTTTCTCGGGTGGCCGGGCTCCCGGGCCACGCCGGGGCGCAAAAATTTCCCATGTGGCGAGTGGTGTTGCTTTGGAATAGGGGGGAAAACGTGGACACTCGCGCGATTAGCCGGCTTTCCGGACTGGAAAAGGGCTTTAAAAGCTCGAATTAAGCACGGGGATGGTTTTCGGGGGGTTCGCAGGGCTTGGGCGTTGGCCCGCGGTCCACCAGAACCCAGGGTCAGGTCGCTCTTGTACTTGGATTTTTCGCTTTTCATCACAGTTTACAAGCTTTCAATAACCTAAAAGTTTGTTTACATACTCTTCACGGGGTCGTTAAACACCCTAAAACCTCGTGTTCCACCCCAATTTTCTGTCCAAACGTTTCCTTGCTGTCTGGCCTTGCCAAGGAAACTGGTTATTTGAAAATTCTTTAGGGACCCATTTTTGCAAATTCAGTTCAAAGTTGGACCTCTGCAGTCATCCAACTGTCATCGATGTCTGCTCTTTTCTCAATATAGTCCTTGTGCGATGTGATTGTCATGTTAGACTTGCAGAAAGACTTCTTAAATTATGCTCAGACTTTGTTGAACTCTACTCCAGCCTTTCATGGGACTGTTGAAACATTTCCCATAGAACTAGGTTGATTAACGTTGCTAAATATCACCATAAATCTCATTCTATAGCTCTTTCTTCAGAAAGAACTTGCATATATCTAGGCTTTTTGAAGTAAATGTCTTGCGTCCTAAGCAAATTGTAGCAGAAAATAAACTTCCTATTAAACCGAATTCCTACGTTATGGAATTTTTGAGAAATCAATGGAGTTTTCATATCGACTACTAGCGTTCTTAAAGAAAACGTTTATTCCTAGAGAGCAGCGTTGACTCTCGATGTTTACAAGCATTTTCATGAAAAATAGTATTTTGGAATTGGTGATTTCAGTTCAAAATAAAACTACTTTTTTGTAAAAAAAAAATGTACTTAGCAAAAATACTGCGTTTTTATATAAAATGATACTCAAAACATTTTTAATTTTACTTAAATTTAGTATGAAATCACAAAACTTAATTCACTAAATTGTATGTAACGTTTGTTTGTAAATCATTTATAAATACAAAAGCTGCGTTCATTTTAAGAATAGCATAGTTTATAGTTTCAATTTTTTTAAATCTTCATAATTAAGCAACTCAAACTTATTTTTAATGACAAAATTAATGTATAATACTAAAAATTATTATTTTACAGTAATTTAGTTTGTCATTTATTATATAAATAGGGATATTGTACTTTGTTTCAATTTATACTTTTATTAAGTTTCATTAAATATTTTAAAGTATGTAAATAGTAGGAATAAAAAATCAAAACATAAATAGTCAAGTAATAGTTAATTTTACTTTCAACAAATTTATATGTAACATTATATTAAGAACTGCGCTGGCCGTCCTAATGGCTGTGCTAATGAACTTATATACCAAATAAATGTATGAATGGATGTAGTAATAAATAAATGAAGTATTTCAAACATTTCTTGTCTCCTGTTCTACTGAATTATACCCTAATTTAACTATCTTTATTACTATGAATCTCCTAAATTATACATCGATATGCTCCTATGATCAATTTAGAATCAATAATTTTTTAGACAAATCTTCCACCTATTCGTTCTACTTATTTTTAAAGCCCATTGAAATATCTATCCTGGGAAAGTTATCTCAAAATGGTGGATGTGTTACATAAAATGGCGGAAATGAGCCTTTCTTCTAGGTCAACTGTTATTTTTGGAATTACTCTATTTCTTTTATCTATGATTTTGACCAAGTATATTCTTTATAAGAAATCAATTAAAATAAATATTCTACTAAACAATCATATTCTATAATTTAATGTATTTAAACTGAATACTTATGTAATCGTCAATAAAGAGAAATAAGAATTACTATTCCAAACAACACCTAAGCCACAGTGAAACCAGTAAATCTTGACCAGGATTTCATCATTTGTTAAAATTATCTTTCAGAAAACAGAATCTGAGTCTGCTAAAGAATCTGCATCAGATTCTGAAAATGAGAGTAAAAGCGACAGTAGTTCCTCTGGAAGTAATTCAGGATCTGGCTCTGGATCAGGAAGGTGGGTATTGGAAAGAAAATATTTTTATTTGATCATTTGAAAACTCATGAATAATAGATATCAAATTTGAAGAAAATAAGTTAAATAAAAAGAATAAAAATTAAAGTTTAATTTATTATTTGATGAAGTTGTTTAAATGATCAACTACTGAAACCCAGAAATAAAATCATTCCAGTGTGAATACTGAGGCTTATGAAACTAACATTCTGCAAGTTTTTGTTACATTTGTGAATATGCATTTTAAATTTCGTTTTTAAATAAATGTCACCTTACGCTTCTATCCACAAGTTTTCTTCAATAAGCATTGAATGTTCACTACTTGTTTGCCTTATTCCTTTTATTTCTTTCATCTAATAATGGTTAGTTATGTAAATGCACATAAAGCTAGGTATATGTAAGAAATCATTAAATGCACAGTCTGATCATCATGATTCACAATTCTATTTCAAATATAAATGAAAAATTTCTAATAATTTTTGCACAATTCTTAATTTGATAACATATTAATAAACTTTGAACTTTATTATTATATTATATACACAAGTTCTTATAAATAAGTTAAGAACTATTAATAAATTTAAATTATGATATTAATCCTTTGTACAGAAATTTTGAATGATACTAGTAACTTTTAAATTAACTAACTACAATAAAAATATAATTATATTTTTACCTTAAATGAAATGAGGTTAGATTATAAATTTGGAATAAATTAGACTATGTCTTGAATTTTGTCAAATTGATTACATCTTGCAATATATTTAGATTAACTTATAAGCACATTAGGAATGATGAGTATAATGGGTAAATTGTTTATTAAGGTATAATGCAATATCACACCCAATGATAAGTAAAATAAAAAATTGTCTGGCTGCGAAAGCAGTGACTCTAGCTCATCCGGTTCTGGTTCGGCCTCAGGTTCTGAATCCGAAAAGTCAGACAAGTCAGATGCACCTGCACAAAGCGATAGCATTCAAAGCAAAAGCTCTAATCACAGCACAGAAACAAAAGTTAGGCGTAAAAGCGACTCTAGTCGTGAATGGGATGAGAACCCTGATATATATGGCATCAGGAGATCCGCTCGATCCAGAAAAGAGCCAGATAGGCTTACGACAACTCAACCAGACAGCGAAAGTGATGGCCATAAGAAACTTAAGAAGAAAAGGTAAGAACTCGTACACCACAGCCGTAAAGTAGGTTTACAAAAATAATATTATGGTACCAAAAAAGGAATTGTAGGTTAGTTTTTTTTTTATTTTTCTTTTTCTCATGTTTTATAGTAAATATATTATTAATAAATATCAGCATCTTAGGATAATCTATCATAGTGACAAGATATTTATTGTTGATATTCTTTTAATATTGTAATAAATATCTATGTATTTCCAAATGTATGCATATACTTAATAGTATACATATATAGACATATCCAAGTATGTAGATATATACCTTTCATCCTTTATCTTTTCAATTGAAATAAGAAAGAATTTAAAAGTTACAGCAAAAATTTTCTATGGAATAAAATGAACTGTTAATTATTATTATAGGTAGTATCAACATAATATATACATATATATTAATAACTCGTTAGGTAAATCACCATAAGTATCTAACTATCTAAGCTCCAAGAATTAAAGAATGTAAAAATAGTGGAAGATTATATTGGATCATGTACCAGAGTAAATTAACTTATTCCTTAACTGCAATATTTTATATTAAGAAACCTGTTTGCACTACTAGTATTATGTATAGTAAATACACTTGCTTTATCATTTGCAAAATTCACTATGTTTTTGACTGTGTGTGTGAAGAAAAAATTTACCTCACTAATCAGTAAAGTTACTTTATTTACAAAAAAATATTTGGTATTTTAATTTATTTATTAACACAAGTGTTTTTATCTTATCTATATTTGTTAGTACTGTGTGTGAAATTTAATAAATAATGATAGTTTGTGATGTGTGAATAATTAATAACAATATTTAACACTTTCGCTGCAGACAATGTATAAGCATTATCAATAAGTATTTTCTTTCCCACAGTGCTATGGCACTATTACTATAATTTTTTTATTATATTTTAATTAGTGTTTATTACAATTACAATGGATCTAATTCCAATATAAATGGGCTCTTTTGTTTTTTCTAAGTCCATAAAATAAGAAAACTGTTGCACAAACTCATAAATGCATATTTTTATGCTATAAATAAGTACCATAATAATGATCAATTTTGTAAAATATTCATGAGCCATATATGTGTTATGCATTACAAAGGAAAGAAAATTCATGAGCCATTTTTGATATGTGTAGCAGCAAAAGTGTTAAAAAAAAGACTAACTGATATTCAAAAGGTTTAATGTAAGTATGGTATAATGATATAATGTACGTATAATTTTCATAAAGTAAAGATATAAGTACTTGGTCAATAAACAAATCATGCAAAGCGTATAAATAAAGTACATTTTTTAACATAATAAATTTTAATGAGTAAAAAGAGTCTGGATAAGAATAATATAATAAAATTTTCTTTTTAACTATTTTTCATATTTTTATACTTTCAAAACTTTAAAAACTTTTTTAATAAATAATTTGACTTTTAAAATCTTACAATAATAAATTACAATACAATAACAAAACTGTATTTGTATATTTTACTACTTGCTATTAGTTTATTACTTGTTTATACTCAATTTTTCACAATAAATACCTACGGCTTCGAGGCATAATAACCATCTTAAAATATCGAGATATTAAGGTTTGAATTTTTCAACTGCTATTAAAACCTATGCAAAAGAAAAGCATAGATTATGAAAATAGGAAAATACTATGTTAGTTATGCAACTTTTGACTTCTTATAGGTTCAAAAATATATTTTGCAATTGCTAAAAACTTACATTCTTTTTATTGCATTAAACAAATACTATATTTTATAACAATAACGGAGTATTCAATATTTTAGGGATACACTGAGCACTGATATACAGCACTGAATAACCTAGAGAAACAAAGAATTATTTATATTACAATGAAATTAAATACTATTGTATAGATACAAAAAGTATAGATCTTATATTAAATATTTTAATGATTAAGAAGATTAGGTACATCTATGTTGTTTTTAATTTTTTAACAGGTTCAGTCCGGCTAATGTATAAGCCAAATTTTGTCACCTTTTACAAAATTAATAGATATTTCAAAAATCCAATAAAAACTATATGTATTTACCTTTTTTCAAGATACTAAAGAATAAAAATTTCCATTGCAGAAATAGATTTATAAAGTTCAATTTCTTTAGTGATAAAAAATTTATAACCATTTATGGCAATTTATGGTACGTATTTTGACCATGTCGGACTGAAGATGTTAATAATATATTTCACAGTGTACAGTTAATTTATTTGTCAAATAATTCTGTATGTATTTTCTTTATCTGTAACACATAAAGTAATAGCTATGTTGTTATTTAAAGTTAAATTTTATCAATATTAATAAAATTCAGTAATTTATAAATTTGATTTTTATAGTATGTTAAAAATTGAATTAAATTATTTTATTGTATGTTGATCTTAAAATTTTAAAGATTTACATGTGAAAAAAAATAATTTCAGCAGTTCCCGCAACACATGGAACTCGGAAAGTTCAGAATCAGAATCTGAAGATGCAGAAGTCAGAAGGCCACCTCCTAGTAAGTCGATTAATCGACGAGCTGCACAGAAGGCCAAAGAAAAGGCCAAAACGAGAAAGAAACGTGTCTCTGACTCCTCGGAGAATTCTTCCTATGACAGTGATGATAAGAGGTTCGTAATTTTTATATTTTTCTACAAATAAATAATCTTCAACATATTGTTAAATACTTTTTATTTATTCTATTGTGTTTTAATAATTTCTTAAAGTTTTATATTAAAATTAATTTATTACGTTATCAATAAACAACATAAAATAGTATATTGTACAACAAGGGGGGGGGGGAGTGGTCTATTTCTAGCGATGGTGATGTGATCAGCACAAGTTATAGTCCAGGGCGCCGAAGTCGTTTTTCACTCGTGCTGCAAATATCACTCGAGCTTGAAAATGCCCTCCTCCCCCTCCCCCCCTAACAACACTGTATTTTTTTTAACAAAGGCCTGATTGGGACTATCGTTTTTATCAGTTGCACTTGAAATGCGTAATTTTCATCTGGTTTACAGGCATGAAAAAGGACTCATTTAATGACTGCATTGAAAAACATATTTTAATCTACAATTAAATGTTGTTAAAAAAAATTAATTTTATTTACATTTTATGCACATTATGAAGAAATAAAATGTTTACTTATAATATATACCTCTGTAATAAATATGAATTGTACTAAAATGATAATTTGTCGTATTTAAACTTATAATGTTAACAGGCAAGCATCACGTAGAGCAGGTGCACAAGTGAGTTATAAAGAGGAGAGTGAAGCTGGAACGGACAGTGAGGATCTCATGGAAGTAGATGAAACTACTGTTGAGCCTGTTGAACCTGATAATGCAGAAACTATTGAACGTATTCTTGGTCAAAGAATTGGAAAGAAAGGAGGTATGTTTTATGAAAAAATAATAGCAACTTAAGTACTTAATCTTGAGTAAAAATAATATATCACATTTATTATTTATTATTAGTTGTAGGAAATGTTACTACTGTTTATGCAGTCGAAGAAAATGGTGACCCAAATCCAGAGAACTTGGATGGTGAAGAGACTGAAACTCAGTACCTGATTAAGTGGAAAGGCTGGTCATACATACATAGTACATGGGAATCCAAAGATTCGCTTGCTACCCAGAAGGTATAAATATCAATTAAGTACTGAAATTTATGTAATTAGAGGATGTTTAATACATTTATTTTTTTTTTTAATTTAGGTAAAAGGAATAAAAAAATTAGAAAATTTTATCAAACGTGAACAAGATATTTCACAGTGGAAAAAATATGCAGGACCTGAGGATATAGATTATTTTGAATGTCAATTAGAATTGCAACAAGACCTTTTGAAAAGTTATTACAATGTTGAGAGAATTATAGGTAAAAAATTGGTTATACATTAATTAATGGATTTTTAAAAAATCAATATTTCTATTTTTTACTTTAACTTATTGAAATTATTTAGCTGAAGCTGATAAGCCTGATTCTATCCATCCTGACTATTATTGTAAATGGGAGAGTTTGCCTTATTCAGAAGCTACTTGGGAAGATGGTGCGCTGATAATTAAGAAGTGGCCAGAAAAAATTCATGAATTTCGTGATCGCGAAGATTCTAAAAGAACGCCTAGCAAACATTGTAAAGTATTAAAATACAGGCCAAAGTTCCATCAACTAAAGGAGCAGCCAGGTTTTATTGGGAGGGATGAAAATTGTATCTTAAGAGATTATCAAATGGATGGTTTAAATTGGATGATTCATTCGTGGTGTAAAGAAAATAGGTATTTATTCAATAAACATTTATTTAACCGTTTATTTTATAAATCTTTACTTAATGATATGATGTTTAATAGTGTTATATTGGCTGATGAGATGGGTCTTGGAAAAACTATTCAAACAATATGTTTCCTTTACTACCTTTTTCACACTCAGCAACTTCATGGCCCATTTCTGTTAGTTGTTCCTTTATCAACAATGACATCTTGGCAAAGAGAAATGGTGCAGTGGGCTCCAGATTTGAATTTTGTTACTTACTTAGGTGACGTCCATTCTCGCAACGTGGTAAGTTATTACTTCTTTCAAAAAATTAATTCCAGTTATTTTTAAGGGGAAATATGCTGTGAAGATCAGTTAAAAGTTAAACTTTTCTATGGTATATTTTTTAAGCATTATATGTTGGAAATGTTTAGAAAGGTATTTCAATAAAGTTAAATTTTTAATTAATCTGTGGTTTTCAGTGAAGCATATTTCTCCTTCAGAATGTTGTTACTGATTGTTGTAATTACAAAATATTTTTATTGTTTTTAAATAGATTAGGGAATATGAGTGGTGTTACGATTCAAAAAGACTCAAATTTAATGCGATATTGACGACGTATGAGATTGTCCTGAAGGACAAAGCTTTTTTAGGTGTTTTAAATTGGGCTGTGCTTTTAGTTGACGAAGCTCATCGGCTAAAAAATGACGATTCACTTTTATATAAAGCATTAGCTGAATTCAATACAAATCATCGACTTCTTATTACCGGAACTCCGTTACAAAATAGTTTAAAGGAATTATGGGCTTTATTACACTTTATTATGCCCCAAAAGTGAGTTTAGTTTCTTTTGCTAGTGTAATATAAAATGTTTTCCTCTATTACAGCATAATTTAAATTAAAATAATTACTTTTTTAGATTCGATTGTTGGGAAGATTTTGAGAAAGAACACGATAACGCTGCCCAAAAGGGCTATTCAAAATTGCACAAACAGCTAGAGCCTTTTATTTTAAGAAGAGTGAAAAAGGACGTTGAAAAATCTTTACCAGCTAAAGTCGAACAAATATTGCGCGTCGAAATGACATCTTTACAAAAACAATATTATAAATGGATTTTGACAAAAAATTTTAATGCTTTGAGAAAAGGTAACAAAGGCTCAACATCGACCTTTTTGAACATCGTGATAGAATTAAAGAAATGCTGTAATCATGCCTTTTTGACGAAACCAAATGAGAACGACAAGAGAGATAGCAACGAAGATTACCTTCAACAAATAATTCGCGGCTCCGGCAAACTTGTTTTGCTCGATAAATTGCTGGTCCGACTGAAAGAGACCGGCCATCGTGTTTTAATCTTTAGTCAAATGGTTAGAATGCTGGACATTCTCAGTGAGTATCTGCAAAAAAGGCATTTCCCATTCCAAAGGCTTGATGGAAGTATAAAGGGCGAATTAAGAAAGCAGGCATTAGATCATTTTAATGCAGATGGTTCTCAGGACTTTTGTTTTCTTTTATCCACAAGAGCTGGTGGACTTGGTATCAATTTGGCTACGGCAGATACAGTTATAATATTTGATTCTGATTGGAATCCTCAAAACGATCTTCAAGCTCAAGCAAGAGCTCATAGAATCGGTCAGAAAAATCAGGTAACATAATATAAACAAAAAATTATAAATATATTTAATTGGATAGTAATTCTTACATATTAAACATTAACACTATTTTACAGGTAAATATTTATAGATTAGTAACGAAAAGTTCAGTAGAAGAAGAAATCGTTGAACGTGCCAAACAAAAAATGGTACTTGACCACTTAGTAATTCAAAGGATGGACACCACTGGTCGAACAGTGCTGGACAAGAAAGGTGCAAATTCGAATAATAATCCCTTTAATAAAGAAGATTTGACTGCGATTTTAAAATTTGGTGCAGAAGAATTATTCAAAGACGAGGAAGATGGAGACGAGGAACCTACGGTAAGAAATTTTTTTTAGAAAATCTCATTTGCATCTCACACCTTGCCTCTTGAATTATCTGCATAACTTTATATCAATTTTTTGTAGTGTGATATTGACGAAATTCTAAGGAGAGCTGAAACAAGGGATGAAGGGCCTGCTACAGTTGGAGATGAATTACTTTCAGCATTTAAAGTAGCCAGTTTTGCTGCTTTTGAGGAAGAAACTGAACCTATTCCTCAAACAAATGAAAATGATGATGAAAGTAAAGACTGGGTAAATATATTTTAATACTTCAAATTATTAACTAATTAATTGAACCATTAATTTATTTTATTGTTATTCTGATCATTTTAGACTGAAATCATCCCCGAAAACTTCAGAGCAAAGGTAGAAGAAGCAGAAAAATCTAAAGAAATGGAAGATTTATACCTTCCTCCTAGAAGTCGAAAAACTTTGCAACAAATAAATGAAACTGACAGCAAGGGTAAAAAAAAGAGAAAACCACAATCGGGCGACGAAAGTGAAGAGGATGATGAAACAGGAAGTGATGAAGATGGTAGTGACGATGGTAGACCAAAGAAACGAGGTAGACCACGAACGCAACCACGAGAAAATGTTAAAAGTTTTACTGATGTTGAGGTGAGTGAATTAATTGCGATTTAATATTTCTCTGTTGAAAATAAAGATTGATTAGCCCCATTATGTCAATTGATTAGCAGAATTAAACCTAATACTTTGAAAAATTGAAGATGATCCTTAAGGGGAGGCCGGAGCGAACTTTACCATTGTGACCTTCACCTCACGTTGTAGTTTTCGTTATACGTTTAAAATTTACGTGTTAACACTAAAATCGAAGATGATAATGATTTATTATCATGTAAAGAATTGCGGACGAGAGCTTTTTTGGTTATAAATAACTTAAAAAGTTTTTTATCATAAAATATTATTATAATTGACCAATGAAAAACGGTAAAAATGACGGTTATCTTACCGTTTTGTAGCCCTCACCTCGTGCCGTATTTTTCGTTATTCTATGAAATTTTGGCTAAATATATAGGTTTTAATTTTTATTAACATTTATTATTATGGCAAGAAGAGGTGACACCCGCGTATTTGCACTATAAATTCTCACAAATTTTTATTTTTATGGTATAAATTTTGGAGGTTAGGTTGACTCTCTACCAATCAGCGTTGGCTACGACCTCCCCTTAAGATGGCCAATGGGGGTCTAGATCAAGGTCACACACTACTAATTTCGCGACATTTCTATCGCGCTTTTTTGTCAGATCTAACCCGGCAAAGTTACAAATGTCGATGTATTAAAATGGAACGCCGTTTTTAATTTAACAAGTATTCATTTTCTATAGAAACAAATCGACAAAACAATTAAAAATTAGCTGCGAAAGGTGGTTTTTATGGGATTCAATTTTATTTATAACTTCCATTAGGTCCGTAATGTAGAATATAAAAAAAATAAAGAACATGTATTTTTTATTTTTTTTAAATAGATGCAAATTAAAAGTTACAGTCGTTTAAAGTTTACAGATTTTCGAGAGAGATATATATAGTGCAATGTTGTATGACGTCACGAACATAACATGTGTTCGTGACGTCACGAGTATTGAAAGAGCTGTAGCTCTTTTAATTTGCATATATTTAAAAAAAGAAAAAACACGTGTCCTTTATTTTTTTATATTCTACATTATGGACCCAATGGATTTTTTCATTCAAAATCCGAATTAGACTTTGAAAATCCAAATGAATCCACAAAGCCACCCGCCATTCGAACAAAAAACTGCGAGAATGACCAAAAAGTAAAAAAAAAATAATCCTCGATCCCATCGGAACAACAGATCAGGCGCTTCATCAAGAGCTACAAGAAGTTCCCGGCGCCGGCCAAGCGCCTGGACGACATAGCCGCGGACGCCGAGCTGAACGAAAAGCCGATGTCCGAGCTGTCGTATCTGGCGGAGCAGTTGCGCTCGCGCTGCGATACCTGCATGGCCGAGTCGGAGAGCAACAGTAGCATCGCGGCCAAGGAGAACAAGGCGCAGACGGGGGCGGCCGAGGACGAGGACGGCAAGGGCGGTGGACCGGGTCGCAAGCGCAAGCGCGGACCGACCTTCAAGCTGGGCGGCGTCATGGTCAACGCCAAGTCCTTCAGCGCCGCCGTCACCGAGCTCGAGCCCCTCGACCAGGCGCTGCCCTCCGATCCCGAGCTGCGGGCCAACTGGCACCTAGACATCAAGTGAGTTTTTTTCCTGGCTTTTCAGATAGCGAGTTGGTGGAATTTTCTCGTTTGGTAGTTTGTTGTTGTCTCTGTACTGAACGTGGTTTACGTCGCGATTTCAGTCTCTTTGCGTTTCCACTTGTGTGTTAGATCGAGACTTGAGCTGTAGCAACTAGATCTATAATAAGATATGAAATGTAATGTACTTAAAAAGTGCTTATGCGTTATTCGATAAAAACAAGCAATGGTATGGGCGAATATAGATCAACGAGTACAATCCACAACCTTTGGGAAATGAATTTTAATGAGGCTTTGAGAAATGTTTTCCAGTACCTAGAAATGAAACTCACTACTCTGAAGTTGTTTTAATCAGCTCTTTTTTCGGGATATAAGCCATTGTTCTCGGAATACCCGCTATTTTAGTGATAAAATTTATATTTCTTATCATAAATTTATAAGTTGCGCTATAAAATGCTTCAACTATAAATAAATATATACGAAATTAGTTTTAATTGCAGCTTTATATCAATCTATTTCAAAAATCATTTTCTTTAATAGATAATAAGTTTAAAACAGATTCATATTTGTATACGAAACAAAGCTTAACTTAAAGCTCTGTATAATATATTTACTATATTTTCTTTATGACTTGCCTTTGTAGTGTAAAAAATTGACTCAAGTTAATATTCCGGAAAGTCACATACATAATTATGTGATTTCTTTTATGTTAACCATTGCTTTTTTAATAGGGTAAAACCAGCTAACTTCGAGTGTGAATGGACAATCGAAGAGGACACTAGATTATTAAAAGGAATTTATCAACATGGAATGGGCTCTTGGGAAGCAATCAAAATGGATGAGAGTTTAAAATTAGGGGATAAAATACTTATTAATGGTAGTAAAGCACAAATTAAACGTATCCAAACTCGTGGAGAATATCTGTTGAAAATTCTTAAAAAACAAATGGACCAGAAACTTGGAGTGGTAAGAGTTTTTGTTAAATTATTTTATTTAAAATATTTCTTTCATCCCTGAAACGCCTATTACCGTTCTTTACAGAATAATGTTTGTTACAATTTTTCCTTTGATCCACCATCCCAGGTAAATCATCAAAATCCATTCCTTGTATTCCGTATGCCTGTTAAAATATTAAATAAAATGTTTATAAATAATCAAATAAAGCAGAGATAGTAATGTTATATGAATATATCGTAAATTTTTAGACAAAGCAAAGAAAACCAAGAAAGGCAAAGGATTTGAAAACTGCTATTACTAAAGAAATAATTGAAGAAAATGAAAGTTCTGGAGATGACAAGAAACATAAACCAAAGATTGAAAAGGTAAGAATAAATCTTATATTGCCAATGTGTACAAGTATAATTATTTTCACTTACAAATTGCATAAATATTTTGTAATAACAGCCTGTAAAGAAAGAAGAAGAAATAGTGGTTATTAAAAAAGACGTCAAAGAAGATAATGACGTAGTAGTAGATGATAACAAAAAGAAGGATAAAAAAATTAAAAAAGAAAAGAAGGAAGGTAAAAAGAATAAGAAAACTAAACAATCTGGACCAATGCACTTTACAGCAAACAACGAACCAAGAGCTCTTGATGTTCTAGGTGATTTAGATCCTTCTATATTCAATGAGGTACTTATATGGATATTTTAACAAATTGTATTCATAATTTACGTCAGTACTTTAACGTTAAATCATACATTTTTCAGTGTAAAGAGAAAATGAGGCCTGTTAAGAAAGCTCTGAAAGCTTTGGATAGGCCTGACCAGACACTGAGCGAATCTGAGCAAGTAGCTCACACTCGCCAATGTCTTGTACAGATTGGCAATCAAATTAATACTTGTCTTTCTGAGTATAAAGAACCGGAGCAAATAAAAGAATGGCGGAGTAATCTTTGGTACTTTGTATCTAAGTTCACTGAGTTCGATGCTAAAAAACTCTATAAATTGTACAAACACGCAACGAAAAAAGGCGAGGGAGGTGGCAGTGCAACATCGAGTCCTGAGAAAAAGGAAGAGACCAACACTACAAAGGTAATATACATTAACCTGTACAAATACTTACAAATAAAAATAAGACCGATTTAATAACGCTCGTGTCAATCGCGTCTTCTCCCTTGGCAGAAGCACGACGACAAGCACAACTCGAAGAACTCCACGGAGAACAGCAACAACAGCAAGGAGAGCCGGGCGCAGAAGCGCCGAGCCGACTCGGAAGAGAATTCGAATAGCGGCAATTCGGCGAAGAAGCACTTGATCTCGGCGTCGGCTCTGGGCAACATCGGCACCGCGACTTCCCTGACGATCGGTGCCATCACGATAACACCGGTCACGGCCAGCGGTCAGAACTCGACGACCTCGAGCACGACGAACAGCGACGCGATACCCCGACACAACAAGGATCAGCCGAAGGACGGCGGCGGTGGCAAGCACAAGGAGTCGAAGAGGGACCGAGACCGCGACAGGGACCGGGATCGGGACAGAGACAGGGATAGAGACAGAGACAGGGACAGGGATAGAGACAGGGGTCACGGGGACAGGAACATGGACAGGCTTGGCATGAAGGACGAGAGGATCAGGCGAGACAGCGGGGGCTACGTTGGTGGTCATTACAGCGGTGGCAGAGACGAGGAGCACTGGGTGTCCAGGGACAGGGATCCTCGCGATGGCAGGTAAGAACGTTTTGCGTGTACTTTCTTGTAGTCTAAACGAAGGAATAATAATAAATGTTTCTTAAAATAAATTCTTTGTTTTGTAATACATATTACTCGATATCGCACACATTTATGATGCACTCACAGATAGTTTGTAATTGTTACAGGTTCGGAGATCACAAACGCGACAGATTCGATTCGTACGGTAGGATGTCGGGAGGATATCATCGAGATAGAGATAGGGATCGCGATCGAATGCATATGAACGATAAAAGGGGAGGAGGGTAAGTGCATATAACTCTTCACTTATTCATAATTGTTTAAAGTATAGATTGATTTATAGTTCTTTTCTAACACAACATAATATTCTGAGTCGAGTTATAAAACATATTTTGTATAAATCAAACATAAACTCCACTGGTATTAAAAAAAATCCATGTTAACTAATAACATTGAAACTTTGGTAACTGTTTTGGTATGATGAATACTAAGGTTAGATACCAATTTTGAACATATATCATCAATATTTGTCCAGGTACTAGAACTACAGCATATTGTTTAAATAAAAATAAGGGTGTTTAAAAAAGATTCTTTAAATTAACAATATTTTTCAATTTTAAATCAACAGAACTTTTTAAGCTTACTATATTATATACTCAATTTATGGAGTGAAATGAATATACCACTTTTTAAATACTAAAAATATTTTAAAACTTTAACTTTGTTAAGGGGTCTATCCAATTTAGACGCTCAAAGAAAGGCTTTTTTCATAAATTTTTTTGATAGGTTTATATTATAGATATTGATATAAAAGTCGTTACACTTAATAAATACACTCTCGAAATACATAAAAAAATTTTTTTATTTATTTTATTCACTTTTTATACACGAAAATGGTAGTAAAAAAAGTCCTAAAAAATGGTAGGTCTGTGCTGTTGATGAAATCTCGAAGATGGATCATCTGAAAGAAAAAAATCAAACGGTGTTAGATTCAGTATGTTAATGGCTATAGCGTATGTCATACGATTTTTTATATATGCAAAAATAACAATATGGCGGACATTTTTTGAAAAAAAAAAAGAAAAAACCATGTTTTTTTCACCGATTTTGGCAAAAAAAATAGTTAAAATAAAAATTTAAAAAAATCCGTGCATGCGCTATAGCTATAGTCCTATAGAATATGTGGTTCAAATTTCATGAGGATCGGTTCAGTAGTTTCGGAGATTTTATCAACAACGCGTCGAAAAACGTTGTTTCGAGAAAAACGCGTTTAGTTTTTTTTAAGCAAATCAACGCGCTCAGGTAGTAAAGTAAAGGTCGCACAAAAATACAGTTAGACTGATCCGATCCTTACAAAATTTTAGTATAATACTTTTGGATATGTATACTTTCGATAAATGTAATAAAAGAAAATCGATTTTTTGTAAATTGTAAATTGGTTAGAGTGTTCTTACAACTAAAAACATTAATGAAATGTCATAAAAATATTCCCGATTTTGAAGTAAAAAAATAGTGGAGTTAAGTTTAAAAAATTGACAGAAGCGTAAAAACTTTTTGGCAAATCTATCGCTGTTCTAGCTATAAATTTGGCTACCAACAAAACATTCAGGTGATTTACCTAGAATAATTTAATAATTTAATAATTAAATAAAAATGTAATAATTAATTTAATAATTTACCTATAATCAACTTCCCGTTTCCTATGCTCACAGCGACTACTACCGCTACCCGAGTGGCCCAGGCGGTGGAGGCGGCGGTGGCGGCGGTGGCGGTGGCGGCGGCGGCGGCGGCGGTGGTGGCTACGGTTACGGCGGCGGTGGCGGCGGCGGTCCAGGGGCCTACGGTGGCGGTGGCGGCAGTGGCTATCCTCCGGACGTACCACCCGGTGGACACTTTCGGGGTGCCGGTGGTGCTGGCGGCGGCGCCGGTGGCGGTGGTGGCGGCGGCGGGCGCAGCTACCCGGGCGACGGCTACCAGGCCGACTGGCGACCCAGCAAGGACTACCGCCGGGACTATGACAGGCCTCGCCAACCCCCGCCGAGCGCAAACTCTTAGTGATCGAACCCCAGCGTCTTGCCATCAGCAGCACCGTCCTCGAGTCTGTTATCCGGCATGCTCGCGGACAGGAGGCGAGAGGGGCGGCGAGGGGATCTCCTGTCTCGATTTATGTACTAAAACGTGCATCTCTCTCTCTCTCTCGCTCTCACTCTCACTCTCTCACTCTCTTTTTTTTCAACGCCGGGATATCATCAAAAGTCATCGGATTCGAATGAACGGCACTTGTGAATGCGTTTAGAATGGGCTGTTTGGTGTTCCTTTGAATTCGATATAGACACTGTTCCTATTGCAGGGCACTCTTTATCTCGCTTGTTCGACTAATCGCGATTTTATATGTGTACACGGCCGGGTTCTCGTCGCGCGAGACCGCGACGACGCTCGTGAATCTTTTTTGTTCTCTTTTTAATACTTTGAAGACGAAAAACGAAGAAGAAAAATATGTAAGCGGTGCGTTTATAAGAATTGTTAGGCGAGGAATGAACTTTTTTTTCTATATGTGACTTGCGATACTCCTTCAATTTTTCTTGAGGGCTTTACTTCTTATTTGTCTAGCTTGCGACGAAATTGTGCAATTTTAATATTATCGCGGAAACATTTTTTTTTCGGAATTACTTTTGCCTACCTTCAGCCCCCCCCCCCCTCCCGACATCAGTTAGTTTTTAGTGAAAAAGAAGATGCCTTCCTTTATGCCGTCAGTGATGCATAAAATGAATGCTGCATTTCCAGTACTAACCATTGTATATTCAAATTAAAAGAGAATTACGATTTCTTTGTACAGTATGTGTATGTCGTTGTGCTATTGTGCGCATTATCGCGTTGCACAGCGCCTCGGAAGAGAAATTCGATCGACATTCTCGAGGCGAGCGTATATTTTTTAAAAAAACGGCAATTAGATTTAGTTTTAAAGACTTATGCATATATATTAACGAATATACATAAAGAACTATTAGTTGGATAGTGCTCTATCATGGTAGGATGGTGGATTCTATCGGATTGTGTTGTACAGCATTGTCTTTTGAAGTTTTTATAAACAAGAGCGAACCTCTTTGTGTAAAATTATGTAAAATTAAGGCCATCGAGACGATTGCAGTTGACGAAATAGAAAAAATAAATAAATAAAAACACTTGTACAGGAAGCAGAACGAATCCAAAATTTTTATTGTATAACATCAACGCTTTTGTGATCCCGTAATTTTACGTATACATTACGTACATCATCTTACAATCCTCGCGCTCACTTACCATATTATGCACGTGTATCATTTTTCAAATTTTCTTTACTGAATTTTCTATGTGCACTCTTTAAAAATCAAAATCACGAAATTGATTTTCAGATAGATTGAAAGTTATTAGCGTTATCATTTTTTATTTTATACATTAAAAGAGGAATTCTACAAATTCCATAACTGCATAAATTAGTAAAGAATACTATTGTTATAATTTTTTTTTTGTTTTTTGTTTCTTTTGTAAATGACATATTTTTTGCAACTATCGTGTGCATTTGTGTAAATAATAAGGGCGCAAGAATTCATCGACATGAGAAATAGCAATGGCTGTGATACACCGTGTTCTTATTGCTTGCGAATCTAAAATCATATTGTAAAGAAGAGAACACAAAAGCATCACAGCCTAAAGAATGATTGTAATAGTTTAGATTTTTAAGTTTCTGAATAACATTCACCATGCAGATATATAAATATAGTGAGCTGTGTTTATAATTTATTATACTATATAGTCGAATATAAATCATGGCAACATGAACAATACCGAAGAGTTTACTGTATATATTATAATAAATAAGTAAATAAAGTAATTATATTAATATTGCGATATAATTCGGTATAATGGTTATTGCATCAAATCATTTCCTCAATGACTTTAATGAGTTATTTTATTTTTATAAAATGTCAATATATAAAAATAGTGACTTTTTTAATATGTAGAAATTTAATCATAAAATCTTGTTTACTCTTTTAAAAAATGAATTTTTGATATCTGCCAATAGAATAAGTTTTTTCTGATTTCCAATAAAAGAAACTTTAATTTTATTTTGTTATGAGGCCCTCTCAACTTTTCTCTAGAGCGCCTAAAATATCTATATTTTTTATTTTACATTTTCAAAATTATTCGTAGGTTTGCTAATCAAACTAATGATTAATTTAGTTTATCATCTAATTGTGGGTTATGGAGATACTGCACAGATGTTCTGTGTTCTGTTCATCACATAAGAAGACTATATTTAAGTAGTTACAATTATAACACTAATCTAATTATTATGTACTCTTTGTTAGTTAAAAAATTTAAATATAAAAATACTTTTGTGTAAAGAAATGTATTTATTTTTATTAAATGCTGCCAAGAACCATAATTATGAAATTTTATTTTTATGTATAAAAATAAAAAATATTCTTTCACCTACTACATTCTTATATATTTTAGGTAACAACTTATTTTTTATATTACGCGCGATATTTAGAACTTATGAATTACTAGAATATAGAAACTTGTAATTAATCCTTTTTATGTATTGAGTAATAACTTAGTTATGCAGACACTAAATTTCAAAAACTTTTGGTAAGGCAGGAACAAGAAACTTTGAGTTATATAAAAAGGATATTCTTAATAATTATCATACTTTCCTACTACCTTTCATACACTATTATACAAAATAGTTTAAAGGACACAAAAGGTTAAAAAAGAGAATAAAAGTTTGTATTTAGCTAAAAGGACTTTAAAGTTCAATGTAAAATCAATTTTTTTCTTGTAACTCCCGATACTTCTTTGGAAAATTCAAGTCGTTGTTAACCACTTTTTACATATATTTTATTTATAAATTTGTAAACGTTAATGACGACTTGAATTGTAAACTCATAATTAATATTTTCATACACATTTTGTTGACTGAACAAAAATTATATGTTTTCTGTTCAAACACATGGGAAAATATACGGTTTTGTATTAAAAAAAGGATAGATTAATACCGAATTTAACTATTCGGTTATGCTCTTTCTATATGTAGACTTTGATAAAGTCTCACTTTAACTTTTAAAGTTTATTAAAATTCATATAATTATAGCCAGATAATAGAGGAGGATGCTCATGGATGCTTATATACCAGCCCTAGGTGAAACATAATTTCTGAATGTTTGATAAAATCCTAATTTTTTTCACTTATTTTATTAAATTTGAAACTCATTTTTTAAAGTTTCACTTCATTTCCCGGAACAAATTCTAAGCAATAGAGTCAGTTTTGTACGTTTGCCTGTGTTTTCCTACTTATCACACGTGGCATCCTCCTTTTTAAGGGGGTCCGAAAGTCATTTCGAAATTCACATTTCCCTCCTTGTATACAACGTTTCAGGCATCAAAACCAACGCCACCGCAAACAATAATTGGAATTAAATTGTTTCAACTTTAATTTACTCAGATATCAAATGCAGAATTTGATTTTTGCCGACAATAATCATTTGATGGTCGTGGCTTCCTGGCATAACCGAATAAGTCACGTTGTTTAAAATTGAGTTTTGAGTGGTTTTGGTATCCTTACTTACAAGTGCAACAAATCATCAGGAAAGCATAAAAAAGAGATCTTAATATCTCCAAAATATAAAAAACTGACATATTCGGTTATGCCGAGAAGCCACAGAAGTGGTTTTATTACAAACACGTTTTAACTGTGTTGTGCAGTAGTACTTAAAATCAGTAATAGGTACAAAATTAATTTTAATAATTTTGTTCAAGTTATAAAAATTTATCAAAAAAGTTATTGTACATTATCAAAATATTCATAAGATTACTTTTCAGTTATTTTTCTTAAATTAATTATATAGATTTAAAGTTTTTCTTTGCGACTATAAATTAAATTATTATAGAGGGCGGAGAAACATATTTCTTTGGTACATTTTCCGGTTCTTTATACGGCGCAGTAACAGAATCGTTGTAGAGTTTTAAGTTCTGAAGCTTCTTTTGCAATTGAGTTATCTAAAAATATAAATTTTAGTTTTATACTTGAAAGCAAATGGTATTATTTATTCTGAAATCTTAAATATGATTTACCTTTTCAATTTCAGTTTGTAACTTTTTCTTCTCACTATGAGGAGTCATATTTCCGGGTACTCTTACGTCGTCAAGTTTTTTCAGTGACTCCACTAGCTCATCGAAGTTTTCATTAAAACTTCTGGAACTAAAAGAAATGTAGTTAGTGAGTATAATTTTCGAATTGCAAGTTTCTAAAGTACATAGAAATAGTAAAAGCCTTACTTAAAATGAGTACGTTCTTTTGAACTTTTCGCTCTCCTATTAACCTGTTGACAAAATCAATGTATTATTGCGATCAACCAATTATACAATATGAGTATTACTATATGTTCTTACATTCTTTTCTGAACTTTCTTCATGTAGAGCAAATGGGGCACCTAAATGATTTTTGATTTTTATGTTGAAAATTATTAAAATGCATTTAAACTATTTTTCTATTTAGAATAAAATCCGTACGTACTTAATGATCGATGTGATGTATTCACGTTACTATTATTTGAACATTTATAATTGTATCTCCATTTCTCCAAAGCACTTTTGTCTCTATTAAAAAAATAATAATAAAAATCTTATACCTACATTCGAAATTATATAATTCAAATACAAAGTATTTACATTGACTTTTGAAGCTCCATTGCTTGATCATATAATAGTTCTTTTGCAGTTGTCGTCCAAAGCATTTTTTGTTGAAAAGAAGTATCCCCACCTGCACTCTGACATCTAAATAGTAATCAAATATAAAAAATAAAAATAAGTAAATGATAAAACATCTTAAGTAATATTTAAATTCTCAAAAACTAAACTATTACAAATGTCCCAAATAATAATAATAATAAATGATAAATTTCTATTAAAATACAAATTTCAGACGTAGAAAATTGGCTAAATCACTATTGTTGTATACCAGTAAAATATAATTCAAGACGATTCCGTACAGAAAAAATTTATTTTATAAAATTGATATCTACTTATGTATTACAATACAATTAGCTAGGATGAGTCTTATATATTATGATGTAATCTCTCCATAATTTTAGATTTATTACATCGGAAGTTTATAACCAATATTTTTTTTATATTTAACAAAAGATCTTTCATTTGAGAGTCCTAAATAAGCTTTTAAAAAGCTAATAATTAATTGTGGTTCTTTTAGTTGCATTGGTTTTATTTTCAATCTAACTCTATCATTAGTTACAACATCGAAAACTCTTTCTTTGACATTTGCCTTTGGAAGAGGTTTCATACTTTTAATGTTTACTTCTTTAAATTCTTTTAAATTAAAGTCTACTGTTTCTATTTTACATAATCTTATGCCTCTTTGTTTCGTATTAGTCAAGAAATCTAAATTTTTTCTGATAAATAATGATCTGGGTGACGGCCCTAATAAATGTAGAAAATTGGATTCAATCATCGATTCTGGTGAGAAAACCTCGGTTTGTAGAAAATTTTCTGTTTGAGTTTTTTTGACAGTCTTTGATACTTTTTGTTTACAATCATTGTTGCAAATCTCATTTTCAACAAAGACTCCTTTGCGATACAATGATGCCGCACAAAAATTACAAATTACAATTGAGTTGTCTAAATTACTTCCAACATTTTCTAATCTTTTTAAGGCCCATGAACTGTTACGCGAACCGTACCTACTGCTCGGTTTGTAATTCCAGGCTCTTGATCTTACTGATGTTTTTGGTGTCTTTTGAAAATTGCTATATCTATTATTGCTCACAGACTTTTTTGACATTGGTTGATAACATAAAATCGTAGAGGGCTTCTTTTCTATTTTTTCTAAAAATACAAAAAGAAAACTTAGTTAAGTAATAATAATAATAATATAATATGTTTAATAAGCTAACTTTTGAAAAAGCATACATATAATTACGAATAAAATAAATATTTTACTGTTTATTTTTAATGAGATTAATATTTTAATGTTATAATAAATTTTAAAATATAATGTAGTGCATGTGTGCGTTTATTATATAAGCTTATGAGATTATGTGAGATAATGTGAGACCAGGAAGTGCTTCAATGTGATTTTCTGTTAGAAAAATGCACATAAACACATGAATTCCATACGAGTCTCACATGGATCTCGTATGATTGGATGATCCACACGTGGATTTGTGGGACCGTATATGATTCCCATCTGAGATTTTACTGTAGATACTAATTACTTTACTTATCATGGTCATATTTTAAATATTCTAATAATAAATAAACAATTGTAACATTTACCAATATTACAAGAGAATATGTATAAAATAATAAATGCATGATATTCAATAAAGTACATTGAATTACAATTTGTTAATAGAGAAACATTATAGCTTTCAAAACCACAAGACTAAAGTAAGGAAAAGCAGTACATTATCCTTACCATCATGTACTTTCTTCAATTCAATTATTTCGTTGGGATGTTCTTCATTCCACATGTTTCTTAAAAAATTTATAACTTTTGAGCAATCGAAATCTAGAATTTCTTTTGGTGGAAAATTAAGTGGATTATGAGATACTTGTAAATTTTTTAAATTTGGTACAAGACCTGTAAGTCAACAATATAATATTATGCCAAGCTTGTACTGAAATATAAAAACGATATAAATAACGAATTGATCATACCCAATTCTAAGGGCAATTTTTCTATTTGATTTCCTTGCAATAATAGTGTCTCGAGGGATGCATGTCCTTTAACACATGACGGTATAGTTGAGATTTGATTGTGTCTTATATCTAGCCATCTTAAATTTTTGAGTGTTGTAAAAAGCATATCAGGTATTTCTAGCAAATTATTAGAATCCAAGTACAACATCTAATGTAAAAAAAATTACACAATTAAATAATATAGAATAAAATAATTATAAGTAGTTAATTCTATATAATGCATCAAATTTGGCTTCAGTAATAATAAACAATAACATTTTGTTTAACACTCAACTATTGGTTTTCATTAATGATCTCGGTACACCGGATGACTGAGATAATAAATAAAAGTTAAAAATTGAACAAGAATAATGGAAAATACGAATATGTCGGTAAGGACGTACGGAACATCATACTGGCGGCGACATTCTATTAATTAAGAGGCTATACACAATATTTAAGGTATAGTTTTTTTTTAAACAAAATATGATTCATAACACAAGAAACTTATTACGAAAAAAGCCTGCAGGAAATCCTGTGGGGAATCATGCAGGAAACTCTGCAGGGAGCCTGCAGGAATCCCTGCAGGGTTAATTTCGTACTGTTTTCCTTCAGGAATTCATGCAGGATTTCCTGAAGGATTTCTCGGAGGAATTTTTCTAAAATGGGAAATTATTTATGTTCTAGAATTTTTAATTGTTAAAATCACTTGAAAATAATTGAGGAAATGTGCCTTAATAGGTAGTAGCATCCGGATGATAACACCAAAAGTCGGGGACTAAAACTTCTAACTTTTATTTTTTTATTATTTGATTTTAACAATATCAAATTATAGAACATAAATAATTTCCCATTCTAGAAAAATTCCTTCAGGAAATCCTGTATGAATTCTTGCAAGAAAAAAGTACGAAAACGCGGCAGGGATTCCTACAGAGATTCCTGCAGATACCCTGCAGCGTTTCCTGCATGATTCCCCACAGGATTTCCTGCACGAATTTCTGCAGGCTTTTTTCGTAAGATATAGACTAATTAATTATTAAGATACATAATATTAGATATTTTTAGTTTTATGATTCTCTGTAAATTTTAGATGTTAAGAGTATTTAATTTTTAGTCATAATTAAGTCAATTACTAATTCTCAATTAGCATATTCTGACATATGTTAGGGTAATTGCTTTATAGACTTTAAGAATTTTTACGACATCTTAAAACTGATAAAGATCCCTGGTTAAAAAAACTTATGAAACCGGATAAAACCGAATGAATTCATAATCCATATAGTATAATCCGGTTCAATACAGTAAATTTTTCGACGATTAAAAACATTATACAGAATTATACGGTTAATATTTATGTAACAATACGATTATATTACAAAAATTATGCATCTAATTAAGATATTGACGATATATGGTTTTTATCTGATCTTATCCAATCTTATCTGGTCAATGTTTTGAAGCTTAGAAACATTATCCGGAACAATACAGTTTAATACAAAAAAATAAAATGTACTTTTATAGCACAGCGTGACCTAAGTCCGCACTTATGCCACGCCTATCCGTGACCTAAGTAGTCCTTTATCGCACCGGGCTTTATCGCCCTCGTTGCGCTCGGGCGCTAACCTCACGGTGCAGTAAAGGACTGCTTATATCACGGATAGGCGTGACATGGCGGACTTAGGGTAGGCAGATGCTATAATAGTATATTATGACACTGTTGTGGGAGATGGTTTTCTACCTTGCTCGAGGGTTTTTTTATTGTCGATTTTGAGGTTGTTGTGCTATAAAATATCATACGATACTTGTGACCTAAGGTGGCAATTTATTACACGGCGCGACCATCAAAATGAGCCCTTTAAGTACACGTATCGTAATGTACTATTTGTCAGACTTGCACGAAAACGCGTTTTTTCATGCCCATATAGCGGGATTAAAGTGGCCGTTTCCGACCGGCGGGCGGAAAAGACCTTTGCGCCCGCTATCAAACCAGCGGGTGCAAAAGTAAATTTTCGAAAATCAAATCTAAGTGAGTTTAGACAACGCTAAATATCAAGTACCATCCGGATGATACCACATGTTTAGGTGTGCCTAAACACTCTAGTAGGCTGATTATTCAGTCTAAAGGTGACTCTCCAATAGGTGTCATCGTGCAGTTGGCCGTGTCGCTGTGTGCATGTCGTTGTGTGCACGGAATAGAAGAGAGGGGGACGCTGCCAACTGCAAAATTCACTTTTCGTTGCTCCGAAACGAAGAGTAACATAACCATAATATGTCTGGCTCATACGTCAACCGCATATAAGTTGGCAGCGTCCCCTCTCTTCTTTCCCGTGCACAAAACGACATGCACACAGCGACACATGTGCACGACACAGCGACACGGCCAACTGCACGATGACACCTATTGGAGAGTCACCCTAACAAGCGTGTGTTTGCACCGTGTCGAAGAACGGCCAAATTTAGTTTCACTTCATAGGCATAAAATAAACACGTTATCAATACACGTTTGACAAAAAATACAGTGTGCACCATGGGGTAAAGGTCTTTCTCGCCCTTGTGTGTTTGCAATTTGAGGCGAAGGCGAGTGCGTATTGCGAGCTGAAGACGAGCTGACACGCGGGCAAAAAAAGTCTACTTTTATCCCATGTACACAATATACTATTTTGTAGCATTTTCCTAGTTAAAAAAGAGTCTTATGAGACCTGATAAAACTCCCTATGGAAATAAAACATGTACGAAAATGTACATAAATGTGTATATTGTATATAAAAGTGTACGAAAATATACAAAGGGTATATTTCTGTTACAATTGAAACAAAAAATTGGGATCACATGAGCATACTGTGCTACTCATTTGTACATTTTTTACACCTTTGTACGTTTATGTACATTTTTATACAAAAAATTCCGCTCACTACGAAGCATTGAAATAGACTTCAATAATATCAAAAAACTAAAAAAAAAATTTTTTAAGTGACACTATTACTTAAGTAACTGAAAGTTTCAATTTTTTATTTATGAATTGATTTTTGAAGAAAAGAAGAAAGAAATTAATATTTTGATGATATCAGGATTTTATCTGATTTTATCCCGTTTTATCTGGTAAATTTTTTGATGGTTAGAAACATCATCTGGAATAATATGCCGTTTACCCGAAAAATCGTCAAAAATACAAAAAAATCATTTCTTCAATTTTCATATATTATCACACTACATACAGATTAGTATAAAAATATGCCTCTAAAATAGCCCAAAATTTTTTTTCTAATTATACGGCACTTTTAAGGATTTACAGAATTTTATTTTGAGTAATATAGTCATTCAACCTATTCAAAACAAGATGTCCAAGAGGGAAGAACCTAAAAAGGTTAAATAACAGTTATGAAACTTCAATAAATCGAAATTGAACTGCCAAAATAAATTGAAACCTGTAAATATCATTGCTTTACTCCTATTTAATAAAACCTTGATTATATCAGAATTCAAAATATTTTTCAGATTCAAAGTGGGATTAGCGATTAAGCTTTTAACGGATCAACTTGAAATTAATGTATAGTGTTTCCTCATTGTGTAAGCAAGAAAAATACGTACATTTTTTAAAAATTACAAAAGTTTTAAAGGTCAAACCTACAATTATTTAAAAAAAGCACTAAAAAAATGATTTTTCATGGTCCTGTTTGGCCAAACAGGTGCAGTTTCTTATTTTGAGTTTAAAAAAAATCGGCAGGTATTTTTTTATTTTGTATCTCCGAACATATATACCTCAGGACTTTTCACCAAAATCAGTATTTCATCGCCAATTGCATTTTCAAAATGGCTAATTTTTAAATAATTTTTAAGCAATTTTTGGATTTTCTCAAGCATATAGCGGTATTTTTGGTCACATAACGTCACTTTTACTACATTCTACATACGTCATCTAATAGAAAAAAAATTAAAGGTAAGTTGGTAAAATAAAGAAGATTTGAGGGTAAACGGTCCCCTTAATACAAATAATAAAATGCACACACGCGATATAATCCGATTCAATACAGTTAACTTTTTTGACAATTTCATGATGGTATTACCTACTAAGAATGTATGACAAAAAAACATGTAAAGTTTAGCTGAATAATATATTAAGGTGATGCTAAACCCCCCGTCTCAGACAATGGTGGGTGCCCACTTTCCTCATTTCATTTTCAATTTTGAATAAATATCTCTCTGGAACATTGCTGTCTCAATGAAAAATAAAACATTCCAGATATATTTGCTTAAAATTAAAAATAAAGTGAAAATAGTGGTTCCCCGTATTTACCAATACCACGTGAGTTTAGCATAACCTTAAACGCAGTTGTCGAGCAACAATAACATACACATACACCCTCCAACATGCATACACACACTCACGTATACACACCAGCACGCACGCATACACATCTAGACATCAAAACCTACGAAGGGTACCACCTGGACCGCGTCGATAGTCACCATAACGACCTAAACATCATCTTCGATGAGAATGTACATCTAGATGTCGACCACTACGGGACGCACTACCTGGAGCCCGTCATCGGCTATTATAATCTACTAGACACCTTCCCGAAGACTATCTACATCTAGATGTTAAAAACTACGGAGCGGACTACCTAGACCAAATCATCGACTACTATATAACTTACTAGACACCTTCCACAAGTAGTTGTATACCTAGGCGTCAAAAACTACGGAGCGCACTACCTGGATCCCGTCATCGGCCACTATAACCACCGGGACACCTTCCACGAATAGTATGTTCATCTATTATACGTTCCTAACTACGGAGAGCACTACTTGGACCCAGTCATCAGTCACTGTAACCACGTAGACACCTTTCACGAATAATATGTTCATATGCACGCCAAAATCGACGGAGCGCACTACCTGGCCCACATCATCGACCACTATAATCACCTAGAGTTCTTCCTCGAATACTATCCCTATTGCAATTTCTCACCTGCGATCTTATGCCAAAATTTCATGTAACTAATTTTTTGTTTTTTATGTGTTTTAAACCATTCTTAGTCGATTGGTAAATATTAAAAAAAAATTCGAACTTAAAAATTTCTGACTTAAAAAAATATAGTCTTGTTTTTCAAAAATGTTCTAAGTTCAAATTTTTCAAAAATAGTCACCAATCGACTAAGAATGGCTTAAAACATATAAAAAACCAAAAATTAGTTATATGAGATTTTGTAATAGGGATATACATCTAGACGTCAAAAACTACGGAGCGTACTTACTAGACCTCGTCATTGGTCACTATAACTACCTAGACCTCGACCTAGACACCTCTTCCTCGAGCAGTATATAAATCTAAACATCATAAACTACAGAGCGCATTTGAACCTCGCCATTAGCCACCATGATCATGTAGAACTCGTCCCCCACTCCGGTATTATTTCATAGCAATACAAATAAACGTCTGTACTTAGGTTTCTCTATTCTCTACTTGGTGGCGTCACGTTGTCATCCCGTAAGTGGCAAAGTTTCAGTTCGTTTGTATATATATGCGTTTCAAATTTACGTTTTGATGATTGTTGAGCGACTATTGTCATAGGTGCAGCGTTATTGTATATATAAAGCGTTAATTTGTTAATGTAAGCGATGCGAAATATTGATATATATTATTGATTGTGAATGCATTCTTACTTATAATATTAATTAAATACTTAATATATTTCAGAGAATCTGTAGTAGTCTCATCACTGAAGCACCTTGGTAGCAAAGTATAATAGCAAATTAAGATGCAAGTCTGAATGGATTCTGACTGATAAATTTTTTGAATCTAAAATGCTATATAATAAGTATTTGTCGTTTTTATCTATTATAAGTCAGCATAGACATTTTTATAAATACACTATTCAAGACTAGTTATTTACGCCAGCTTTTTTACATTTTATTTCTCACAATGTCCCTGATTGATTCGTGTATAAACTGATGAACCCGTATAAGTTAGTATGATTCCGGAAATAACCGTAGTATTACGTGGAGTACATTCCGGATTGAGTCGCATATGAACAGATAAAATAGTAGACGTCAGTTCGATTCCGGAAAAGATCACATTTTTGTATTGCCATCCCTGTCCAATTGATTCGTATATGAACTGATATAACTGTACAAATAAGTATAATTCCGGATATAACCGTATTATTTCACCTGTTGAATGTCCAGATCAATTCGGATAATACAGTATTGAACCGGATTCAAAATCCGTATTAAACCGAATAGGTTCATTTTTCAATCCGGTCTTATCCGGTCTCATAAGTTTCTATAACCAGGGATAGTAGTGTAGACTAAAATTATTGTAATAAAAAAACCTTTAACAAGATATCATTCTTACAAATATACCTTGTTCAAATGAAATCATTTCTTAAAAAATATACGATTCAGCTTAGATACTGTATCGATTTTGAATATATTTATGCTGCCGTCCACAGCATCAAATACATTAAGTTGGGTGGAATGAAATCGAGATATTAGCAAAAACATGTTCTTTTATTAATAATATTTTACTAAGGGGTGTCAAAGTTAATTTTTATCCTCCCTACCTTATCGACCGAGAATTCTAAAATTTTATCTATAATTAAAATAATAAACAAAATAATGAAAAACTAAGAGGTCATTGCCCTTCGCTTTGTAATTATCGATCACTATGCGAAGTTTCAAGTACAAATTTTGCGCTTACATCAACAGTATTTGAACGAAATTTCGTGATAAAACAGAGATCTACGAAAAGTGATTCGAAATTTCATTCAAATGCCATTTATATATGCAATCATATTATTATTACCTGAAACTTAGCAGAGTGGTATAATGCTACAAAAGGAAAGGCAATGATGTCTTGGTTTTTCATAATTCGGTTTATTTATTAATTGTATTCGATTATTCATACCTCGGTCAAAGATTTGAGGTTAAGAATTTCAGCGGGAAATTTTAATGGTTTGACACCTTTCTAGTAATCATAATAACTTATAATAGGAAAGCTATTGTTTACGTTTCAATTGTGAACACCCTTATTTATGGGAGATAGTATGACATACGGCAATATACCAATACCTTACAAAAAGCCGTAAGCCGAGAAAATGGACTTACGCTATTTTCAAACAGGAAAATAAAATTGAATATGTGTCCCTAAGCCGCATTTTGTATGCTACTTTACTTATTAAAAACCTCCTATGTATTGGTAAAATTCGATATGTGGCGTTTTTACAAAGTATCTACGACTTACGGTGTTTTCACGCATGAAAAGAAACGTAATTCGGGACTTACGGCGTTTGTGCGCAGTAACTGTGAACATACGAAACTTTTAAAATGGAAACTACATAAGCCTTCATTGGTTAAGAACATACTAATTTGTTAACTCCTTAATAAGGAGTTACAAACAAATCTGAAGATCACCAACAGATTGGGCAGGTTTCATTTATATGAATGCAATTTTTATCTTATGTCTGACTTACGGTATTTTATGCCACGGGCAGCAGGTAGTGTACACAATAAATTTTAGTATACATGTTACCGGCAAAAGTCCAAATCCGGCAATTTGCGAAATTCCTAGGCAAAATCCGAAATGCCCGAAACTTTAGGCAAAACCCGAATTGCTGCCTAAAATGTTCTAATTTTCTAAAATAAGTTCTAAATAAGCCTAGTATTTGATTCTTTTTAATGACTTGATGAAAGTATATTATCAGTTTCAAGGCGTACCTACACCTTCATTGTTACAGTAGGCAACTAGGGTTATGCTTACACCCGAAAAATCCGGGTCGGGTCTGATGGGTTTCTTGCCAGATCAATTCGGGTATTCGGTTTTTGAGTACTTGAAAAATGATCGGGTTACTCGAAACCGTCGGATAACCCGAAAAAAACGATTTACTCAACAAAAGATTTTAGATTGTCTTTTAGATTGTCTATAGATATAACGGGTAACCGGATGAGACTGAATAACTTGATATTATAACATTAAAAGCGGAGCATAACCTCAATATCTTACTGTCAATAATAGTTACACTACATAGTGATATTTTTATAATTAATTTCTAGCAGTGCTTTAAGTGTTCACGGAAAATAAAGAATAACATCTCGTCAATGAAATGTTGGTTAACATTTAAATCAACTAACATTTTCAGAAATCGTACAGCAAAAGAAAAACAAAATATTCTTGAATCGTGACTCGAGTTTTTGTTGTGCCGCTGTGCCATATCCCAAAAACCGAATACCCGACTTGATCTGTCAAGAAACCCAACTCACCAGACCCGACCCGGATTTTTCGGGTATAAACATAACCCTAGTTGACTACCGTAACCATGGAGGTGTACCTCTTGAAACTGTTAATATACTTTCAAAAAGCCGTCATTAAAAAGAATCAAATATTAGGTTTATACAGAATTTTAAGTTAATTGACACTAAGTTCATTGTACAGTTTTTACCCGAGTTCCTTAATCAATTTTTGGCTAGACCCAAATTGCCTAATCAATTTTAGGTATTTCGGGTTTTGCCTAGGCATTTCGCAAATTGCCGAATTTCGGCTTTTACCGGTAGCATACATATGCGATCTTATATCAGAAGCGTTCAAATATAAGATAGTGATATACTATAAAATGCTTTATAAGTTATTTATGTTTGTAATGCTTGATAGGTAATTTGTTTTAACTGAAATATTTATTTTTATAATAGAATAATTGTGTACCTTAATATTTATAGCATCTATCAAAAGTATCATGAATTACGTGAATAGTATATAATTCTTATGATATACAAAAATTATTAAAGAAGGTTGCAATTCTTAAAAGTATAAAAAATTTACCTGTAGACTAGTAAGGTGTTGTAATATATCAACGGGAAAAGTACAGATTCCAGCATTGTTTAAATTTAAATGCGTACCATTAAACTTTGAGAGTAAACTTGGAGAAGTAAGAATATTCTCTTTTGAGAGCATTGTTTTTTGGCGCCACAATTTTTTGGCCTTTGTAACCGGAGTTGAAGCAAAATTCAAACTTATATTATTTTCATCGAAATTTATATCGCCTTGCACAGGTGTTTCTGATATTTTAGCCATAGCTTTGGTAAATGTATCTTCCAATCTAGCAAAGTTCTTTGTAGGGACATTTTTATCATCCTTAGAATCATCAATAATATCTGTTTCTATACATGAATCTTGCGAATTCACAGCTAATAAAAAATTAAAATGCATATTTAGTAATTTGTTTATTAGAAAGTAGTTTCTTACTTTAGAAAAATAGGTACATTTTTCATTTTCTTTTAATAGATCCTCGATTGTAAGAATGTGTGGTGATTTTGATAAAATGCCGTCATTCTTTACGTCATAAACTTTTTCAGATTCTTCTTCAGTGTTCTACAATAAAAATTGCAAATTAAGTTACAATAAAAGTCAAATAGAAAATTAAAAGTAAAATGTTAACCTGATATTTTCCCGTTTCTTCAGACGAAATTAAATGCTCGGTGCTAAGACATTCTATATCTGTCACATTCTCAAAACTTTCAATACCTTTTGAACTTGATAAAAATTTTCTTTCATTACAATCATCCTTAAATCCATAAAATTGAAATAACAACTGTTTATTAATATCTTCAGACATATTTACATTCCTTATAGAATCCAAAGTCAGAATGAATAATACAAGTTGGTATATACACAGCACTTATGAATACGGTTACCAAGGAAACTATAAGAGTATTAAATCAATAATAGCTTTTAAATCATTATAAAATATAGAAGAAAATTTACATATTCGAGTCAAATCAAAAAAACTTTTCATAATTATTAAAATATAATTCAAAATAAAATATTACTATAATAAAACTACTTGTCATGGAAATGAAGATATAGTGTTTAACCGTGTAGATCTGATCGAATTTGTTTGAATTTTTGTATAAACCCTACAATATAAAGTTAGTGAGAACGAGCATTCGTTTGATCAGATACGTGTTCTATCTGATGTATATACAACAAATGATGTAATGGTAAAAATGTTCATTTTTATTTTACCAATACAGATCAGGACATCAAAATGCAACAAAAAACACGGTAGAACATTGCTCAGAATACAATTATTTACATTAATATAAATTGTTTTTTGATAAAACAATTATGCTTTGAAAATTTGACGATTTAGGTAGTTATTTTCTTCTTACACGCCGGTACGCATTATGCGGTACCCCATAATTTTCTTTACCGATTTCACAAACAATTAATAGTAGGAGAGGATGGGGCACGACAGGTACGACGGGTTACAGGGGTACCTCCACTTCATTTTCAAAATTAGTATTTAAAAAAAATTTTTCCCGGTAATTTAAGAAAAAATACACAAATATTATGCTCATTATGAAAAGATAAAGAAAAAATAAGTGTAACATATTATAAAATCATATTGAAAATTTTAAACAAAGAAATGAAATATTTGCATAATTTCAAACACGTGGAAAAGTAAGCAAGGAGGCATTAATGCCTTCGAAAAAATATGTATGACAAGCTTATATATATATCCTACTTTAGGTTTGCACAGATTTTAATTTAATTTTTTTTTCTCAACACGTGCATGAAAACGGCCCTTTTCCATGTTTGCAAAGTCAACGGAAAATTGGGCATTCCGAGCGTCTTTGTCTGAGCGGAAGGTAATGATGATTACGTCCCACTACTGAATTTCTTATTGGATGACTCGTAATGCCCATTTCCCCATTCCCATTGCATGCATGAAAAATAATTACTTATAAATCATTAAAGAAAAAAAAATTAAATATAAAAATTATGAATTTAAAATAAATTCATTAATTTTGTTAGATCTTTTCAAAATTTTTATAATTTTTTAAAAAATTACAATTTTTTCAAAACATATCAATTAATTTTTCAAACATATCACTTTTGTCAAAATATTCTAATTTTCTCAAAATTTTCCAATTTTTTCAAAATTTTCCAATTTTTTCAAAATTTTCCAATTTTTTCAAAATTTTCCAATTTTTTCAAAATTTTCCAATTTTTTCAAAATTTTCCAATTTTTTCAAAATTTTCCAATTTTTTCAAAATTTTCCAATTTTTTCAAAATTTTCCAATTTTTTCAAAATTTTCCAATTTTTTCAAAATTTTCCAATTTTTTCAAAATTTTCCAATTTTTTCAAAATTTTCCAATTTTTTCA
The DNA here is from genome assembly GCA_949152435.1 of Gastracanthus pulcherrimus. Classification (NCBI taxonomy): domain Eukaryota; kingdom Metazoa; phylum Arthropoda; class Insecta; order Hymenoptera; family Pteromalidae; genus Gastracanthus; species Gastracanthus pulcherrimus. The sequence continues at coordinate 149,736,804 of OX424573.1, forward strand.
AAATTTTCCAATTTTTTCAAAATTTTCCACTTTTTTCAAAATTTTCCACTTTTTTCAAAATTTTCCAATTTTTTCAAAATTTACAAATTTTTTCAAAATGTTCAAATTTTTTTCAAAATTTTCCAATTTTTTCAAAATTTTCCAATTTTTTCAAAATTTTCCAATTTTTTCAAAATTTTCCAATTTTTTCAAAATTTTCCAATTTTTTCAAAATTTTCCAATTTTTTCAAAATTTTCCAATGTTTTCAAAATTTTCCAATTTTTTCAAAATTGTCTAATTTTTTCAAAATTGTCCAATTTTTTCAAAATTGTCCAATTTTTTCAAAATTGTCCAATTTTTTCAAAATTGTCTAATTTTTTCAAAATTGTCCAATTTTTTCAAAATTGTCCAATTTTTTCAAAACTTTACAATTTTTTCAAAATTTTCCATTTTTTTCAACATTTTCCAGTTTTTTCTATATTTTTATAAATAGATACCTACAGTTTTTCGCGACGAAATAATTGGTTTTGCACGCTGTTCTCGAAATAAAGTGCTTCGTGCACGCTGTGTCTGAACCAATGTGCTTCGCGCACGCTCCGGTGAAAATGTGTAAATCGCCCGGGTAAAAAGAATCTATTAAATCTCATTTAAATGAGCTTTTTTAATGGATAAAATTCTATTCGTTAATGGGATGCATATGTAATTTTTGTATTGGTCAATGGTATTAAATAGAATCTTTTCAACCGGGTGGGCACTTTGCGCACGCTATGCACACATGAGAAACCGAGCTTCTCACACGGAGTTTCAAAATATTTTTTTAAATTTTTTAAAAATTTCCAATTTTTAAAAATTTATATAATTTTTCAAAATTTTCATAATTTGCAAAACATTTAAAAATATTTAAACATTTTTGCAATTGTATCTTAGTTTTATTGATGTGATGGACGATTCAAAATGCCTGATTCTTCATCCGCCTTGCATATATAAGAAATAGCCGATTCATACATGCAGTATGAAAGAAAGAAAAAGTAATATTAGAAAATATAATGTAATTAATCAAAAGTTATTCTTTGTTATAACACTTGTTAACCTGTAAAAAAGTGTTTTTATGAAACTTATACAAAATATTATCCAGTTCATGTGCATTTTTTGCCTCATAATTGATATTAAAAATGATTGACACGCCCGTGAGTACCAATTGTGCGTCACGGGTGGGACACGACGGGCAGTTTAAGGAAAAAGTGTACATTTTTTTACGCAAGATATATTTTATATAAAAGTAATTTAATATAGGGGACTTTATTCTCCATTAAAATAAGACTACGTTAGTATTTTTTGTTTTGCACATTAAGTGTAAAATAAATTATCTACATGTCTTTGAATTTAAGCGAGGATCATGATTTAGAAACGACTGGAAGTCGAGGGCGCCGAGACTAATGCAGGTGCCCATCTCATCATCCGAGTCTGAAAAAGCACTTCCCCCCTGTTACTCACCGTATTTTATTAAAATTAGTGCATCAATAGGCCCATTTTTATGCGTACAAAACGGATGGGGAAAATGGGCTCATTTCCACACACTTTACAGATTTTTCTCAACCACACTCGAAATGCGCAGTTTCTTGCGCAAAAATTTAAATAAGGTAGTCTGTCCAGTAGATATACGCTGATCAGTAGATAGACGGTTTATAATAGTACATTATGTAACAAGGGCAAAAAGTCAAATATTTTTCCCGTGGGTGAGTTTACTGCATTATCACCCGAGGGAAAAATCGACTTTTTTCTCGAGTTACATATAGTACTTTATGCCCATCTTAACTGTGGCCACATTTTGACTTGAAAAGCGGGACTAATGGACTGTTGAAAGACGACATTGTTAAAAGACAATCGAAAATCAGGGTTATTGGTAGAACTTGATGAAATAAAGGAATTTGGAGTAGTTTCTAGTGAAGGTACTTGTTTCCCGCATTCGCGGGAAAAAATGGCTTTTTTGCCGCTAATTATTTTTCTGGGCAAAAAGTGTAATTTTGGTCTCGCTTTTCAGGGAAAAAAGAGGCCATTTTCGATTAGATCAACATAGTATTATAATGATATTATATCTACGAAATAATTGCATAAAATCTTGTTACGATTAGATTAAATATGATATTTATGAACGAAATGTTCTTTTATGCATCTCATTTTATCCATCAGTCATTATCAAAAATCGTGATTTTTTAGGCATTTTCATAAGTCAAATAAAATCTAAATTGATTTGAGGAAGTAGATTTTTGAAATTCTGTCAACAGTTTATTTTGTTGACCAATCAAGGAAATGACTCAATTTTTTTCAGAGCGTTTTTTCAAAATGCTATGCGTAAGTGACACTTTCAAAACTAGTCATTTTCGTGTAAAGAAATTGTATTTTATCAATAAATCTGCAAATAATCGATATCTTCATCTAAAAATTGATATAGAATCTATTAATATCATCCTACACAAGCTTTCAAAATTTTAGGTCATAAGTCTGAACAATAAAAAAGTTTGTCTTTTCACCATAGTCCTACAACCTGTACCTTAAGGGGGTAGGCCTGGGTTATACCTAAAAAAAGAATTCTTTTTTTAACTCCTTAAAAAAATAACCCAATAACCCATTGGCCGCCCCCGTATCACGTTGAGTCATTTTCTCCTATGTCGCGTTAACCCCTTAAAATAATAACCCAATAACCCAATGGCCGCCCCGTAGCACGTTGAGCTATTTTCCCCCGTATTGGGTTAACCCAAATCTTAAAAGAGTTAACGGGCACGTCACGGCCGACAACTATTTTTTTGACGTGGTTCAACAGTGGTTGTAGCAGTTTCATTATATCTCTACTAAGTGTTAAAATTATAAGCCCTAAAAAAAACTTAATAACCTAATGGCCGCCCCGGTATCACGTTGAGTCATTTTCTCCTATGACGCGTTAACCCCTTAAAGTAATAACCCAATAACCCAATGGCCGCCCCGTAGCATGTTGAGTTATTCTCCCACGTGTTGGGTTAATCCAAATCGAAAAAGAGTTAACGGGCACGTCATGGCCGCCAACTATTTTTTTTGACGTTGGTTAACAGTGGCCATTTCGCATATTTCGCAGTTTGGCACAGTTTGGCACAGTTTGGTACGAGGGTAGTTCAATAAGTCTTTAGAATAAAGTATAAAAACAATTTTTTTTGGGTAAATTTTTTTTTATTTTTCAACATAATCTCCTTGGAGCTCTATACACTTGGTCAATCGCTTTTTAAGCTTTTTTAATCCTTCAGAAAAGTGCGTTTTCGGAAGTTCCTCAAAATAAGCACTTACAGAGGCAATGACGTCTTCGTTGTCCGTAAATCTCTGTCCACCGAGCCATTTTTTCAAGTTTGGAAATAAGAAAAAGTCACTGGGGGCTAAATCTGGTGAATACGGTGGGTGTTCGACCAATTCGAATTTTAGTTCTTCAATTTTAGCCATTGAAACGAAGCATGTGTGAACTCGGGCGTTGTCGTGATGAAAGAGAATTTTTTTTCTCGCCAAATATGGTCGTTTTTTTTTAATTTCTTCTTTCAGCTGCTCTAATAATGATGCATAATACTCACCAGTAATTGTTTTACCCTTTTCCAAGTAGTCAATAAGTATAATTCCACGTGCATCCCAAAAAACTGTAGCCATAACCTTACCAGCTGACTTTACGGTCTTTGCCTTCTTTGGAGCTGGTTCGCCTGTGGAAATCCACCGTTTGGATTGTTCCTTTGTCTCAGGAGTGTAGTGGTGTATCCATGTTTCATCCACAGTCACAAATCGACGAAAAAATTCCTCAGGATTCCGACTTATGCGCGCCAAAAGAGCCTCAGAGGCGACCACTCTATTGCGTTTATTCTCAGCTGAGAGCAAACGCGGCACCCATCTTGCCGATAGCTTTTTCATGCCTAATTTTTCATGTAGAATTGAAACAACTGCACCTATAGATATCCTTGTGGCCTCAGCTAACTCACGCACTTTTAATCTTCTATCCTTCAACACCATATCGTGGATTTTATTGATGATTTCGGGAGTAGTTGCTTCTACGGGCCTTCCTGAACGTGGTTCGTCACTTATTGATGTACGACCACGCTTAAATTCATTTACCCAGTTATAAACCGTTGCTAAGGCAGGGGCAGATGTGCCATGAACTGAGTCCAATTCATTTTTTATCTCATATGAAGTTAAACCCTTTAAATGAAAATGTTTAATTACCGCTCTGAACTCGTTTTTTTCCATTTTTCTTAACAAGCAATTTTTTTTTTTCAATTGGTTATAAAAACATAAACTCAGAAGATGTGGACTGTGACTGCACCATATATCTAGTCGGGAGTGGTGCTGACTGAAAACAGATGATTTGGAGCGATCCGCGCGCCATCTGTTGGTCATTCTAAAGACTTATTGAACTACCCTCGTACATATTGACACAATTCGGCACAGTATGGCATGATTTGGCATAACTTGGCACATTATGAATTTAAACAAAATTACTTTCTGAATTATTTACAGAAAAGCTAGTACACTTTGACACAAGATGGCACAGGCTGTCACAAAATGGCACAATTTGGCACGATGTGGCATAATATGGCATATCTGGGCATAATCTGGCACATCCTTTAATTGTAGCTTCCAACCTGGCGTAATGCACATAATCTGGCATTTTATGGCATAGCTTGACATGTTATGGGATAGCTTGGCATAAAATAGCATAGCTTGGTATAAAATAGCATAGTTTACCATGTTATGTCATGATATAGTGTAATTATGCGCATTTGTGTATATTTTTTAATCAATTATTTGTATATAATTATTAAAACAACCATATTTCTACAAATAGTCAGGTATAAATTTTATTATTAAAAAAATTGCATAATAATAGTTATAATGTTATTACAACACGTGATACATATATTAAATTAATTAGTGTGTCGCCCTAAAATACCTTTTACAATAGTAACAATAATAAATTGCTTACGTAATTTTAATAATATACATGGTCTGTGTAATTGAGAGTATTTTACAACATTAACATTAACTTTTTCTTCAGCTTTGACAACTTTCAAATGTGTAATATCAATATTGTCAACAAAAAATTTACTTGCAATTTTTAGACCATGAAAAAAATTACTACTTTGTAGTCATTATCATACTTAATTTTACATATTTTTGAAATAATTCCAAATGTCTCATCAGTCGTTTGAAAAACAAAGTTATTTGTTCGCTGACAACGCAAATATTTATTAGTAGTATAACGATTTCCATTAAAGATCATTTTTTTAAATATTTTACATTCGTTCACATCAGTTACGTCAACTATTTTCTGAAGAGATTGCAATTCTGTTTTTGTTAATGTGTGTGCTTTGCCGCGTCCTATTAGAATACATTCTTCAATTTTACAAATATTTTTTAGTTTAGCTTTATCCAATATATTGCAATATGACTGGACTCTTTCAGAAATTAATTGAGTTTGTTGTAAAAGAGGCAATTGTTGATATATTAACATTTTAGAGACAATTTGTGTAGCAATACGATAATTACATTTCTTCACAGGCAGTAATAATTTATTTTCATTTTCAAATGGAAAAGCACTTGCATTGTACAGCGGCCACCAATTTTTAACAGTTTCAGTTAGATGATTTAATAAATGCACATTGTAATGCATGTACTTCTTTCCGTATAAAAATTGAAAATTCACAATAAAATTTATTAACAATTTTTTAGCATTTTCTAACATTTCAGGTGTTATAGAGTCTTCTAACAAAATATTCATAGCACAAACAAACGTAGCCAAGTTATTATAATATTTTTTTGGAAGTATTCCATGCAGACAAATCAAGGAATAAAATATTAACCATGTTAGCCATTCTGACGCAATCCAATTTGCTCTTTCCTTCATACTTCTTGAAATTTTTGAAATTTCTGAGAGAGAGAGAGAGAGAGAGAGAGAGAGAGAGAGAGAGATTCTTTTATCCAATTATTTATCAATTAATTAAATTAATGAAATTTAGGCATAGCGCGTTTCTTACACATAAGAATTATACACTTAATTATTCTACACAATTTAGCATTGGTCAAATTATATATAGATATACATGACCAATGCTATATTGTGCACAATAATTACGTGTATAATTCTTATGTGTAAGAAACGCACTATGCCGAAATTTACACATGCGAATTTTCAAAATTTGTGTATTTGTTTACGATATTTCAAACTCACGGAAACGCGGAATTATTAATTAATTATTTTTATATTTTTAGTAACCCTGCTTCAACTATTAACTATTTAAATGTGCTCAATTTTAATTAAAAATGATAAATTTTATTATTATAAATGAATTGTGCTATAGTGTGCCATTTAATGCTAAACTATGCCGTCTTGTGCTAAAATATGCCAATTCGTGCCAGGATATGCCAATTTATTGTAAAAAAAATAGAAAAATATTTTCTTAATAATTCTATTATGCCTAATCATACCAAACTGTGTAAAACTATGTCGCCCTATGCCAACATGTACCGTACTGTGCTAATCTGTGCCAGACTGTGTAGATTCGTGCTAAGCCATGCCAATCTTAAAAAAACGGTAGACAAAGTATTTTCTTTCAAAATTTGTGACTATGCCACAAAGTGCCACAATATGCGACACTATGCCAAAGTGTGCCGAACTATGCCACACTGTGCCAAACTGTGCGAAACGTCCGAAATGACATAGGTTTAGCATGACTTGGCATAGTTTGGCACAGTTTGACACAATTGGGCACAGTTTGGCACACTTTGGCACAATTTTCATTTCCACTAGGGTGGGTTCACCCAAATCGTAAAAGAGTTAACGAGCCCTTCGCGCTCGTCAATTTTTTTTCGGCGTGGATTTAAATCCTGTAACTGCAGCAGTTTCATTATCATTGTATTAAGTGTTAAAAGTATAAAATCCTAAAAAAACTTAATAACCCAATGGCCGTCCCCATAGCACGCGTCATTTATCGTACACTCCCCAAAAGACCGGTAGTTTTTCGAGACAGTCAGACCCATGTACCATGCACCGTGCATCCACTGAAGTACCGTGTACCATGCGAGTCATTTTCCTATATAGACTTCACAGCACTACTTCACTTGTGGATTACATGACGCCATCTAGCGGAATCCATCCATATTACGACATCAGTATACAAGTTTTGATATTTTCATGACGTTTCTAAAACGTTTGAAAAATGTTTTTGTAACGTAACCAAACATAATATATTTTTGATTATGTCCTACACAATCATTTCAGAAGCGTTTACAAAACGTTGTACAAACGTCGTCAGTACGGTTTTAGAAACGTTACGAAAATATTTGATAAACGCTAATATTTGCGATTGAAAAATATTTTTCAAGTCGATTTCAACGTTATTTAAACGTTGCTTACGTTTTATAAACGTTTCCAGAACCGTTTTGACAACGAATCTTTTGCAACAATAGCGGACACTTCAACGTTTCAGACACGTTTCTGAAACGTTTGAAAACTTACAACACAACGTTACATAGTTTCATACCAAACGTTTCAGAACCATTTTACAAACGTTTTGTGCTATCTGGGACATATGGTATTGAAATTAGTGATTTATTTGTAAGGTCAAGATTTTAAGTTATGCAACGGTAAAATGTAAGATATTATTAAGTATTGATTACATACAAATTTTCAGAATGATTGCTTAAGGGGTCTACCCTAATTGCAATTTTCAAAAAATCGATTTTTCTTTATTCCATTTTTCGAAAGTATAGAAATTTGAAAGTATCATATTAAATTTTCATAAAGATCCGAGCAGTCTAAGTGTACTTTTGAGAGACTTTTACTTAGTTACCTGAGCGCGCTAATAGTGACCGTTCGGAGCGGTATCGTCTACCTGCCATTGTTTACGTGAGCAGCTGAAACCTTTCGTGTATATACTATCCCTACTCAAATCTATTCATTCGTGACCCCTTATTTTTCGAAAGATACCTGTATATTTTAATTTCAAGCAAGTAGCAACCTATATTAGTCGTGTTTGAAATCTGTAAGCGTAAACATCTGTGCTCGTGATTGCCGAGATGGACAAGAAAACTATCCATCAAAAACAAAACTGGAGACGTCCAGGTTCGAAAGCGAAAAAACGTAAATTTCATGGAGTTCTTCCAAATGCCCATGAGGCAAACACAAGTCATGCTAGTGCATCTGCAGAGAAGCTGAACAAGTCGAAAGATACGAGTTTCGACGTGCCTGTAGATCAAACGTTAGGGTACAGCATCATACATTTTTACCTGGTTTTTTCTTCGTTACAACAGTTTTTGAAATGTAAAGTGTGTAATAACGATGTTACATTTACTAAGTATGGACAGCGAGGACTCGGTTTTAAAATTTGTGTTACTTGTGAGTGTGGAGAAAAATATATTAATTCGTGTCCGATGATTGCGACTGGATACGAAGTCAACCGTCGCCTTGTGTTTGTTATGCGATTGATTGGTATTGGATGGAGTGGTATAAACATGTTTATTGGCCTAATGGAACTTGGATTTGGAATGAGTTCCTCCGTTTATTATCATATTATCTATTCGGTCTCTATCGCTGTGAAAAGTGTTTTCGATATAGTGATGCTAAAGGCTGTTAGAGAAGAAAAACTCCTAAATGCTCAGCACGGAGAACCCGAAGATATTTTAACCGTTTCAGGAGACGGTTCCTGGCAAAAAAGAGGATTTTCTTCTCTTGTTGGCATAGTTTCTTTGATATATAAACACAGTAAAAAAGTTGCGAACGTCGTTATCAAATCAAGCGACTGCAAAGGATGTGAAAGAAGAAAAGGAACAGAGGACACGATTGAATATGCAGCATGGTACGAAGTACACCAAAAAAATTGCAGTGCTAATCACTCAGGTAGTGCCGGAAAAATGGAAGTCGACGGTATATGTCAAATGTTTTTGGAATCTCTCGAAAAATTTTCTGTGCGTTATGGTTTTTACATCGGCGACGGTGACACGAAGACTTTCAAAATACTGCTCGATACACACCCGTATGGTGAAGGAGTGATCGTTAAAAAGTTAGAGTGTGTGTTACACGTCGCAAAAAGAATTTTCAAACGTGCTAGTGAAGCTAAAAAAAATCTTATACAGGCAAGAAAAGCTGCAAAGAAGGACGAGGAAAAAACTCCAGCAAAAAAAGCTGCAAAGAAAGACGAGAAAAAAACTCCAGCAAAAAAAGTTGTCACTAAAAAAAGAAAAACCAGGGCAAAAAAAGTTCTTGTTGTTAAAACTCAAGATTTAACGATAAAATTAATGAAAGAACTGTCGAAAAATTACGGTTTAGCAATTCAACGGCATCCTGATTCCGTGGAAGAAATGCGCAGGGAGATCTGGGCAGGATTTTATCATAAGATTTCAACCGACAGTAAGCCACAGCATTCATACTGTTCTGAATCCTGGTGTAAATATAAGAAAGCTGTGGAAAACAACACCGTTCGACAATTTAAACATCCTCCTGCTCTCGCTGAAGATGTTCAAGAAGTTCTCAAACCAATCTACGAGGATTTGACAAAACAAGAACTTCTTGAAAGGTGCCTCGGCGGAAACACGCAAAATAACAACGAGTCTTTCAACAACTGCGTCTGGTCGATGGTTCCTAAACACATCTTTAGTGGGAAAAAAACTGTTGAAATCGCGTGTCAAACAGCTGCGCGTATTTTCAATGAAGGATTGAAGCCAATATTGAAAATATTGGATGTGATGGGCGTCAAAATCGACAATATCGCCGAGCAGTTCGTAGCTGAGCGAGATCTAACGCGCGAACGTATTTTGGATGAGGTGGTACATTATGAAGAAACTGAAGGCATAATGTACGGTGCAGGCATCGCTGATTAAGCGTAGGTAAGAAATTTTCACGTTTTTTCGTTAAAAAAAACTTTGAACGCGTTTTTCTCGAAATGACATTTTTGTACGGCTTGTTGAAAAAATCTCGGAAACTACTGCATCAATCCTTACCAAAATTTTTACCACGTATTCTTTATGATGATAGCTATGTCGCATATCATACGATTTTTGAAATTTTGAGTTTAACTTGGTTTAAAAAAAAAAACTGATGAAAAAAAGGTGATTTTTCGTTACTTTTCGAAATATGACCGCCATTTTGCCAATTTTGAAAAAATCAAAAATCGTATGATATGCGATATAGTCATTACCTTACTGAATCTAAAACCTTTTTTTTTTGTTTCAGATAATCCACTCCGGAGATTTCATCAACAGGGCGCACTCATCTTTTTTTTGGATATTTTTTTGGCCTCCATTTTTATACGATAAAAAACAAAAAAAAATTTTCATGTATTTCAAGATTGTATTTATCAAGCCTCATACTTCACATATTAATATTTCTAATTTAAAACAATGAAAATAATCGTGAAAAGTCATTTTTTTGCGCGTCTAATTAGGGTAGACCCCTTAAACGTAATAAGTTTTCTCGACTCATAAAAATAATTTTTTTTTGATTTCACCTAGGCCTGCCCCCCCCCCCCCCCCACACCTGATAACACATAACGTTTTTTGAAAATGGTTTGAAAAAGTACTAGCATTGAATATACTGAAAAGAATTGTTTAAATATAATTTGATGCTACAAATATTACCAATTTTGGAAGTACCATCTGGGTGATACTTCCAAATTTGGTAATATTTATAGCATCAAATTCTATTTAAACAATTTTTTTCGATATATTCTATGCTAATTTCTTTCAAACCACTTTCAAACCCTTTTCAAACCTTTTTCAAACGTTTTAATCCAAATGTTTTAAAAACGTTTTTAAACCGCTTAAATTTGTTACCATTCAACAGATCTTGGAGAGTTTTTCAAACGTTTATAAACGGTTTTACAACCTCTTATGTGGAACGAATCTCCGGATATTGAGACGTTTTACCAATGTTTTCAGACGTATTTATAACTATTCTTTTTAACGTTTGAAGGTTTGAATTCTAACGTTTTAAAAACGTTCGAAAAACGTTATGTGTTATCAAGGCCCTTAAAGAAATCGGACTGGAACGGATAGAATTTTTTATTTTAAAATGTACACTCGGCGTGGAAAATATCTGGTCGCAAGTGTTTGAAATTTTTGAAAATCCTCAAATGATAAATTCAATAAAATTGCAGTATTTCAAAAAAATTCAAACGCATTCGACCATATATTTTCCCGGGTGTATCTATAAGTTTAATATTATACATTTTATTGGATTAAACTTTCAAGGTAGATTTCAAGTTGGATCTCTGTAGTATACCTATTATACATCCAGATGAATTACTACTATTAACAGAGTCGAATATTAATAAAAAAAATAAATGTTAAATAATATTACTTTCACCCTTCATTTCCGCAAATAAGTTATGCGCATGCGTTTATTGTATATACATTATACTGTATAATATATATAGTATACTTCAAAAGCTGTGATATCGACGTGTGTGTGTACATCCGTGATCCGGCTTCTCTCCCACTTCACCCACTTGCAACGCGATCGACAACTTACGTCCGGGGACACGCGCGCTGCTGTCCGTTGCGCGGGTTGCGGCGTTGCGCCGTGTGTGCTGCTGTTCAGTATAGTCGGAGTCAGTCTCGGATCAGTTGCGGGCAGGAAGCGAACTTTTTCCCAATGCGCACACGAGACGTCACTATACAGCCCGCAAACCACCCGAGAGAGATCGTCTACGTTGACTCCATGTTAAATCTATATTAAATTAATCGTCGTTTTTAGTATACTTACACATATCCGCGAGTCATCGTGTTTTTCTATCGTATGTACCAATCCCCTCCCCCTCTCTAGTCGGGCCGCAGTTATAGCCGCATAGACCCGCAAATACACAGCACCGCCATCATGAACTCGCTCATGAATTACGGCAGCGACGGCGAGAACAGCAACGATTCCTCCGATGACGTGAAGGTACGTAATTTCCCGTTCTCTTCCTTTGTCGATTTTTCTAAACAGTCGTTGATAAGAACGCGGATTGCCGTCTGCACGCTGGAGGGGTTATTCGGAGAGTAAAATTTCAGTCCGATCCGCTCTCTCTCTCTCTCTCTCGCTCTCTCTCTCTCTCGTGTTCGTCTGTGTATCGGCGGCCATGTTCCTTTAGAGCTATAGGTAATGGGTAAAAGTGAGTAAAAGTTTACTTTTTAGCAGAGTAAAAGTTTTCTTTAGAAAACAGGAGCGCGGATAAGGTACGAAACTCGTATTTTTGTTTTTTGTAAGGTTGCGCACTTTCATTTTCTTATGTATATAAGTACTTGCGGAGTTTGATCAAATTTCACTTTGATTTTGTTGACAACGCTGAATTGGTTAGAACAGGAACACGACTTGATCTTAAAATTAAATTTATTGATTTTGTTCATATTTACTAGCAGGAGATACTTATAAGGTTTCGGCGCAATTTTTTTTAGCGAAATCAAAGTTACTGTTTTAGAAAATTAAAAAGATAAATTTGTGAACAATATTATACTGTGTGTTTAAAAGGGATTAGCATAAATTAAAATTTTTCTTCACCTTTTGATAATTGATTATAAGAAATATAATAATTAGATTATTAAATAGTAATTTAAATATTTTATTTAAGGTGCCAACTACAGTTGGCAAATCCAGTATCACTGCCAGAAGAGCAAGTGACGCAATTTATGATCCAGTACCGATGGACATGAGTGAGGTATTAATGATACATATATTTTTAATATATTCCCCATCCACAATTACAATTTTAAATGAATCGGGTAGGAATTCTTCTATATTACTCACGAACCCTGTTAAACAGAAAAACGAACATAGTTTCTTTTATTAATGATTTTTTTTTCTTCTAAGATTCTGTTTACAAAACAATTGATCATTACCAACATTATTTCTGGGTTTTATCCTGCACTGATTATAAGCCTTAAGTGTTAAGTTTCTAATTCACACTCACATTACACAAAAACTTCTGATCTGAGTATTAGAAAAGTTAGTCGTGTTCTATTTACAAATTAAAATACATATAAATAAATGGGTTAGTATCATTTCGTGAGATAATATTAACACGTAGCTCTGTTCGTAATTCATGATACAATATCTACGCACCTTGGCAAGGTCAATGCTGTACGAGGGTCTTTCAAGACTACCCCCAAGTCCTATTCCGAAGACTTAGGTGAGTAGAAGAAGCTGCCAGAAGGTAACTCTTAAAAAAAAAAATTGAAATCATCATCCCGGAAACATGCATTATATATACATGGATTTGGTATTAAAAAAAAGAACATAAAAAATTGGACATTCCTGGTACGGTTTATATTTTCTATAAACAGAAAACAGATCTTACAGATTTGTTTATAGTCTCTTCTGTTAAATTTTATAATTTTTCAGTTACTTATGATGATTCTGTTTACGTTTTGAAAGTTTGTTTCTATATTTAAAAATTTTGATTGTATGTTTATCAAAAAAATCTATAATTTAACATTTCCTTTTATTAAAGGAAAATGTTTGAATATTTCACTAACCAAAATGCAAATGCATTTCCCTTATTCTTAATAAATACTATAGTTTATAGACTTTGCAAAAATTCTAGGGAACAAAATGGTTTTGGAATTGATTTATTTATTTAAGAAAACAAAATATTTTTCATCTGGTCAAGAAGATAGTAAATGTACACATTTTCTTCAGGAAAGCAACAACAATAATTCTTCAGATGACTCGGGCAGTGAAAGGAGTCCTGTCAGACCACATGTCTCTAGTACCAATCGCACAGATACCACAAGAAACATCTCTTCCTTCTCAGACCAGAGGTATACTGGTTTGCTTTTTCAAATTCAATATTAAATTATATATAATTTTTTTAAAACAATTTAAATAATTTTTATAGTCACTCAAAATTAAATTAATCAATCTTAATTCTCATAAAATAACACAATTAATTTTTTATTTCCAATAGTTTTTAAGGGTAAAGTATACTGAAATTTTTGAATTTATTTATATCATATCCTTAATTTTGTTGTATTTATCGAGCTATCTCAAATAAAATTATCAATGTTATATTCAGAAACAGCATGGGAACTTTGATTAATTTAAAGCTCAATGCACGAACGACACAAAAGAAACATATTTATTTTGTCCATTTTTATTAAAATTTTGGTTACTCTCCCCTTAAAAATAAAATCAAAAATCTATTATTGTTTTCAATACAGATTTTAAATAATTAATGTATAATAAATAATTTTTTTTACATAATTATATAAATGTCATAGAATATAATAATTTTTAAATTGGATTTCTTGTATACAAAAATACTCATTTCCATAAGACTAACTTTAGTAACCTATATAGCACCTCTAGAACAAGACTGAAAACTCGAAATTCTGTTTTTGTACAATCAAATAAGAAACGTAAATTTTTCATAATATCAAATGATTTAAATTAATTTTATTATTGTATTTTCCTTAACCTTTTTAAGCCAGAATTGTAAGTGTATGAAGGGCTTTTATTTTTGTATGAGCTATTTTCATGTCGAGAAAATATATGAGTTCGTAGTCTTGTTTTGGGAATGCAATGTGGAATACAGTAGAACCTTTCCGGCTCTGTAAAAATGTTACTCCCCTGCACTGTGAATAGCACGCTATCCAATTAGCATCGAGCACTAAGGCTGTATTTTGGACACATATTAACTTTCACCTGTACCTTCCCCATGATTAAGATATTCTCAGCACAATTGATTTCCATACAGATTTATTTTAAAAAATATCATTTTAAGCCTGTTTTACAAAACCTGTTGTTACATTTTTTCGAGTTGAACCTTTTTATAAGACAACCTATTGTCCTTTAAAAAACACAAAATGATAGTAATACAATTTTGATTAATAAAATTAGTTTACTTTTCAATGTTAATTCTTATTCTAATAAAATAAGAAATCAGTAATGTAATGTAAATTAAGTTTCTACAGCAAAAAAAAAGTTTCCAATTTTTCGTAAAGCGGCGCCGGGCCCCGCGCATACATAGATTCAGCGTTACAAAAATCACAGTGCTGGCTTGTTCCTCAGTCACAGCTGTACAGGGAGGTTCACAGTGCCGGGAGGTTCTATCTGAAAACTTAAAGAGAAATCTTATTATTGAATTTATAGTTCAATGTCATTCATCATGAATATATTTATTTATAAGATACTATTATAAGCTAATAACTAAATTTATTTCCTGTAACGTAAATTGTACAGTTTTTTTACATAGATAATTTTTTTGTGCACATTATAAAGAATAAGAGTTTATAATGGGTCATAATACATTTACTATTTGAAACCAGTTGTCATCAGTATTTGCACTTGAAATTCTAGTCTTCGAGGTTTTGAAATTCTAGTATTCTTGGTGTAGATACTCATAAGTATATCAGTAGCAGCACATATATTAAGAACTATTTTATTTTGAATATTATTTTCACTTAAATTTACTTAAAAACTATTATTTTATTATGAGTATTGTACTGGTGAGTATTTTATAAATAATAGTACTTTACTCCATTTTAATTTTTGAATTTCAGTCATATGATGAACAAATTTTTTGTTATCTAAATTTTTAATTTTTATTGGTCAAATTTCATTTCCTGGTTGTTAAATAATAAACTGCTATGATAGCTTTAAAAAAAACTTAAAAAGTGGAAAATTAACATTTTTTATTTATACTAGTTTATGCTGAATCATAAACTAGTATAACTTGTTAGGTATACTACGGTGGAGTTTCGTTATATCGCCGCCGATATATAACAAAATGCAATTGTAATAAATCCATATAAATAAATAAAGAAGAAAACATGTTTTTTCAGTTTAAACACGTATTTGAGAATGAGTAGATTTAATTGCACCTGAAATTTATATGAAAATAAGTATTTTTCATTAAATATTACAGTAGTTTTTTATGTATCGCTCGGCGATATAACGAGGCTCTATTGTGTTTCATATGGATGAATGAAATTAAGTTTGTTATATTTAATTCCACTTTTAAGTTTTGAATATGCATATAAATGCATTCATCCAATTGCACGATTCGTAATTGATCTGTATAATAATTCGAATCTGTGTGGTATACCCCTGCAGAACGTAATCGTTTTACAGGCGAATAGACAATGAAGAGCGTTCTTCAAGTTCTCATGATGATCACAAACACAACGACAAGCCCGATGAAAGTAAAGTAGATAAACATGAAAAAACCAGTAGGCATTGTTCTGATAAAAAGGGCGAGGATAAGAAGCGTGGAAACGATCACAAAGATAGTAAAGATTCAAAAAGGAGCAAAGATGATGACAAAAAATCTCGAGATGACGACAAAAAATCTCGAGATGACGACAGAAAATCTCGAGATGACGACAGAAAATCACGGGACGATGAGAAGAAATCACGAGACAGTGATAGACGGAAAGAGAAGTCTAGCAAGGATGACAAAAATGATCATCGTGACGATCGAAGGGACAGGTGAGCAAATTAAAAAAATTTTGATTGCTGTTTTATAAACTTCGTTTTCCTCTCGAACATCAGCCAAGAGCTGCTAATATCAAACGGAAATAAAAACAAACAAATAATGTATTTACGTATTACCATTTAGGGATAAAAGAGATGACAGAGACAAGCGAAGAGACCGTGACAGAGATAGGGATAGGGATAGGGACAAAGGCAGGGGTAGGGACAGAAGCCGGGACAGAAGCCGGGACAGAGACAGGGATCGACGCCGCTCGAAGTCTGAGAAATCCCGAGATCGTCACAGAGAAGACAGGCGCTCTAGAGACAAGGATCGGGCGAAATCGAGGTCGAGATCGAGAGACAGGGATCGACCGAACTCGAGATCGAGAGACAGGGATCGGCTGACTTCGAGATCGAGAGACAGGGATCGGCTGAGCTCGAGATCGAGAGACAGGGATCAGCCGAGCTCGAGGTCGAAGTCGAAGTCGAGGGATCGAGGATCGTCGCACCGACCTAACAGCTACCGAGACGAAAGAAGCAAAACCAAACTTGCACAGTTGGAAAAACTAGGCATAGAAATAAAAACTACAGATGCGGACGCACTGCAGAATCCCAATCAACAGACTTTTTACAATCCCCTGGCAACGGCTACGCAAGGGAAATACGCCGAACAGATCCAAAAAAGAAAACTGCTGTGGGCTAATAAGGTCAGCTGCAGAAATAAATATTTTTAAAAAAATATCATGCATGTATTTTCAAAACTAATAATGAAAATTTTAATGAATTCATTTATATTTTTAGAAACAGGATGATAATAAAGGCGCGGCAGCACCATCAACAGCGAACACATGGGTAGGCACAACGTTTACTCACGACCAAGACGGCAAAGTCACCGCTAAATTCAAAAGGCTCATGGGTATCAAGGGAGACTTGCCAGTTACGCCAACGCCTGGAGCTAAGCCTGACATTCTGAAGAAGCAAGAGGAAATGTTTAATAATATGGAGCAACAGTATGAAGTTGCTCGAGCGACGACGCATACGCAGCGAGGAGTTGGACTAGGTTACGCAAGTGGAAGTTTTCCATTTCCGCGATGAATTTAAATATTGCAAACTTGAGTTGTATGGATTGTATAGAAAATTTTCAAAAGCAGCTGTACTTTATGCACTATCGACGTATGTTCAAGATGAGACCTTCAACATTTTGCTAGGAGAATCGTTACGATAAACTAAAGTACCTTGTGAGCGCCTTGTAATAACAAATATAATTCACCAAACTATAACATTATAAATACACATTCTAAATAACAGAAATTTCTTTAAAATGTGTAAATTTTTTTTTACGAGTGATATTACATTCTGTTTTATGCATCTGCAATAAAAAAAGTTATTGTTTATTTTGCTCAGTATATTATGCGTTATTTACTAATAAACAATGTAATATTTTGTTTATTCTAAATACAGATGTAATTTCTTTTTTATTGTATAAATGAGCCAGTGTAATTACAAAAATTTTCCAATAAACAGGTTGACAGTATTTTCACACTTGTTTCTTTTTTTTTCTTAATATGCTGACATTTCGATTATTTTATTTTATATATATTATGAGAATAATAAATGTTAATTATCTATTTTAAATTGTTTTGGAACTAAAATAACAAAAAATTGAACTGAATATCTGAGTTCTGCGCTAATTCATATTATGACGTTCATTTATTTATATGAAGAAATTCTAAATGTTTTTTATTCTTTATTATTGTTTTATATAATAAAACAAAATAAATTGATTTTAAAGCAGTTTTATTAACACTTATAAATTCGTTGTTAAAAGGAAAATAAACAAAAATAAGACGAAGATTAAGCAGTTTTCTTCCAAATATTTCATTTACTTTTTAGACTCTGTACGCACCGTCAGTTTTCGCATGTACGAACAGTTTCAAACGGCTAAATCCATCTAAATACTGAAAAAGAAAAGAAAAATACACCGTCCTACGCTGAGAACTTTCCGACCTCAAACGGTCAGCCCTGCAAAACCGAACAGACCCGCATAGGTATATCTCCTGCACCAAACGAAACGCAGCAAGCGTTCGAAAACACGGCCAACCAACGAATCGCCGCTTTTGGCGGTCGCTCTCCCCGCCGCGATTGGCCAATTGTCCTCACGCTCCTCCGCCACTTTGACGTTTGAAAAGGCGCATGCAGTCTTGCGCCCCTGCAGACATGATGGCGTCCTAACGTTTGAATCCAGCCGTTTGCGCTTGGCCTGCTGCTGTTTCTCTCCCTCGGACGCGCGCGCGTTTCGCTGCACCTGCCGTGTCTCTCGCGATATATACAGCTCCGCCGACGCGGATGCAGGGAAACGCGTGATTAAAACAAGAAGAGGAAGCCCTTACGCTGTTGAACGAGGAACTGCGTGTGCATTGATTCGTCGCTCGTGCACAAGGATATACCATGGAGAACTTCATCAGAATTGAGAAGATCGGAGAAGGTATTTGTGTTTTTCTTGCGAGCAGAGACTCTCTCTCCTCTTTCTCCCTCTCTTTCCCCCTTTTTCCGTATTTATGGTCCTTCATGAAGGACCTTTGAGTTTGTGATTTGATGTATAGCTCATCCATTGAGTCATTTGTTTATCTTGCTTAGCATGTGATTTAGATGTGTGCTAGCTTGGATAGGTGATTGATTATTTTGGTTTCCTGATATTTTTGTTTAAATTTGTTTGTTTATTGTGGTACTTTTTCACTTGTGTAGGTACGTATGGAGTTGTGTACAAAGGAAAGCACAAAAAGACTGGCGAGATTGTCGCTATGAAAAAGATTCGTTTGGAAAGTGAAGATGAGGGAGTTCCATCAACAGCTATTAGGGAAATATCATTATTAAAAGAATTAAAACATCCTAATATTGTGAGCCTAATGGATGTTTTAATGGAAGAGTCGAAGCTGTACCTCATTTTCGAGTATTTAACGATGGATCTCAAAAAGTACATGGACAGTTTAGGAAATGGCAAGCTTATGGAACCAGGTTTAGTCAAATCTTATTTATATCAGGTAAGGATGTCTTGAATTTATTTCAAATTGATTTTCCTTATTATTTAAATGCAATTTAATTAGTGCAAACAATATTTGCTGGATTTATCCAAAAGTATATTTTTTAAACTATTTTTATCAATGCGTTTTTAATTTTTATAAAACATTTGAACTTAAATTTTTTTAAAGTATTATTGTTTCTATAAGTGTATTTATATTTACTACATTTAAAAGAATGACTTATTTTTGTCTACTCAATACTTTATAAAAGATTAATTTTAACTCAGTATCACTAAAATATATAGAAAATTTCAAAAGCTTAAGTATTCTTTAAATAAATAAAAATTATAAAACTATAGTTTTCTTATTTCTATGTTTTTTGAATTATCAACACAAATTTTGGTTTTAAAAATCTTTTATTCAATTTTAATTTGTTATTGATTTAAAACAAGAAAACATTCATATGTTACCTTTTTTAAAAAATTTTATATAAAATAGATCATATTCAATTTACATTTACTTTGCTTGTTTTACAAAGATTTTATATAGTTATCTATTGCATGTAAGAGTAATTACAATAACATTGATTTCATATAAATAACCATAATTTTTTTTAATTTTTAGATAACACGAGCCATTCTGTTTTGCCATCAACGTAGAGTTCTACATCGTGATTTGAAACCCCAAAATCTTCTAATAGACAAAAAAGGAGTTATAAAAGTAGCTGATTTTGGCTTAGGTAGAGCATTTGGAATCCCAGTACGTGTTTACACACATGAAGTTGTAACATTATGGTACAGAGCCCCTGAAATTCTTTTGGGAGCAAACAGATATACATGTAGTATTGATATGTGGAGTGTTGGCTGTATTTTTGCTGAAATGGCAACAAAGAAGCCATTATTTCAAGGAGATAGTGAAATTGATCAACTGTTTAGAATATTTCGGTAATTATTAACCCTTAGCTAAAGTAGATGAATTTAATCACGTAACTGTCAGACCCCATGCCGATATTTCGCTAATATTAATGTGTATACATGTGTATAATTGTGTGTATACATAATATTTGCTGTATACAAAAATTTGTTTAAAAAAGTAATTTAATGTATGAGATAAAATTATTTGTTTAAGGTGGTTGTGGTCCTTCATTTATAAGCGCGTCAAAAAATAAGTTACATAAAAATAATAAAATCGATACATGTATAAAATTTTTATTCAAAGCTTTTTTAATTTTCATTATACATATAAATCTTTGAATAAAAATAGTTTTTAGAAAAAAATTCATTTTTCCATTTTTTCATTTTTATTTTTTCGGTATTTTCGAGCTTAAATTGTTTATAACTGTTTATTCACGTCTTAACTATAACGGAATATAATAATTATAAAGTGATAACTAATTAAATTTCGGGTGAGGTCTCAGACACAAAAAAAAATTACTACTTGATATTTACAATTATTAAAAAAAATTATATTAATTTTTCAGTGTATTGAAAACACCTACTGAGGATATTTGGCCAGGTGTTACACAATTAACAGATTACAAAGCAACATTCCCTAACTGGAAAACAAATGATTTACAGGCACAGGTGAACGTTTTGGATGAAAATGGATTAGACCTATTGGAGGCAATGTTAGTGTATGATCCAGCAGCAAGAATAACAGCCAGAGATGCATTGGTACACGCTTACTTTGACGACTTGGACAAGAGGAAATTACCAGCTGTATAAAAATGTATTAATGTCATATTAAGTTACTATTCTGCGTTTTTAAGTTTTTGAGTTTTAGTCTTAATTTAATCATTTTAATAGAACTTGAGTACGATTCTTCTAGATTTTAGTAAATATTTATCTTTTTAAAATTATTTTAGAATAATGAATTTTAACCAGGGATTGTGACTAAATGATAATTCCGTTCCATTCGGATCCAAAAGGAAATTGGAACGAATTGTAAATTATTTTAATCCAATTTCGATCCATATAGGATTAGAATGGAATAGAATATGGCAGAATTTTATTCCGATCCGATTTTATTCCAATCCGGACTGGAATGTAACTAAATGAATAAAAAATTGGATCGAAATATTTAACCTTCTGATCAAAATTTATTATTATGACTAAAGTTATAGTCTTTCAGGAGTCCTAAAGTGATTTTTAAAAAATCTCTCCGTTTCTTCTATTACCATTAAAACTTCGGTAACGTGATTGTAAATTGTAATTAATAAATTGGTCCCAACAAAATTTTGAGCATTATTCATCAATATTTGTCCATAAGTTATGGGAGATAATGAATATTAATTTGTATGTTAAAATTAAGGGCTTTTAAAGAACCGCCTGGCACATACAAAGAAACGCTAGGAATTGATTTGCCACTCTGCTTTCTCAAAGAGATCTTTTTAATTTTTCTTTTGTAATGTTTCTTTTGCATTCATTCTTTTGATGTAAAGAAATGTTGAAAAGAAAATTTCCAACCTTTTTTTGAAATGTACATTAAGCTCTGAAATATCTACCTTTATTCAAAAAAATTCATTGAGGAAACGTCAAACAATTTGAGTTATAAAATTGTTATTAAAATATAAAAAAAATGATAAAATATATGTGTATCGTTTTGTCAGGGAAGACGAACCGGTTTTGTTGCGTTTAATAAATATGTGGCCACGTTATTTAAATTTTTTTTCTTTCCAAATGATTGTTTTTAAAAGGTTTTTTAAAGATTTTGCGTGGTCGAAATATCAGTTATATAGTAATTTTCATCGATAATAAACATTATATTTAACTTTTTCTATTATATAATGTATTATTATTATGCATACTTTAATACTTTACAATGTTTTTAGCAAGTACATCTGTATACTTAATGAATTATCACTGTAATTTTCAAAGGAGAATATAAAGTCTTTTAAGATGACGTTATCCAACTTGGGCAACAAAATGCATTATTTTAGCTTTTTTTCCAAGGGACTATGATCGCCATAGCTATAGTTAACTAACATATATATTAAATGTAGAAAATTTTCCTCCGTACTTACGTCTCAAAAAACTCACGAAATCAAAATCCGAGAGGTGCGATCGCTTCGTTTTTGCCTCTTTAATGGAATAATATGGTTACCATACGCGGCTTTTAGCATGCCTTATAAGAAGAAAACTGAATTTGCTCCCAGCACACACATAAGATATCTTAAAGATATCGAATGACTAAAAAGTGGACATTCAATATCTTAAAGTTGCAATAATGATATCGAACAGATGCTCAAGATATCTGCAGATGAAAATGCAGGCGGCAAAATTTGACAGATCACGGACTATGAAAAGAAAACGCGAGGCTCGGCGAGCGCGCGCATGGCGGCAACTTCGTATGACAACATTATTCTTCAGGTTTATATAAGGGAGGAAAAGTTTAGGACTTTTTCCTCCACTTATAAATGCATATTTTTATTAAAAGTTAATAAATAATAGTTTACTGATCTATAAATTATTAGCCTAAGTCTAATTTCCGAAATAAAACAACAATTATAATTGTAAAAAGTATTTATTTCTTCGGCATTCGTTGATCATCAATCTTCTTGCTCGAAGCGGCTTAAGGTATATGAAGTTGTCACCAAATAAAATATGTAGCTTTGATTTGTAAGTCCGCAAGCTTCTTCATTTTTATCGCTTTAAAATTTATTTTTCTTCTGGCATATCCTATTAGAAGCCATGGATTACTATCAAATAAGATCATTCCACAGTAGAGGTAAAAAGAAAGCAATCGCACTTCTCGAATTTTCATTTAGTAAATTTTGACGACGTACTTATACGGTGGAAACTTTTCCTCATTTACTATATATATTTATTGACTATAACTATAGCGATCGTAGGCCCTTAAGAAGCAATGAATCTTGCGGCTTGAAAATTTGCAAAATTATAGTTCTATATAAAACTAATGAATTTCATCATTAAATTTGCGAGTTTGTAGAGACTAATATAGAATTACTAAACACACAGTACAACAAATGAAAAATGGTATATTTCAAATCTTTTCTGGTCTCAAATTGAAGGTATTGAAGGTTTTGTATGAGTACTTTATTGTAAAAATATTGGCGTCCCAAATAGTATATTGTCTATTAAGGGCGGAAAGTAGGCGATTACCGCGAGGGCATTGCAGTAGTATCACACTTTCCGCCCGAGAGTTTTATTTTTCGCCCGCTTTATATGTACAAAAAAGCATACTTTCGGTGCAACCCTAGTGGAAAATTCAAAATGTGAAAAACTGACAATTGTGTGAAAAAGTATGTAAAACCATGAGAATTTCGTGAAAAACTAAAATTGGGCTTACATTTGGAACAGAATTTCAAATAATATTATAGAATATTTCATAAATTTTGTCACAGTTTCTCATAGTTTTTCGCATTTTTTCACAGTTTCTCCCATTTTATCACAATTTCTCACAGTTGTAATTTCATTTATATAAGATATTGCAACGAAAAAAATGTGAAAAACTTTGCAGAATAGTGAAAAATTGTGTAAGTTTTATTGGATAAAATACGCTTTTTTTATAAGCGCGAGAGACTGAAAAACTATGAAAAATTAAACATCATTTAAACTACGTATTATAGATTACCACTATTCTATAATTGTTAGTTACACAATTCAAATCATTAATGGCTAACATGTTTTAGTTTAAATCAACGGCATTAATGTAACATGTTTTAGAAATTAAGAATTAAAAAGTTAACATTTATATCATTAAAAAATCATTATTTGTATTTGCAATTTTGAATTTTGCGCGAATTTTCGCTAAACAATTCCTATTGGCCAGTCGATTTGTGACGTCACGAATTTTTTTTTTAATTTTTTGTTAATCTCGCCATATTTGTGCTCCCCGCATATAGTACTACTAATCGACGACGGGGACCTGCGATGTGCTTGTAAACAAAACACATGCAATTTTTTACAGAGATGCTTGTATAGGCAGAGACTACGAATCGAACCCGGGCCACCGGCGTCGGAATCCGACACTCTACTGACTGAGCCTCCGTAGGGGTGGGTGGTGAAATTTGCAAAACATCGTGACCGTCATTTATCTATTGAGATTTGGGACAATAGAATACCACTGTATGACGACTACTTGTACCATTGAACACACCAACAATTTCCAATTATGTTTACATTTCTTAAGTATAGTCCTAACATTAAAGTTTATGCGCGTTGCATGATTTAATGACGCATGCTTTAACAGTACTTGTAGTATTGTACACGTAGTATTGTACATTTACACACTGTAGTATTCTATTGTCCCAATAGACGAATAATCGTCACAATGTGTTGCGAATAACACCACTTTTTTATGTTCAGAGGGGATGACGTCATAATGTCACGTGATATCGAAAACGAGGATCTGATTTCGAGACATACAATTAGTAATAAAATAAGTACGTTAAATTTAATAAAACGGTCAAATAAAATTTGTTATTTTATTACAAATTATCGATTAAAATTAAAATTACGAAAATGTAAGTTTCCTATGGCCTATTATATGTATAATCTTTAAAGAAACCAAGACAAACGATTTAGGCACTTCGAGACTGCATTAGTTTCATTGTAGTTAAAATAAATGCAAGTAGTTAACTGTTTGTTTTAAAAATTTTATGTAAGTCAAATTTTACTTTGAACAAGACTTACAACTTTTACTACATGGCTACAATGTTAATAGTACTTATTATAAATTACACTTTAGCTGCAAATGTCAAATGTTGGAATTACAATCAACCAAATATCATAAATAATAATTACACTCCCATATTATACAGGTAACTCTATTGTTATTATTATATCAAGAGTAATTGATAAAAATTCCTTAAAAACATATTTAATGAAGTATTATCTACGATACTTTTATACCGGAACTCGGGATTAGACTCTTTAGCCGAGAATAGGTTTCGTCGAAAAATAGATTTTGTAACGTCGAATAACAACATATATTTGCATATTAGTTTAAATAAAATTAAATTAAACTTTAAGATACCTCAGTTTCGACCTTATCCTGTTTCCACGTTGTCTACGTATGTAGGGTCCCCGAAGACGAGGTACAGGTAGTCCGCTCCTTAGTCTGCGGTATCTAGATCTACGTACTGATCGATCGTAGAAGGTGTCTAAGTGACCAGGGTGGTCGATAACGAGATTTAGGTAGTGCGTTCCGTAGTTTTTGATGTCTAGGTGTATGTATACTTATAGGTGGTAGGAGATGCATAGATGTTTATGATGGCTGATACTATTGATATTGGTCACCTACAGATACTTTTGCGATCAGTACGTACTTGTAGACACTATAAACAACGAAGCGCATTACCTAGACTTTGTCATTAGCCACCGAAAACTAGATACCGAAAACTACGGAGCGCCACCTGGAACTGGTCTTCCGCGACCCTATCACCCGACATACGTAGACATCGTGGAAACACAATAAGGTCAAAACAGAGGTATCTAAAAGATTAAGATTTAATTTTATTTAAATCAATATATATATATATAATATGTTACTTCGCGGTGTTGCCAAATCTATTTTTCGGCGAAACTTTTTTTGGCGAAACCTTTTTTCGGCTAAAGCGCCTAGTCCCAAAACTCAAGTTTGTATACATTGTTAAGACTGTTAAAGTACAATAAATTACTTTATATATCAAATTCACGTATATCGTAATGTATTATGACAAATAAAGCGATATACAAATTACTATTTTTAAAATCATTATTAATATTAGAATTATTAGGCCGTTCCGTCTTATTTTTCTTCTTATTTTAAATGGCTTTACCTTGCTGCAAATGAAGATAGTAAGTACTATTAGTAACCCAAGTCAAAATTAGGTTAAATTTTCTGTCCTTGTCCCGTGAAATAACACGTATAGTACATGTCTTACAAAATGTATTTTTTTTACAAAAAAGTCCGTAAAAGCAATCGAGGTTTGAAAATGCATAAATAAATAAATAAATAAAAAATAAATAAATGTGGATAATACAGAAGCGAATGTAATTTCGAAAAGAATCCCGTCTACCTTTCTGAGTAACAACGAATTTTTGTAATAATTATTTTTTGTTGAAATATGCAATAGTAAATATGTATTCACATAGTTTTAAGTGAGATTTGTACCGAATTTTTCTTCCAATTTTCAATACCAAAAAATAGTACAAACCAATGCAATAGTAAATATGTAATCACATAGTTTTAAGTGAGATTTGTACCGAATTTCTCTTCCAATTTTCAATACCAAAAATGAACATAATCATACGGTTTTCAAATTATTATAAAAAAACTTTCTTCTTTTATCATTCTAGAGTATAATAATGTTTGCTGATAATAATAGTATACAGAATTAAGTTCTAAGCAGATCTTTATTGTTAAATATACCACCAGTTTGACATTAGTAATGAACGTCAGGTTTGAAAGCAATTTTTTTAATTTAAAATTTACACCTAGGAGAAGAATTGCTACTTTTAAAGAGTTTAATGTAATTGTTGCCCCGCTGAGCATTCATTGTTTTCAGTTTCTTGACACTTATAAACTTCATCGTTGAGCATCCGGTAAAGACATTTGTGGAAAATTGCTTGCATTACAGGCGGTTTCTTCGAACCTTAACGAGTTTAATGCCGATGCGTCATCCATTAAAGCCTGCGACTCATACATCATCGCATTACAGTAACCAGACGTAGGGTCATCATTACTCGTATGTACACCCGTACTTCAAACGCCTGTCGTAAAGAAAACGCTCGTTACTTCCTCGGTATACACTAAGAGAAAAAATTAGTAACCATTACTAGACCCTCTAGTAAATCCAATATGATATAGAAAAATTTTACTCATTACAATGAAATTTAGGACTGAATACTAGACGTCTTGTTTTGAGTTCCAATTGTATCTTATTTTGGTTGTATGAGACCACTCCGTACTAGACATTATTGTAATATTTACTATCCTGCTAAGGAATAGATACTATAACTTATATATAAAGGTACACTGACAAAAAGAATTGGGTATCACACCAATACTTTTATATTTATATGATACTATGCCCGTATAGCTCGAGTAACCATACATATTGATGGAATAGCTATATTATGGTTGTCAGTGATATTGTATGATTGTCACAGAAAAATAATATAGTTGTGAGAGCAATAACAAAGTATTGATGCAGTAGCAATACGCAGTTTAGTTCGATCAACCAGATTAATTTAATTAATTAAAATAATTGAACTCTGTCCTAGGTTGGCTGTGAATCATTACTAACCGTACCACATTATATTTTTTTTTCCTAGAGGGTCTAGTAATCATTCCTACCCCTTAGTAGTAGCCGTTACTACTTTTTCTTTCAGTGTAGATCAGAATTTTCGTGTATATACTCTTGCGAACGCCCAACGAGTATGTGTTACGCAAATTTCCGCCAAGTGTTCAACAGCCGATGTACTGAATCGGTAGCTTCCGAGCTCTTCTATGGACTGACAAAGATTGTGCTTTTAATGTCACTAAATTGTGATTTTTAATTTCCTTTTTATCATGTTTAAAAGATATCGTCAATCGTGTGGTAATAACTTTCATTTGAAAACAATAAATTGCTTGATAGCTACGAGCCAAATTCCCCTGATCAGATAGGTATACTGCCTTATTTACAGCACTTACCCACCGCCTAAGATATTACGAATATTCCTATCCAAAAGAGGCAAAATTGAAACAAGGAACAATGTATGAAACAAATGTTCAAATTAAAAGAATTTTTGAAAAGAAAATATACAATAGTTAATGCGCACTTCAGCTCTATAAAATTAGCCTGTGAGCCTACATCATCCGTATAATCAAACGAGAAACCCCTATTGATAGATACACAAGTTAGTAGAAATTAAGTGATTTACTATATAGGAGAAGTGCTAAATTTTACTATAGGAGACCAAAAATTGGTCCCTATCTAGCGGTACTAAGTGAAATTAGAATCCAAAGAAAGACAGTATATCTAACTGTTCAGGGAGATTGAATCATTATCTATAATAGTAGATTTTGTGGTGTGCGCGCGTGTGTTTGTGTGTGTATGTGAGTGTTAAGTGGTGATATCTAGTCTAGAGAGTATAATGTGGAAATTTTTTTAAAAATTTGAGATAATAATGAATATGGAGAAGAATATTCAGTAAAACTTTTGACTTTGGATCTTTTTCTTTGGCCAAGAAAGAACTCTTTTTGTAAAAAGAATTGATTTTTTATCACCATCGATGACTAGTGTAAATTGGCAATATTTGACCTGAAACTTTTTAAAGGTAGTTTTTTACTATCTCTTGGATGAGTTATTTACCCAGATCATAACGACCTTTATATTCCGAGATATTTGAGGTTATATATTATTGGAAAATCTTTTAGATCGCTTATATCTCTAGAATGGTGCTGTAACTTTTTACCAAACAGAGCTCATCTTTTTTAGTTTTTTAATGAAGATTGAAATTAAAAAAAAATCAAGATTCATCAACTCGTTTTTGTTTTATAACGATTTTCCTATTTTACGATCTTCTGAAATCGATAAGATAAATTATTTTGGTTAGTTAGATATAATATGATGATCACTTCTGTGTAAATGCATTTGAAAGAGCATAAAATTACCTATCTCTTTCGAGCCGAAATTTTAATAAGTTTAATATCTTCCTTGTATATACACGAAAACATAATTTTTTGTTTAAACGACGATATCTTTGAAACACGATGGAAAATCTTTTAAATAAATTGAGCTAATTAGTAAAGAAAGGTAGCTTCTTACTATCTCTTGGGTAAGTTCTTTGCCCAGACTATGAGGATTTTTATCTTTTAAGATATTTGAAATTATATTTTTTGCTTCCTTCTATAGGAAGCTTTGTAATAGTAAAAACATTTGGAATCAAAATACACTATTTGTAGAAAATGTCCGCATGGATGCATGTATGTGTGTGTGTGCGTGCATGCGTGCGTGCGTGCGAGACGGCTCAAAAATATTTTTTTTGTTTTTCGATGCGTTTTTATTTTTTAGCGGTTTTTCGATTTTTCAGTTTTAGTTTTGTCGGTTTTTTTAATACTTTAGAAATAATATCATCGATTTAGTGATAATGCATTTGAAAAAGATTAAAATTACCTATCTTTTCCGACCCGAAATTTTTTATAAGCTATTTCCCGTTTCCTGTTATACACCGCGGAAACGTCATGTTTTTTTAAACGGTTATATCTCGAAAGTATATCATTGAAATATATTGAAAATGTATATATTTTAAGGCGAGGAATTCAAATATGTAATAGAAAAGATATGTTCTCATTTGAGAAAATAAAGTTGGGCCTTAAATGGGCCTTAAAAATATATTGGGCCTAAAATCTAATATGAGCATTAGATTCCTGGTCGAAAATTATAAAGGATATGTGCCACATTATTTTGTTAATAAATAAATATTTTCCTTGAGATATTGGAGTGTTTAATCATTTTCCCGTACTATATTTTCAAAATTATACCATAGTGGCGTTACAAATCGACTGGCCAATAGGAATGGTTTCGAAATACTTCGCACGAAATTCAAAATCGCATACATAAACAATGATTTTTTCAATAAATTCGAGTTGGAAAAATTCTGAAAAATGCTTTACTACCAGTAATGACCTATTTTATAAGTGATTTATGCAATTTTGAAAATCATGCAAAGTCCTAATTTGCAGCGATTTGTAAATCTATGATTTAAAAAATGTTATATTTTTAAATTGTACATAATTTCATTTTACTTAAATATAATCTTATTCTTACTTCAAGAAAAATTCTAATAAAACAAAATGAATAAAAAGTGTAAACAATTTAAAAATACTTTTAGCTTGTTATTTAAAAAAGTATGATTCTTTGATCTTTATGTAGCTTATACCTATATTAACAATTAATTCTAAAATATTGTACTTGATAATTAAATTTGAAATGTAGAATAGCATATAATTACAAAATAGAACCATTACTATTATAAATTTGCACTTATGCAGGTCTATTACTACATTTATGAAATAAATTTTTTAAGCCTACTGTTAAAATAAGGAAGTATTTATTTTCTAATTCTCGTTAAGCATTGAATACACATTTTCAATTTTACATTTTTGGTTTTATTTGCTTTTATAGATACTACAAATACTACTATTACGAAAATTGTATAAACGTAATGTTTTTAGATTAATTGAAGACATAAAATATGTGATCAACATATTATTATCTTAGAAATACGGACTCATGAGTCACCTTGCTGAGCGGCACAAAAACTTGGTATTCTTTCATGGTAAATGTGCGCGGAAACCCCAACCTATTTGTAAACAAACATTATATGTTCTGCTGAAATTACTGATTGAAAACGATTAAAACTATCGGAACAGAATAAAATATTGTATTAAATAATCGGTGTAATACAAAATCATTTAGTAATCCTATAATCTTGGCGTAAAGTTATGGTATAATCGTAAAGTTTTCGTAACCTGTTTTAATCAGATATTTCAGTGGAGATATGCACGATGTAAACTTTTGCGTATTATAGATACTATTATAGACTATTATAAACTAATAGTAATATAGATTGTGCTGTTAAAAGTAAATTATTTTTAAAAATTTTTAACAGGTGTCAACTATTAGGAGAAACCAAAAATAATCTTCATATAATAAAATAAGACGATCGATTTATCAATATCCTTGCTTTTAAAATACACATGAATACTAATTCATTTATATGATGAAATCTAGAGAAAATGCACTTTTTGGGGTCCAGAAAAACACAGTCACATGTCTAATTTTCATTGTTCAAACGCGTTTTTCTTCAGAATTTGACTCCTGAAACAAGATAGAAAAGGTTTGGAAACCTGAGCATTCAAATTTTTTCTTGTTATTTCTGGACCCCAAAAAGGTGCATTTTTTATTTCGTTATACTTAAATATAATCGAATTATACAAAATCAAAAATTATATATATTTTAAGCTATTTATACATTTTCCCATAAAAAATGAAATATAATGAAACAAGTAACAAATCAAACGTGAAATAAAATTCCTTAGTTATTTCGTTCAATATACCTGTTGCAAATAAAATACGAAACTTACTTCGACGAGTCCCGTCAACTGTTCGACAATCCCTTCGAAAATATAAACTTTTAAAATGAGAAAGCAAAAGAAGAAAACGTGCGGTAAGAAGAATATCGTCTCTGTCAGATGCGTTCGTCCCTCGCGTGCAAGTGAGCGCTGGTCGGCGCTGCCGGTGGGGGCAGCCATATAAAAGCTGGAACGCACCGAAAGAACGGTTTATACTGTACGTACTAGTCCAGGAGACTCGATCTATCTCGACTCTTTGCATCACCCAACCTACGCTTCACGCCTGTGTACCAAGATCTCTATATAGAAAAGTGAGTTTTATTATTTTTCCTCTTGAGTTTGATGACTTGCTGCGTGTGCGCGTTTTTTCTTATCATCGTTTTTTTTTTATTATATAGAATCAAGTTTTACTACTTTTTTTCAATGTCCATGTGTGAGAATTTGTATGTGAGAGTACAGTATCTTTGCATAAATAAAAAGTGCGTTTTTCATATAGATATTAGATAAAATGTACCGTAGAGAGGAAAGACATTATCTTTTTTTTTCATAAAAAGGTAAATTAAGAAGGAATTATCGTTTACTTGACCCTTTAAACGTTTTACGAAAAAATTTAAATAATATTTTATGCGTTGTTTGTGAAAACATGTTAACTCGTGATAATGCAGAAAATATTTGTTTTTTGTTGATTTCATACTTATTGAATGAATCATGTTGTACAAAACAAACATCTTCTACAAATTATAGAGTTAGTTAATTATAATTGAACTTTATAAATAAGATCCTTTGTTTTAATAATATATTTTTTACAATAAACGCTTAAATTAACAACAAAAATAAATATTTATTATTTGTTAAATTATATTTATACGTAAAGAGAATAAGTATAACCGAAATGAAATCGCGAATTTAAACAAATACCTATTATTGCAAATGAATTTTGACAAGTTCAAATGATTTAGATACTTTTTATTTTTATTATTTAATAAGAATCAATACATTTATTCTTGAAAAGCATTTATAAGTTGGATTTACGGAGAAAAGCGTTTTAACGTAAAATTGCATAAGCAGTAATTGTCTGAGAAATCCTTTAATGAAATAAGGGAGAAAGAGAAAGAAATTGCTTAAACGTCATATGTCGATGATGACATGCAGTAATACACGCGTACGCGACGATGCCGCGTGTTTGGTCATGTGTAAATAATAAATATCCCTGTAATTGCATAGCATAGTTTCTCTAGAAACTACGAAATCGTTTTTCAAACTTGTAATATCGCTTTCCGGCGAATAGCAGATTTTGCAAGGGTCACGGAGAGATCGCGTATTATAACAGTTTGATAAAATTTAATTTGATAATACTTAAGCGAACGTTTTCTCTTGGTATGTGGCATATGCGTTCTTGAACGTAATAAATACTATTTGATTATCCAATTGATCTTTCATTGAAATTATATATTAATGTCTTTTTAAATACTATCATGTCTACAGATAAAGTTTGAAGCTACTACATTATTTTCGTAATTTCTCATTGATAGAAATTGAAATAAAAAGTAAAACTAGTAGTGTGTATTATAAATACTTTTCTGTCTAATTTTTTTAGTGAAAATCTCACTCCGTATGCGTTGTTAACTTAGATGGGCTATGCGAACCTTTTAGAGTCCGCATGCTTCTGACAGCCTATTTGATTTATCTACATTATTTTATAATAATCATCTAATTTAATTTTTAAATGAACAATATTTATGTCGTCAAATAGTATGAAATAAAAATTGTAAATATATAAACTTTATCGTATTAGACTAGGATATTTTTTAAAAACTCTTTTTAAAACGGCATCAATGAACTCGGCAGAGTGTCCTTCTCTTAACGTTTTATTTTGGGAAAATACGCCCGTAAATCGTCCGTCTTTTTAAAATCAGCGGTGTTCGGGGAAAAACTTCACACGCTCGAGTAGCGATTATAATATGAACGAGAGAGCGAGAGAGTGAGAGAGAGAGAGAGAGAGAGAGAAAGCCGACGGGGTCTTCGCTCGGCAGTTTATTCCACTTCAAGGCGAGTGCGCGCGTGAATCACGTCGACGCGCGCGCGCCAACTGCTGCCGGTTCAACTTGAACCTTCCCTTCGGTTACTTGCTCTCCTATTAACTGTATTATCCCCACGCAAACAACTGCACGATGCGTATATACGTATTAGCCCAATGTTTTTGCTCTCTCCAGATGATAATATTACCGGCATTGCGCTCGTATGTATAAAAATCATTCAGTTCGCGACAGGAAAAAAGTGCATCTCGTTTCGCGGATTGGTATATAAGTGCAGAACAATAATAAATAGTCGAAAATGACAAATAGTCTTATCGGGAGCTCGTAATTTTTAGTTTTATCTGTACTTTTCTTCTTATGATGCATTTATTATTTAGCTAGCGTACTATTCGGACAAAGTTTAATTAAAATTGCAAAACGACGTAAAAAGACGCATTGTTTACGGGTGTAAAATAAATATTAAGTACTTTTTCTCAGGAAGAGCAATGTGAATTTGCAACATTATTATTACAATTTTTTCTCAGAATACGTCTACTTACTGAAATACGTAATTTGATTTTAAAATAAATATTTTTGACTCGTTTAGTCGGCGCACTTGGTCATGACTATTGACTTTAATTGTGATTGTAATTACTTCCATTTTCGAAAAACAAAAGGGAGTTACGGAAGTTATTACAACTGTTATAGTGTCCTTGATGTACATACTTTATATGTTGTAATAATAATTTTTAATTTGATATTATTTTTAATTTTGAACCTAACCAGTTTTTCAAAATTTCCAGGTTTAAACATTTTTTTCCGATTTTATTCAAATATTATAGTTTTTTAATCTTTATTTACAAAATATTCTTTTGATTTTTTTATATAATAGTTGAGAAGGTAATGGCAGTAGTAGTTTTGACTTTAGGTAAAATTATAATAAAAAATTATTGAATCATGTACGGTCCTCTATTTCATGTGCATAATTAATGATCAACTTTATAACGCAGGGTTATTTATTACATTCTTGAAACGCATTTAAAAACATGATAACATAATTTGAATGTATGTAGCACTACCACATTGCATTAACTACAATTATACTTTCTCCGTATTTAGTTGTGTAAAATAGTAAAATAATATACTCTCATTTTTATTTTAATTCATTTTAGTATTTTGTGATGAAGTCTATATACTTGTGTTGGTACATATATATATATATATATATATATATATATATATATATATATATATATATATATATATATATATATATATATATATATATAATTTATAATTTAAAATTTTTTCCGTTAGCCACGTTTACAGCATAATAAAAATTAACTTTAAGATAGCAATAAGAATACAAAACATTTCATATGTCGGTTTTAATATACAAAACGATTATTCATGTGATAAAATGCTAAGTTTTTATGCAACGCAGGTGATAATTGTTGATTTTTTATGGCCCCATGCGGAACTACCGGTGTAATTAATAGACTTCTCGTTTTTATGCTACTTTAAATCGTCAAGTTTACTTCATCTTGAATTATTTAAAAATGATGAATATTGTAATGGTATAATGCAATTGTATTAAAGTTTAGTCGTTGATCATTATAATTTAATTATTTAAGTATTTTGAGTACAATTGCAAAACAAGAAGATTGAAAAAATTAATTTAATCTTTTTACCTCAATATAAATATACAATATACATATATAAAGATAAATAACTCGTTTTTCTTTAATGAAGAAATCACTAATGGAACTGTTTGTTTATATCAGATGAGGTCGCTGACGTTATGTGTCGTGTTAGCAGGATGCATCGCACTTGCACTGGCTCACTCTTACCACCTCGGTGCGTGTCCAATTGTTGAGCCGATGGCTGGCTTTCAAATGAACAGGGTAATTATTTACATTGTTCACTTGATTCATTGTTTACTTGCTGCTAGTGACGTATCAGTATGAGAATTACATACATTACATACGAAAGGTATAATTTATGATAACCGCCTTTTCTCTTTAGAAAACTGTTACTAATTTAAATATTAAATGGCAAATAAAAACCATGTGATTTAAGTACATTTTTCTATTGATCTGTTAGTAAATTATATTGTTCTTATAGTGTGTGAATATATTAAAAAGATAAATTATGAAAGTTATTTCAGAATAATTTTGCAAAGTCTATTAAAATGTTGTACATTCGTCGCACAATTCTTCTGATCAAATGCATTTATTTTTTTTAAATACTTTTAAGTTCAATGGGTCGAACTCATGTTCTCGCGAATCGCATTGGAGGATTTAAAAAAAATTAAAACGCAACGGTCAGAAGAATTGTGCGTCGAGTGTACATCCTTGTAACATAATATAATTTCTAAGAATTGTACTGAGCTTCAGTTTGATTAAATATTTCTCTTTAGTAGAAATCTCCAGTACGCAGTTTTGTAGCACATAAAATTCTAGGACGTGTAATTTAGTTTATATCTTAACTGATTGCTAGAAAGTAGGCATAGAGTGTAACTATTACTCGAAAAGTATAGTTTTACGCAATTGGTAGCAAAAAATTGTTATGTGTGTCATTATAATTATAATTCATTCTAATGTTACTTATGTGACTTTTTCAGTTTCTTGGGATCTGGTATGTAGTTCAAAAAACATCAACAGCTAGCAAATGCATCACGTATAATTACACGCGAGGAGATGAACCAGGCGAATATGTAATCACGCAAGATTCTGATATACCAATTTTGGGTAAGATAAACATATTATTGATCGATAGAAAATCTCACAAGAAACTTTCTTTACTTGCTTTTAATATATAATCAGAATATTTAACTTTATTAAATTCGAAAATTAAGTTCGTTGATTTGAATAGCAGCATTATTAGCAAACTTAAATATAAAGTATTTAATTTTATTCATAATCATTTCCAATATTACACAAGTGTCAATATATATAATCCCAAAATATTGATACCAAGGCGTACTCTATGGGACCATGATAATTAAATAACATAGAAAGGAAGTCTCTGCTAGGCTACAGGTCTTGACTTTATGAAGCACTTCACTATACGACTTTACCATTAAAACATATGCCAATACTGTTGATAAAGTGGTCTATTTTTAATTGCTCTAGAAGTTCTTCAATTATAATTCAGAAAGTTAACTTTCTTTGCAAAGAAAGAAAATTATATAATTTTTTGGGGACCTAAAGTTACTTAAGGTGATCGCATTACCTGCACCCACCTTCATTGAAAACAATTCATATTGCTAATACAAGAGAGATATAAATATCTACTAAAGAGATGTTATAAAAAGGCAGGCATGCTTTATTATGTAAACGATGATTCCTATGTGTATAAAAAACATAGGGATTGTTGAAAATGATAAACAGAAAAAAAATTTTATTTAACAATTCATTTACAAATTTGGATCAACTTTTTGTGCAATTAATTAAGATTGATTAATTGGCTCGATCAAACCCATTTTTTCTCAATAATAAAAAAATGCATTCAAAAGAACCTGTCTAAACTCGACAAAGTAAATCGTAACACAAACCAACTGTTTTCTCCTGCAATATGACGTCGAGATAATGTATAATTTTTGGCGAGTTTTTAAGGGGACGCTTCGACATGCAGAAGTTTATTTATAGATAAGAGCAGATCGGAGAGACGAGCGCTCGCGGGGCATCGCAGCCGCTTCAATCGAGTCTCATGAAAGCTCGTCAGAGCGTCTATAGGCCCCGCTGCCGTCAAGTGGCATGAATTGCGCTCGCTTTATGAATTGCTTTTGTGCACGCGCTCGCGCTCATCTGCGTCATCTCTCCGATCTGTGCAGCTTTAGAGCTTTATACACTTTACTCACTGCACCCATGTTAATGTTTTCTTTTTTTTCTTTTTTCTTTCGTTTTGCAGGTCTCACGTCGCTGAAGCACGAGTACCATTACACGGGCGCGCTGTCCGTGCCTGAACCCAGCGTGCCGGCCCGCATGACCGTGCGCTTTCCCCTCAGTGAGTATTGTATTATAATAAAGCGTGCCTGCGCGCACACGTGCATCTGACAATGGACTTCATTCTCTTCCTCGGGATGGCTTAGGGTGTTATTGTGCGTTTATCCATAGGCGTCTTATTGAGAGGTTTACAC
The DNA here is from genome assembly GCA_949152435.1 of Gastracanthus pulcherrimus. Lineage (NCBI taxonomy): Eukaryota > Metazoa > Arthropoda > Insecta > Hymenoptera > Pteromalidae > Gastracanthus > Gastracanthus pulcherrimus. Next base: position 149,774,473 of record OX424573.1, read on the forward strand.
TCGGTCCATTCTTGGTTGATGGATCGGCTGCGACCTTATGCTGGTCGGCCGAGGAAGATATAACAGTAACTTTTTCACTTACTTTGTTACGTGAGTTTTTTATTATTGAACGAGATGCTGGTATTAAGAGAAAGATTGATTTATTTGAATTACTCGAGGGTGCCAGAATGAAAAATTCCAGTTATTTTTCAAACGTCTTTAGAGATAAAAACTAACGATTTATCGTACTCTTGGCAGAGATAACTTGAGTCAGAATGGCTGCTGGACGTTTTTTACATATACATAAGGCTTTTAGCTATTCTTGTGAATAGAGTAAATTATAAAATTTTAAAAGCAAAACAAACTATTTATAGCGTATGGGTACTTATTTATTTATTTATTTATTTATTTATTTGTAAGAAGAGCGCTTGATTTTTCTGATAAATATTAAAACAGTCAATTATTATACTATCAAAAGTATTATTTACAATTTTCATAACTAAACATCTCATACCCAGAACAAAACTTTAGTCTGAATTTATAGTTGTATTTAAGATGCAGCTATTTTTGACTCACCCATAAGAAAACGCATTAGTGCGACAAAGATAGCTGCATATTAAATACTAAGACGCGACTATAAATTCGGACCTATGACAATTCAACATTTTTCTAACTCGATTTTTTCACGCAAAATACCTCATACATATTTTTACGAAAATATATACTTGAAAAATCGAGAAATATAGTTGAAAAACTGTAAAGACTTTTATTTAATGAAAAATGAATGCTACTTGCTTGATTTTATAAACACGTAAATTTTTGAGTTGCCATAGTCTTGCATGGGAGTATGACATGATAAATTGGAAAATGTAAGTGTTGTATAAAAATAAGAAAAGTTAATTTACTATAAAATATTTTATCCTTATCATGATTGAGTTACTAAAATAAATAGTTTGTTTTTACTAAATATATTTACTTACAAGGAGAGTCCGCGACCTGCGGGAAACGGTTTTCGATAAGGTTTTGGGAAGTGGTTTCTGGTACCTAAAAATGATGCCTAGCACCCGTAGTTTCATTTCATAGACCCTTGGGGTCAAGATATGACCTTCTGTATTAAAAAAACGCGATATTTCTGTAAAAAATGGTACCTATACTTTGAATCATAACTTTGGAAGTTTTTTTGCTAGAGAAATGATGCAAAAGTTGACTACTAGAAATTTATTTAGCTTTGTTTTTTATAAAAGTATTGTTTTGTTACAAAATTATGAACAATCAAAAATGATGACGAACAATGCATGAACAACTCTACTACTCAATTTAAAGAGCTGACAATCCTCAAATTTTCATGAATTTTTCGTCAGCATTTTTAATTGTTTATAGCTTTGCAACAGAATAATATTTTTATATGAAACAAAGCTTAAAATAAAGCTCTTGTAGTCAACTTTTCTTATCTTGTTGCATCATTTCTCTAGCAAAAAAACTTGCAGAGTTATGATTCGAAGTACACTTCCTGAAGCCTGAGCGGAAATCGCTTCTCGCAGGTCGTGGACTCTTCTTTTTAGCATTACAATAAAATAGTAAAAACACTAAAAACTTGGTACCTCTGTTAATCGTTTTTTTCTGAATGCTGATAGAAATGAAGTGGTAGATTCGGGCAGTTCTTAAGAATATTTAATGATTATTAATAAATCGGTAGAACTGAGTACCTTTTGAGCATTTTTATTTGCCTATTAAAGTTTTATGGCGGAATTTCTAGCTTTTTATTAGCAGTTTATTCCTAAGTATTTTTTGCGGAGAATATTATACTATGTAGGAGAGTGTCATAACTTCAGTTAACGAATTTTGATAAGGCTGTGGATGTCGTTTTCTTCTACGTAAAAACGTATCCGTAACTTATTCTAATAGGTTTTTGTTTTTAAGATTTAAGCTGTTTTTCCCCATATGTGCGTTACATACGTGAAAAATTACCTCTTCTTTTGATCATAACTCTGCATCTATTACTGGAAAAAAGATTCAAAACATAAAAATACTAATTTATTCTAAAGTAAGTCTTAATGAATTTGGTAATAAACCATCGATGATAATGACAAAAAGTTACTGGAACATCAAAGATTTTCTACTCTTATAAATTTGATATATAATTTCATTCGCGATTAAGTTTCTTTATACGAATTAAAATAATATAAATTTAATTTCTAAGTCCTAGAAAGCACCTTCCAAGACACATCCAAATCGTTCTCACGGATGTAGTATATAACGTCCTAATACTTGTCAGTTCTGCCCAAACAGAGTCTGTCATTGGAACTCTCTATCGATGTACAAACACAAACAGCCGCTAAACAAACACTTACACGACAGCATACAAAACTCTCAACGTCATTTCAGGCGTAGCCGGCAGCGCCTCGCACGTGGTCTTCGCCACGGACTACGAGAACTACGCGGGCATCTTCACTTGTCAGAAGCTCGCGTTCGCTCATCGCCAGTCGGCCACCATCCTCTCGCGCAGTCGCGACCTCGACAAGGCCTACGTCGACAAGGTGCGTCAGAAGCTGAGCGTTTTCGGCGTCGATCCCTACGACCTGAGCATCGTCGCCCAGACCAACTGCCCGCGCGGCAACAACAGCCTCGACGTCAACGTCGATCCGCACACCTTCACCGCGGAGAACCTCGGCCACGCGGTGCGCAAGGCCGGCGAGAAGATCGGCGACGGTGTCGAATGGATCGGCCACCAGGGCAGCAAGGTCTACCACAAGATCGCCGGCACCGAGGACAAGAGCAGCGAGGAGCGAATGCCCGCGCCGAGGCCGACCAACGTGCCCCAGGTGCCCAAGGACGCCGCCGGGAAATACGAGAACAACGAGGTCGAGTGGATACCCTAAGCCTCGATAGACGCTTTGTTTTTCTCGATTTCTTCCGGTTTCTCTCTTTTTTTTGTAAATAATATAGGATTATTGTATAAGCGCGAGAGAAGTTTTAGACCAGTACGACGCATTGATATGTAGATTTATACTCTCCTATTGGACTTTTTGGGTGCACACGTTTTACTTGACCTTTTTATTTCTTTGCAAAATTATTCGTAGTCTTTTAATATATAGTTTGACTTGCATTTTACCCTTTGACGCTTGGTATGCATTACGCTACGTAAAGTAATTTATTCATATAAAACGTGTTTAGCACAAATAGTTCTTTTTACAACAAATACTCACTGTAAAAGCTATACTTGTATTTATATGGTTTAGTGATTTTATCAATTTAGTAGTATCATTGATTTAATTAGAATTAAAATCAGATATATTAAATAAAACAATTAAAATTAAGCGTCCAAGAATAAATCAAAAGTTGTACGAACACCCTTGTATGTCATAGGCAAAGCATTTATTTTTAAGCTATGGGTAGTAGTTTTAAACAATCACTGTGTAGTTTTAAATGATTTTTATTATTCGAACGATAGAAGTGAAAATTTATCGCAGTTTTTAAGCACTTTTCTACGTATTTTAATAATGTTTGTATTGTGTAGCTTATTGTCACAATTATAACAATATTTTTTATATGTTTTCGTAAGTAGGAACAATAAAAACATTTCAAACGTTTTAATACTCAAACTCAAAAAGAACTTTCGCTTTGCAGGTATAGCTTCGACTATAGGATGTGTAGGTTGTATTTCGAAAGATTCTCTACACTTATATTATTGTATGTTTAAAATGACAAAGTTGAGGTTGTGATAACTATCTTTCTGTAAAAGAACAAAAGTAATATTTTCTTTATATATCCATACTGATGAATTATCCAATAAATTGTATATTTAAAAAGAAAGATAATAAATTCTCATGTGCCAAATTAAAAATGATATTTTATTAGTCCATTATTGCTTGAATTTGTATTATATCTTATACTATCAGATTATAAATTATAAATTAAATGAAAAATGTTGAACTTGTTATGGACTGAAAATATCAAAGAATGAAAATAAATATTAATTAAACCAAATTAAAAATTAATAATTAATTACGATTCATTTATTACTTGTTTTTTAAGAAAATTTAAATGGAGAATGCACACGTACTACATGGCATACTGTCCGGGAAATATAAGCTTTTCGGGGTTGACTCTGTAACTATTCTTAAACATAATCGATATTTAAAAAAATGTATGGTACATAACCTGTTAATTTAACTTTTATTTCAAAGGGAACCCTAAATGACATTCCAGAATTATTGTAATACAAGAATCATATTATTTTATTTAACATAAGTGATTGTACTATTAGTCTACTTTGATAAAAGTACAATTCAAAATATATCTAACAACATCAAATTTATATTGCACTCGATATTGCATTAAAAAATCCACCTAGTTTAAACCTATATTTTTTAAACAAGTAATATAGTTCTTAAAAAATGTAAATTAGTACTAACGTATTCAATTTTATGTAATTTTTTAAATTATGTATTCAGGTTTTTAATGTTTTCTTTTATAATGTTGCATAATATTATAAATATTATAGAATCACGTTTAGACGGAGATTTACGATTATAATAAGCATAATAATCTAAATAAGCTTAAATGTATTAGATGCACACATTATATTGACATAAATTATTGAGAATGATACATATATGGGTGGTTCCATGTGAAGTGAGCATATCCAAAAATAAAAATGCCTGAAACTCTACAGAAATGTTGGTACCCAGAGTATGTAAAAAAGATTTCAGACTCTAAGGTGTTATATGTCAAGGGCAATTAAAGGTTGAAAAATGAGCTTTTTTTTAATATTTTGAGATTTTGCCAACATTGTTTGATTTTTAACTCAAAAACTAGGGACTTTTGAGAAAAAAGTGTAGGAATATTTTTTGGTCAAATTAAGGTAAGAAATATAAAAAAAATGTTATTAGTCCCTATTGTGATATTTTGTGATCTCATGCATTGTGATATATTGTGATATTAAGATTCTAGAAAAACGCACCATTTTTTTTCAAAGTAAAAAATCTTATAATTTAGTTTTTCATATTTCCTTTAATTCTAGACTAGTTAGAATATCGTCTCAAGCTTAATATAATTTTTGCAGAATTTTTAAATAGCGCACTTTTTTTCGGTATTTCCATTGTGTGACTATAATAAAAAGTCACCATTTAATAGCTCTGCAAAAATTAGATATAGCTTGAGATCATTTTGCATAAGGTCTAGAATGAAAGCTGACATGAAATATTAAATTTTAAGATTTTTTCTTTGAGAAAGGTGATGGCTATCAGCTAGAATTTGCATATTATATCACAATTCATGGGTTTATAAAGAACAAATGCCGAACAAAGGGCGCTATTTAAAAATTCTGCAAAAATTATATTAAGCTTGAGACCATATTCTAACTAGTCTAGAATTAAAGAAAATATGAAAACCTAGATTTTAAGATTCTTTATTTTGAAAAAGATTTTGGCGTTTTTCTAGAATCTGAATATCACAATATATCACAATGCATGAAATCACAAAATATTACAATAAGGTCTAATATTTTTTTTTATATTTCTTACCTTATTTTGACCAAAAAATGTTACTACACTTTTTTCTCAAAAGTCCCTAGTTTTTGAGTTATAAATCAAACAATGTTGGCAAAATCTCAAAATATTAAAAAAAAACTCATTTTTCAACCTTCAATTGCCCTTGACATATAACACCTTAGAATTTGAATTATAATAGTGTTGGTAAAGTGGTCACCTATCAGTTCGTATGGTAAAGTCGTATAGTAAGTGCTTCAGAAAGTGAAGACTAGCCAGCAGAGACTTTCTTTATGTGTTATGTAACTACATTTGGAAGAGGCAACCGCCGCTTTTACCGGCGTAGATTGCTCTTTGCCTTGCAATGCATTCGTATGACTTTACCAACCGATAAACGTCAACGAAAGTTGCAATTTTCGTATCGTAAATAAACTCTACGACAAAAACTGGCAAATGCATCTTAAAGTACGTAAAAACAGCTACAATTTTATGTACTGTATGATTTCTTTTCGCTCATATCACGCTGACGAAAGTGTTTTATTTACATGCATGCTCTGCTAAGAAATCAGATGAGTTGATGCTTTCGCGCGTAAATGTGACCCTATCTTATAATTAGAGGACGCCAGTAGCGTGATCACCATCCTCTCAACATATCTTCTGTCACAATACATATACTGCACGAGTTACGGCGCCCCAGAATAACGCATACAGTGAGGTCTCGTGTAGGTGGTCTCATTACATGCACCCATCTTATAATATATTATGTAAGATAGATAAACTTGGATTCCTTCGAACAAAATACTGTAAAACCTAAGTGTAATATTATCACTTTAACCATTTTTTCTACGGCATGATAATAAAATTTTCGTTGAAGCAGTAAACTAATGCTTTGATATTAACGGAAATATATGTCACAATATTTTTGACGGAATAAGATTTTGTACATACAATCCTTTTTAAAGCATGTCCTGGGGGAAAAATGTTATATATAACCATATATAACCATATATAATCACTTATATATAATTATATATAGATTTTGACTATATATAAAAATATATAATTATATATAGTTATATAGCACCATATCTAATCATATATAAGCAGAATTAAATAATAAATTATCAATATAATAATTAATTTATGCAAATTTATAACAGTCAAATAATGATTTTTATTGAAAACTATTGATTTATTATCCTTATTAAAAGAAAATATTATTATTAAAGAATAAAGTTGCCCGAAATAAGACTCGAACCCGGGATCTTTGAGTTCTCGAGTAGAAATTGAGTTCAGGCTGCCTGAGCAACTAATGTTGCCCTTATCAGGGTGCCTGATAAGGTCCTTATAAGGTATGTAATGGCGCGCAGGTCAGGGCCTTGTAAGGCTGTAGTCTAACGTCTCGGAATGATCAGGCGATAGTCAAGGGTGTCTGAACAATAACAAAATAAACAGCAAATGGATACAAATTTTCATACACAATAAACAGTAAGTAACTAGATTATTGAGATTTGATATCGTTTGAACTTTATTTATAAATGATAATAGACTTGAAAAAACCTTCTCCCCTTAACCCATTTCTTCCCAAGCGGCCATTTTATAGTCGATTGGTTTTTTGCCTAAAACCGCCATTTTGAAATTTTCCAACGGAAATTTAAAAATTCTGACTTCAGAATCGGAAAGAGCGGACAATTTTACTTTAGAAAAGTGCTATTGGTTATTATTTTTTTTTTTCAACAATTTTTTAGGCAAAAAACCAATCGACTATAAAATGGCCGCTTGGGAAGAAATGGGTTAAGGGGATGTCGAAGTCTTATACCTTATACCCAGTTACAAACATTATCGATTTTTCGATTTACGCAGTCAATTTTTACTTTAATAAATTTTTACGAATGTACGCACATTCTTAGATGATAAATAGACTGTGCGTATGTTCATGAAATTTGAAAATCTCATTTGTTCATTGAATAAAACGAAAAATTGCAATGTCGGTATCCGGCATCCCCTTAACCATTACCCCAACTCGTATTGTTCAAATATTATAACACTGGAAGTGCCTGAATAGTTAGATTAATTCTGCCGTCACCGCGGAGAGTATAAATATTAAGTTCTTAAAACTAGGATATGATCAAGTATCTTAGGAGTCGGATAAGGTCCTGATCAGGTGCCTGAATAGGGCCTGATACAATATGTAATAACGTGTAGATCGGGACCTCGCTATGGTTTCAGTTTATATACAATTATATATGGTTATATAAAATTATATATAAAATAGGACTTAAAAAATTTTAGAAAATTTTTACAGTTAGTAAGATGCTTATATATCATTATATATGATTTTATATAGTCATATATAGCTATATATAAGTGTATATGAGAGGTTAGATATAAATATACATGAATATATGCAATTATATATGGCTATATATGGCCATATATATAACTATATATAACGCTATACAGGCTAATTGCTACTAGACTTGTATATACTTATATATGCTTATATATGCTTATATATGAGCATATATAGTTCTATATGACTATATATATTATATAAGGTCATATAACCATATATGAATTTTATATATAACAATATATGATTGTATATAAGTCATTCTTACCCGGAGCGTGAATTAAACGAAAAAAGTTTTATTACGAAAAAGAAAATAACGCAATAAGGAAAGTATGTAAATTAAAAGTAAAATTAGAAGTTTAGAACTGAGAAGCATGCAATTAAAATAATAAAAATAATAAAAATAGAAGATCGTGTAACGAAAAGAAAATTTTTAAATATAACCAACGTTCGAAAAGCAACTGCGGCAACAACTATGTATATAATTATATTAGGATGAGGGTGCTTTCAGATGGACAGTATTTTCCGGGCGGAACAATGGTAAAATCACGCCGGAACCAATAGTAACGCTGCAATTCATCTTCTATCTTTCTCTTGCAAGATTATTATTGTTTCCTCCATTGTTCCGTCCAGAAAAGTGCCGTCTATCTGCAGAAAGCATCCTTGCACTGACGAACTATAGCCACCTTGAAAGAAACATTGTAGCATTAAATATGATTATTCGTCTCTCGTGGTATAAAATACGGTTCGAAACTGGTGCGTAAAAAGATTTTTACCTCATGTGACTTTTCTCACCCGTGTCGACATGTACTATTTTTAACGTATTTTTGAAAACTTAGAAACGTACGTAAGTACGAAAGTATCAAGAGCATCGAAATGATAAACGAGAAATGTAGCAGGGAGGTTGAAATGTCTTCTTTGTATGTCAAAGAAAAACAATGTAAAGATCACGTTTCTGCGACGTTACTTATTAATTCGAGTTGGCTATTTCGTTCGTTATTTGAACGTTGCCAAAATATTTCAATAGAAATATGCGGAAATTTTGTAAAACATTATTAAAAACAATAAAACACGTGGGACTAATCCATTATTGCATGGTTGTATCATCTGCATGCTTTGAGACATAAAAGTTTTAAACCTTTAAAATTGATGAGACAAATAGTGTTTTAAAAACTAAATTCAGATCTATTTACTAAGTATGTGAGAGTCCCCCAGTATAACCCCCCCCCCCTTCCCAATATGGACACCCACGGCTATTGGACTTATACTGCTACGTGGCAGCATTTTAGATGTTGGATTAGGCACATATTGAAGTTCTATTAAATATGATCAGAGGTTCTTGTTTTTAAATCAACCCTCCGAACGTTTTTGCGCAAATAGCAAATAAGCTAACTGAATACTAATAATTTTATATATGATATAATTTAAAAAAATATATTTTTAGAATATACTATTTTACAACTTTTACATCTATTTGAAGAACTGTTTTGGGAGCTAAGTAGAAACTATGTGGGATCCCTCATAGATGAAGCCACATGAAAACCACACCGAAACATGGTTCCCATCCCCACGTGCTTTTTTTTAATAGGGAACGTTTCGTGCTAAAGTTCTGGTTCACTTACATTAAATTTTTTTGACTTGAAAGTACGTTATACGCACTCGTCGACGCAATAACTGTCGTTTCTCGTTGAATCGATCACTGATCATAGCACTGAAGTCGATTTTACAGGACATAGTAACTTAAAAATCGCTTAGAAACGATGGATTGGGTATCACATTCACCAGATACCAAATTTATTGAAAACATTTGTTAGTGAGAATTTATTAGGTTGATATTGTCATACATAAATAAGCAAGGAACTTTTTGAATTAACCTTTAGTTTGACTTAAAAAAAAGTGCATTTTGTTCAATGAATTGGGATTAGGAAAGTGAAAATTGCTCAAAATTGGTATATATTACTATTTCTTAGTTACTAATAACATATTAAAATTTTGAAATAAAATTCCGGATGTATAACAATTTTGAAAAAATTAGTGTAGACCCACCTTAAGAGGAACTTGCTGACACTCTTGTATTCCCCCTCGCGCATATCTTGTATTATATTGGTGTACGAGGGAGAACTAATTATGGTCTTTACTATAGTGCATTATACTGAAAACTGGTTAAAGCTAGTATACGATCGAGTATGCCAAAATGTCAAACTACTAAACAACAATGGAAACTGAATCAATTATTAGATGATTGTTTTGCAGTGCTAGATTTTCATGTAAAAGAATCCCTATAGTTAATTCAAAAATTTCCGGCTCTTGCATATTGAGTAAATGTTACTGAAGTTGAACTCAGCTAAATTTATTCCACGTGAACCTTAAAGAACTGCTGCCAATTCATTGGTACTTAGCCTCTTCAAACAAAATAAATTGTTCCAATGGGAATTTCTTTATTCCAATACATAATTTTTAAATTGCTATATCTATTTCTTATTAATAGCTCAAAAAAGTATGTTTTTTTATCATTGATTGTTTATCAAAAGATAAATTAAAAATATCGTAAAATAGAAAAATCGTTATAAAACAATAACGAATTGATGTATCTTTAATTTTTTTTTCTCATTTCGTATCTTCGTAAAAAAAATAGAAATTCGTTTGTTTAGTTTCCGAGATATCGCCGTTTAAACAAAAAATTACGTTTTTGTGTTTAACAAAAGAAGTGAAAGATAGCTTTAATTTAAAATTTCGGGTCGGAAAAGATCGGTAACTTTTGCTCTTTCAAATGCATTTAAACTGACCCTGGTAGAAAATTAATCTAGAACTATGTAGATCTATCTAGTTTGCCATGGGAATAATCGAGGGCCTCGATAAAACTAGATAATTTTCTACTAGGGGAATCAATGATATTGTTTCGAACATACCAAAACAAACCGAAATACTAAAACTTAAAATTCGAAAAACCGCTAAAAATACAGAAAACACATAAAAAACAAAATAAAATATTTTTCGGCACAAAAAAAGCAAAAAATATGAGCCTTGAAACATTAATTTTGACCGTGAATATTTAGAGTAATACTTATCTACAACCACACGCACACATGCATGCACGCACGCACGCACACACGCACGCACGGACGCACGGACGCACGGACGCACGGACGCACACACGCGCACACATACACATACATCCATACAGACATTTCCTAACAATAGTGTATTTTGATTCCTAAGCTCTTAAAACATGTTTCTATAATTATTTTAGCATAACTTTTTTTTTACCATCACAAAGCTTCCTCTATGAGAAAGCAAAAGACTGTATTGGTTGTCCTGGGTTTAACCAGTTAGCGCTAAGACGTTCGCAATGATTTTATTTAATTTTTGTGTGTATATTTACTCAACTTATCATTTATCAATTGATTTAAAACTTTGTATGTAAGGGGTTTTGGGGTCGCTCTTTTCGATTTTGCACCTTAAATTGTGTAAAAACAAAAGAAAACATTAAAAATAGCTGATTTTTCGAAACAACTTTTTGGAAAAAGTGTATTTTTTGAAAAATCCTATTTTGTAAGAAAAATAGGATCCTTTTTTGTGCTCGACCATGTTGAGCAGTTTTGATTGCACTTCAAGGAAAATTTGGACTGAAGTGTCAAACATAAGATGGCGATGTAAAAACTTAAGTTGAAATTTGGACAAACTGACAAATTATGCAGTTTAAATGAAAAGGTTGACCAAATGTGTATATTCCAGTAAGTATTTCTGGATCAGAAATTTAAAATTTTGAAATTCTGAGATCGGATTTGCAATCAACGGCCAAGAAACCCCCGGATACCGATTTTCCACTACAAAAGAGTAATTTTGTAAACTTTTTCGTCGCCATATTGGATCGGTCATTTAAAATTTTGAAATTATGACATTGAATTCGTAATCAGTGACCCGAAAAAACTATAGATATCGATTTTCACCAAAAAAACAGTCATTTTTTTTGGTCGCCATATTGGATCGGCCATTTTGAATTTAGAATTTCTGACAGCGGATTCGTAACCAGAGATCCAAAAAACTATGGGGCACGAGATTTCAGAAGTACTTGCTAGAATATACACATTTGGTCAACCTTTTTCTTTGAAATGCATATTTTGTCAGATTTTCCAAAATTCAGCTACAAATTTAACATTGCCATTTTGTATTTGACGCTTCTGTCCAATTTTCCCTTAAAGTATAACCAACACCGTCTAATATAGTTGATTTCCAATAAAGAATAACGAGTATTTCCTTACAAAATACGGTTTTAAGAAAAATATACTATATTACAGAAAAAGTTATTTCGAAAAATCCGCCGTTTTGAATGTTCTCTTTTGCTTTTACAGAATTTAAGTTACGAAATCTTAAATAGCGACCCCAAAAACCCGTATTTACAATGTTTCAAACAAATTGATCAAGAATAAGTTGATCAAAAATACATACAAAAATAAAAATGTTTTTTCGGACGCCTCGGCGTTAATGGATTATATTACTCAAATAATCAAATGTAAATGTCTAAATGTCTAATGTCTAAATGTCTAAATGTCTAATGTCTAAATGTCTAATGTCTAATGTAATGTCTAACTACTCAAATGTAAATAACTAACATAGTAATTTGTTAATTTTAGTATTCTTACATAACTATCCATCAATAGAATTCTAAAAAAATACTTTTATTGGGAAGAAAAAGTCCGCAGCAGCATATACATTTCTTGTCCCCATCCGCATTGCTTTGTCAATATGGTATGGCAGTTTTTAATTTTACAGTAGGCAATTAGTCTTTCTTTAATCGAACAGTCCAGCAGCTTACTCTCCATCTGCGAGGAGTAAACTAACACGTTTTAGAAATTTTATACGGTATATATAAGAGATATATATTATAGTTCCATTAAATTTTGTTTCCTAACCAGTGTTTGCCATTTTAGTGAAATATCCTCATGGCGATAATTTATATTGGTACGTCTCCTTGAAGTCTTTTAAGGAACAAAAAGAAGCCTTCCAAATTAAAATCGGATGAAATATAAAAAAGATTCGGATCTTTTGTCAAATCATTCTCTAGCTGACGCGATATACAATTTGCAATATTAAAATTTTCATAATTCTTTTTTCACTTTAAGTACCATGCTTATTTTATGATAAAATTAAAAAAAATCGATGAATTTTTGCTTAAATAGACTATAACTTTAATCAATAATTTTTATTTTCAAATCCCCACTTTGGCTGCACAATATAATATATATTTTTAACAGAATAAAATCTTAAACTCTAATTCATTTTTATTTGCTCTCAAAACCTTGCGGTAGATCAAGAAATATACATGTTTTTATTATGACCATTGAAGGAGATCTGATACCTTTAATTTAAAAATAAAGAATTTTTTTCTGTTGTTTTATTTTTATCTTAAAATGTATTAACAATTAATTTAGAATTTAAAAATGTATCTGTCCCCTTATTTATATTTCAAATGATAAAATAGTTTTTTATTTTTCAAAAATTAATAATAATATATAATATAATTTAATGATAATTTTGAATAATATGTACCGTTCAAATCGTGGGTCATTCTTACTTCACGGGAAAATGTATATTGATGAACGGTGAAAATTTCCGTAAGTCACAATAAACGTCACCATACTACACTTTATCAATTTAAAGTTAATTTTCACCCTACATCAGCGTACAATTTAAGACGTTTGCAGTAATTTTTATCAGAAAAATTTCTCCGAACGTAATGTAGAAAAGTAAAGCTCTAGATAGAATCTATTTTATATTCTAGATATTTAAAATTTGAATACTACTCACAGTTTGCATAGTCCTGCGCCACCGACATAACTTTATTTTCCAACGAACTAGTACCCACAAGTACTCTGCATCCTCAAACTGAATTCCCATCGTTCGCATAAGTATTTATGAATCTCTCAGCGCGATTTTCCGCGACGACACGAAAAGCGACCTATAAAAATCCTCAGGCAACATCTGCGTGACACATTTTCCGCTGTGTGCAACTTGCATCTGGTGCAGGCGTTCGGCACTCTGAAGAGTTATACCTATATATACCGCAGTAGTAGTAGTCGACAACAGGAAAATTGCATTCAGCCAACCCTGGCCTTATATACATCGCGCGTCATCGATCGCTCGCTCATACATACGCTCTCTGAAACTCGCTCGAGAAGTAGGAAACACCGCGCCGAGTCCGCTATCAGCACACACACATACACAAATCCCGATCGCGATGCTTCTGCTCGTGTATAGGTATAGCAGAAACTCCGCGCGATCCTTTTCATTCGACGCTCGCAAGCTCGCGTAAATAGTATACAAGCACCACCGGCGGCGGAAAATAGCGTATAACATGTCACGTGTCGCCGATGTACACAGAGAGCTCCCCTTTTGTAATAAAAGGCCCCGCGAGCGCGCGAGCCGAGCCGAGCGTCCGTCCGAGCGACACGAGTTTGCGTCGCTTGCGCGCCCCGCTGCTGCACACGCAGCACATCAGAGATACATATACATATATACAGCTATATAGGCAACGCGGTTGTTCATATACACGCGGATAAATCATCCCGTCGGCCCGTTTAAACGATCAGTCTGGCAGTGACCGCTGAGTAGTAGTCGCCCCGCGCCGCCGGCTTTGTGTATATTATTATACATGCGAAATCCATCAGGACCGTAAGCGAGGGATTTGCGTTGTTTCATCTGACTTCGATTTTTGCCTGACATTTATACTGACTGACTGGCTGGCGGTGTGCGGCTGACGGAAAGCTCCTTCAGCACCGGCTGAGCTGACAGTTTTTCTTTTAGCTTCTGGACGCTGAAATTTACTGGTGGACTGCCGGTGATAAACGGGGCGTTATTGGCAACCGGGGAAACTATAACTATTAACCGTAAGTATGAGACTAATTTTATAGTAAAAATTCAATTAATAATTTTACTATGTTTGTGGGATTTTTCATTTTATACGAATTGTTCATTGTATTCTTCAAATAAACAAGCATATGTAATTCACGGTTTAAGTATATTCTGTCGTAAGTCCAAAATATAATACTTGTGATTCAGCATCGATTTGTATCAAATATGTTTGAATAGACTCAATAAATGAAATCTACCTTCTAACCAATTTCATTACAGGATATAAAAAAAATGCGATACTAATCAGTTTTCATCAAACACACATGAAATCAGTAATTCGTAAATAAAAGATGGATCATTTTAAATCTTAGTCTTAATATCGCTTAATATTGATAGCTCTCCAAATAAACATTAGAACGATCTATATTACTAATAATACTAAATCATATTATATTTTTAGACTCTTATATTATTTATAAAATAAAAATGTAATGTATTATAATAAAAAATTTGTTTTGCAAAGAACATTTTTCGCTGTGGAAAAATGTCTGCATTAAACTCACGTTGCGGAAATTCTCTTAATCAGTCTTCATTTGGAAAATGACCGGTGAAAAAAAGTAGGCTATAACTAAGCCTGCCCGGTTAAATGTTCAACAAATGGAATAATGAATGGGGAAAAGTAGTCCGTCCCTAGTCTATTTAATAGCTATTTTGTTACAAAAACAGCATTACTGTTCGCAATTTTTGTCAAGTAAACATAAAGAGAGAAATAAATAATCAAAAAACATTACTTACGATAAATTATAAGTCATATTATAAGTGTATTAATTATACGTTGTATGAAATTGCATTAAATAAAATATAGAAAGCCAGAATGCTCAAAATACGCGAAATTTTTTTTTAAGCTAATAGGCGAGCGTATGAAATCCCTATAAGTACCAATATTTGGAGAGTAAAGGAATTCAATTTAAAAACCATTAACCACCTCATTAGAATGAAAAGTTAAGTATAATAGGCTAATCAAATATAGCTCCAAACTAAATATATGTAAGTAGATACAGGGCAGGCCAAGTTAGACTTATATTTTGGTTATATTAAGTGTTCTTTTTAATAATATGATCAATATTTGTTTTTCATTTAATGATTTAAAAATATCTATGTAATGATATTTATAGGTTCCATCCGCCTGTCTTAAGTCTTTCATTTCATACTTAAACTATGAGCGCCCTTATTTAAGAAATAGTTATTTCTATTTATGTTAAAGAATTTATTAACTTTACTTAAATAGACTGACTGAAAAATGTCTTATTCAATCTAGAATACTTTGAGTATATTTACGGACTTTAAGGGAAGGAGCTACATACTGCAATTTCAACTATGTTTAGTTTTTGAAAATTTTTCGTTAAATTTTGCACATATGTTTTGAGTACAAAAATATGATTCTGGACATAATTATTTGGTCAATTACATTTACTCTTATAGCTTAGTGTTTAAAAATGACCCATATGCCAAATACTCCTCGCACATAAACTTTTTTAAGGGATTTTGGGAATCCTTATATACCTACCAAAATCTAAAATCACACAGATTATTTGGTTATTTTTGGTCTCGAGTTTAACCCTTTAACGTGAACAACGCTCGAAGCCATATAGTTGTGATCTGCGTTGGTGTTAGTAAATCATGGTTTCTACTTCATTTTCTTAAACGCTGAATTAAAATATTAATAAGCTTACTTTTCATGTTTACTCACAAGGAGAGTGTCACACCTCTGGGTCACGGATTTTGATGAAACTTTGGGAGGTACTTTCTGGTACCTAAAAATGAAGCCTAGCACCCATATTTTCGTCCCATAGACCCTTGGGGACAAGATATGACCGTTTGTATTCAAAATACGCGTTACTTCACTAAAAAATGGTACCTATACTTCGCATCGTAACACTGCAAATTATTTTGCTAGAGAAATGATGTAATAAGATAAAAATCTACTTCTTTCCCGCAAATGCATTTTTTTAAATTATCTTTCTATATATTAATATACATTTTCAATGAATTCTAGTTCTTACCGGAAGTTCTTCTTTTTAAGTCAATAAAGTGGCCACAGTTAAGTCGGGAATAAAGTTCTATATGCAACACGGAAATAGAGTCAAGTATTTCCTAGGGTGATTACTGCCCTCGGGAATCATCTACGACTTTAGTCCCTTGTTGCATAATGGACTATTACTGACTCTTCTGTATATGTACATGTTTCTTTACATTGACATAGTTTTGTTCTGTGATGAATGCGATATAAACTGAAAGAAGAATGAATTTTTGGCATAATTTCAGTACTTCTTTCCCTTAAAGCAAAGTATAGTAAAAATGCAAGAAAAAGCCTTAAGATAGAATCGACTTAAATTCTTAATCCAGTAAAAGATATTATCCAAGTATTTTTCTACAAATGATTGCTAACTTTCAATTTTCAACAAAACTTACAACTTTTTAATAAACCATCTCTCCTTTTGATTTTCATGCAATATTTTCCCAAAAATTCAAACTTACAATTATCATGGCCTGATAAAACTGTCTCGAATCTATTTTTTGTCTACATCTACGCCAAACAACTTCCGTCCAGTGCGAAGAATCATAGTTCGCGGGTCGGTGGCTCACCGCTCCAACAGCCACACGCGCACCCGCGATACACTCACATAGGTATTGGTATATAATACACTGTGCAAAAGGGCGCCTCCGTGGGGAGTTGGAATGCGCAGTGCAGTATCCAGGAGCTTGCAGGGTGCACCGTGTGCAATACTTATACAGTGCGGTGTCCTCGCACCATTGGCACACCGCGCGAATTGCGCAGCTTACGAGCTTGCAAAGCCCCGGCCGCGCATCTTTCGCACACCAGCGTGCGTATCGCGCGCTTGTGTGCACGCGTGTGGTGGTCTTATAGCTTCTGGAGGAGCTAGCACAGCTCCGGGGGCGGCGCAGTCTTCCCCCCGCGCTCTGCCGCACAGCTCCGTCCGCGGCCGCCGCAAAGGTGAGCGCTTTCCGCCGACGCCTTTCTCCGCGCGCGATCTCGATGATCCGGCAGCAACAGACGCGCTCTTGACCTTTTCACTGCTGAGACGCTGTGTGCCTTTATGTTTTGTCTTTTTTTTTTTTAGATGTATTGAGTTGATTGTGTTTTCTTTGTTTTCTTGCCGGTGTAACGGTTGAATTTGTTGCATCGCTGACAAAAGTCGAG
Organism: Gastracanthus pulcherrimus; assembly: GCA_949152435.1. NCBI lineage: Eukaryota > Metazoa > Arthropoda > Insecta > Hymenoptera > Pteromalidae > Gastracanthus > Gastracanthus pulcherrimus. The sequence goes on from OX424573.1 coordinate 149,792,369, forward strand.
TGTGGTATTTTTGCTTTCTTTAGACGCAGGCTTTTTTATTACGTTCTTGGTCACTTCAGTTAATTATAAATTGAGGAAAGTGACTATTGTGTGAAACACGTGGATTTTTCGTATGTTTTGTAGTTTTATTGCACTTTCGTATCTGCCACGGATTCGGACCAACGCACGCACATAAATAAAATTTGCAATATTACGTGGGTGACAAAATCGCTCACAATAAATAATTTTATGCAAATCCTGCGTTATAGTCAAAGATTTCTTTCTATTTTGTACTTTCGTTTTATTCTTCCATTTATCAGAAAATATTTCGGGAAAAGAGTACCCTACTCAAAATGGTTCGTAAGAACTTACTTCTGAACTTACATAAAATCTTACGTAAGAACTTACGTAAGAACTTATGTAAAAACTTACGTACGGATTTCAACGAAGATCTTACGTTCGTACTTACGTAAGTTTTTACGTAAGTTCTTATGTAAGTTCTTACGTAAGTTCTTACGTAAGTTCTTACGTAAGTTCTTACGTAATTTCTTACGTAATTTCTTACGTAATTTCTTACATAAGTTCTTACTTGCGATTTTAAATTGAATTAACCAACAAAATAATAAATTAAACAAATTAATTAGACATCTATTGAGATACCCACTATGGGAAGTACCATCGGGATAGTTTTCGGAATTTGGTACTTTTGAGACATAAAAAATTATTTTTAGTAATTTTGAAATTTCATGGTTACAAAACACTCGCGGGTGATTGATTTGTCAATGAGTAGTAGGTTGGTTTACGAGTCAGCCGGTTTATTTAGGTCTTACGGAGACGACGTTTCGGTAACTATTTTGTCACATTTATCAAGTCTATAAGTAATTTTTGATACATGTAAGGACAGTATGTTTTTATAACGTAAAAACTGTGCAAAATTTGTCTGCTTCAAGGAGACTCGCACATACACAGAACATTAACTCACACTACCAACACAAATACTTATCATGCAGAATAAAACATTGTATTCACGTGTTAACTACCCTGGTAGAAACGTTCACCAACGATTCGCCAATCGTTGGCCAATTTTACTAAGGTTGGCCAGTAGTTTCACCAACCATTCGCCAACGAACCCACTTATTTTGAAACGCTTTTCCGCCCGTTGTTGGCCAACGAATGCTAAACACTGCTTAAGAGAGCTATGTAAAGTGTTATGGTATATTATGTAATAAATAAAAAGTCATTATATGAGCATAATTATATAATTTACTTAAAAAATTCACATTTAAATATATACACTTAATTCAAATTTGAGGTTAGGTGTAGTAAATTGATGATTTAGTTTACTACCCTAGTGGAGGAAATCTTGTATGCCAAAATTTGTAATACATTATAATTTACTATTATAATTAATAATTAAGTATAAAATAAAAAATACTTTTTATCAATTCTATAGTATAATATGAAAACATTGGAAGTTGAATAGATAGTAAAAAATTATACCAAAACTAGTAGTCGAGAGAGATATTTGGATGCTCCACAACTCAAGATGCACTCTTAGTTTGCGCGAGAAGCGCGGGTAGGCACAATATACACATATACATTGAACCATTCGTAACCATAACCCTACTTTAAATAAAAATTTAATTATATTTTACAATTTCATGACAGCATATGCGCTATTATTTTTATCATTCAGTGGTTTATTGTAAAAAATATATATAGTGACGTACATTTAATGATTCAATTTTATAATTTGAAAATAAAATTTTAGAATCACAAATAGAGCAGTCGTTGGTGAACTGTTGGTCTATTACAGCAGTAAGTATTTGCCAACGTCATTAGCGAACCGTTGACGAACAAGCCATCTCGGTTGGTCTATTTTCTACCACGGTATACTGGTCACTTTATTGGCCTGAAAAGTGGGTCGAAAACGGCATTTTATTCCCGCAAATTTACTTTATTCCTGTTGCGGGAATAAAGTAAATTCTCAGTTTCTCTGGCTTTCTCTTTTTTTTTAATTTTATATTTATATTAATATTAATATAAATTTTCAATAGAAGTTAATAAAGTAGCGACAGTTAAATCGGAAATAAAGTTCTATATGCAACATGGGAATAAAGTCGAGTATTTCCTTGGGTGTTTACTGCCCTCGCTTCGCCAGTAAATCCACCCTCGACAATAATCTTCGACTTTATTTCCTTATTGCATAATGTAATATATTAAAAGTATGACTAGTGGACCGTTATACCCCCTGGCCCGTTATACTCCAATCTCCAAAAAAGTTCATTAGTTAAGATTTTCGAGCAAGAAAACGGATAAATTACTTGAAATAATAAATAACTTTCAATACAAAATGTTGGTAAAGTTTCTCTTAAACTTTTATAGATAATTTTAGAGTAAAAGACCGCTACTTTGCAATTACGTACTACAGTTATACTTGTAATGATTAATTTGCATTCCATTTGACTAGACTTTTTACTTATACAATCGTCGAATAATTGAATTAATATATGCGTATGTATACATAAGGTATGAATATTTTAAAAAGCATTTAATAAAACGATTAAAATTTGTAATAATAGCTACCAATAAAAGTAGTCAATAAATTATTACAAATTTTATTTTAGTCCTTTATAGCACGAAGTTTAAAAGTTTATGTGCAACCTTCATACAGGTTTATATACTGTATACACAATAAAATGTATAATACAGTTCAAAAGTTCATGAGATCAAAAGCGACGGTGCTCGTAAGGATGCTCAAAAATATACATGCATTGAAAAAACATAAAGTATTTTTCTCATTGATTGAAAATCACGACAAGCGAAAAAATTGAATTGGCTTCTTTTTCTTCAAGTAAGAAGGATGTGTCATGCAGATCATCTTCATCGTTAATCTTGCTAGGTATTTCATCGTTATTCTGAATGTGTCCTCCACCATTAATCTCACTCCACCGCGAACTGATCTGCATTTCCGTAAATAGTTTCTTTTTTGCCAAGTGATATGTGGATCGTGTAGACAAAAACTGTTTTATGATTTTAATGCTATTTTTTATTATCAGTCACTTTTTATTCCTTACACGTTACCTTTGCAATACTTTGTACTATATTATTGCATTTATCTATTATTCATATAATGCTTCACTTCATTCAAATAAAATTTAAATTATATTATGTTTATGAATTACAAAATTTTTGTTATTCAAATTTATTCTTATAATTTTATTGTCACATAATAAATATGTAACGTATACGTACATATAATATAAAATCTTTTTAAGATCGACCAAATAATATTAGTACGATCAATAGAATCCTAACGAATAACTGCGTTATCTTAATATAACCTTTTCTTGATGAGTTATTTACCTTTCTGCTTACAACTGGAAATAAGATGAAATCAAGACAAAGATAAATCGCAATGCAAAACGCGCGATCAATACTTTCATCGTATAAGAAAAATATAACATTTTTTCCCAAGAAGCTAAAAATACAGTCGAACCACGATTCGGAGTCACGCGAGTCGCAGAGTCGCATAACGAGACTTTTGTCTCATACGTGCGCGGCCTGAAAAAGGCGTCAAATCAATCGTGAGAATAGGTATACTCTCTTCGTGAAATACCGCTGAAAGGCATGAGAAGAGACAAACCCACGTATAAGAGGCTCTCTTTCTTTCTCGTACACTCGTCGAACAAAGGATTACTGCTGTCGCAGAAACGGTAACCCACTCCGTCTTCTTTTTCGGGATTTTGGTGTTATTAGCTACATGTTTACGACAAACCTAAAGCGAATAGCTCTTTGTGTTTCAGGGTTACAGGTCTATTAGTTGTTCAAAGAGTCACAATATTTTTAAATATATGCTAAAATATTTAGTCTACACTTTTTTAAATTTATGTTTAACTGATGGGGATTGGTCGGACTTTGAAGAGCACGTCATTTAATATTTTTATAGTATCAGTTAACGTAGGTATAGAAAAGAATATCCAGTTCATAATTACTAATTTTTTAACAATGTTAATTTTATAAATAAAAATTTAGGTAAGTTTTTCTGGTAGTTGGATTGTAATTATTTTAATTAAAACTTGTAACGTATAAAAAACTGAAATTATTGAAGCAGTACTCATTATTATATAAAGAAAAGATAACGAACAATTCATTAATCTTTAAAAATTGTGTTTTGAAAGAAGCGTGTTTTTTTCGTTCTTTACGAATTATAGTTGATACACTTGAGTTTCGTTTTCCAGGATGTAGTCAACATATTCGGTCCAGGTTCAAGTGGCAAGGTTCGAGCTAGGGGACCGCGAATAATTGACCCACATATGTGATTCACCAAGGGGGCATTGGGATACCTCTGAGCTCCCCAGTTATAAATAGCCCGCGCAAATTATTAATAGACTTTTTGGACATTGCCAATTTTATTTAATATTTACTTAAGTATTCATTATCATACGAAATTATAATATACTATATGAAACTTTAAACATAGTTATTATTTTAAAAAACCTATTTTAATATTTTAAACATGTCCGTTTTCCAACTAAAGCAAATTTATAATTGATTATAGTTGAAGGAAAATATTATCAACGTATTAATCATAACAGGGCGTATTATTTATGCAGAACGAAATATATATTATGCCATTGTTCATCAAAGTAGAATATTGTAAATTTTATATCTCTGATATTTAAGAATTTTAGTATCAGTCCGCTATTATAGATTAAAATCACCATTATTTTAAATTTATATTACAAATTTTTATCTTTCACAATATAATAATAATTTTCATAGTAACAGTAAATTTAGTTACATAATGGATGGATTCATTATAAACATTTTATTATTTATTACTTTTCCATTCTTACAGTGTTTCATGAATTCACAATAGATAATTATTATTACATATGTTCGCATTCATTTCTTCATCTTATTCGTCCTTATTTTCATATTCTGAAATCGAAGTTTTTATCATCATTGGTTCTGTATAATCAAAGTAATCAATAGCTGAGGAGTAATAGCATGTTAAGAATTCCAGAAAATGCAATTATTGATTTTAATTTCCTTTAATCAAAACTACAACATTGTTGTGATTAAAAAAATAAGAGAATGTTATTTTTAAATTTATACAAGCCAAATGACATATTTTTAGTGCTACTATTCTTTGTTCAAAGAAAATGAAAATAGAAGAATTTTAGTAATTTTAATACGAAATGATGCATCCTTTAAGCTGGTAAAATATTGCTATTACACTGAAAATAAAAGAGAATATTTATACGTGTGCATATGGCATATCTGCAAATTTTAATGTTTATTTTATCAAGCTAATAATTGGTTAAGTTTTGTTCTTAACCGATTATTGACACTTGTATTTTTCTATTTTTAACATGTTATATTTCCATTAAAAGTTACAATTTAAAAACACATCTATTTAATTATGTTTTCACCACACTGCGCGTAAAGTGCTGACTGTACGCCCTCTCAGCAGGCCGTACAGTACCGCATGGACTGCCTAGGGAATAAAGTGACTTGCGCATGCGCGATGCGCCTTTTTCCGCTCTCGACTGCGTCTCGAGCGGTAAAACAGCGCGTCGCGCGTACACAAGTCACTTTACTTCTAGGCAGAGCATGGGGTACTGTACGGCCTGCTGAGATGCGTACAGTCATTTCTTTACGGGGGTGTGGTGAAAAGTAGTATACGCACCTCTGGAGTACAGTAGGCAAGCATGCACTGTGTGAAATGCCGACCTCGCTTCGCTCGGTCGGCAACGTCACACAGTGCGTACATTGCCCACTTTACTCCCTTGATGCATAATGTACTATTTCAGGACAAATGCTAAATCAATATTGCAAATGCTAGCTCTATATTTTGTTACCTTCTAGTTATTTATGTAATCGCGCAAAATCTTCGCGAGAAAATATTCTGTATATGTAATTTAATAACACGAGAAACATTAAACGCGTTATAGTGCACCCTTTCGTTTTTCTTCCTCACTGTATTAGTCATTACCCAAAACTAAACTTATATTGTCGAAAGTGCTGAATCATTTCGGCACCTCGGTGATATAAAAATTTTAAGGACCATTAACCGAATCGACATAAATTTTGTTCGATCTAAATTTATTAACGCGATCAAAATCTGGACTCAATTTCAAAAGTCACCTTCGACATCTAAAAACTAGGCAACACGATAGATTAATAAAATTGATAAACACCGATATTTAAAACATCACGTCGGACATACTATATACTATATACTACCTATACCCAAACAAGCAGTTAATTTACGTTCGCGCGATATTTGAACGCCTCCTCTCATAAAGCGTCCTCGTGTCCTTCAGCGGCACACTACGGTGGACGAAGAAGAAAAAAGGAATTCGGAAACATCGTCGAGTTCAATGTATGCTCTCAGTCGTCACGCGTGTTCTTTTCCGCAACCGATAATATACAAGTATAAGGCGTTTAATTTATAAAAGCGCGCGAGAAGCAGAAGAATCGCGTAAGGTCGACCGGCGTGGATTGCCTTCGAAAGCGCGTCTTTTTCTGGGAGAGGAATCGCGGCAGCAGCAGCAGCAGTCGCAGCAGCCTCGCAACCCTGAGAAGGAGAGTCGAAAAAAATGCCGACGCGCGCGAATATAGCGCACGCTCGTGAGCCGCGTCCCGGGATAACAGCGGCGACCACCGACCGGAAACCTCGCTCTCTCGTGCTCTGTGTGTGTGCTGCAGTTATAATTCCGGCGGAGCATTTGTTGGCGGTGGCGCGGTGCGCGCGAATGCACGGCTACAGGACCTGTTCTGCATAGAGGTGTCCTTTTTGCGAGGGGAAACGTGTTTGTGAAGTGTCTTTTCGCTTGATTTGCGCGCTTATTTTGTGCGAGGAATATATACAAGCTTTTGTTTGAGCAGGGTGAGTGAATTTTCGATTTTTCTGTATACCTTTTTTTAACGATTGTAGTTTTATATGTGTTATTTGAAAGAGTTTGAGTCATGTTAGAAGATTTCTCGAATTAGTATATAGTTATAGTAAAGTAATCCTGATATTTCGTTTATAAATTGCTAACACTTATCTTCTTATAAATTTAAAAATTTTGGAAAGTTATAAATACCTATTGCATACGAATAGGAATGTCATTGTTTATGGTACAATCCGGCTGTAAATCTATACCTTACAAAGTATCTTATCTTACCTTTGACAGTTGGATTTCTTTGAACATTTTTTTATAAAATTCAAGATTTCTATTTAAGAATTCAAGCTAACTATTCTGAAAAAATAACAAATTTGAAATAAAATTAAAAGAAATAACGTTTAATTTGAGAAGTATTAATTAGCGAAAAAGTTAAATATTTTTAAAAATGTGTGAAATAATGTATTTAACAATAGGGGTTAAGGAAGAATGTGCTCAAAAACGGGTGAAGTGAAAGGGAGGATGGGGAGGGGGGGGGGGGCAAAAAAATGATTTATTTTTATTTTTAGCCACACTGTTTCTAATTTTTAAAAGTATGTACACGATTTTGTATGGAATCGATATCATTATTATCTGAATAAGTCTAAAATTAAAACTTGTATCTCTACTTTTATTTCGAATCCGAAACAATTTTTCAAAATTCTTAGTTACTGAAACATGAAGTTTATGAACGATCGTCGATTCATATCTAAAATGAGAGCTCGCGCCTTCTTGTGAGTCTTTTAAATGTTGTTTAATTGGTCGCTATAATTGCGCACGCAATTGTATCTCTATTTAAAAATTTAATTTTAAATATTAAGCGTGGTCGAAATCGCTTGTTCTATTGAATATTATGAAAAAACAGTAATCAGATGTTATATATGAAATAAAGGCCCACAAAAATAAATTATTGGTGGTTTGTGTCAATACTTACAATTATTATCAAAAAGCCCTTGTTCCAGAGATTCATAAAAATTCATCACCTAAAGCCAAGACACTCTCCTTGTTATTATTATGGATACATAATTATAATTATTACAGTTATATTAATAGCAACTTTTTAAAAGAGATCAATAAGTTAATTATATTTTTTACTAAGACTGTTAAACATTTGTATAAAATATAAGTATATTTTAATTATTGTTTATAGTTAACAGACAAAAGTGTAGTATCACGTTTTTTTTGAATTCCTGTTCGTTATAGGAAATTATTTTTGTTGAAAGTTGTGTATGCATGACTAGACAGGTTTACTATAGAATACAAATGATGAACAATCAAGCTTTATACATTTATATGTTAGCATATATATTCATTAATTAAAAACATCTTTGCGTAAATAAAGCAATACGCCGATAAAACAGGAAAAATGTCGTCGTATTTCCTATTTTTTATCTACCTATGCTTCATTAATTAATGATGTTATATTGACGTCTCTAAATTAGAAAAAGATATGTAAATAAGGCTCTCCCTTGGAGCAGTCGTGACTAAAAAGTCTTTCGGAACGTATTCTTTTACTATCAAATTCATTACTAAATTTTTGTTCGTTAAACCATCATACATTTGATGACATTCCTTATTGGCACTACTTAATGATTCTGCATTACCCATATATTTATCAAGATTGATATTTGATCGGATCATTATGAAAGGTTTGAAGTGTGATGTATCTTCTTATCTATATGTCTACCGCAAACATTCAATATTATAATTTTATTCAAATAGAAATGTTAGCTTTTTAGTATCATGTACAAGTAGATGAATTTCACATTTCATTAGACGAATACACTGTCGTTAGTATAGATCAGTTTGAATATTCATAAAAATATTGTCAAAATATCTTGAAAAACGTCTATGTATCATCATGACTCGCTTTTAAAGGATTTAGGTGATTACCGAAAATGCTTACTTTTAGTTCTCTTCACAAACCAGTATAATTACAAGCTAAAATACATATATCTTGATATATTCATTGTCATACTGATGCCAATATTCAGCTGTGATTTTAAAGACTACTCTAAAGTTTGTACGAATTTCCAAGGATCAATGTTAACATTTCATTATATTGTTATTAAAATATTGTAATACAATAGTCTCTTGTAATTAATACTCCGGGACATTAACGAGAAGACATTGTAATATTTAGTGTAAAAATAGAATTTAAGGGTTGTTTAAAATTGAAAGTTAAGTAACTTACAGACTATTAAATCATTAAAAAAAATGTACAGGATATACTTTAATACTAAGTTATACAATATCCACTCGTTAAATTCCCGGGGAATGAATACGAGATTACTGTCACATTATAAGTTTGAACGAATCCAGCGAAAACCACCAATCAGTAGTACCCCGCCTAATAAACAACAATGGTAACAGCCAGAAAGTTGCAACAAAATTAAAAACCATGATTCTCCTCAATAAAATTTCCCAACCGATTGACGCATAATAATACTCATGTCTCGTAAAAGCCAAGGGCGGCGCAGCATCTCCCGACCAACAATGCATTACGCGCGGCGCGCGCGCGCGCATAATGTATAATTTAATCCACGCCGCGGCTCCTCGTGCGTGTCATGAACCGCGGCGCGCGCAAAAGTGCAAGAGCCTTTGAGCGCGCTGTATATTATCCGCGCAGCAGAGAAGCCGCAGAGCAGTCACCTTCAAGATGCACTTTGGAGATTTATTCAATAGAGCGACTCTCTCGTTAAACGCGCCCGCCGCGCCGTGGGGCAATCGTGATCGTCGCAGTTGTAGTCGCCGAGATATGTATCCCGCCGCGCTCTTGATTTGCTAATCGCTCATGTCTTATATGTTGTGTATATACGCCGCGTGTGCAATGCAATGCTGTGCGGGTATAAAGCTACAAACTCACTGCGCGTATCCTGAGCTTGACGCGCGCATCCACGGATAAATATATTGTTGGTGTTATAGGCTGTCGTTATATTGTTGTGCGTCCTCATCCTGCGTCAGCTTTTTCTCGCATTTATTGGTGATGATAGGCTCTTAACAACTTCTACGGAGTGAGTGGGAAATAGGGGGAGAAATATGATTCAGTCTTGTGTCGTTTTTTTCCATGATATTCGTCGCTTTCCTGTGTGGGATTTTTTTGGTTTCCTCGTTCGCGTTTCCTTCGTTGTGTTTGTTGCATTTTCGATTTACGTATTCTACGCGGATGTAAGCTGTATCAATTCGTATAGAATCCTGGAGTCGTTAAGTGGAATTTTCGTGTTCGTGTATAAACATGTTATTAAATTAAAGATAATAATTCATTGAATGCATGTTTACCATTTGTAAGACGGATTTAAATTGTCATCAATTTCGTTATTATAAGATTGAGTGTAAGAATAGTCTGGGATTGTGTAATAGAAGCCAATGATTTGTAATAGAAGTCAATGATTTAATTGAGTCAATTAAACTGTCATTGTTTCGAAGGATGATTTGTTGTAATTGTCTCGTTAGCAACAATCTATCAATGAGGGAATTGCAGTGCTTTAGATTTTAAATATTTTTTTAGTCTACAATAAATCATGTCGATTTTAGACTTAGAGAAAAATGAATATTCTCTGAATTACAGAAAATGCAAAGATGAGAACTACATAATATATCTGTACTTAAGTAGGTACTGTCGAATGTAGCCAGACGGAAAATTAATTGAATAGAGGCGGAACAAAACCAATTAATACCATTCCTGTTCAAACTAATTGTACATGATTTGTCCTGTGTCCATCGTAACTTCTTATTTTATTTTGATTTTATTTTTACCATAATAGCCAATATTTGGTTATTAAACGAATATCGAAAGATTCATTTTTCAATTATAAAAAAAGCGAAAAATGTAATTGACCGGTTTTGTTCCATCATTCCTAAGTTATAGATTGGTTAAAAGCAAAACCCTGAACTATTTCTAAGCTATTGTGATTTTTAAATTAAATAAAAAAGTTAAAATCACTTAAAATGAGTTGACTGAAAAATTTTGCAGAAGAAGATGTATTATATTCTTTTAATGACGTGAGTGACTCATAATAAGAGCATCAGGATTATATGGATCCTGCACTCTATATACACTTGGTTTGGTGATTTATATTCAAAATAAACAAAGCCGAAACTTCTTTTTTGTACGAATTCTATTAAGCCAATCAGTTCTTGAGATAACAATAATTTCAACTACTTATATTGTTCTTAAAAAATAGATTTTTTTATTTCGATTTCAGCAGGACCGGTTTTGATAAGCAATACGTTCCAGCTATATTTATTTTTGCTATAAACACTCTGCCTGATGAGTCCAGGATAATAGTTCTGATGCTCTCCTTGACAAATAACTACTATGCTTTATAAAGCTTGCAAGAAAGAGTAACACTATTTCAAAGAACTGATTTATTTATATAGCATATCAAATATATTTACAAGTTACAAACTAAATTTTGAACACTAAAAATAATCTACCATGTTTCTCAATAATAAATATTCAGTCAACAAAGAAAAGAGAGATCTTAAATCCTGATGAATAAAGAACTTCCTCAGGGTTTCTCCCAACAAGAATTCCACTTCCACGAATCCGAACAATATCCTATGTACCCGTACATATACAGAGGAATAATCCCAGTCTGTGGGTAATGTCAGTCACCCTTATTATTATACACGAAATCAAGATATTTTTTTTATTATCCAACTCTACAGGAAATAAAAAATAGAATAAATTCCATTTTAAGTTTAAATAATGTTTTTGTAACATATGCACGATTTTCACGTTTTTTCGCCCTCAAAATCGGGTCTAAAGTGGCCGCTTTCCGACCAGCGTATGTAAAGAACTGATTGTACGCTCGTTTTACTTTACACCCGCTCGTTCCGCCAATAGAAACGAAAATAAAACTGACCTAAACTTGGTTTATGAAAATCAATACATGTGTTACAAAAAATATAGTGTGCACCACGGGCGATAGCGTCTTTTTGATCTCGTGTGTTTGCAGTACTCATCTCCAGCTCGCTGTACGCACACGTCTTCGGCTCGTGGTAGATCGTCTATGACTCGTATTGCAAACTCACACTCGGTCAAAAAAGGCTGACTTCTTGTCCTTGGTACACAATGTAGTATTTTTTCTGATTGTGCAGTACAACTACGTCAAAGCGGGTCAGCTCATCTATATTTTATAAAATTAATCGTTAATCATAACCGAGATCCTAGCTTTATTTTTCAGTGCTATTATAAAAAAAAGTGTTCATAAATTTGTTGAAACTTGTTAAATTGATGAGCATGGATACTTATTTCAGTACTAAAAGTAACATCATATTATTAAGTTGACTGATTATTATTACCCCGCGTATTGCTTATATAATTTAAATATCAACGAATATTATATACAAATTTGTATTGATAACGTTCGTCGAGACATTTAATTAAGAATTATAATTCTGTAAAATCGACAAAAATCGAATCCCCCCGTTCTCTCCTTCAGGAGTGATAAAAAAACCACGCTAAGATTTCCGCGTTGCGGTTTTCCCTGTTTGCGCATGCACGGCACAGATGCTGGTCGCGATGCTGCTGGTGGCGGCGGTGCTGGCCGCCTCGGGCGTGAACCTCGTCTGCTCGAGCGTCCTCGTCGCGGATCTGGCGATGACGCGCATGGTCGAGCTGAACGCCGGGGCGCCCTTCTGCGTGCTCCACCACGACCGCGGGGTCATACAGCGCGCGGTCCTGGGCTCCGACCCCAAGAAGGTGCGCCAGATATCCAACAATCTCGTGGCCGATCTTGAGGAGACCTGCAAGGCCTCGCGCAGCAAAGGAAAGGTAGGCGATTCTCTTATTATTCGTCTTTGCTCTTTTTGTACGTAATTGGGTTTTAGTTTTTGCATTGTTTTTGTTTGTATGCACGTGTTATAGATGATTTTCCTGCTTGCTTTTTTACGGAGCTTACTTGTAGAGTATTTTTTTTTCTTTGTTTTTATTATGTTTTTTCCTTATCCTATCAAGTTTATATGACGTAACAAATCGTAGATGTTAATAATTTTCAACAATCTTTACAATTTTTAATTATTTATTCCGATTTAGTTTCAATCTTAAGGACTTTTTAATGTTAAATGAATTTATTATATCTAATTACTTGTAGATATAGTCCTGGTACCAGACCTAGATTTCGTGGCCAACTGAGGTCTCCAACAAAAAGCATTTTTTCTTTGTGTATTTTGGCCTTCTTAATCTTAATACTGAGGATAGCTGCTAAAGAATTTTCCAGTTAATTCTTAATTAACAATTTTTTATAAACAATAGCAAAATATTTTTTTTTCATTTTGGAAGTTTTTTTATTAAATTCTTTAGGTAATTTTAAGAAAAGTTCTTACAAGTTTTTCTCCAGGACTGATGGATTTCGAGTTAAAAATCATTAAAGTTTCCAAAAATGCGATTTTTGCAATTTTCTATTGTTTATTGCTGCACGGCAATTGATTATTTTTCAACAATCAAGGACTTGAATTACTCCTTGAACCATATACTACCAGATTGTAATAAGTATTTATAATCCTTTTAACGATATAGGTGTGTTTTGGACTTCGAATATCGGGTGTTTTGCAGTGCGCGTACCATGGCAGGCGCAGGGCTGATAACGCACGTACACGCGATGCAAAAGACCCGACATTCGACATCTAAGACATAAAAAGGAAAAGAGGATAAAAGGATAACAAATATATATATATATATATATATATATATATATATATATATATATATATATATATATATATATTCATATCGTAAAAAGGATCACAAATACCCATTACAATCTGGTAGCATATGGTTCCAGGAATAATTTAAGCCTCTGATTGTTAAAAGACATTCAATTGCCGTACGATAAACAATTGAAAATTGTAAAAGCCGCATTTTTGGAAACTTCAACGATTTTTAACTCAAAATCCATGGGTCTCCGAGAAAAACTTGTAACAATCTTTTCGTTTTAGAATTACATACAAAATTTAATAAAAAAAATTTTAAATGTAAAAAAGAATTTTTTGCAGATATTTATAAAAATTATTAATTAACAATTAACTGGATCATTTTTGAGCATTCTATCCTCATTATTTGAATTCAGGAGATCAAAATACATAATGAAAAGGTGCTTCTAGTCGGAGACCTCAGTTGGTCACGAAATCCAGGTCTGGCCTTCGGACTATTAAAAACTACATAGAGATAGAAATGTAATACATACATGCTAATTTAGTTTTTATCCTAATCATTTTCGTTTCCTCAAAGAGCAAGCTTTGCATATAATTTATACTAGAATAATTACGATAGTTGAGTTTTAAATTCCATTTCAAAATTGTAATATCACCATAAATATAGGTACAAAATGTTTTAAAAGCTCCGTCTATTTTTGAGAAAATCATCTACATAACTTTAATAATTTCTGAAACGTATTTCTAATATAGAGAACTATACTATTTACTCGTGGTGTCCTCTGAAGAAAATTCGTTCTGGTTGATTTTGAGTTTCACCTTGAAAGACGTAATTATCTATACATATGCAAAAATGAATCTATGTTAGAGGTCAGGTTTTGTTAGCATTCGCCAAGAAATTGTATACAAGAAATAAGTTCTATTACAAATTAGTGTAAAAAATGTATGTGTAGTATCTATATAAATACTGGAAAGTTAGCTTTTATATGAAGAAATACCATACAATGGAAATATATAGTTTAAGATTAAGAAAAGCCTGTAGAAAATTATTATGAACAAAAAGTTGCTAAACTATCGAAATTGTTACATGCAGTTCCTATGCAAATTTTAAAAGTATTTAAAGATAGGTTTGGTTAAAAAGTTAGTATATTTACTACAATATCTGGTTAAATATGATTTATCGAAAAAGATTTCTAAGTACAAAATATTGTTTTGTAAAAATTTGATGCCAAAAACTGTTAAAGAGTTTGTTATAAACTTTATGAAAAAAACACGTTAACTTTTGCGCAGATATGAAAGTAAAGTATTCAGGTATATGTAAAAGTGTAGGTGCTGTTAGATACTAACTACTTATTATAGTTTCAAAAGTTCACGATGTCATTTTATGAATTAAAATGCAATGACAGTTTTATAAAAATCACATATACATAAATTTGTGTACCTGACATTTTGCAAAAGTTTTTGATTGGGACAATTTTTTGTTTGTTTCCTAGTGTCAATATACATTTTGCTAATCTTTGCATAACTGTGCTAAATTGCCGAAAATTGCAAAAACGTAACCTAACATAGCAAATGAGATTATCCATTGGGTTAGACAAAATTATAAAATGTGTCCTAGAATCAAGAAAAGATTGGCAAAAGAAGCGCTAAGAAAATAAATTTTGTTTTTGCGCAAAGTTTTTTTCCAATTTTTTAAAATTTTGCCAATTATCTCATAATTTTACAATAATTACTTTACACACAATTTGTCACTTTACACACACTTTAATACTTTACGTACATGTGTGCAAAAAAGTTCACTTTACATACCAAAATTTGGAAAAAATTTGAAAAAAGTGGAAAAATTTCAAAAAATTGGAAAAATTTCAAACAATTGGAAAAATTTGAAAAAATTGGAAAAGTTTGAAAAAATTGGAAAATTTTGAAAAAATTGGAAAATTTTGAAAAAATTGGAAAATTTTGAAAAAATTGGAAAATTTTGAAAAAATTGGAAAATTTTGAAAAAATTGGAAAATTTTGAAAAAATTGGAAATTTTGAAAAAATTGGAAATTTTGAAAAAATTGGAAATTTTGAAAAAATTGGAAATTTTGAAAAAATTGGCAAATTTTGTAAAAATTAAAAAATCTGAAAAAATTGGACAATTTTGAAAATACTGGAAAAAATTGCGAAACTATGAAAAAATTGGAAAATTTTTGAAAAATTGCAAATATGAAACAAAAATTTTAGTTCCATAAATTATAAATTTGAATATTTTTAAAAAATCTGGGAGAATTGGTAAATTTTATTTGAATTTAAATCTTTATTTAATTTTTTTTGTTTTCATTACGTCGAGAAATTCGTGACGCAACGTCCGCAGACGAACTAATTTCAACGAAATGTTTCATTACGGTTACCTATTCTACATACCTTATCGCGAACTTTATGCACACTGTGTCAAAAAATATTGTATGTAACTCGTGCGAAAAAGTTCACTTTATGCATAAACTAGTTGCATAAACTGTTATTTTGTACTTTGGCTAATGTTGCTTAAGGCGATGTTTAACCCCCTGTCACCGTCAAATACGAGGAACCATTTATTCAATTTTCAATTTTGATAAAATATCTCTCTGAAAAGTTGTTGTTTTTGATTAGGTCTATAACGTTTCATAAAGATATTTGCTAAACATTGAAAATTAAATGAGAAAAGTTGTTCCTCGTATTTGTCGGTGACCGGTGGCTTTAGCATCACTTTAATTAAGGGGACGCCGGATATCTCTGTCCTTGTCTAATTGAGTTTTCATTCATAATTTTAAGAGAAATCATATTTTTCTTTAAATAATAGTTGTCCCCGCTTCGTTTTATAGTAATCTACATATATGTCCAAGCTGGGTTCATATGATTGTTTTGTTTTCGAGAAAACTTTGACACACTAAAAGGGCCAACTACGTGGAGATTAACCTTTACATACTAAGTTTGTCAAAGTTTTCTCGAAAACAAAACAATCATATGAAACCAGCTTGGACATATAATTAGGTTACTGTAAAACAAATTGGGGACAGCTATTATTTTGTCATTAAACAATTAACTTTGTAAATAAATAACGAAATACGTGTGTAGGATAGTAGGAATCTACTGTCGGTATCCGACGTCTCCTTAAGGAGGGTCTTTCGCTTTACTTATATAAATAATTTAAGAAAAATTTATATCACAATTAAGATATGATAATGTAAGGAATAATGTCGAGGATAATGTATGTTAAAGAGGAGTAATTTATGCATTGAAAAAAAATTAAAAACAGAATAATGATATCACCATTATAGATATTGTTGTTGAAAGAAAAAGTCACTAAACCTCATGTTTCTGTTGATATTTTTTATCTGATTTTAATGATTGAACATTTATCTATAAAGTTATCACAGAAAAATTATGATATAATTAATGTGTACAGAAATAATGTGCTTCCGTATTTACGCATAAATAATAATAGATTAAAAGCTATAATTACCCTGGTAGAAATGTAAGCTGGTTTCTAGCCAGATAGTTAGATTTCCTAAATCTGTTTTAATTCTGATTAAGGAGGTGTCAAACCATTCAAATTTCCTGCCGAAATTCCTAACCTCAAATTCTTTAACAATTGATTACAATTAATAAATAAACTAAATTATGAAAAACCAAGACATCATTGCCCTCCATAATACAATTATCTACCACTGTGCGAAGTTTCAAACAAAAACTTCAAAACCTCTACGAATGCCATTCGAACGAATTTATATTACTCTAGACTCGAACCTTCAAATTTCGTTCGAAAACCATTCGTAGAGGTTTTGAAGTTTTTTAATTATACTTATTCTTTTAATTAAAGCCAATATTTTATAATTCTCGGGTCGGTAAGGTAGGAAGGATAAAAATTGACTTTGACACCCCCTTAAGAAAGTAGCTAGAAATCAGTTAAAATCGACATGCTTTTTAACTAATTTCTAGCTAGATTATGCTTAATATTCTAGTTAATACAAAATTGATAAATTAAGTAATTTATGTATTAATTAATAATGGAAATAATAACAGTTTTATAATAATCAAAGTAATACGCAACTCTAATCATACTACAATAAGTATTTTATTAAATTAAAGTTAAAAATGTACCTTAAATGTCTAGTAGTAATGGAGGTTAGGTTATTTCAAAGCCCCAAGTAAAATTTAAGTGTCTTTATTAAAGAAATTTATGTTATAAATAATAGAATGCATGTAGTCATATAATTATTATTTTAAAAATAACAATAAAAACAGCATAATGTCAGTTTTTACGATATTTGGAGAATTGGTAAACAAATATTTATGGTTTTACAATGAACTTTTATTACAAAATTTTATTTTCGTCATCAATCACAAAATTTTTGTTGACTAAGTTATGATTGACTAATTTTCGGAAAGGAAATTATTAGTTATCAAATACTTTTAGTATTGCATATACATATTTCTATAATCTCGTAAGTTGTTATTTATTGATAAAAATATTTATTTTGACGGCATACTATATTGAACATTGAATAAAGTATAATAAGGTATATTTTTAAAATCTAATAACTTTTCAAAACAAAATATAAATAGGTTAGATTTGCAAACAAAATACGTTCTTGCTTAAAGCATAGTCTTAAGCAGATTCTAGCCAGATATTAGCTATAATTTGACTTATTAATAGCTTATTAATCTGGCTAATAATTAATACGCTAACCAGCCATTCTAGCTAACTTTGTACTAGGGTATTTATACGTAAATACGGAAGAACTTGTAAGCAAATGGATTTTACTTTGCACACGTTAATTATTTCATAATTTATCGTCGATAACAGTGTAGATAAATACTTAATGAGTAAAGTATTATTCTTTTACATTCAATACCACTTATACTGCACTAAAATATATTGCGAAAGACCCTCTTTAATATTGCCGAAAATGTTGTTTACGAAACATTTTCTAACATTGTCTAACTTTTCAAAAGTTTGCCAAATTTTGCCAAATTTTGCCAAATAGTAAAGTAAAATTTCATCAATCTTTGGCAATTTTAAGCAAATTCAGGCAAAATATATCAAACTTTGTCAAAAAAACTTGAATCCTGTAGTAGATGCATTTTAGAAAATACAATATCAAAAACAACAATAGATAAATCATCCCCGCGTGCAACGCGCATTGCAGAACCAGGCGCCGGGCGGCGGCATCATGTATCCGGGCACGAAGTGGTGCGGTCCGGGCAACGTCGCCAAGTCGTACGACGATCTCGGCCACCACGCCACCGAGGACGCCTGCTGTCGCGAGCACGATCACTGTCCTAGCACGATCAAGCCCCAGCAGTGCATCCACGGCATCTGCAACAAGTCGCCGTTCACGCGCTCCCACTGCGACTGCGACGCCAAGTTCCGCAGGTGTCTGCAGACCATCAACACCGAGGTCGCCAACACTCTCGGCGCCCTCTTCTTCAATATCATACAGATCACCTGCTTCAAGGAGAGGCGTCCCTGCTCGCAGTGGCAGAGGTATGTGTATACGGTTCTACATTTTGCAAATTATGTTTGATTCGCTTTTTTAAGGACTTTCGTACCAATTGGACACGTTCTTATTATAATTTTTAGTCTTATGTTTTTTAACGTTCACGCTTAATTTGAATGATTGGTATGTTAAGAAATAAAAAATCCAATATCTCGGTCACAATGAGTCAAAAATAAATTATTTCGGATTTGACAACTTTTCGTTCGTTTTACATATGAACCTACTTTGCAAGGCTAAGATAAATGCGATTTGCGGGAAAAAAGTGGATTTGAGGGAAAAAAGTAGATTTGTGGGAATCATATGCTAGTTTTGTTCCGATTTTCAGGTCCATAAAGTGGCCATTATGGTTGAGTCGGGAATAAAATTAATTTTGGTTTCTGTTACCAAGAAATTGGACTTTTTAACTGTCAACATTATCGAAAACTATCAAATTAAGGATGGTCTTTCGCTAGTATAAAACAAAAAATCGCATGAGAGTTTATAAAGGTCCTATAATAAAATTATTTATATGTACTTAATAATAGTTCAAAACTACATGAAAAAAAAATTGTTCCAAAAAAGTCGTGACTTCACAAGTGTAATTATTGTCAACTTAAAAAATATTTATTTAAACCACAATTTTTCTTTTAATTAACCAATTTTAATGTTTCGGGGCTTTTTTTCCTTAAACATTTATCTACAAAGTTAACGGAAGAAAATTTTAAAATAATATATCTGTGATGAGAGAAAGCTAATTATTTATAAGTAAACGCGTAAACAATTGGCTTTCTCTAATCACAGATATATTATTTTAAAATTTTCTTTCGTTAACTTTGTAGATAAATGTTTAAGGAGAAAGATAAGCCCCAAAACATTAAAATTAATTACGAAATTAAACAAAAATTGGGTTTTAATTAAATATTTTTTAAATG